>CM053770.1:312371262-312406280 GCA_028658325.1 Potorous gilbertii
AAATCTGGCTGCAAGTCAGCATGCTTGTCTCTTGTTCAGCTTAGAATTTGTCCCGGTGGCTCTTTCTTCTCATCTCCCTCCTCCTTAGTTCTTGGCACTCACGCTCTCCCATTAGCGTTTGGCCTCATCTTTGGCTTTATGTTTTGGCCACAGAGGATGCTGATTTAAACCAAAAGTTAGAAGTTTAGATTATTTTGAAAAGCTGCTGAGGAGTGGTCTTGCTTTGCCATTTCTTTTATTGGTCTGCTTCCTGCCCTTTCCAGCATAGCCTGGAAAGGTTCTTATGGCTGCTAGGAGTGATGGAGCTGCCGGTGATGCTGCCCAAAGGCCCCAAGCTCCCTGACCACGAGGCGTTACGGAAGAGCTGGAGTAACATGGTAGTGTTTCGCTTTCTCTTTAATCACCCAGGGACAGTGGGAGTGGTCTCCTAGGTCTTCTTCTTTGATTTGGTGATTGTGGGGCAAATCACTTCCTATCTGGAGAATCTGCTCTGGTATTACCCGTGTTATTTCTTATATATACTAACATCACCATACACTATGGCATCCACGCTGTTTCACAGATAAGGAAGCGGATATAGTGGAAACCTGAACATAATAATAATAATTTATATTTATAGAGAACATATTAACATATTTTAATATCTAAAGATATTCAGATATTTAATATCTGGAGTTAGAGGTAGGACCTGAGTTGATTGACCCTTCATATCCATTCTTCTATTTAACCTACACAAATTTAAGTGCTTTTCTTGATTGTTTATTTTCTTCCACCTTTGAAAGAGGGAGCATGGTAACTTTTCACTGTGAAAATTGATGTTTATTAATTCAGAGTTAAAAGTAAGGCTTTGGGAAGATTTAGATAGTTAAGAAAAGACCATTGTGGTATCATTTGGTTTTAATAAAGTCAGGCTTTGAGATAATTTGGGTCCAGAACATCATTTATTCAATCTCTCATTTCCTAGGTTCAGTTTAGGGGAGAGTATTCAGTCATGTCATATATGTTAGGATGCAATTTGATACATCTTTGTGGACTATGGGATTACTTGGGCTTTTGGTTTGTTAATAACATCCTTCTCAGATATATTGAAGTCAGGGAAATTTGGGAAGACTTGTATGAATTGATACAGGCTGAAATGAGCAGAACCAATGGAACAATTATGTGAGAATCACAGGGACACTGCAAGGAGTGACGAGTTTGAGAAATCTCAGAACTGCGACAAAAGCAGTGATCAGTCAGACTCTCTCAGACTCCTTTTCACCTCTTGGCAAACTGGCTGTTCTCAGACATGTCCAATCTTCTTGGCTTGATTATACATAATTTTTATAGGGGAAAGCTTCTACCATGGGCTAGAGGATAGCAAAAAGATATAAAAAAGGCATCAGTATTAAATACATTGAAGAAATGAAGTGTCAGAGGAGTCAAAAATAGAGCAATTTTGTTATTTCATTAAAATGCTTATTAAGAAACTACATAACAGAAGTTCACAGTTTCTTATGTAAGCTCTGCCCTCTTCTTTGTATCTTGAAATGTTTGTGTTTGATGATTGTTCACAATAATAAAAAAATTTTTTAAATTCCTTTTACACTGTACTTGACTAAATAGATCTTTCAAACCTATATAAAAATAATACTGAAGACTGATACTTTAAGCAGTTTGTTATAAATTGATATGAAGGTTTTTATGATATTAGATTGGTGTGTTGTAGTATCTTTGGGTGTCACAAAGACCTGGGTCCAAGCCCACATTCCACTGTTCATTTCCTGTGACCTTGATAGTCATTTCACTTCTCTGTAATGAGGGGATGAACCAAATGATCTTTAAGATTTAACAGTTTTAATATATTCTGATTCAATAAATTCTGATCTTTCTTTCATCTTCCCCCACTGTGAGACTAACTGGTGATGGCTAATTACAGATGATATATAACGGTTTAACCAGTAGTACATCCAGACATTTTAGTGAACATGTCCTACATGCTACAATCAGCCTAAATTTCCTTCGAACCACTACTTTCATCCTGACTCTTCCATGCTCAAAAACTTTCGATGATTCCCTATTTCTGACCACACTAAATCTTAACAGATTAATTTGTTGTTGAGTTATTTCAACTCTTCATGGCCCCATTTGGGGTTTTCTTGGCAGAGATACTGGAATGCTTTGCCATTTCCTTCTCCAAATCATTTTACAGATGAGGAACTGAGGTAGATAGGGTTAAACGACTTACCCAAGGTCACACAGCTTGTAAGTGTCTGAGGCTTTATTTGAACTCCTAAGGATGAATCTTCCTGATTCCAAGATTAGTGCTCTAGCCATTGCACCATCTAGGTGTCCCAACAGATGAATAGAGTAGTAGAATTAATATGATAACTGATAGAAGGTAAGCTTCTTGAGTACAAGAACTATTTAGTTTTTGTCTAATCACAGTGCCTAAGAAAGTATATAACAGTATAGTTCCTTGTTGATTGATTGACTTGTTGTTTGTCCTTCCTTCTCCTTACATCAGGCAGATGAGCCGTGACTTGCAAGTGAATTGGATTTAAGTGAGAAAGGGCTGTGTACGATCACCAGCTTCAGTTTTTCCTTCAGAGCCATATGGATCCAGTGGCCTGATATAGATCAGGATAACTGTAGATTATCCCCCCTCTCATTCCCTCCCCATTGGTTGCTTAATCTACTAAAAGCACTCATTTGATTCTCCTGTAGCTCAAAAGCCTTTAGTGACTCCATGTTGATTCCCAGAATTTTTAGTCTGGTTTTCCAGATTCAACCTGTCTTGTATTCCATTACTCTCCTATACAAATCCTATGTTCTAGAATGACTTGTGTTTTCCCCAATCATGCATTGTGATTTCCTGCATCTATGCCTTTTGCTCATGCTGCTCAAAATACTCTCTTTCCACATATCAAAATCTAGCTGAGTTTTACGGCCCAGCTGAAATGCAATCTTCTCTGTGGTACTACTTTACCCCAGATGGAAACGATCCCTTCTCCTTCTCCTTGTACTTTCTTTTTCTTAAAATGTTTCATTTTTCCCTTTTATGTTTATACTATATAGCATTCCCTTTTAATACTCCCTCCTCTCCTAACTGAGTTCTTTGTCATAACAAAGAAAAACGCTTAAACAAAACCAGTTGACACAGGAATTGTGTCTGACAGTATATACTGAATTCCACGTTCATTGGAATACAGTATATTGACAGGAGGAAGGTGGATTTCTTTATCAGTTCTCCAATAGTGAGATTGTTTGTTACCATTAATCAGAGTTCAACTGCTACTTAGTGCTGTAATTATCAGTCATTTTATATATTATTCTGTTGGGCATGCTTTCTCTTCTCAGCATCACTTCATACAAGTCTTCCCAAGTTTTTCTGAATTTCTCATATTTGCTATTTCTTTATTACATAATAATCTGTTGGGGGGAGACACCTGTTCCCCAAGAAAGTAACCTTTTATGGTCTTATTTTTTTTCCCTTTTCTGGGCATTTTCCCAGCCAGTTACTTGACTTCTGAGTTTCCTTTCGACAACCACTTTGCCTCCAGTTATGCCCAGCCAGTGCTTGGGGGCTGAGATTCAAATGCTGCTCGCAAGCCTCCAGGGCTTTTGGCAGGAGTAGGGCTGCTATTCAGTGTGAGTTTAAGTTCAGCTGCTCAGATTGGGACAGGGCTGCCACAAGGGCCTTAGTTCCCTCAGGGAGTTTACGTGGAGACTTTCAAGGAGACTTGAGCTCCTGCCTGCTTTGGGAGCCCTTATCTGCTGCTGCCTCTACCACTGCTTCCTGAGGGGGCCTGAGTTATGGGGCCACCCCACTCCCCTCTCAGCCAGCCAAAAAGACCCTTTCACTGACCTCTGGTGCTTGTGGGTTGAGGGACCTGTGCTGCCGCTGGAGAGTCTGTCCCTGAAGCCTGCTCAGATCTGCCCACCTCGGTGCTGCATGGCTGAGGCAGGGCTGGGCTCTGCTCTGCATCTGGTTCATGACAGACCTTTCCTGTCGGTTTTTCAGGTCTCTCTGGAACAGAAATCTCCTCCACTCCATTGTTCTGTGGCTTCTGCTGCTCTAGAATTTGTTGAGAGTTCTTCTTTACAGAGCTATGGGGTAAGAGCTAAGCATCTGTGTATCTTTCTACTCCTCTATATTGGGTCTTCCCCTGTAGAGTTGTAACAGGTTAAAATATACCAGAAAATACATTCATAAGAGTGAAATGGCTACTGGAAACAAGGTAAGACCTCAGCTCCAGTCAAGAGAGAGGTTTCAATATCTCATTGAAGAGGAAATTCTTTCTCTGAAGCCTTTAGAGGGAAACTGGAAATCAGGTATGTGTTGAAGAGCCCCTTTCCCCATATCCCTGCACATTCCAAAGTCTTTCTTCTTTTCCATGTCATGTCCTCCATCCACCTGAATCTCTTTCAAGAATCTCTGGAACCAACTTTGGTCCTCGTGGATTCTTATGTGTTCTCTGCCAGTCTGGAGTCGTTGCATACAAAACGGACCAGTTGGAATCCCAGTTACATATATTTTCCCATCTCCAGTAGAATGTGAGCTCCTTCAGGTAGGAACTTTTTTGTTACTGGCACAGGGCTTTGTGCATTGTAAGTGTTTAATAAATGATTGTTGAATTGGGTAGGAATGGGGCAGGATATGTGGTTTGTCTCTCCAAAATTCATAAATTCATCACAGATTAAAAAGATTAAAAACAACATTCTTTTTATTGTGAATAACCTCTTAGATTATGACACAAAGCCAAACTCTCCCAGAGTTAGGAAGGGAAAGGAAAATCACCATGAATTTAGGGGTATAGTTGTGTGGTTTCCATTTATCACTCATAGCATTGGTGGGCGCAGGACCACTCAGCATGGCATGCCCATATCAGAAAGGGTGCTATATTCTATGAGCAAAGCAGAATTGAGACAGCACAAGGGAAACATAGGATGTGCAAATTTGGAGTATCCACCCCAAATGTTCACATGGACTCTCTGTACCCAATCTGTGGTAGAGTGTTCTGAAATGATATTGGTCGGATGCGTTGAAACTTGACTTTATTATAGTGATGTCACTTTGGTCCTCTTTGAGAATAAAGAACAACAACTAACCAGCTGCTGGTGGGATGCACTGGTGGTTGGGAAGGTTGAAGAAAGGGGCATATGGTTCCTAAATGCCCTGTCTCATGAATTAGTAAGTATAACTCCGTGTGACCTACCTCAGTCTCCCAACTAAACCCTTCAGTAATCTTAGATTGGTGGACATAGTTATCACCCTTCTCTAAGAACTTCCCTACTGTGGATAGTAGAAATTCTGTCCCCCAAAAAACCCCTGTTACCTAAGGTTACACAGATTTGTGGCTTGTAGAAGAAAATCATGGTTTACTGGTGTTATTTTCCCATTGTTTATCTCCCTGAGGAGAAATGCTTGAATACAGTGTGCTGAGGCTTTAGTTACGGTCTTTTATGAAATAGAGATAATGCTAGAATAACTCATGACTTTTCCGCCTTGCCCATTTGTGGCATGATTCCCTTGTCTTCTCCAAATTTTTCTTTTTCCTATCACAGTCTGACTATTTTAGCCCAGGTGGCTCCCCTTGCACTCTCTGTCCCTGCTTTGTTGTTGGTGTTCAGTAGTGTCCTACTCTTTGTGACCCCATTTGGGGTTTTCTTGGCAGAGATACTGGAGTACTTTGCCATTTTTTTTCTCCAATTCATTTTACAGATGAGGAACGGAGGCAAATAATGTTAAGTGACTTGCCTAGGGTCACACAGCTAGTAAGTATCTGAGGCCAGATTTGAACTTAAGAAGATTCATCTTCCTGACTCGTGGCCCAGCACTCTATTCTCTGTGTCACTTAGCTGCCTGTCCCCCCTTGTTCTCTGCTAATTATCATACCTGCTTGTGTGTTGTCCAGGACAACTTTGAATTAAACCAGGGATGGGAAACCTGTAGCCTTGAGGTCATCTGGGGCCTTCTAGGTGAGTGAGTCTAAGTTTTAGAGGCGAAATTCTTTTATTTAGAGGATTTGTTCTGTGAAGTTTAACCATTAAATGGTTAGAAGGCTTAATGCCTTCAAATTGCCATATTGGGCCCTGGCATACATTTTTGTAGGTCTTTAGGCTAACAAAATACAGAGGAGATGGGAGATACCTGGGACTTAGAAGAGGAGATTGGTTTGCTGGTATCATTGGCATTCTGTTGTCTCCCTTCTGCAGTCACTCCCATGGACACCACGAGTAACAACCTACCCTATAAAAGATTTCTTTGCTTTTTAAATGTTTCTTGAATGTTTCTTTGAGGTAGAATGTGAAGGGAAGGTGAGGAATAGGGGAAGTAGTACTGTTGTGGGATCCTAAATCTGGAAACTCTGAGGTCCCCAGGGGTTAAGTGACTTGGTCAGATTCACTTAGGTACTTTGTGGTGGAGCCAAATTGAGAGGCTCTGTAGAGAGACCTCCTGACTCCCAGTCTAGTTCTCTTATAAACAATACATTGCTCTTCATCCTTTCCAGCAGACAGCTTGGGAGGCAAGGTATGGATGAGAGCACAAATGGTTTGTTTGACTTCCAAGCTCACTGACGTTTTTCTCGATTCTATCTCTTATCAGTTGCCACTTTTGTCTACATTGCTCCAAAAATCGTTACTCTTTCTGCATGTCTTCTTCCCGTCGTGGAAGCCCTATACACCATCGGAAATTCTTGGACTGAAAGATGTGATTTCATGGTAGGGAAGTGCTGTGTTTGAATAAAGTCAGAAAATGTTTTATTGGATCTGCGTCCAGTCAACAGTGCTTGGAAGGAAGAATGCATTCATTCAGAAAAGGCAAACGTTTGAGCAGATGGGAGATGCCATCTTGACATTCCTAAGGCCACAGAGAATATGTAGGACTATGAATGACTTCTGGCAAATAACTGTCCCTGTGCTCAGTTGTGTTATACTCACTAGGCATAAAATATAAGGTGATGACTAGGTCAGAATTCTCAATATAGGACATTTTAAATCATCCATGTGAGGGTTATTCAAACATCAATCAATAAGTATTTATCAAATGCCCTCCTTATGTTAGGCATTGTGGTTTATTAGTGTGTATGTGTGTGTGCGCTGTTCCCCAGAGCTTGATTATCCTTGAATGAACTGATAAAATTAAATTTCTAAATGTACAAAACTAAGAACTGAACTGGAACCATGATGATTTCATGAAGGGTATACAAATCCCATGAGACCCAGCCTGAAAAGGCCAGTCATGCTATTTATATAAAAAAACAATGGTAAGCTATTTCCTTTGTCCTAAGAAACTGGGAGAACTAGACTTAATTAGATTCAATTAGAAAATAAATGAGCAACATGAAACTGACCACACATGCACCAGAACTTCAGAGAAGGGAAAGATCAATATGGACTGCCACAGAGCAGGAGTTCTTAAGCTGTGATCTGTGAACTAACTTCCTTCCCTCCTTCCTTCTTTCCTTCCTTCCTTCCTTCCTTCCTTCCTTCCTTCCACTAGATTGCCATGGAAATGGACACATTAGTTAAGACTAAATAGCAGCAATAAATAAATACGTTTTGGTGTTCATTCAATTTTTTCTTTTTTGAATATTTAATTTTTCCAATTAAATGTAAGAACAATTTTAACATTCATTTTTAAAAAATTTTGAGTTGCAAATTGTCGAGTCATACAAAACATTTCCATATTAGTCATGTTGTAAAAGAAAACACAGGACAAAAAAACCTCATGAAAATAAAATTTAAAAAATATGTTTTGATCTGCATTTATACTCTATCATTTCTTTCTCTGGAGGTAGATAGCATTTTTCATCTTAAGTTTTTTAAATTTGTCTTACACTATTGTATTGCTGAGAATAGCTAAGTCATTCATAGTTGATCATCATACAATATTGCTGTTACTATGTACAGCGTTCTCCTGGTTATGCTCACTTGGCATCAATCCATGTTGAGTTTTTCAAGTTTTTTCTGAAAGCATTCTGCTTATCTTTTTGTATAGCACAATAGTATTCCATCAATCTTATACCACAGCTGGTTCAGCCACTCCCCAACTGATGGGCATTTCTCAGTTTTCAATTCTTTGCTACCACAAAAAGAGCTGCTATAAATATTTTTGTAAGTATAAGTCCTTTTTTTAAAAAAATTTCTTTGGGATACAGACCTAGTATTAAGTGATATTGCTGGGTCAAAGGGCATGCACAATTTTATAGCCCTTTGAATATGGTTCCAGATTGCTCTCTTGAATGATTAGATCAGTTCACAACTCCACCAGCAGTGCATTAGTATGACAGTTTCCCACATCCTCTCCAACACTTGTCATTTTCTTTTTCTTTCATGTTAGCATATCTGATAGGTAGGAGGTGCTACCTCAGAATTGTTTTAATTGAATTTCTATAATAAATTGTGAGCTAAACTACTTTTTCATATAAATAACTTTCAATTCTTCATCAAAAAATTATCTGTTCATATCTTTTGGCCAGTTATCAAATTGAGAATGACATATTCTTATAAATTTGACTCAGTTCTATGTATTTGAGAAATGAGGTCTTTTTCAGAGAAAGTTGCCATAACAATTCTCCTCCCCCAGTTTTTTGCTTTCCTTCTAATCTTGGCTGCATTGATTTTGTTTTTGCAAAACCTTTTAAATTTAATTTTTAATTTTTTAAAATTTAATTTTTAACTTTAATCAGAATTATCCATTATACATCCAGTAGTGCTCAGTATTTCTTGTTTGGTTGTAAATTCCTCCCTTTTCCATCGATCTGACAGATAAATTATCCATGCTTCCCTAATTTGCTTTTGGTGTCACCTTTTATGACTAAATCTTGTCCTCATGTTGATCTTTTCTTGGTATATGGTGTAAGCTGTTAGTCTATCCCTAGTTTTTGCCAAACTGCTTTCCAGTTTTCCCAGCAGTTTTTGTCAGATAGTGAGTTTTTATCCCCAAAGCTTGGATCTTTGTGTGTCTCAACCACTAGATTACTATTGTCATTTATTACTATTACTGTTTATTACTATCTGCCTAATTTATTCCACTGATTTACCATTCTATTTCTTAGCCAGTACTAGATTCTTTTGATGATTACCCCTTTGTAATACAGTTTGAGATCTGGTATGACTAGGCCACTTGAACTTGTTTTTTTGATTATTGTGTTTCAATATAATTAGTTTCCTTTGTGTTTTATTTTAGTCACTTAAAAGCTTTACTCTGGGAAGGGATCTTTTAAACTTTGCTAGAGGGACAAAGGGATCTCTGACACAAAAAAAGAACTTGGCACAGAGTGTTATGGGGCCCAAGATAAGGTGCATTTTAAAATCTAAGGATAAGGTAAACAATCAGATTCTGTTACAGAAGCTTACCGTAATCCACATAGCACAGCAGGATTAGTTTTTGTCTTTAGGGATCCTATTTAGGAATGACCTATCCTTGACTGATTTGGAGATAACTAATTAATAAAATGTGAAAGCCACTATCCACCTCATTTTGAAGCAGCCTAAAATGTATTGTTATGTATTGTACTTATTCTAATCATGCCAGTTCAGAATCTTATTTCTTGAATAAGGTTTGGGTGAAAGGCCCACTTGTCAGGTCTGATAGCCAGCCTTGCAAATCAGCACAAGCGGTTTTTTAGTCAAGAACTTTTAACTAACTTAGTTTCCTCTAGAAGGAATGCAAGTAAGAAAATATAGGAAATTGATGAAGTGTAATTTTCCGCTTAGAACAGTGGTTTCCAGGTTAAATAAAGCACTTTTCTCTCAACAGCCTTGTGAGATGGGTAGTGCAAATAGCAACTCTGTTGTACAGTTGGGAAAATGAGTCACACAGAGGGAAACTGCTTTCTAAGGATCACACAACTAGTAATTGGAAGAACTGGGACTTGAACCTTGTCCCTGTAAAACCCCACCTGAACACTCCCCTCTGCTTTCCACCAACTCAAGTCACTTATGAAATGGAATCACTCTCTTGCACAATGATTAGAATAAGTAAACAGAAGGGGTAATCAGACAAACCAGATAAACGCTAGTGACCCAAACAACTTTATTAACAAATTTATTTTCTTAATTGAGTTCTATATCTCTGTAATAGGGTAATATAATAAGTTTTCACCCTGTACAGAGAGGAATTAATTAGAACTTTTTGCAGCTTGCTCCATATTTACATTTATCCACTAATCTTGTAAACATTTTCCCAGTGCCCTTCAGGCCTCCTGTTCCTCCCTGCTCCTTAACCCCAAACTCCTTCCCAAAATAAATAAAAACTTTATATATATATATAAATTGTAGCTAATTATAAGTGGCTCATCTTTAATTCTTACCCTATTTGAAGCTATGTGTCATAGTATGTGTCTCAACATGGTCAATGCATAACAGAATCATTCTAGTGGTCATTTATGATTCTATATAGATAGCCTCAGTGAGACACATGGCCATGGAGAATTTAGTCTGTTGGTTTTGCCATTACTCATATATAGTCTTATTGTTGGCCCACCGTTATGAGCCTGAGTGAAAAAGACAAAAAAAACAAAGACCTGTAAACTCATTCTGTTGTATTCTGAACCTTGTAAAATGTCTCTTGAAAAGGATAAAACCCCTCAACGACCTCTTCATGCGTTTTTCAGAGTTAGTAGCCCATGTAATCAGAAAGATATTGAGATTGTCCATATTAAATCTTTAAGACTTCTTCAAGTAGTGTTTTTAGTTGCCTCACAGTTTCTGTAGGATTATAGAAAAACAAATGGAAGAGATTCATAGATGCAAATACACCAGTACCTTGCTATAACATTGTCCTTGAGGTCTATGCCAGGGGATCAAGTGATAGGTAAATTTACCCATAAATGAGGTTATTTTGTTACTTCAATAGCTAAATACCCTTGAATGGTATCCAAAATGCACCCATCTTATATTAACTTCTTTTGGTTCAGTAGTTTTCACTCATGTCCAACTCTTGGTGATCCCATTTGGGGTTTTCTTGGCAAAGATACTGGAGTGGTTTGCCATTTCCTTCTCCAGCCCATTTTACAGATGAGGAAACTGAGGCAAATGGGGTTAAGTGACTTGCCCAAGGTCACACAGTCAGTACATTTCTTGAGGCCAGATTTGAACTCAGGAAGATGAATCTTCCTGACTCTAGGCCCAGCACTCTTGTCTACTGCACCACCTAGCTGCTCAATTGAATTCTACTTTGTTGCTAATAGCTTTATGTTGTGATTCAAGAGTATGTGGAATTAATTAAACGTGGGTTTTCTATGCAGTTGGCTTCTTTGGCGTTATTTCCCATAAGTCTCCTGCCTTAATATAGGAAGCTTTCTGGGCTCTCCTTCCAAACAGCTCTTCTAAGTAGACACAGTAGTTAAAAAGCTGTGGGGATGCGTAGTCTGCCCTTGCTAATAGTAGGTCCCTTTTGAGAACTGTACTCAAGCAAAGTCCTTGCAGTTTCATCAAGTGTCATTCAACTTCTGAGATATCCTGAAGAATCTGGATGAGATTTTCTAGGCCAAAAATATAGCCATGATCTGGTCCATCGTAGCTGGTATGGTTGTACCGAGAATCCTTGTAAGTCGTATGTGCAAAGTCTATCATACGGATATCAACTTTGGAGAGCCCTTCTGGAGAGGAGCAGTTTGTCTTCTGCAAGCATCCCTGAAGATGACTGCCTGTGGTTCTTTCTGGGGCCATTTGTCCATCATAGATGATGAGGAGAGAACTGGAGTAGAACCGATAGGAACTCTGGTTCTTAATGACTGAGAGGAGAGCGTTGAGTTGGAAGAGGATGGGTTCCAGGAGGTCTGTTCGAAGGTGTAAGCCGTTGTGCAGGAACTGATAGAGAGTTTGCCTGAACCCATCAGTTGAAAGTTTCCTTCCATAATATTTATCTTTACAGAGAAAGTGGTTTGAATCAGCTTGATAAACCTTGGGTTAAAAAAGGAGAACAAGAATAAAATGTGAGTGAAAACTTTCCTGAAAATTATTTCTTTTTATATTGCAGCATTATGAACTTATATAAAGCATAATCAAGCTTCTAGGAAACACAGCTTAGACATGGTTGACATTTCTAATAACCACCATTAAGTGCAAATGTGGCTCCTAGGTTTTAAAATACTTTCTGTTTGGGACTTTAATTTCATGTCATTAGAAGCAGATCTATGAAGTGTCTACTGTGTTAGGCACTGGGGATACAAAGATAGATGCACCACAGACACTGCTCTTGAGCAGTTTACATTATAGTAGGGGAAGAAAGGCCTGTTCACAAATTACTGGGTTGCAAGGGAGAATGTATTAAATGCAAAGGAAAGGTTCAGACAAAATGCATGGAGAGCTTTGAGGAAGGAGAAGTCATTTTCACTTAGTCAAGAAAAACTTCATAGAGAAAGATGTATTTGACTTAAAGGAAGGAAGGAAGATAGAACTTAGTGGATGGAGATGTGAAGACAGTGGTCTTCCCTGGTTTAGTTGGAAGAGGGGCTCTCAGGAGAAAGGCAAAGGGACAGATGGCAGGGGCTCTTGGGAAAGTCCCAGAGACCAAGGACATCCTCTCTGTTCCATACCTTCTTCCAATACGCTCCACTCCCTCATACCCATCTTTTTCCCTTCCCTTCCCCTTCCTTCTGTCTAACTGCCCTTCCCAACCTTCTCTAGAACTTAATCCTCACTACTATGTTTTAGAATTCCTTTCCTGCTCTGAAAAGCCTTCCCTGATTACTCCTGCTTTGGAACGTTCTCTCCCTCCTTCATGTTTGTCTGGAAAACTTTGGAAATTTCCTCTAGCTCCATCCTTTTCTATCTAACATTCTGGTGAACGTGGGCATATTATATTCACTGCCACCTTTTCCCCTGGTGGCTGGGACTGTTTTGTTTTAGTCTTTGTATCCCTAGGGCTTTACACCTCTGAACTGCTTCATCAGTGTTTGTTGAAGTGCATCGGATGTCTGTGGAAAGCAATCCATTCATAAGATTGTAGTTCATAGTTCATAGTCACCTAGAAGGGACCTTAGAGATCCCCTATTCCCACTTTATGGAAATTTTACAGGTGAGGAAATGGAGCTAAGTGGTTTACTCAGGCTTATCCAGTCAAAGAATCCATAGCAGAGCTAGAGTTCTGATTCCATATAGTGAAGCCGTTACGCTGACTCCTAACAATAAGAACAGTAACGAGAATAATTTCCATTTCTACAGTGCTTTAAAGCTTACGGAATGCTTTCCTCACATCCATCACTATTCCCATGTATAGATGTAGAAACTGAGGTTCAGCAAGGCTGACTGACTGTCCTGCGGTCATACACTGTGCCATGCTGCCTCTTTTGGGGAGTGAGGTCTCAGGGACAGTCAAGGGCAGGAGAAGAACCATGAGTAGCCCAGAGTGTAGTTTGGTCGAACACGGTGTGTGAAGGGATGTAGTGTCAGGTAAGGCTGGGAAGGTCGATCAGAGAGGGTCTTGAAGGTTAGAATTAGGAGTTCATCCTTTATCAGAGACCAATGGGAAGGCCTTGAATGTGGCTTTTCAAGAAGAAGACTAATGTGGCCCTACCTTTGCGTTAAGAAGATCATCCTGGCAGACATGTAAAAGGGTAGATTGGAGAAGTGTTAGAATAGGGATGGGAAGAAAAGTTAGGCTTTCTGACTAACCCTAAGCTGAAGATATTTCAGTACTATAATAGTGAGCAAGTAAATACATCTTATATTTTATGGAATTCTAGTGTCATCTTCCAAATAATGATTTAAGCCCTGATTCTCTCCCTCTTCAATTCAAATTTAGTGAATATTATCTAGATAGATCTAAGGAAAATTTGAAAAAATTCTGGCACTCTGAAAAGCAGACTAGATGAATGTGTTAACCAAGAGGTTCACAGAAATGTGAGCAAAGTGGATGGGGCAGAGTGGCTCTGCCGTGCTGATGGTTCTAGCTCCTTAGCACTAACTATACTCAAGTAGTGACTTAGTCACCAGAAGGAAGCAGCCAGGAGGAAAGTTTTGGTAGTCATGAATGGAGCATAGCAGTAGTGAAAGGGTCCCCTCCCACCTGCCTCCCCTTCTTTCCACCCTTGTTCTTGTGGGTAGCAGCAGCTAAGCCATGCGTAGAGGCTGGCATAACAAACAGGAAGGTTTGGCATACTACTGATGGGTCCGGTATGATGGAATATGCCTGTGATATCTTGGAGTAAAGTTCCTACTCTACAGGAGGAATTCTGGGTTCCAAACTTGTAGTACTCTTAATCTTTTGTAAGTGGGGGCAGCAAAGTGACGTAATGGATAGAATGGCCAACTTGTAGTTAGGAAGACTCATCTTCCCGAGTTCAAATTTGGCTTCAGATAACATACTAGCTATGTGACCCTGGGCACATAGCTGTTTTCCTTAAGTTTCCTCATTTGTCAAGTGAACTGGAGAAAGAATGGCAAACTGTAACATTTTCTTTGCCGAGAAAATCCCACAAAGAATTAGACGTGGCTGAGAGTTCTGGGCTGATGAGGGTCAGGGACCCTAGGTTACAATCCCAGTTCTGCCCTCATCTGGGTGAACATGGGGAAATCACAAATCACTGAGTTTTCTCCTCTGTAAAACAAAGAGATTGAACTAGGTGATATCTTAGGTCACAACAGTTTTAAAAGTCTTTGATTCCATTTGCAAAGAAACTTCCAAGAAAGAGCTGATAGTCTTCCTACTTTGTTTTCTGTGGTCTGTGTGTCAGATTAGCTTGTATATAGTACGTAGCTGGTATTGTTTACTAAATAGATCACGTTAAGAAAGTTGGGGTCCGGGGAAAGATGCAGTTGATGCTACAAATCATCATGCTTCACTCATGTGAGAGTAGTATTCCACATTTTCTAAGGGATGTATGTGAAGCAAATTTATAGATTTAATGCCTCGCTTTACGGGGTGGCAGTTTCAATTAAGGAAAGCTATAATGTTTACCACCAAATCGTCGTCTGGTTTTACTCTGACTAGACAGACCATAAGAATGACTGAGCACGAAAAGCTTAATTTCCTCCTATTTTTCTGCAGCTTCTTGTGTAAGCCGTAAGCAGAGTAATAAAAATGAACTGTTGTATCAGGAAAATGAAATTAAACATCTTCTTGCCTTAACTTGGTCTTTACACATTCTTAATCAAAACCAATGGTATCAGTGAGAAAAAATGGTAAATGAAGATGGGTAAATTACTAATGGGAACACAGACCTGACACTCTGCTTTCAACACCAGAGAATTAAAGGATTCAATTGTGTCATTACAAAGGATTGGAAATCGGGAAGTCACAGTGTCTCACAGTGAAATTGTTTTCTTTCAGTCCTTCCCCCAAATCTTAACACCTGCCAGTGGTAAAGTCTGAATCATTCTGTAGGCAAAAGTCACATAGACATTGTTGAAAGTTTCAGCTGCCCCAAGACTGTAAGATCAAGTTCCCTAATGGTACATTTTGAATACTATGATAGTGCCAGGTGAGCTGAAGAAACACAGACCCATATTATAATAAGGTTTACATTTCATTGTTCCTTGTCAGTGTTCACTTTTAAACGGTGGGCTGCTCAGGTGTCTGGAGAAGTTTCTAGGTGGGTCACTTAATGTTGTTGCATGTCAAGGACAAACATGGGACAGCTGTATTGTTAGTTGTTTACAAGTCCTACCTGCATGCCACAGATGCGAACCCCGAGGGAAGCAGAGGTGCTTTGTTCACACTTCTTTATGTGACGGGCTTTTTTCTCCTCGGAGGCATCATCTCCGTGTTGCCTGGTGCCCATCTTCAGGTCAAGAATGCAAGGATGCTTGTACTTGGACACTACGTTTTCAAGCAGCAAAAACCCTAGTCATGCTAAGTTAAGGAAAATATCATGGATTGGAGAGATTATTGCCCCCACAGGAGATAGGTAGGACAATTCTAGGAATTAAATTTCATGCCTTGATTAGGTTTCTTTTACTCCAGCTTTTCCTTATTGGCAAGGATACAAGTCTTGTTAACAATTTAGGACATTAGCAGTGTTATTAGCATACCATTGTTATTAACAATTCAAGATAGTGACTTCTTAACAAGCCCTTTATTTAGGGGAAATTTTAAGGGTAGTTCCTTCTCTCAGATTTAAATTTAGATTCAGGCATGAGATCCCTAGTAGGCTGTGCACAATTTACATTTTATAACCTAAAATCATAGGGATAAAATCACAAGTAAATGAATGGACCAAAATCTTTTTGGGGAAGTGGGTTGACATAAACTTCAGAGATAGGTTGAAGGAATATTCATTTCACTGGAGTAATTTTCCTACTCTTAGGGAGTAGAGGTACAAATATGACTATGTAACAGATCACCAGTTTGCGGGAATGTAGCAGTGACTAGAGGACTTTTTAAACCCAAATTCCCTACTAGGGGATGCTGGACTGCTTAGCCTCATGTGCTGCTTACTGTCTTGTTGCATGAATTCAGTCTTTTTTCCCCGCTGCTGCCTCTGAGAAATATGCTAGCTCAGTCTTACATTCTCAAAAGTTTAACGAGGTCTTTGTGGAGAATGTGGAGGGATAGAAGGGGAACTATGGTGAGACTTTGCTGGTCCCTGCAAGCCCCGCCCCATACAGCATGACTCATACTGACATGATCCATAGTGACGTCAGCAGGAGGCCGATCATTCCCAACATGAAAAATGATTTTCTCCCAGAATACTGACAGTATTTCTGCAGTTGGTGCAAATAGCAGTCAGCAAAAATTTCCAGCAGCCTAGTCCATTCTTGCAGGCAATACAGCAGGAGCATAGATATTGGTTATTCTGGGGGTGTCAGTTTTAGTTCAAATTTTTACCTGCACACATCCTAATTTCTTTTTGTTTGGCCTAATTTTTTAGGTCTCAGGCTCATGAATTTCTACTAATGTGTATGGCTGTACTTCTGGGAGGTAATTTGCATGTAGGGCTCAGGTGGAGGACTCCTTATCAAAAGCTCTATAAATTTGAATCACTGAATGACTAGGGCTTGGAAGTCCCCAAACTATCTCCCTGTGTGTTCCTTTCCCCTCTCCCCTTTGCATTCTTGGCCACCACTGTCTATAGTGTTCTTATTGGGTGTGGAGTGGCATTTCTCTTTGCAAGGGGACTCTGCAATTGAGAGTAGAAGCTGTCCATGTTTGGGTAGAAGTCTGTGCTGCCACTTCTATTTATAATCTGCCTTATAATAAGAGTTGACATTTCCATAGTGCTCTAACTTCCACAAAGCACTTTATCTCTATTATATATTTGAGCCTTACAACAGCTCTGTGAAGGAGATATTACAAGAACTATTATATCTACCTTATAATGAGAAAACTGAGATGCCTTTATCAGTGATTCCACGGCCAGGCAAGGCAGTGTCAGGGGCTCCATTCAAACCAAGACTTCCTAACTCCAAGGCTAGTAAGTGCTATATCCACAGTGCCACACTGCTGATTTTCTCTGGCAACTACAGAAGTTTAATCTTTACAGCAACCAACCTGCTATTTATTCCTGTATAGGGATATCCAACTAGAAAAAAAAGTTTTAGATGAATATTGTTAGCTCCCAAGAATTCTCCAAGCATTAAAGCTTTTCAATGCAAAGGCAATGTCCCTCACATCCCCGGTATGTCGGTCTCCCTGAAATGTCCTCTGGACTTTGTCCCTGCTTTAAAGCCAGTGGTTCTCTGATAGTTTCTACACTAGCTTTTCCCACTGACTTTGCGTGTCCTAGTAGGAAATTCAAGCAAGGATACGATGCATTTTGTTCTCTTGGTACTCAGAGTACATCCGGGTCATATGTTCCTTATGGCAGTTCAGTCTCCACGGATTGTAGCCCTTCTTCTCAGCCTGGTTGCTACTTGTGTCTTCCATAAAGGAGGAAATGTGGAATTCGGTTCTCAGGAGTGTTTTTCCTGGACAGCTTGGGTGAATTAAGCACATGGGAAGAAATGTGATGGGCTGCTAGCTTCAGAAAAAGACAAATTACTTATGTTTATTTGCTAAGCACCTGGACAAAGTTTGACTTTTCTTTTTCCGGCTCTTTTCCAGCTCTAGAATCATCGTGTTGCCCAAAACAAAACCTCTGAGGCCTCATAATATAGTGGAACGGGAACTGGTTCTGTACTCAGAGGGCTTGGGTTCAAATTCCATTTCTGATACTCACTACCGCAGTGACCTTAGGAAAGTCATTCCCCAACCAGAACCTCAGTTTCCTCACCCATAACAAGAGGGACTTGAACTAGATGGTTTTTGAAATTCCTGGATGTGACTCTAAATCTTTGATCTTACTATTTCTAGCTAAACTATCAGCCTTTGTGCAGTAAGTATGCAACATAGACTCTGCAAACATTTATTAAAGGCCCCTTGCATCATTAGAGGAAGAGAGGAAAGTTTGATAAGACTTATACATTGTTGGAGACAGAAGAGATCTTAGCCCAGCCCCTTAATTTTATAGCTGAGGAAACTGAACCTTAGAGATATTTGGTGACTCACTCAAGGTAATACAATTAGAGGCTGGCAGAGTTGGGACACTGTCCTCATCCTTAGGGAGCTTGTTGTCTAGTGGGGGCAGAGTGTGAGTGTGATGCTTGTACAGGTAATGCTAACATATTATTACATGATAAGTACATTTCAAAGCAAAGTGCTATGTGAGGCCCAAGAGAGAAGGCTTATTACAGGCCAGAGAATATCAGAGAAGCTTGAGTTGGATTTTAAAAGATGATTAGGGATCCACTAATTGAAGAGAGGGAGACAGGACTTTCTAAGGCATGGGGAACAGTATAAGGAAAAGTGTGGAAGTGGGAAACTGAAAGGTGTTGGGTGGGGAGAAGGAAGACAGTGTCATTCCAAGGGCATAATTTGCATTTGCTCATGCCCTTCTCTAGATGTAGTATAACTTCCCTGTTCTTGCTGAAATTTTTCTTTCCCTATTTGTACTAGTCTTTTGATGGTATCATATTCTCATTTATATTAAATATATACATATATACATATACATACATATATATATGTGTATATATATATATATATATATATATATATATATACACATATATATATGGCTTATATTCCCTACTAGTCCATAAGGTTCTTGAGTATAGGGACGTGTGTTATTTAATATTTGTATTTCTCCTAGTGTTGAATAGTGTCTTGTTGCTTCAGTACTTCAAGGATTTATGAAGATTGAAATCTATCCACATCTCAGTAGTTAGTTTCATGAGTTATGATGGCTAAAAAAATTTATCACCTGATGATGGCCAACACTATGGCAATGTGTCTCTCTGAACTCAACAGATCTGGTACTCAAATGGAAAACTTGGGGTCTTTCAGTCTTACTAGTACTGGAAGACTTGTTAGCCTAGCTAAGATCTGGCAGAGCTTTTGCTGTCTTGGCACAAACTTGGAGAATCTAGCATTAGTTCTCGTAAGACTTCAGTAGAAGACCTTGAAATACATGATAGTCACTTAATAAATATTTATTGAATTCATTAATTAGCTAATTAAATAGAATTGTATTTTTCAGGCGTTTAGTAACCATTTTCTGTGTGCTGGGCACTGTGTTAGGTGCTTTACAAATAGATGTTATCTAACTAATTTGATTCTTACAACAGCCCTGTTAATACTCCTATTTTACAGATGAAGAAACTGGGTCAAAAAGAGATTAAGTGATTTGTCCAGGATCCCGCGGCTAGCAAACATCTGAGTCTACATCTGAACTCAGATCTTCCTGACTTCCAGGCCCAGGGCTCTCTCCATTGTGTCACCTATCTTTTGTTAGAGATATCTGTTTGATAAAGGTCTTTTTTTTTTTAGTGCAGTTGTAAATCTAAGTTTAATTGGTTTTGTTGACTAAAGTTAATTTCATAGAATCCTTGCTAAAAACAAAATTAATAACTGAACATTAATTTGCAGTATTTTTATAAAGCACATATCCTCAAATACTCAAATGAACCTGTGATCTCATTATGATGTGATATAGGTTGAAACCCATGCGTGCTTGCCCATTCATACTACATACTACATATTTATTCATGTCTTTCCAGATGTTTGCCACAGTGGCTCTGCCCCTTGTGCTGGGGACCATCCTTGATTTCTTTGGGCATCCTGAGGACATCAATGAAGCCCCTGGGCTGACCCACAGACATTCTTTTTTCCACACACTAGGCTAGCTAAGTACTGAGCTCGTTACCACTATGCTGGTTCATTAGAGAATGTATTCCTTGGCCATGACAACCCATGGAATGAAGTCATTGATGATTATTAGAATCATTCAAAAGAAAGTTAACCCAGTGCAGAATTTTGGAATTGTTTAAATTCATTTCCAAGTGACCTAGAATAGTAACATTGTTATTTTCTCAGTATAGACGTGGATCAAAGGAGGAATTCCACCTTGATTAGATGATGGGAACTCAGTAGTCATGGGACCTCTTTCCTACTCTGTGACTTCTGCCTACTCTCTTTTGCCTTGGTTACCCTATCTCTAAAATGGAGATTGTTCTAGGCTCATGTAGTCAATAGGCTTACTTGATTAGATGCCGGAACTACTTCAGGGAGGGTGGTATTTACATTGAGTTAGGTCAGTTTTGTTTCAGATAAGCTTTTATGAACCCCAGGGATCCTCTTCATCTGAGAAAGATCAGTTGAAAATATCCAAGTGTCTGACAATCTCTCTAAGGTCATGAGACCCTTGAAACCTCTCATATTCTTACATTAAAAAAGTAAATTAACCCAGTGAACACCACACTCACTTCTCTTTCTGCCACAACTGTATCAGAGAATAAAACATTACAGGTATAATTTCACTTCACTTTTTCCTTTCTATTCACTAAATGAAAAAAGAAAACCAATTCTACTTGCACTTCCTCCTCCCAGGGGTGCATGAGGACAGCACTTGTAGAGGCTTTCCTGCACTTCTTTTTATTCACGTTGCTATTGTTAATGTAGTTGTCGTTGGCTCTTTGGGGAGCAGATACTGAATGCCAGATTGAAACATTTATTAAGTGCAGGCAGAAATTAATTTTTATCTTCTTTTCTAGAAATGTCATGTAAAATACCTTTATTTACTAGTGGAATTTGGAAATCTGAGATATTATTATTTCTTTTTTTGGTTGCCATGTCAGTTATTCTAGATCTGTTTATATAGTATTTTAAGGTGCATGGAGTACTTTCCCACAATGACCTTGGAAAGTAAATAGGCAAATTTTTTATCCTTGATTTATAGATCAGGAAATTGAGGCTTAGGTTAAGTGACTTCCTGTGGTATCAGAGCCAAGATTAAAACCTAAGTTCTTTCCATTGGCACCTCTTTCTCTCTATCCCCCTTTCTCTCTCTCTCTTTCTCTCTCTCTCTGGCTTTCTCCTGGACTTCATCCTTGAACTCTCTTGGGGGATAACACACCGTCTGGTCAGGTGGAAGGTGAGTTGGTGTCTGTTCCCTGTATTTTGGCTTATAGGTGCTGCTCACCTCTCCTTAAGAGACTGTGTCAGCTGCGTGTGCTTCCACTGAACAAGAGGGCAGTCATTGCCACGGCCATTGCTGTTTTTCTGCAGCTTCTGCCAGAGCATCACCGATGACTCGGTTGACATATCATAGGGCCCGTGGTTGTCTGTCAGTGGACTGGCAACCAAACTGAGATTGCCTCGGCTGTCTTTCAGGAGATGCACCGTGATGGTGCCTGCAAAGGAAGGAAAAGAAAGGATGAGAGAGATTTAGACTTGGTGGTGACCTTAGAGGTCATCTGGTTCAACTTGTTCATTTTATAGAGGAAGATTCTGATAGCCGGAGAAGTGAAAGGTTCTGCCCGAAGTCAACAGGAAGTTAAGTAGCTGAGACAGGATTCAAACTCATGTCCTCTGGTACCAATGCTAGGGTTCTTTCTAAAGCCTGTCTACTGGGTGTGGGAGGGAGGAGAGAAGAAAAGCAGTCAGATGAAGTAGATGATTTTAGAATAGATGACAGCAGTTTCAATGGTAAGAGCTACTTGCCCCATAAACAGTCTGTCTTGAAGAGTCATCATCTTAAGGAAGAACTTTGGAGACTGGCCTAATTTAGTCTGAAATAGATCCTATCCCAGAATGAGACCAGAGTTATCTACAGAGTCTGCAGAAAGTAGCCCCAGGCCTTTTCTAGTTTGCCCTCTCCCTTTTTCCTACTCTTCCTTCTTTGCTTGCCCCTTCATGCTTCAAATGAAGCCTGCTCTGTGCATTATGTTCTTGTGTTCCAGGCTTCTTTGCGTAGTTGTATTTTCCTGACCATACAGCTGCTGAACCAACAAGGGCATACTTCAAAATATGAGAGCAACTCACATCAGCTCATGGTTTTAGTCTCAGGGAGAAGCTGAAGGGTTACTTCCATGGAAGAGTAAAGGAGATTGGGGCACATGCCAATCCCTGGTTTTCTCAGCTAACCAAAATTCTCACCTTCCTTCAAAACTCCTTTGATTCACTTTTGGGGTGCAGGGAGGAATCTTCAGAATAGCCCCATGCTCAACCCATCATTCTTCCTTTCCCCAAAAAACTGTTTAGCATTTATATATAGCCTTGTGTTTTGATTTGAGGTAGACAAGAAAATACTATGAACCTGCTTATTCTTCATAAAATTTCTTAATGCCCACTGCTGGTGTAATCAAAGTAGAATGGCTTACTGACTAATTTGCTTTAGGAGCAGGAGAATATACACAAGCCCAATTAATTAATTTGCTAAATTGTCTTCTCTGCTAGTGTATTAGATAGGTTCAGCAAATTTCAGAACATTTATTAAGCATCTAATGACCAGGGGAGATAAGGAAAGTTTGTGTTAGATTTTAATAGAAGAAAAGGAGCATCTGTGTACATTTATAAGGTGCCGTGGATACAAAGATAAGACACAATTCTTACTCTCAAGAAACTTCACAGTCTGCTAGAGGAGGTAAGACATATATACTCAAGTAGCTATAATGTAAATTAGAATATAAGTGCAATGAAGTGGCCCAAAATGCCATGAGCGGCTTAAGGAGGGACACGTCACTTTCAGTTCAGGATGGAGGTGGAGTGGGGTTAGAGGGTAGGAAGATGAGAGAGTCAGAGAAGACTTTGTGGAGAAGTTGACACCAGAGCAGCACCTTGAAAGAAGGGAAGGATAATTGGGGAATGAGGTGGGATGGCCAGAAGAATCCATGTGAGCAAAATCATGGAGATGAGTGAGGGTAGGGAAGGGTGGAGGCAGGAGGCTTGGAAAATTCCACTTTGATTGGAATGCCTAAAGGAGAGTAATAGGAAATCATTCTTGAAAGGTAGGCCTGGTTGTAGAGGGTTATGAATACTAGACTAAGGAATTTGTACTATTTCCTTAAAATATTTTATTGACATATTTTAGTTTTTGTATCTCCTGTACTTCTCTTTCTCCATTTTTTAACAGCTGAATTTTTCAGTAGGTAGTGAAGCAGGGGGCAGTCTCTGAAGGTTTTTGAACAGAGCAATACTGTAATCAGACCTCATCATTAGCAAGTTTACTTTGGAAGAAAAGAGAATGTTGTACTATGAGGGAGTTGGATGTAGGGAGACCACTCAGGAGACTGCCCTTGAGGCAACAGGATCTTGACTTGAAGCTATAGTTTTCCTCTAACTTGCAGAGGAAGAATCACTAACACTTGGTTACTTTGGATGTGACAGAGACTCTGAGAACACCTGGGAGGGATCCTTCACAAAGGTCCTTTTCCAGATTCTCTGATCTTCCAGTGCCCAAGGTGACCCTGAGCTGTTGAAGGCTAAGCCAGCTCACACACACCAATACAGAAAGGCTCAAATTATGGGTCCAGGTAGACTGTATATCTGTTTTCTGAGAACCAGCTTAGTTAGGTTTAGAGAGATTCATGATCAGATTAGGGCAGAGTGATGAATTTTTCTGCCATAGCAGTCCTCAAATAGCTTGTAGCCAGTATAGAAGGGTTTTGATCTGTATTACTGGAAATGAAATTACAGATTTTTCATTGAAGTAATGGTGTCATAATTATCCCATTGTTTTGGGGAAAGATAATGAGTTCAGTTTTAGATAGTAAATTCATTCTGGGTATATATAGAATTAACACTTCTAATGAATCCCATCTATGACCAACTGTTCGGTGCTTCCTGTTAAAGAATAAGTTCCTCTTTGGCAAGGTACTTTGTTCATCTTTACTGTTCGCATAGGACTCTGCACGGAAGTGTATGCTTGGTGTTCTTAAATGTCTAATAAAGAAGAAAAACTTTTCATAATAATAATTGCTAACATTAATATAGCACTTTTACTGTGTGCCAGGTACTATGCTAAGTGCTTTAAAATTATCCTCTCATTTGACACTCATGACAACCCTGGGAGGTAGGTGTTACTATTATCCCCATTTTGCATATTGAGGAAACTGAGGCAGAGTTAAGTAACATGCCCAGAATCATACCAACTAGTGTGTGGAGGCTGGATTTGAACTCAGGTCTTCCTGATTCCAGGTTCAGCTCTTTCTCCACGTCACCCTTTAACAATAGTAATACATTAATAACAACTCTTGTTTAAGGCTCTTTAAGTTTTGTAATGCATTAACTTTATAACAACAGCTCAGACGCATCAAGGATGTGAGATTTCCTTTATTTGTGAATTCCCCCTGCCTGTACAATCTATAATTTTATAGATGAGCCTTCCAGAGTTGCCTCAGGCAGAAAGAATTAATTAAATAACTTGCTAACGCTATCACACAACTAGTAAGTGATAAAAGAGAGATTTGGTTCTGCATCTTCCCAACTCCCAAGAACACTGTGGCATCCAGTAGGTCACTCTTCTTCTCACAGTATATATGTGTACATAAGTATTATTGTCCCATTTTAAATGGGATGGAAATTGATACTCAGAGAAAATGACTTTTCCATGGCCTTATAGCTAATAACTAGCATGCTAAATTCAAATCCAGATCACTTCATTCATTTCACTTTTCATCATTACTGGATGCCTTTCTGTTTAAGTGAAAGCAGTGTGCAAAAAAAGACTGCCAAACTAAGGATATGAGAATACAGTTAAGAAATGGTGGATTCTTGCTGAGATTATCTTCTCTTTTTTTTGCAAATGTTATCACAGTTTAGAACATCACTGCTATCCTTGCTTGGTGTAGCTGGCTTTATCACATTGTCATTATGGTGTCTTACTGCCCTCCCCAAAGAAATGAAGCTTGGAATGTAGCTACTGCCACATTTTAAAATGAAACTTCAAAAAACAGGCCAAGTTGCAATTTTTTCCAAATAAGTAGCGAATGGGGCTGATATCATTCTCTTTTTTACCTATGTCTTCCCTGACTTGAGGGAAAACATGGGTACTGGCTGATCATTTTGTGGGTGCTAATTTTCCAGGCTGTTCTTTAATGTGATTGTCACCTCTGCACTATAGCTGGCTTAGCTCATTTCTTTGATCTAAGATTCCCTATATCCTGATTATGTAGCTCCAGATAGCCCTGGGTGACCTCTGGCTACCAAAAAGAACCTGGTTTTTTCCTCTAATCTTTGGAGCCCTGAGAAATATCCTAAAAGTTTGGCACCAGAGAATTCAGCCCCATTCTGTTCTCCATTTAGTCATGCTAGCTGATATGTATATAGTACTTTGGAATTATTTTATATGGTGGTCTTATTTGGTTCTCACAAAAACCCTAAAGAGATGTAGTGCAAATATCATTTTTTTCTCTTTTACAGATGAGGGAACTGAGGCTCAGACAGGAGAAGTAAGTTGCTCAACATCATGCAGCTAATAAATGGCATACTTGGATCTAGAATCCATCTTTTAGTTCCAGTGACTTTTCCATTATTCATGTGGTCTCTGGCTAGGTTAAAGTGCCAACTGGTTATCATGGGTGGGCAAGGATCTGATCTGATCCTTTTGAACCTTTGTTCCACAGGACCAACAAGGTAGTGGGTGAACCTTTATTCCACAGGGCCAACAAGGCGGGGAAGGTTTGTTTAAAGTTGTTTAAACTAAGTCACTGACTTGAGGTTCTCGGAATGCTTCTGGTCAGTGGATGCTTAAGATCGAACCCGAGTTTATAACTTGGAGAACTTGAAGGTCACCTTTAGTCACATGTTCTGCTGCTAATGCCTAAATCCAACCAGGTGCTGTGAGTGCTGCGAGGAACTCTCCCACTGTGTAAATGGTCACATTTGTTCATATTCATCCCACAGGAAAGAACAGTCAAACCATGACTTCTGGAGATTGATGAAGGAGAAACAAGGAGGGGCTAGATCCAGGGAGTGAGTTCTAGCACAATATGAGGAGGAGGATGTTAACAGTTGGGAGAACTTTGGGGAAGTTAACGTCTGAATGTTTGCTTCAGGGCATGCCTGCACTCCCAAGGCACAGTGTCTAATCTTTTGAAACCAAAACATTCCTTAGAATAGTCATCCCTAATTCGAGAAAAGGGGAAAACTCAGTGACCATCGTGCTTATTCTTTTGTCACCAAAAAAAAAAAAAAAAGTTTTTGTGATTCTGGTGGCTGAGTATATAGCAAGGGAACTCCCAGGTCACACCAGGACTGAGAGGAGCCTTGGAGGTGGAAGAAACACTTGGCAGGGTCAGTTTGGATCTGGCCAAAATATGAGCCTATCAGTTTCACCTCAGCAATGGCTGTCAAAAGCATACAGATCCATGAAGATCCATAGTCTGAAGGAAATGTATAATCAGAGGGTCCCAAAGAAAGATTCAAATGCTACCTTGGACTTCTCCAAATCTCATTTATTGCCTAATGTTGTCAGCTCTCAATTTTTGGCCCTATCCTGGGGATCAGAAATACATCCCTAATAATGGATTATCCAAAGATCCTGTTTCCTTTGGGTTGCAGTCAAAGCTATTTTTCATCCACTCAGCTTCTCTTTCTCTCTTTCCCATACCCATACAACCCTTTCTTCTGTACTCACACCCAACCCCTGCCTTTTCTAGCCATCTGCCTATGGCTAAATTGAGTCACCCATTCCCTTTTTGATACCCTGCACCTTCCTACTTCCTTGCTTTGTTCATACTGTTCCTTCTGCCTGGCCCTCCTTCTAAACTCCTTTTGTACTTTAAAGCCCACCTCAAAAGCTTTCTTTCCTGGGGTAAGTGTGGTTTAATGGAAAGAGGACTGGTTTTGGAATTTGAGGACCTGCCTCTGACCCAATCTATGGGAGTTCAGTCAGATCAGTTTACCTCTTTGGACCTCAGTTTCTTCATTTTAAAAATGTGATGAACTCTGAATCTACAGCCTTAGAAGTTATTCCTGGTTCTTACTTTTGTTGACTTTCCACTTTGGCCTCGCATAGCTCTTTTGTTTTGCACTCCTCTATCATGTGTTATTGTGTGTGTGTATACATATAATATCTCTCTGTCTAATATGTATCACTTCGTATCTATTAGACTGAGTTTCATGAGGGAATGGAATGTGCTTTATCTAAACTTTGTATTTCTTCCACTTTCTTGCATGGTGCTTTGCACAAAATAGGTGTTTAATAAATGTTAATTGGATTGAATTGATTTGACTTGAGCTTGATAGGTCAGTCTCACTGGCTTTAGTTTGAGACCTAGCTGGGTAGTGGAAGAGAGGCTAGGCCACAAAGCATATAAGCCACTTGTAATTCATTTAGTCTACTGTATTATAAAGCAACATGTCAACTGGATTCAGACTGCTTCACTGAATTTGATTATTCAGCCCCAAATCACTGCTATTGACACCCCTTTCCCCATCTCAGTGACCTACCACATGGGACTACCAACATTTGTCCTGCTGCCCATTCAAATTTGTCTTCTGAGCCTAGGGAAAGTAAAGTCTTTCTGCCCTGAGAAGAACAGACTCCAGTAGAAGGTAAAGTGCTTCCCAGCACCAACCTTCTGAAAACATCTTGACCCCATAGCTGGGCAGACGGTGAATATTTAGCAAGACTATTGACATTCCCAAAGCATCCTAGCAATTTTTGTTTGGCTGCATAGCAGGCTGAATCTCACTGAGTATTCTGTCATGTATTTATTTTTAAATTTATGAGTGCATTTGCTTGCTGCCTTCTGCAATATGAGTCCAGTTAAGCTGCTAACCAACTGGGACTATGAGTATGTCCTTAATATCCTGATCAGTTCAGAATCAGACAGTATATAGATACTGCTGGTGCTTCAGGGACATTGGACCTGACTGACAGGGTATAGCTAAGTCAAGTAAGGATAGCTTCGCTCCTCAATTCTTTACTCCTTGCCCCCACGTTCCATTCCCTTTCATTACATATCTTTGGGAATGTTTTTGTAATACCCTCTTCACTGATAAGCTCTAAACATATTAAGACTGCCCAGTGGAATCTCTTCCCAGCCTAAAGTTCCCTCTGTCCTGATTCAACTTGCAGAATGATGAAAATAGAAGTAATGCATTCTATGACCAGCTCAGGAACCTCTCATCCAGTCTTCTCATTGTAGGGGAAATGTACATCAAGCTTTATGATGTGGTGGAGAGTACCTGGGACTAGGAGTTGGGAGCATGATGTTCCAGTATTTTCATTGTTTCTAACATGCTGTAGGGGTGCAATAGAGGGAGCATTGGATTTGAAGTGAAAGGACCTGGATTTGAAGTTCAGATTTGTTACTTTGTGTTACTTTGGGCAGACCACTTCCCCTCTCTTGTTCTCAATTTTCTACATAAAATGACTGAATGGTCTCTACCTTTTTAGCTCTGATTTTTTTCAGTCTCCTTAGTTACCTTTTGGGGGTGGAGTAGAGGACTAGACAATGTAGAAAGTTATACCTTTGGTGATACTTTCCCATATAAGAAGCACATGCTAGCCCAGAAATGTCTCCTGTTTGCCATCCCAGAGCATCTGGTTAAATGATAAAAACTTTCAGAACCTGATTTTTTTAGCATCATGTTCTTGTCATTTTGCTTGGACAGTGGCATTGAACAGATCACTTGCTGGTCAGCAAGTCATTAAAACTGGGTTTTGTGACAATGGTTCATTTTTTTTTTTAGGGATGGCCTGACAGTTGAAAAGAGAGAATCATTTGTGTGGTATGGTTTTGGGGTTCCAAAAAGCATCCTTGGTTCCCTAAATTTCATCTCTATTGGTCTTGGATACAAGGACCTCATATTCCCTTATCGCTCTCTGTCTTTGCTTGTGGAATTCTAGGCAACTCATAAAGCATGTTATCATCCAGGATGGTGATGCATTGAGCTATCAGCCTTTTAGCTTAGATCAGATTCTTAGATTGCCTTTCTCATTTAGCAGCACCTTGAGGGATCAAGATATAAGGACAAATATATTTTGATGTAGGGGAGATGTAGAGTGTGCTGTGTGGAGGGAGAAAGGAGTGACATGAGGTGGATATAAGGACTAAGGAGGGTGAGGAGCAGTAGAGCAGAAGGGAATGTGGGGCAGCAACTTTGATCTGTGGCACTATTGTCCCTAGAGCTGGCAGCCTGTATTGGTGATAGCATTGTTCTGAATAGAGCCTGAAATGATCGTGGCCTAGCTGCTCTCCTGAAAGCTGTTGCTGCACAGCCTTTCGGCTAGATTCTTACTACATGATCAGTGACCCACAATTCATTTTACAAATACAGGCTGGTGCCCTCCCAGAACATATCAGAGGAGACCAAAGCTTAGGGGCCTGCTTGATCCAGCCATCTCTTCCAACTTCTTTCAAGAAAGGGAGGAAATTATTGATTTTATCTGTACATTGGTTTTGCCCTTATGAGAACCAAGATTTAAGGGAATGGGAAGGGAATAAACATTTATTCAGAGCCTACATTTACTATGTACTTTTAGGTGCCAAGCATTGTGCCAAGCACTTTTACAAATATTGTCTTGCAACAACCCTGGGAGGCAGGTGCTCTTATTATCCTATTTTACAGTTGAGGAAACTGAGGCAGAGATTACATGATTTGCCCACATCGCTAGTAAATGTCTGAGAAAGGATTTGAAGGCAGGTCTTCCTAACTGCAGGCTCTCATCTACTGCTTCACCAGCTGTCTCAAAATAAAACTGCCCTTCTTGTATGTTTTATACAGTGCTTGACCTTCAGTGGTTATGTGGCTGAACAAATATCTAGGCCAGATTATATAATTTATTCAGACCTAAATGTGCTGTTTTCCCAATTAACCAGAATAATTGAAGCCACGGTAGGCTTTTGTCTAAATTATTCAGATATCCTAATTGTCTTCATTCATCCCTTTGCTATTTTGTGTAGTAATGAAACTCAGTAATTTTTTCTTAAATTCTTTAACACACACACATGCACACACATGCGCACACACATACATACACAGCCCCCCCTCAAACACTCATTGTACAAATCTGGTTGGGTTTTACTGCACCTGTCACTCCATCTCAACTCTGAGGACATTTGCAGAGGCATGCACTGAAACCCTTTGAGCCTAATTAAGCAAAGGTCAGGAAAGGGAACAGGCCTGATGAATTCCCAGCTGAATCTCAGTTGTGCCCTAAAAGATATCCTGACACATCGCCCACTGTTAAGTATAAGGACACTAAACCCAGCCTAGAGAGGAGCTGATGGCAGTTGCTCTTGACCAGCTCTCCTTAAAGCTAAGATATCTCTAACACACTCAGATTCTTAACAGATTTTGATTCAAACTTAAGTTTTCAGGCTTCTACTGCCTGTATTTCCCTCACTTCTATGAGTTCCCAAAGGAGGGAAGGAAGCTGAGTGCTCCCTCATGTTCCCTTTTCCTGAACAGTCTGTTTCTCAACTTTTTTACAACTCTCTTTAGGGCTTGAGCTCCTGTCTTAAAACTACAAGGAGTTTTAGCTGAAAAATTAGGCTTGTTAAAGTAATGTTAAAACAATAAAGAAATCTGTCAAAAAGTTTATCAGGCCACAGTCATGAGTGACCTACCAATTATGGGCTAAGATATTCAGAGTTGGTGTTACAGGGTAGATTTTCCATTATAATTTGGTTTTCAATTTCATTGGCGTGATATATAGAATCATAAGATTTGGAACCAACTAGAAGGAACCTGAGTTGTTATCTATTCCAACTAGCTCTTTTTATAGGTGAGGAAGCCAGTTCCAAGAGCTTAAGTGATGTAAAGTCACAGATTTTTAATAAATAGCAGAGCCAGATTCAAATCCAGGCCTACCAGTTCTCCCAGACTTTGGGCTAGGAGTTGAAAGAAAGCTAAGTCGTCTGAAAAATCAAGAACAGTAAAAGTTACTCCAACTTCACTTTATCTAAGAGAAGCATTTCAGAGCAACAGGAGCAGGGGGCATGTGAGAAAGAGCCAGGAATCCATCCACATTGCTGCACTCTTCCCTTATCTTACCTTTGTACTGAGGTGTGAACTGTTTCATTGCCAAGGGTAGAGACTCGTAGAATCTCTGTTCCTGAGAGACGAGGGGCTTGCAGATGGTGTGTTCATCATATTTCATCATGCTTACATGCCCCCCGACTTGGTGGATGAAGGGCTCCAGGAGCACCCCAACTCGAGTGTCCCCAGTATCCCTGCTGTCTTTGACGACCATGGTATTGAAGTCCAACTTTTTCTTGGGTGGAAATTAAATCTCTAGGAGGGCGGATTCTTCCCTTAGAAGCTGTAATGGAGAAGAGAGCAGATTATCAACAGAGCTCCAGAGTTGATATCTGGTTATTCTTCCTCTTAATCCTCAGCTGCCATCCCAGCAGGGGCTTCTTCAGGCGTGGAGGTTCCCACCAATGGCTTTCGAGAAGTAAAGAAGAAATGTAGAAATGCTTAAAGGGAGAGAACATTTTTGGGGAGTATAGAGGGAATAGTGGAACTCAGAGGTGGCAGTGATTTATGACTAGAGAATAGATAAAGGTAGGGGAAGAGGTAAGAGAGAACTATGCTAGACTGTGATCTCCTTGAGAAGAAAGGCTGTTTCCCATACTTCTTTAGCTGCCAGGGGCCCACCATAGTGGTAGATACATAGCAGGCTTGCCCCTCTTAGACTTGCTTGCCCCAGAAGGCCCCAAATATGCTTTGTATAGGGGGACTAGAAGGGAAGGAAAAGATATTTTATATGTTGTAGTTTGTAAGTGTTTAGGATGACCATTTCTAAAATTCACCTGGAGTTTCAGGACTGAAATGGCAGTAATGCCTGGGTGTCATATATTGGGAGAGAGGGAAAGGGGAAAGTCACAGGTTTAATTGGCTAGTATAGTTGTGCTGTATAAAGTAATCTGGAGCATTTTTACTAGCACCATAGAGGGATGTAAAAAATCACTGGTTAAACATGTATTTGGGTTCCATTCAGAGAGACAGTAGCGTTTGTGGGCAGTTTCAAAAATGCAGTGGGGAATGATTTAAAGATAAATATGGCTGCAATTAAGTTGAAGTTTCAAGACTTTGTGTATCAGATACATTGCAGTTGTCTGAAAAACCCAAATCCAAACATAATCAATCTACAAACATTCGTTAGGTACCTACTATGTGTCAGACAAAAAATACAAAGCTACGCCAATTTTTGTGTTTTTAACGGGATAGCTTAAAACCTTTTTTTAAAAAACAACAATACACAGCTCTACTCAGCTTTCACCAGCTGAGTTTCTCCTGGGAAAAGACTGGAAGACAGACAATCTAAGGGTGTCTCAGAAACTAGAGGATGAACCCAGCAATTAAAGTCCTTCATAACCACTTCTGGATGAAACACAGGCCTCTCTATGACTGACACAGCTGTCTGTTTTGTAAGGAACCAGCTTCTGAATGCAGAGTAGATCCAGAACACATGTATGATGCAAGTTTGAATCTGACAGATATGTTTCAGATGCTGTCCTCATGTGAGGCACAGCTGGGTGCTGTTAACATTTGTATTTCTAGCACAACATGTACAGAGTGTGACTTATTGCCGTAAAAATATGAAACAGCAGATAAAATGTTGTAACCCTGTACGTTCAGAGCACCATTTTTTTTCTTCATCTTTTCATCTGAAGAGCTTGAAGCATGCATTACATCCCCATGAGGTGGGAATGGTCAGATTGTTTTATTTTATTTTTTTTATTTTTAAAAATTTATCTTACAGATAGAGAAAATGAATGCCGTGTGTGAAGAGTTACCTAAAGTTACACAAATCATTGGCAAAATGTTTTGTGACTCCTGGCTCTTTCCCAGTCTCTCTGCTTTTTCAGAGGCAAGCCAAGTTGGAGAACAGTGGAGTGTCTTTCTACTAATACACTAACACTACAGGAAAAATGATCAGAAACATTCAAAGGAGACAGTTTTGCTTAGAGCTTTTTTGGGGGTGGAGTGAAGGGAGTGGTGGCGTTTATCTTCCTTCATTTTGTTTTATGGTTGATATGTTGGCCTGACGAGGAATTATTCCAAGAACCTAAATTGCTTCTGTTGCTTATTTGTTAGCCAAAGCCCCAGTGTGTTCTACCCAACGTTGTCATCCCTGAGGTAGTAACCAGTTGCAGCATCTCTGGTAGCATACTAGTATGTACTCTCAGAGGAAGAGGTTGGTAAGATGATTTCATAAGCCCTAAAGATTCAGTTTACACACAGAAATAAGGACCCTGATAGCCACCCCAGAAGTCAAATGTTGCTTCAAACATCAGAAACAAGCAAGGAATCTGTCAACAAGTCCCTGCTCTGTGCCAGGCACTATGCAGGGCTCTGGGAATACAGATACAGAGAATGGAATATCCCTGCTCACAAGGAGCTTGCTTTCTAAGAAGAGAAGCCATGAGGATATATATAATTATATACAGAATATATAAAGAAACATAAGGGCCTCGAATCTAGATCTTTGTTCCCTGTATTATTTCTCAGAGGTTTCAGTGCATGTTGTACTCTAGGTTTGGGGAAAGAATAGACTGGGAATAACTCAGAAGACTAATGGACATCTGCTTAGTAAGCTACTTGGAACTCTCAAACTTCTGTCTTATGGCTAAGGAAACAGGAACTTCTATTGTTTGGTTAGCTTTTTCCCCCCAAAGTTTTATACATTTGTTTTGTTATTTGTACCTCAGTCATATCCCCAAATCCCTTCCTCTCTCCATTAAATTCTCCCTTGTAACAGAAAAAGTTGCGTGTAAACAGCTGATCAAAGGTCTGTCTGACAGCATTTAAGCACCTTACCTCTATTTGAAGGAGGAAAGTAGGTTTCACAATCTGTTTTATAGGCCTAAGATTGGTCATTGTTATTAACCTGAGTTCAGCTTTGGCCATCTTGTTCTCATGAGCTGTATCTGTGAACTGGGCTAAGTCAAGGTAAGCTATGTGAGCTTATCTTAGTCGGTAGCTTCTCACTCAGGATCTGAAAGGCTATCCCAGAAAATTTTCAGTCCATAGTGTTAACATTCTCTCTAACTTTCAGAATGAACTGTTTGGTTTTACTGGGAAAAAAGCTCCTCTTTAGAAGATTCCAAAGAGATAATAGTAAACATTTATAACGTACCTATTATGTGCCAGGCACCTAGGGGCATCTAGGTGGCACAGTAGATAGAGTGCCGGGTCAGGAGTTTTCAGAAAGGCTTATCTTCCTGAGTTCAAATCTGGCTTCAAATATTTCCTAGCTGTGTGACTTGGGCAAGTCATTTAACCCTGCTTGCCTCAATTTCCTCATCTGTAAAATGAGCTGAAGAAGGAAATGGCAAACCACTCTAGTATCTTTACCAAGAAAACTCCAAAGGGGGTCACAAAGAGTTGGACACGACCGGAAGATGTCTTATCATCATCTTCAACAGCAACATGTGCCAGGTACTGTGCTAAGTTCTGGGGATAACACAGTTTGATGGGTCCTTTCTCCGTTTAGAGCTTCTTGCCATATGCAAATACATTTTTGTGTCTACTGCCTTTGGCACAACTGATTTGAAACCCACCAATCTACCCAAGTGTACTTCGCTTTTTTAAGTGCAGTAGTAGTTAGGAGGTCCTTATTTTGCCTCTACCTTAACCTTCCGTGTGACCCAGGGCAAAGCATAGAAACATGGAAACTTGGAGTTGGAGATCTGATTGAAATTAGATCTAAAGAAAAATTCCCTTCTCAATATCCTGAACAAATAATTCCTTGTTCAGCCTCTATTTAAAACCCTCCAATGAAAAGAAACCATCACTAGTAGTTATACTAACAGCTTTCTAAGGCCCATTTAACTTTTGGACATCAGTCCATTGTAGGAAATTTTCC
>CM053770.1:312406780-312513503 GCA_028658325.1 Potorous gilbertii
CCTAGAGGTAATAGGAAGTCACTGAAGGTTATTGAGTTGGGGAGGGGGTGACATCACTGGAACTGCATTTTAACAAAATCACTTTGGTGGCCGAATGGGGAATGGGCTAGAATTGGGAGAGACTTGAGGCAAGCAGACCCTCCAGCAGGCTACTGCAATAATCCAGTATGAGGGGATGAGGGCCTCCAACAGAGTGCTGGCAGTGTCAGAAGAGATAAGTTGCAAGAAGAGAGACGTTGCAAAGGTGAAATCGATAGGTCTTGGCAATAACCAAAAGTGGTTGAAAGGCAGTGAGAAACTGGTTGTGAGCCTGAAGAACTAGGAGGATGGTGTTGCTTTCTACAGTAATAGGGAAGATAAGAGAGGGGAGAGTTTAAGGGGACAGATGGTAAATTTTGCTTTGGACATACTGAGTTTAAGATATCTACTGGACATCCAAAGTGTGAGATGTCTGAATGGCAGTTGGAGATGCAAGATTGTAGGTCAGAAGAGAGATTGAGGAAGGATAGGTAGATTTGAGAATCATCAGTGGCAAATCAGAGGCAAATTAAATCTGTGGGAGTTTATGAGATCACCAAATACAATAGTATAGAGGAAGAGGAGAAAAGAGCATAGGATAGCACCCTGAGGGACATCTACATGATCTGGAGGGGGATCCAGCCAAGAAGTCAGAGAATGAATGATCGGATAGGTAGGAGGAAAACCAGGAGACAGTAGCATCCCAAAAACCTAGAGAGAAAAGAGTATTGAGGAGAGGGTGATTATCAATGCCAGAGACTCCAGAGAGGCTGAGAAGAATGAGGATGAAGAAAAGGCCAGTGGATTTCATAACTTAGAGATCGTTAGTAACTTTGGAGAGAGACGTTTTGGTGGAATGATAAAGTGGGAGGCCAGACTGTAAGAGGTTTAGAAGAAACTGAGAAGAGAGAAAGTGCGGGCGTCTATTGTAGATGGCCTTTTGGAGGAGTTTAACTACAAAGGGCATAAAAGATATAGAATGGTAGGTAGCAGGGATAGAAGGAAAAGGTGAGGGTTTTTTCAGAATAGAGGGGACATGGGAATGTTTGTAGGCAGTAAGAAATGATCCAGTAGACAAGAAGAGATGGAAAATAAGTGAAAGAGTGGGGATGACAGAGGGGACAGTCTGTTTGAGGAGATGGGATGGAATGGGATCACTTGAATAAGCAGGGAGATTAACTTTGGTAAGGAGTAAGGCCATTTCATCTCATGAAACAGATGAAGGAGAAAATGGCAGAAGGCAACTGAGTGATAAGAGGTGAGGAAGAGGGGAGAACAGGCAGCTCACAGCAAATGTACTCATTTTTTTTTATCTAAAATATGAGGCAAGGTTCTCAGCTGAGAGGGTGGAGGAAAGGGGAGCTCTGGGAGGTTTGAGGAAGGATGAAAATGTTTGGAAGAATACTGTGGAGAGTAGGATAATGACTTGATGAGGGCCAACATGAATCTGTAGTGGACCCAGCAGAATGTTTGTGTGATTTTGTTCAGCGTCATATGTATAGGCACAAAGACAGTAAATGGTGGAAGGATCCAATGAAGCTTGAGTAGGTGTAATTGGCAATTGGATAGTGGGCTAATGATTCAAAAGAGAGTAGTGTAGAGTTGAACTGCAGTTCAATGCCAAGGAGTCAGGATGGGGAGAAGGGGAGAGAAGAGGAGAGAAGGACTAGTGCGAGGAAGATGGCCTGGGAGAGAATTGAGAGGTCAGGGGATTGGAGGTCAAGGTCAAAGTGTGGAAGAAGAGTAGGGTGTGTGTGTGTGTGTGTGTGTGTGTGTGTGTGTGTATCTATAAGGGAATATAGAGGGATAGGTTAAAAGCCAATAGTATGATCAGATAAGGGGATTTCAGGATTCCTAGACATAGAAGTCATGCATTTGTAGAAGTCATGCAGCAAGATCAAGGCTATGACCATCGCTGTGGGTGACTGAGGTGGGGTGAAAGAAGAGCTCATGGGAGGTAAATAGGTGGAGGAAATGAGTAGTTAGGTATTTAAAGGAGAATCAGTGTGTGTGTTGAAGTCCCCTGGTATGAACATAGGACTTGAGGAGGAGAGAAAAACTGTAAGCCAGAACACCTTGAGGAAAGAAAGGGAATTGCTTGGTGATTCTAGACAGCAGCTACCAAGATTTTGATTGGAGGGTAAATATGAATAACATGAAGTGTGGTTACTGAATGATAGAAGCAGGGGTAGAACCTGGAAGTGGTAAAAGGAAGCAAGGAGCATTCCCTCAACCAGTTAGCCAAGGAGAATGAATGAAGGTGCTATGAGTACTGGAAAGGATGACTAGGGAGGCTGAGTTATCAGGGGAAAGTCAGGATTCAATAGTAGCTAGTAAATGGGATGAGTGGGAAAGGAATAAATTTAAAATGAAGGGAAGTTTGTTGCTTATGGAACAGGCATTCCAGAGGGTACAGTGGAAAAGCTGGGAAGAGTTAGGTTAAAACTTTGGGGTGGGAGAGTTGAGGGGGGATAGGAATATTTCCTGCAATTTATTCTGCTATAAGTACTTCATTTCTCTTAGGTTCATTTTTTTTTTGTCTTTAAAAGGAAGATTTCATTCCATTCCCTATCCATAGGATTTTTATGGTGATCAAAATGAGATCATATATGTCAAGTACTTTGGAAAAATAAAAAATAATACCAAAGTGAGATACTCCTTATTATTCATATCAGTTATGTTCAATTCCAGTGACACTGACCAAGGATTGTTCCTCATTCCTCCATTTTGATACACTTGACTTGTTCCTGGGCTCTGCTCCATATTTCTGAGGAAAACAGAAATCTAATGACTGAGAAGGAACTTGAGCTGTCTACTGGAAAGACCATGGGATTTGGAGTCAGAGGACCTGAATCCTAAACCCATTTATTCCCTGTGTGGGCAAGCCACTGAAATCCTGAGCCTTGATAACTCATCTATAAGATTGGGGGGTGGTGGTCTCTAAATCCTTGTCCATGCCTGGGGGAGTCATTTCACCCATTTTTGGAACTCATCCTGGGACTGAGATGTCCTAATTGCTGAGTGGTACAAATTTAACATTCACTGAATATCCTGCTATCGGCTCTAATCTTCCAAGTACCTCCTCTTCCCCCACATTCCAATAATCACTTTCCCTTTTTACTTTGGAAATAATATTCAAGTGATTACTATCATTTCTTCTGGAAAGTAGTGTCTATGACTCTGCTCCCCAGACCAAAATTCCCTTCCCGATCAACCATCCTCTTTTTTGTCAATGTTTTACCACATTGGAATTTAAGCTCCTGAGGGCAGGAAATATCTCATTTCTGTATTTTAATCCCTAGTACCTAGCACACAGTAGACACTTAATAAGTGCTTTTTATTTCATCCATCCAGCCCAATTCCAAATCTGTTATTGTTTGGTCCTATCTGCTTTCCTTCTTCCTATTCTCTCTCCCATAGACACAGCAAACCAAACTTATAGATAGTCCCTGCTAATGACCCTCCCGGTTCTAGACCTCACTCAGGGAGAATGATCACACATACATAAGATTTCGATCTAGAAGAGACCCTATCATCCCCTTCTATTTCAACCCCTTCACCAATCAAACTAGATAAGGGGATAATGGTTCAGTGTTCCATATTTGTTATAAAGGAAGATCCTCTTGGGGGGTTGAGTGGGAAGAAGAATCATCATTAAATGACAGTGGTCATATTTGACAATGATTTTGAATTGAGAAGATAGAACTAGAAGGAGGCATAGAGGACAACTAGATCAATCCCTTAATTTTATAGATGAGGAAACTGAGGCACAGGAAAGTTCACTGAGTTCAAAGTCAAATCTGTTAAGTGTCAGAGGCAGGATTTGAAGATCTTTAACAAAATTAGTATATAAAAATTAATATTATGGACATTATGACCATTTATGGCAAACTGAACCATCTTTTTACATATATGACTATAACCTGTATCTAGTTATCAAATTTCATTCAATTCCATTAAAACTCTTACCACCATTTTGTTTCAAGATGGCAGCCCAAATCGTCATCTGACTTGTCTTTATATATTTAAGCAATGTATTGAGTTTATCAAAATTGGTTACTTCCTCTGAAACTAACAGATTGGTGGAATGCTAAGCCCCCAAATTGCAATAAAGATGTCATTTATCTGTTCATAATACTAAATTTCATTCACAAGTTCTGTCTAAACTGAGAGCTCCAAACAGTATTTTTTTTTATAAGTTTGAATTTCTGGACAGTGAAGTTTTGGGGAAGGGACACAGGAATTGGAGACTAAGAATATGCATTTGATTTCTAGCTTTGCACCTTTCTCCCTGTGTGTCCTCAGGCAAATCACATCCTCTTTTGGGAGGAGTTAACTTTATAAAATGAGTAAATTGAACTGGATGATCTCTAAGGCTGCTTTCAGTTTTGTGATCATGTGAATCCTGTCCACAGACAAGGATTAGAGAAGCAAAGAAGACATTATCTGTAAGGGACTTAACTGAATATAATCACATGCTAAAGTATGTGACAAGTGCTCTGGATGATCAGGAAAACTAGAATTTGCAAGAGACCTTAGAGATTATTAAGTCCAGCACTTGCAGAAAGCACAAATGTGTATAGAGGCAGAAGACAGGGGAATAGTGTGAGTAAAGGAGCACAGGCAAGAATTAGCACATGTCTTGCCTGGGGAAGTTGGTTCTCATTGGGGAATAGAGTGAAAACAGATTAGCTAGGAAAGGTAGGACCTGTTATAGGGGCCCATTCCCAAATATTGGTTGCCTGACCCTGCTACAAGAATAACCTGCATAGGAGCAGGCAGTTGATGGTAGGAGGAAAATGGAAGCCATGGTAATTGAATTCAGGTGATTGGTAGGCTGACCAACACAGTTGTGGAATGGAGGCTCCTCATGCAGTGAGGAGCTAAACCCTCTCCGACTATGTTCTGAAAAATTGTAAACAGTGAGCAAATGTATGTGGTGGGGGAAGGGAGGGGTAAAGAAGGAAAATTATCAAGAAACAGCTTGTAGCAGAAAAAGGAGTGTAATATAAAAATGTGTCAAGTTGCAAAATTCCAAGGCTGGATGCTTTATGGCCTGCCCTCTCACCACGGAGTCTCTAATGTACATTTCACAGGCTTCTCTGGGTTTAAAGGTTTTGTACAAATACCATTCAATGTCTTTGTGATGCCCAAGGGAGCATTTTTTAATCTATTAGAGATGAGAAGACCTGAAAACTATTTAAAGTCGCTTAGGTTGTAATAGGCAGGAGAGTTTAGAAGTGTCTTACGAGGTGGAGGGTCATGTATCATGCTGGGTCATCTGGACTGGGAAGACAAGACAATTTTCTAGGAAAAAAGAATTTTTAAAGAAAGAAATTTTTAAAAAATGCCCTAAAGATTCTTCAAGGTCCAAAGGCACTGCCACCCTTGCATTTCATAGGGATGGGTGAAATCATAAAACCTTTACTGAATGAATGAGAAAAGCTGAAAGGGATCTCTGAGACCATCTTTCATTTTATAGTAGGGAGGGAGATTGGGATACAGAGACAATAACTGACTTGCCAAAAGTCACACAAAGGGAGAGAAAGAACTCGAACCCAGGTCTCCTGTCAATTCACTTTGATTATTTTGAACAATCATTCATAAAGGCCTCCCTATGTACAAAGTATTATGCTAGTCATAGGAGAGAGAAAGATGAAAAAATACAAAATTACAAAGATGAAAAATTATATAATCTCTGTCCTCAGGGAGCTTACAGTTGGATAGGGATTGAGACATTTACACAAATAGCTGTAATACAAGTCCAATGCACTTTCCGGGGGTGGTGCCACATGGCCTCCAGCCATGTTCTGAAATATATACCTTTTGAATGCATTCATTTCCCTGGGAAGGTCTGGTCTCCACAAAGTGGTACTTAATATCTCCCAATGTCAGAAACTTACTCTGGGGTTTGTTTTATCCTTTGGAAGGGAGAATTTTTTTTCCTTTCCTCCCTTTGTCTTAACATTTAAAGTCTCCAAACATTTCCTAGACTTGAGGACCAAATGCGATTTTAATACAGGTGTTATTAGTTTAGGGGCCCTTCAGCCATTGACAAATTGTACTTAACGACTCTAGCAATGTTCTGATCGGGCTGTCAGCGTGGAAGAAACATGGGGAATAGATGACTGGAGAGTCTGCACACCACTTGAACAATAGCGGTTCTAGGTAGAGGGAGGTTCTATTATTCTTTGTCTCCTCCTCTTTCTCTCTCTCTTCCTCCTCCTCCTCACATCCAGCCCTCATAAACAAGTATGGAGCTGGGCCATGGGAACCCAACAGACTGATGCTTCCAAAGGATGTCCTCTTAGGTTGTCTTCCTGGCTTGTATCTCTCTCACAGGATCTAACCCCACCTTTTATCATAGATGAAGAAATTGGGACCCAGAGAGGGGAATCAGTAAGGATCTGAAATTTGGAACAAGATTTCCTGACTCCAAGTCCTTAACAACAACATAACCACACCATACCATGTAGCCTTTTGAGCCCTTAAGAAATATCTTAGGGTCTCTTGTATTGCAAAATGCTAGGGTGTGAGTTTCAGTATCCACTTTCTCCTTGAGTTCCTCTGAGTAATGTGATCTGCAACCTGTTTTGCAAAAGGGGCCCATTAAGAGATGTGACGTTTGAGTTTTGCTGGTGGTTAGGATGGTAATTTCATGAAAGTGCTAGCTGCAGGGGGAAATGACTTTTTAATGTTGGAAAAAAAGCATCAGGAAGGTGGTGAATGTAGGGGTGTGTGTGTGTGTGTGTGTGTGTGTGTGTGTGTGTGTGTGCGCACATGTGTCTGTTGGCTTGTGTGCTCAGACACCAGCCACTGATTTCAGTGTCCCTGGGGAGGCCAGAGGGAAAGGTTTTGTCCATTACAGGGCAGCCCAGACATGGTCCTCTCCAAAAGCCTTTTGGAGGCTTTCATTTAGTGGACTCTTAGCTCAGTACCCCACATAATGAAGGCAGGCGGGCTGCCTGCTTTAGGACTGAGTGATCCACCCAAATGAATCCAGAGAGGAAAGGTAGATAGCTCTAGCTATAGGTATTTAAAAGACGATGGAGTCAGAACATCCAAAAGAAAAAACGCATTCCAAACAAACAAGGCAGTTTTTTTCAGCTGAGCTACACAGGGGCCCTCTTAAATCTCATGGAGCTCTCCCCTCTTTCCATCTCCATTCCCAAGCTGCACATGACTAGGACTTATTTGGGGGCTGGATGGGTTGGCCCCCTTGGGAGTTTTCCAGCCTGAGAATGTCGGATTCATACGGTGGACTTAGGCACAGAATCTCAGAGTGGAAGCGACTTCAAAGGCCTTGTAGAACCCCCATAATACCCACAACAACAGCAACCACAGCAGCATCACTGGCAATTTTACACTTTAAAGTTTGCAGAGCACTTTATTAGTGGTTGGTTGTTCAGCCACCACTGGAAGACTTCTGGTAAAGGGAACCTGTTACTTCTGGAGATAGCCCATGGCACCTCTTAGATCATTTAACTCTACCCTCTCATTTATATAGATGGAGAAACTGAGGTCTAGGGAAGAAGAATGACTTGTGCGAGGTCATATAACAAGGCATTGGCAGCTCATTCTTACTCCTTGACCATTACCAAGCTTCTCAGCCCCACTGGCAGAGTGCCCCCTTCTCTGAGGCTGACTCCATGCAGGAAGCTGGCCATTGCCTTTCCCCTAATTTTTCCTTCTACTTTCTGCTCTGGTGGCTGTTGCTGCATTACCTTTCCATGAATTTTAAAGTGTGCCTTTTCTGTGTCTCCCTTAGCTTCTGGCTTGATGGGGAGAGAATAATTGTGCCGCGTGGCAAAGCACTGCAAAATGAAACACTCGGTGTACTCCACACAGTCTCCCATCAATCCTGGGAGCTTCGATCCTTCCCCCGCGCCTCCCCCTCCTTCAAGCCTCTCTTGGCCTCTGTTTGGATTTTCTTCTCAGAAAGAATATGATCGTAAAGTTTATTGTTGTTCCCTTGTAGCTCCCAGTGAACAAGATGCCGGCAATACAGATTTCTGCATGTGAAGGATTTATTCCGCTAACTTACTCCATAGGAGGGCCAAAAAAAAAAAAAATAGAGAAAATGGGCTTTTATTAAGTGTAATGGATTGAGCAGGCAGAACCTGTTCTTCCATTGAGGATTATATATGCCATTCAACAACATAGGATTGGCCTATGATGAGGATCCTAATCTTCCCCAAGGAATTACTTTTTAAGTGGGAGATAGTGACATTTTAAAGTCAGGGACCTGATTTTATTCTACTGCCTCCTTAGCTGTATGATCTTAGAAGAATCACTTCCCTTCTCTTAGCCTCAGTTTACTCATCTGTAAAATGAGAGCATTGAGTCCTTAAAGTTCTATATGAAATAAATACATTTCTGAACAGAGTAGGGAGGCTGGCTGTTTGTTACATGCTCACCTGGGAATTCCATGAAGTTGAGGGGAAGGTCTGGGTGCTTGTGGCCACTGTCAGACCATGTAAAATTTCAAGAGTGAAATCAGCCATTTTGGAAGCCTTGCTTTCATAAGGAATAGAGGGGGAGCCAGTCCCCAGAGGCTCTGTCATTCCCAGATATCCAGTGGCTCTCATTTGGGCTTTTTTGGTAGCAGAGAACTCTCACTGATTCCAATCACAGGGCCTAACTAGTTTAGTAATTCCAATCTTGTCAAAACGTTTAGGAATCTGTCTTCCCTTTCTCTGTGAACAGATTTACAGAAAGTCTGGAGTCTTCTAGAGGGGACCTGAATCCTTAACCTAGACCCAGCCATCGATGTCATCTGGACTACTCCACATAGCAGGAAGGTTGCTAGGAACAGGACATGCTGTTCCTTTAGCCTCTCCTCTCTGAACTCATTCCCTGGAGTATCTCCGGCTTCCCCTGGCATGGAGTTGGTCCATGGGGCAGCTACCTTGAACATGCCATTTTGGTCAGCACCACTGTCTTTAATGGCTGAGACTGGGTCATTAGTGGCTACTCTTTATTAAGCATTAAATATAGACGCACAGTAAATCATTTAGAATTAGCCATAGTCTATGGGTTTTTTCCCCCTCTATCTTCCTTTTCCCCATCCCAAGTACTTTTGTAGTAGTCAACCAGGAAAATATTCTTCACTTCATCTTCTTTCTCAAATTCTCATTACTCCTCTCCCCTCATCCATTTTATCACCTCTCTTATCCTTACTCACGTTTTCCTACCCATCACAGCTATGATATTCTAGCCTTGATAGTGGGTTAGGGTAATAGTTGAAGAGTACAGGGAGAGTTCAAACACATATTTCTTTTTCTTTAATTGACCTTCCTTAACATCTTACAAATGCCATACTCCCTTCCATCCAGTGCTGAATTAATAGCACCTGAGAAGCACACAGGCATCTCCTCTTGCGGCATGGGGTATGGTGGGTCCAGCTCCTAGGAGCAGAGTATCTCCTCCCTATTGTCTTTGGTAACCCCAGTCAATTAGTGCCTCCTGTACTGTCTCCTACCCTGTCTACCTGCTAAAGATACCCAGTTTCCTGGGCAACACTCACCAGGTGCAGATCAGAGAATGGGAAGAGAAGTCTCTGAATTCCTTGAAGAAACTCCCTTTCTTGGTGCTCTGCTTTAGCTGGATTTTGTGCTCTATACAGCCTGGTTTGTACTCTGCTGTGTGGCTGGAATGGAAAATCCTGGTGGGTCAGGCAGCCAGTGGGGTTGGGGGAGGGAGTGTCACCTGACCTTTAGCAGAATAGTTGGCAAGACTGGGGGATGCTCAGCTGTCAGCTGTGGGGCCACCGCAGGGTGGGGGTGGATGGGTGGAGAGGACTGGGTAAGGATGAAGGGTAGAAGAGGGGGAAGGGAAAGGAGAAAGAGGGGGAAAAGAAGAATAGGTTGAGGTAAAGGAAGATGATTAAAAGGGGAAAATAGTGAAGAAGAAGCTGAGAGAAAGAGAAAAAGCAAGAAGAAAGAAGAGAAAGAGAAAAGAAAGATGAGGGTGAAGATGAGAAGGGAGCGGGGAAAAAGAGATGAGAAGAGAAAGGGAAGTAGTGGAGAAGGTCAGAGAAGAGAGACACATACATGGCTAATTGGGAGAGACTCAGCATTGCCATTTTGCAATGGAAAGTGGGTCCATCCTAGCCATGGCAGCAGAACACATGGGATTTCTTGGTCTCCCTCTCCTTGAGGGTCTGGTGCACTTCCCTGGGAAAACTTGATAATTCCCTAACCTTAGAAACAAGGATGGATTTTTCTTTTTTTAAAAAAAATTAAAATGCATTTTTTATTTATTTCATTAAAATTTCCCCAATTACATGTAAAAAATTTAAACAATCATTTAAAAAAAATTTGAGTTCCAAATTCTCTCCTTTCCTTTTGCCCCTCACCCCTCCTAAAGAAGGCAAGCAATTTGATATCAATTATACATGTGAAGTCATGGAAAAAACATTTCCACATTAGCTATGTTGCAAAAGAAAACAGATAAAAAAGAAAACAAAAAAGTATACTTCAATCTGCATTCCAAGTTCATCAGTTCTCTGGAGGTGGATGACATTTTTCACCGTGAGTCCTTTGTCTTGGGATTGTCTTGATCAGAGTAGCTGAGTCTTTCACAGTTGATCATACTTACAACATTACTTTTACCATGTGTAATGTAGTCCTCATTCTGCTCACTTCACTTTACCTGAGTTCATATAAATCTTCCCAGTTTTTTTTTCCAAAATCATCCCCATCATTTCTTAAAGCACAGTGGTATTCCATCACAGTCATATGCCATTTCTTCAGTCATTTCTCCAATTGATGGTCATCCCTTCAATTTCCAATTCTTTGCCACCACAAAAATAGTTGCTATAAATATTTTTGTATAAATATATTCTTTTCTTTTTTCTCTTTGGGTTACAGACTTAGTATGGTCATGCACAGTTTTATAGACCCTTGAACATAATTCCAAGTTGCTCTTCAGAATGGTTGGACCAGTTCACAATTCTACCAACAGTGCATCAGTGTCTTGATTTTTCTACATCCTCTCCAGCATTTGTCATCTTCCTTTTCTGTCATGTTAGCCAATCTGATAGGTTTTATCAGAGTTGTTTTAATGGGCAATTCTCTAATCACTGGTGATTTTAGGGCATTTTTTTCATGTAGCTCTTGACAACTTTGATTTCTTTTTCTGAACACTGCCTGTTCCTGTTCGTTTACCATTTTTGTCAACTGGGAAATGGCTCTTATTTTTATAAATTTGACTCAGTTCTCTGTCAGAGAAACCCACTGTGAATTCCCCCTCCCCCTCAGTTTTCTGTTTTACTTTTAATTTTGATTGCATTAATTTTATTTGTGCAAAACCTTTTAATTTTATGTAATAAAAATTATCAAATTTACTTCCTGTGATCCTCTCTATCTTTTGTTTGGTCATAAACTCTTCCCTTATCCGCAGATCTGACAGGCACATTTTTCTCTTCCTTTTCAGGAACTGAATCTTAATTTTTATTTTAAAAGTCAAGTTTTTGTTTTTTATATATAATTAATTTGTTTTCAATTCCCAGCATTCACTTCCATAGGATTTTGAGTTTTAAATTTTCTCCCTCTCTCTTTCCTTCCCCTTCCCCAAAATGGTGTGCAATCTGATATAGGATCTACTTATAATTCATATTAAACATACTTTCACATTAGTCATGATGTAAAGAAGAATTAGGACTAATGGGAGGAACCATGAGAAAGATGAAACAAAACAAAACAGCATAAGAAAAGGAGAGCAAATAGCATGCTTCCATCTGCATTCAAACTCCAAAGTTCTTTCTCTGGATATGGATAGCATTTTGCATTGTGAGTCTTTTAGAGTTGTCTTAGATCCTTGCATTGCTGAGAAGAGCTAAATCTATCAAAGTTAGTCATTGTACAATGTGACTGTTATCTGCGTACAATGTTCTCTTGACTCTGCATCAGTTCATATAAGTCTTTCCATGTTTTTCTGAAGTCCTCCTGTTCATCATTTCTTACAGCACAATAGTATTATCACCCCATATGTCTAAATCATTTATCCATTTTGGCCGTACCTTAGAATATGGTGTGAGATGTTGGTCTATGCCTAGTTTCTGCCAAACTGCATTGCAGTTTTTCCAGCAATTTTTATTAACTGTCAAGTTTTTTCTCCAAAAACTTGTATCTTTAGGTTTATTAAACACTAATCTAGTGGTTATCATGACAATTTATTACTGTGTATTATGCACATAATCTATTCCATTGATCTATCACTCTATTTCATAGTCAGTACCAGATTGTTTTGATAGTTACTGCTATTTAAGATAGTTTGAAATCAGGTGCTACTAGGTTGCCTTCCTTAACATTTGTTTTCATTGATTCAAGAATATAAAATTCTTGACTTTTTCTTCTTCCAGATGAATTTTATTATTATTTTTCTAGTTCTATAAAAATTATTTGGAAGTTTGATTGGTATGATACCGAATAAGTAAATTAACTTAGGTGGAATTGTCATTTATATTATATTAGCGCAATCCACCCATGAGCAATGAATATTTCTCTAGTTGTTTAGATCTGCCTTTATGTGGAAAGTATTTTGTAATTGTGTTCATATAATCCTTGGGTTTATCTCAAGTAGTTTATATTATCTGCAGTTATTTTAAATGGGATTTCTCTTTCTATCTCTTGCTGCTGGATTTTGTTGGTACTATATAGAAATGCTGATGATTTGTGTGGGTATAATTTATATCCTACCACATTGCTGGAGCTGTTAATTATTTCAACTAGTTTTTTATTGATTCTCTCAGGTTCTCTAAGTATGCCATCATATCATCTGCAAAGAGTGCTTGTTTTCTCATTGCCTGTTTTTATTCCTTTAATTTCTTTTTCTTTTCTTATTGCAATAGCTAGCATTTCTATTACACTATTGAATAATAGTGGTTATAACAAACATTCTTGCTTCACCTCCGATTTTATTGGGAAAGCTTCAAGTTTATCCCTGTCACAGTTTGTGCTTGCTCTTGGTTTTAGATAGACACTTGTTATTTAAAGAAAGTCTCCATTTATTCCTATGCTTTCTAGTGTTTTTTAATAGGATTGGGTTTTGCATTTTGTCAAAGGCCTTTTCTACATCTATTGATATAGTTATATGATTTTTGTCATCGATGCGATGACATTGTTTTTCCTGCTATGCTGCAGAATTGACACAAAGAGGTTAATTGAAATTGACTCAACAAGGTCACAAAGGAAGTTAGAAATCTATCTCCGACTGGAATGTGTATTAATAATCATTAAACAGAATCTCTTAGGTTGGTTAGATAAACATTTTGTAACCTTCAGAGTTGCCTCTAGTCTTCTCTGGATAGATTCAATTTGAAGGATATCTAGAGCCCACAACCTCCCTTTAGAAACCAATTTCAGGAATTTCTGCTTTTTTGTCTGTTACCTGTGACCCAGGTGACAGGGTTCCCTCCAAGCAAAGGGAATTTTGCTCTGGTCTTAAGGAGCACTGGCTTCGTCCTGGAGGAGGGCTAAGCCTCCAAAAGGGGAATCAGACTTCTTATGATCTCTATGGCTCATTATGCCCTCACCCTGGAGATCTAGAGAAAAATCTTTAAAATAAAAACTGGCTGTGGTTCCTGTTTAAAGTCAATCCAACAGGGTGACAACTTATCCTATGTGAGAGGTACTGTTCTAATTCCTGACATTATTCCTTGAGCCCAGCAGAGGAAAAAAAAAAGAGAGACAAGGGTGAAGAGAAAGTTGTGGTGGCCAAAAAGACAGAGAAAATTATCAGTGAGAGTGGGAATGGGGCTACCAAATACACCACCAAATCTGTCACCATGACCTAAAAGGGGGGAGAACATGAAGAAACCTTCAAGTAGAAGCTAGTGCCCATTCTCTAGCTAATCAATGAATCAGTCAACAGATATTTAAGTATCTACTATGAGCCCAGTCATGTACTAGATGTGGTGGAGAATACAGAGGAGTAGGGGCAATATTTTCTGACCTTGCGAAGCTAAAGCTGAGTATGTTTGGAGGTACTCATGAAACAACTAAAGAATGAGGCAAGATATCATTGTTCTGAATTGATAGAACTGCTATTGTGACTGTATGCTGTGGGAGCTCAGAGAAATAACTAGAACTGTGACGATCCAGTGAAATATGGTGAGCGCAGGAAACAAGGAGAAGACTAAATTAATCAAAATGGAAGGTGCATGTGGAGCAGCAAGAAAACTAGGAGAAGATTGTGGAAAGCTTTGAATGTTAGGCTGAGAAGTTTCTACTTTATTCTATGGAGAAGAAAGAGTCATTGAAGGTTTTTAAGCAGGGCTATTACTTGATGGAAGGGATATTTGTGGACAATTCATTTCCCCCCAAATGATCTTGATTTATGATTTTCCTTTTTAGTGGCTTAGCCCAATTACCATTTTCCATTAAATTTTCCATTTTTCATTGATATCTATCTAGTTCTAGATGGATTCAACCTGGCATTGGTGCCACTCATTTTAGTGCCCACCAAATTATTTATCTGAAGAGGATCCAGCCCACATGGATTATTATGTATCTGACTTGCTGTTTAAAGGCTCCTGTTCCACTTGCTGCAAAGTAGAACATTATTAGTGATATCCATCTCTCCCTGAACATTTCAGTCTTGACAGAAGGAGGCTTGGGAAAATGACTGTGTTTTCGAACTGAGGATTTATAGTAAGTCCACAACCCTAGATTGGTAGCCTCAAGATACCACAGTCACCTGACTTTCTTCCAGTTCTACCTACACCTTTCAAGAGCTGGTCACTTGTGAAATCCAGTTCCCGGAGCTTTCTAAGAAATTAAAGCCTTTCTGTTCACAAACTCTTATCATCACTATGAACCTTCCCATGTATGATGTCCTCTATGGTCACAGGTCCTTTTACAGACTATTAGAAGGATGCTTTTGGCCAAGTTGTTTCACATTCCTTATGTCGTGTGATATGAAAACAAAATGTTGTGTTGTAATATTAATAAGTGGACAATTAATAATAACTGCTACCCATAGCCCAAGGGGTGCTCCTCACCTCAAGGGTTTCCTGTATGAGCAGAACTCACAGAGTCTAGATTTAAGCCTTTGGGAAGCCTGACTCCCTAACAGAGGGAAATCAGGCTTTTCTCATTTCTCTGACTCATTATTCTCCAATCCCTAACTAAAACTCTGAGGAAACAATATCCGAAACAAAGCTTAGATACAGCTGATGTCCATGGTCTCCTCAAGATGGATTAACGGGATTCCTTCCAGAAAATATGCTCATTGTGCAAAGTAGGCATCAGTTATAGGGACAGCTATTTATTTTTCCCACCACAAAATAGGTGCCTAAAATTCCATGGATCTTCTTTGAGTTATCTCCTCCTTCTATCTTCTTCCATCTTCTCCTCTTCCAAACTCCATGTACTTGAAGGAGTTTCTTAGGTTTTTGGTATTTAAGCTAGTCTAGCCTAGCACACCAGGCAGAGTAGATGGACACCTACATGATATGAACAAGAGGCCTGTAGTAAGGCTCTCTCACACCATGTACTCCCAAATCTCTCTTTCACCAGCCTTCTTAGGGTTCGAGGTTACCACAACAGAGTCATTCATTTGGATTAAGGCATGATCCCTATTGAAATGTATGTGTGTGTGTGTGTGTGTGTGTGTGTGTGTGTGTATGTGTGAAAGAGAGAGAGTGAGAGAAAGGGAGAGAGTGAGAGAGAGAGAGAGAGAGAGAGAGAGAGAGAATGTGTGTGTGTAGTGGGGAGGGGGTAGAGGAGAACATAACATATTAGCACAGATTAGGTGATCAGTTTATAGAAAGCATAACAGAAGCCTGAGGGAATACGACTTATAATTTATGATTGGAGGCAGTATAGTGCAATGGATGGAGGGCCAAGTTAGGAGTCAGAAGACTGGTTCTTGTGCTCCTTTCTGCCTTCCTACTTACTAGCTGCATGACCTTGATCAAGTCCCTTCCAGAATGAATGAATGAAAGGCATTTATGAAGCACTTACCTGTACAGGTATTGTGTTAAGTTGTGAGGACCCAATCTGAATCATAAGACAGTCCCTGCACCCAAGGAGCTCACATTATGTTGGTGGAGACAGCATATGTGGAAGGTTTCAGCTGCAAGTAGGATGGAATGGTCCCATTGTCGTTAGCATGCCAAGGCAAAGCCTTTAATGTCATTTCCACTGATAAGATCATTCCAGTTTCTGATGTTGAATCATTTGACAGTGACAAAGGCTTTGGTGACCAGAACTTTCTTTCTGGGGTCTTCAGTGGCTGTGGCTGCATGCCCTGCAGGAGCAGTGACCAAGCTGCATCTGCACAGGGGCTGCTTCCCAAGCTCATGGCTGAGAGTTCTAGGCTGGAAGCATCACTACTCCCAGGGAGGGAGGTGGTGGTCCAGGGGGTGGGATTGGTGGGGATGGCTGGCCTCCTTTCCACAAGCATTATTTCTCCAGATGATGACTGTGAGGGTTGGATTGGAAGTAAGACCAATGAGATGGGAGGTTCTAGTTGATCAGCAACTAATCAGCAGCTGTTGCTGGAGGTGGGCCTTCTTTTCTTCTATGATTTCTGTCTTCCATGATGGAGGGGAAAAGGGGTGTGGGATGGAAGCAGGTCTGGTGGGTTTGGGGACCGCTGAAGTTCAAAGTCTTAGGCTGTCTCTATCAGAGTCTGATGGGGAGGGATGACTGTCAAAGCGGCGGCAGTCCTTCAGGTTGCCTTGGTACCTGCTGCCACCTCTATCCTCTATGACCCTCATTTTCTCACATGGAAAATAGATAGGATAAGAGAGGTATCATACAGTATAGTGGCATGGGATGGGAAGGTCTGGGCTGGAGTTCTGACTTTCCTGCTTGTGGTCTGTGTGACTTCAGGCCAAGTCACTGTCCATTTTAGGGCCTCAGTTTCCTCTTCCTCCTCCATTATTAAATGAGGGACTGTGATGACATAATCATTTGGGGCCTGTAAGGCTCCTGATGTTCTTTTCAGGTTGTGGGGAGGTGTTTTATAGGTATCAAGTCATCTCCACAGGAAATAATATAAGATGGTATTTGTGTCACAGTGGGTAGAAGTCTTGGAGTCCAGTGTTCAAATCGAACCTCAGATGTTTCCTGGCTGTGTGACCCTGGGTAAGTCACTTAACCTCTTTCAGTCTCAGTTTCTCCTCTTCCTCTTCTTCATTGTTGTTAAGTGACTTGCCCAAGCTAGTAAGGGTCAAGTGTCTGAGGCCACATTTAAACTCAGTTCAGGTTGAGGGGCGGTGCTGCCTAGCGGCCCCTAGCCTCACTTCCTTTTTCTGTAAAATGCGGACAATAATAGCCCTTGTCTCCAAGAGCTGTTATGAAAGTCACATGAGAGAATGCATTATCACTTTGCAAGATGCCCCATGTAAATGCCAGCTGTTATTATCAGTGGAGTAAGGAGAGAAGCTCTCCAAGTCGGGGATTTTACCTAGTTAGTATTAGCTATATGTGGGTCTCTTCCTGCCTCAAACTCTTCCCTTTCATTCCCTCCACATTGGCACAAGGGATGGATTGCAGTGCTACTCCTATAAACGTGTGGACCTCTCTGTACATGGGCACCCTACCACAAGCCTTCTGGTCAACCCCGAGCAGAATTGTCTGTCTATGGCTCATCTTGAAGCTTTATTTAAAAGCAGATGGGGAGTGGAGCTTCTTTCACTCCTCCTGTCCCCTCACCTCCTTCCTTGGGGCACTGAGAATCACGGTTCACCAGGTGGAGAGTAAATTGATAGTAGGGTCCAACTTGCCCTAAGGCACCCTGGTGCTCCATTGGGGTGGGGCTCAGATTACTCAAGGCCTGAGAAAAGGAGGCCATGGCCTTCTTTCCCCTTTCTGACCTCCTGGAATCTAAATCCACAACAGCTGTCATCCTAGAACCAGAGAACACTTAAACACAAAGCAACCATAGAGACCAAGACCATCTAGTCCAATACCCCTCATTTTACAGATGGGGAAACTGAGGCCCAGAGGAATTGACTTATCTGAGGTCACAGTTAGCCAGTGGTAGAACTGGATCTAGAAACAAGGTGTCGGTCTCCTGATGTCAAGCCTGAGACTTTAAAAACATTATTTTTTTGGTAATTTTAAAATTAAATTTTATATTAATTTCTTTCCAGATGACACTCTGCCTTGCTTTTCCCATCAGATATTCTGTAGAATTTGTCACCTTCAGATATGGGTGTGGAAGGAGTTTTATTCTATATAGCTTTTCCAGTGACTCAATTTACCTTTTCCCGTATTTTTTGTCTTTTAATAACACAGTGTCTTGTGACCCTAATCTTTGTAAAAAGGAACTTTGGGAGGGCCAGGGGACAGACACACTGCTTAGGTTTTAGAATGACCTCTTCCACTTCAGAGGCAATGTAATGAAGTGGGTACAAAGCTGGCCTTCTGAGCCAGGAAGTCCTGGGTTTGAGTGCTGCCTCTAATGCATCCTGGCTGTGTTACCCTGGACAAGTCACTTTAACTTCTCATTGCTGGAGGCAGTTCTCTAATGATATCACAGGTGCTCCTCTCTTCTACTTCACTCTGTTGTCCAGAGCCCAGTAAAACTGCTTCCCTGGTCTGAAATACCCTCCTCCCCACCTCTTTTGTCTTTATTCATCCTTCAGACTCCAGCCCATGGTTCCCCCAAGTCCAATAACCTCTCCCTCCTCCACCATCCCCCTGACCCCAAGACTTTTCCAGTCACTCTTGACAGAGCCTTACCTGGTTCTCTAGCTTATGTTTAACAAATTGAACTACATATAACCAACCCTCACTCACACACACACACTTTACTATACATTTTAAAAGAAAAGTAAACCATATATCATAGAGATAGATCTACAGTGTCATGTGCAATCACCTTCTTTTGTGTATATGGAAATGCCCATTTTATTTGGTGTTTAGTAAATTCAGAATAAAAAATAAAGATTAAAATTTTAAAAATACAAGAAAGAAGTAAATCCCCAAACAAAATCATGGAATCAAGGAGGAGCAGGAACTATGTTTTTTTCAGAGAAGTATGAAGTGAGTTCCTTTGTCTCGCAAAAAGAGTGGTGTAGGTATCTTGGAGAGAGAAAAAGTCTGGGATAATCACTGTGATGGGGATGATAGAATCAGTCAGGGAAGAATAGAAAGATTGCCATAAATCCGTAGGCATCACAGTTATATGACTTTCTCTTGTGATGTTCTGCAAGATTGAGCAGGGGTGGAGATGGCAAGATGGTGGGAGCCTTGGGGTTTGAAAAGGATATACTGCAATAGAATAATGAGGCAAGGGACTCAGGGGTAGAAAACAATTTGAAGTTTAACTGATTAACCAAAGGGTGAACATTCTGAAGGGAGGAAGATGAGACCAGAGTAGGGGTGATGGCCTGGAACTGTAGGCAGGGTCAGGGGGACCGTAGGTTTCCGTACAGATGAAGAAAAGATTTAGGAGGGGCAAGGCACAAGGAGAAATAGAAGGATGGAGTGTTACGATCAGAGAGAAGGTCAGGCTTATGGATTGTAGACATCTGTGGGTGATGATGAAATCAAAGGTGTGATGCACGCCTCAGTGGAGAGATGGTAAAGATGACAGGAAGAGAAGTTTGATGAACTGAGAAGTAATGGTGTTTTGGGGGCATTAGCAAAGTGTGTGTTTGTCCTTCATTGCCGAAGAAGACTATGCCGTCACAGAAATGATGACATGACTTGTACTTGACTTTGTTTTGAGTGAGAGAGGGCTGTGCAGGTCACCAGGCTCACTTCTCCTCCAGAGCCATCTGAGTCCAGTGACCAGATGTTCATCAGAATGACTGCAGATGACCCAGGATGAGGCAATTGGGGTTAAATGAGTTAGTTGCCCAAGGTCACACAGCTAGTGAGTGTCAAGTGTCTGAGGTAATTTGAACTTAGGTCCTCCTGACTCCTGCGCTAGTACTCTGTCCACTGAATCACCTAGCTTCCCCTTGTGGGGCATTAACATGTAAATTGAACTCTACAAGTGTTAAGGGCAGGGGTCTGTAAGCCATCAGGTACTGAACCTCCTGAGAAAGGAGGGAGAATGACTTTGGCCTGGCAGATTACTGCTTCTCAGATCAGGTAAGGTGCTGTTTCTGGGACACACATATGTGTATCTGCGAGATGCACACATACATACATGTACATCTAGGAATGAACACATGTGTGCATATATGCTCACATGCATGTAACACAGGACACACACATATAGGTACGGACGCATACAAGCACATGTATAATAACATGTGCACATATACATACAAACACACACATGTAGATGTATATTGAACACATACACTCACATGGACACACATGGAACTATGTACGCATGTGTATATAGATATACATGCATGGATGCGTGCCCACATGCCCACATGTGTATGTAGGCACCTACAATATAATACATGTGTACACATACACATGTAGATATGCACATGCATGTATGTACCCATATGTGTATGCACATTCACGTATATATAGGTATGAAAACATACACACATGTATATGTGTGTGTATACATGCACATACATGTGTATGGGCATATCTCCTGGACTGAGCAAACCTCAAGGGGAAGAGGCCATTCAGTGAAGATTGTCAGAGGACAGCCTGGAAGTGGTAGTGAGAAGGGAGAAGCATTCTTCCTTCTCTTTCTGGGCCAGTGTTTTGGAATAGGGACAGCATAAATGAGAGAAAGCACAACCAGTATCGGAGAGGAGGGCCAACGGTGCAGTCATCATCATCTGGAGAGTCAGATTTCTGTGACTGCAAGGAGCATGAAAGGGCAAGTATAAGAAGAAGACATTTTGTTGACAATATAACAAGTTTCCAAAAGGCACACAGGAAGGGACAGCAGTGGAGGAGGAATAACACGGATGGGTATGAGGCAGAGATTCTTAACCTTTTTTGTATCATGGGCTCCTGTGGCAAATCTGGTGATGCCTATGGACCCTTTCTCAGAATGATATTTTTAAATGCATAAAATAAAATACACATTATTACAAAGGAAACCAATTATGTTGAATTGCAGTTATAAAAAAATCTTTTTTTACAGATAAATTCACAGATCCAAGTTAGGAACCCCTGGATGAGGGGAATGGTTGCTAAGGAAAAGGGGCCTCTGAATCTCAAAGATACTGAGAGGAGCCATAAGGCCGTGGCAGTGTTGACTTAACGATTATTCCCTGAGCAAGAGATGGAACGGCGTTGGATGGAAGGAGAAGGCACAGCAGGGCGGATTGCAGAGTAGCCCTCCTGGCTAGGCCGTGGTGCCTGGTCAGGGACTAGAGACAGGAGGGGTTGAGGTTCCAGGCTTGGACAGAGTCCCTGTCCTTAAAGAGTTCCCAGTCTGATGCGAAGGACACGGCTCAGACCTAAGGACAGCTGAAAAATATTAAAAACAAAGACAAACTGAAAACTGTCTGTTGGATCAGAATAGAAGAGGAACCTAAACTATGTGCGATTAATTAAGGAAGTCTTCCAAGAAGCAGTGGGATTTTGAAGGAGGTAAAGGACTCAGCTTTGTCTGAGCAGGCAGGCCAAGAGAACTCTTAGCTTTGTCATCAACTTCCTGGCTGTGCCCCTAATGTGGGGGAAAATATGACAAAATATGTTCTCTTCTTTCATAGCTTGCAGTCTTGGGATGGCCTCTGGCCTCTGTGTCATCTCCAGTCTTCTTTTTAACTGGGAAAAACCTGCCTGGAAATATTCCTTCAGCACTCTTGGCTCTGAGGTTCCTACTGTTGCCCAGTGGATAAATAATTTCTTTTCTAGTAAAAGGGGCCATGATTTTCATGTTGCATTTGGGTGATGGAGCCTGATAGTCATGGTAGGAAAGCCATAGGGTCATTCTCCTGCAGCTCAGAGCTCCATACAGCTGACTTGTCAGGCTCAGCTCTGTAGCAAAGGGTCTGTTGCTTCCTCAGCCTGGTTTGAGGGATGCTGAAACGTTCCTGTAGTCTCCAGATCTTTTCCTCTCATCTGTTTTCCCTCCATCCCACTTGCCTCTCCATGTTGCCCTGAAATTCCCCCATCAGTGACTGATGGATCAGATCAGAAGACAGAGACCTTGTAGAGTGGAAAGAGTTGTAGGCCTGGGGACTTATGGTTTTGTAGTTTCATAAATTTGGAGCTGGAATTATCATTGGAATGCTCGCTAATAATATCTATCATTTATGTAGTGTTTTAAGGTTTGCAAAACACTGTACGATATGCTCTCATTTGATTCTCGTAACAACTAATAGGAGTTAGGGGCTGCTATTTTCCTCATTTGTAAAGTGGAGGTGAGGAAATTGAGTCAGGCAGAGGTTAAATGACCTGCCCAGGATCATGCAACTAGTAAAGGTCTCAGGCAGGATTTGAATTCCAGTCCCCCTGACTCCAGGGCCAGCACTCTGTCTATGTGCCACTTAGCTGTTCAGTGGTCATGCAGTGCCGTCATTTACAAATGAGGAAACAGAGGCCAAAGAAGTTATTTGAGGTCACAGAGGTAGCAAGTCCTTCCACTGTATAATGCTTAAAGCATCTGGCTTTTACTAGCTATGTGTCACATCCCTTCTCTGGTCCTAAGTTTCTTGATTTCTAAAATGACAAAGTGATACTGTTGCTCCAAAGTCTCTAGATTTGAGCAGATTTGGGGACTGGGGGCTGAGAGGTGAGATTTTCTGCCCCTCATAGGTGAAAGGGAGCAAGGTAGGCAGGAATTCACCAGGTTTACCCAGAAGCCTCAGCAGATAACCCCTGACGTCAAGGGCCCTCCTCCACTCAGGATCCCCCCACTTGCTGTGGGATAATCGGAGAACATCCCTGGTTTCTTGATTTTTTTGAGCTACCCTAGTTAATGGAATGGTCAAAAGAAGGCTGTGAACTCAGTGTAGGTCAAAGGCTCCATTGGGAATGGTGAAGTGGAATGAGTCTACCACCCTTCAAGCGTGGACTCTGTCACTTTCTACAAGTCGAATCTTGAACAAGTTACTTATCCTTTATGTGTTTTCCAATTGACAAAACCAGAGGATTGATCTGGATCACCTCCAAGGTCCCTTCCAACTCTAAACCTGTGATCCTCTGATATGCTCCTTAGAAGAGAGGAGAAGCAACCCAGACCCTCTTGTATCCATTAGGATTTTCCTCTCTGCTTTGTGGTCTTGCCTTTCCGTAGTCAGGTACTTCCCGGTTCAGTTCTGGTCCCTCTCCATGGCCCCTCCCACTCAGCATCCACACCAAGGCTGCCAACTCACAGTCGGCCCCACCCTTCTGTCCCAACTCTGCCCCACCCTTTCCCCCCACTTGGATTATGACACACATGTGGTGTTTTGAGCACAACTGTTTGGATCACATTTCTGCTGCCTAACATTTCTGTCTAGTCCTTTTCCCCAAGGTCCCACACCTCCCAGACAATCCCTGCAGACATCAGCATTTTCTGAAAACTGGACATCTGACTCTGCTCCCACTTTCCCACAGCCAGCCTTTCCCTTCTCTGCAGAGCCTCAGTGTTGCCCCCATCTGAGGGGAGCTTGATAGAAAAATGAATGTTCCTCCTCTCACTCTGGCCTTTGTTCTCCTGCCTTCCCCCCTCAGTCCTTCTCTATACTCTCTCCCCTCTCCTCTGCCTCCCTCTCTCCCTCCTCTTATTCCCTCCCTGCCTTCTCCCCTCTCTCTCTAAACCCTTCTTTTATTTTGTATCTCTTCTCATTGTCTGTCTCCATCATTTCTATCTCTCCCCCTTTCACTCTCCCTCTTTAGTGTTCTCATTCTGTATGTCCTCTTTCCTCTCCCTTCTTTTTCTGTTTCTTTTGCACTGCTGACAAGGCCTCTTTTTCTTCCTATCTCTCCTATTCAGTCTCTTTACTTCCTCTGTCCCCATCATTGTATGCACTGCTTCCTTCTTTCCTTTCTTCTGTTTGTGATTCTATTTGCCATCCCTATTAGACTCTATGCTTCTTGAGGTCAGAGACCAGGTCCAGATTGTCTTTGTATCCCCGCTGCTGTCAAGCATAGTGAGTTCTTTGGGAATATAAGGTGCTTTATAAATGTTTAATGAATTGTTGAACTGGGTCTATCTCTCCATCTCCATTTTCTCTGTGTCTACTTTTATTTTTTGTCTGTGACTGTGTTTTCCTATCTCCTCATCCGGAAGGCATACCACATTAGCACATATTAACATATTAGAAATCACAGGATGTTGAGAGTTGAAAAAAGGAACTTAGGGGTCATCTAATCTAATCTTCTTGTACAGGTGAGGAAACTGAGCTCAGAGAACAGAATTGACCTATCCAGGGCCTCCAAGCTAGATAGCCTGGAGCCCAGGTCTATAACCTGCTGATTTCACAATTACACTAGGTTCACCAAGGCTCTTCCTAGAAAAGACATAAAAGGAGGCAGATTCCTTGTGAATTTTTAATCCATACAATATTGAATATGTGGTGTGTAAAACCCAATTATACCCCATAAATATTGCAGCTCCCTGTCTTTTCATGATTGGCTTCTTTATCTCTTAAGCAAATCTGTGTGTAACATTTATGAGATCTCTATAGAAGTTCAACATTAGATGCTGTCAAAGAAAAGTGCCTTGCCTGGGTCCAGCTTGTCACCCTCTCCTTACTGAAGACCCTCCCTGACTTCTGCTTAGCTTAAAAATCTTCCTTTCTTCCTATTTCTGGAATGGGTTACATTTACAGTGGTTGTGACTGGTGTGAACTGTTAAGGGGGTTCTGGTAAGTTGCCCTCACCTTGCAATATCTCCCCCAATGATGCCTCCACTCCTGCCATCCTCTCAACTCACTGTTTTGTGTCTTAAAGACTCTTTAGTCTCCTAGCAGCTCCTATGAAAATACCCCGAGGAGGGGAACAAACACTTCAAGCTGTCATTGGCCATTATCACATTATAGGAATTAATTAATGTGTCAGATGCCTTCCAACAAGGAAAAGTGACAGGCCCTTTAGACCTTGCATAGAAGAAGTATAGGTGGAAGGAATAGGGGATTCTTAGACTTTTAAAATGTCAGAGCTGTCAGGGCTTTGAGAGGCTCTCAAAGCCAGGATTGGGGAACACTTCACCCCTTCCTCAAACCCACCTGCATTTTATAAATGGAAAAACTGAGGCTGACAGAAAGGAAGTAAAATGCTTAAAGTTGCGCTGCCCTTCAGTGGCAGAGCTCCCCTGAGAACCTAGGACTCCTGTTTCCCAGGTCAATGATCTTTCTGTCATACTATACAATTTACTGTGTTTCTCTTCTTGGTGATATCTGGTGTTTGGAAAGGGGAAGGCCTAGAAAGGCAGTGCCTTAATCTAAAGAGACAAATCTCTAATGGTGGAATTTTAGCACAGGAGGGACAAGACCTAGGACAGGAGAACCTTCCCAGCATTCTTCCGATGATACCATTCCAGTGCTTTGTCAAAACTGGGAAATAGAAGGCACTTCTGGGTTCAAAGGGTTGTTTGTGCCCATAAGAGCTCACCGCCCCGCCCCAGTTGCTGCCAACACTGCTGTGCTTATTTATGGTTATTTCCCTGGGAATCCTCAAGGAGATGGCCAATCTAATTGAATAACTGAGTGAAAGCACAGCCGGCCAATAATTTAATTGTGGGGGGAAATGAAGTTGGTTTCTGCTGGAGGCTGCAGGCCCGATATCCTCACTCGTTTTCTGCTGAGTTGGGTATGAGAGGTTGCGGCCTCATCCTTTCCCTGGACCAATCTCCCACAGCCCATGGGCCTGTCTGTCTTTACTCTGTGGTAATGTGAAGATGAACAGCACTCCAGGCAAAGCAGGCCCTAAGCAAGATTGAGAAGTACCTGATGTCTGCTTTTCTTGGGAGTCCCACCTTCCACCCTCCTGGGAAGGCTGATCCCATAGACCTAGATTCTCCCTGGAACTAATCAAGGGACTGGGGCTGGTGCCAGGGAGTATGAAATCCTTGTTCCAGGAGACAGCATCATATTATCCAGGAGGCATGAAAAGCATTGGGTCTAGGCTGAGCCCTGAAGGGTATTGGAAAATGAAGCCTGCCTGTTTCCCTTCTCTGAGAATTTTCTCTTTCGTGACCCTGGCATCCAAAAGAGGACATGTAGGAATCAGAGATAACTCCCTCTTCTGTGCTGCACAGGAGTCCAGCTGGATTCACATCAGGGCACCAGGAATAGCTGAGTAATGAGAGCTGAGTAGCATAGTGCAGAAGAGGGGGAATCACAGACCCTCTGTAATACTCTTAAAACCCAGGACTATTTGCAGAATGACTCTTAGAGAAGCACAGTCAGGAAGGCTCTATATCCTTGTCCTTCATGAAAGGGAAACATGCTGTAGTGCAGGGATCCACATCCATAGATAGATTTCAGAGTAGGGAGGGGGGGAATATGTTAACTTGGATGGGGAAAAAAATCTTTATTGCAACATAATTGGTCTTCTTGGTAATCCTATGTATTTTATTTTATGCATTTTAAAAACATTATTCTGAGTCTGATCAGTGGTGAAGGCAAAAGCCAATAGACTAAGATGGCATTATAAGAACAGTATTAACAAAATCCTCATAAACCTGGGGCCTGAGAAGTTTGCTTTTTTTCAGGCATCCCACACTCTCCCCACTGTCAGGGGAGGGCTGCTATTCTGATCCTATAGACCTGGATAAAGTGAATGTCTTTCCTGCTAAACCTGATGGTAGATACACACCATGGGGGGACCATCTGGGGAGGGAGAAGCACTCCCCATCGGGGGTCTCCTTACATCTTCACCGGTGCCAAAGAGGTTCCTGACACATACAAAAAGGATATCAAGTTCCCCTGTAGTGGAAATGGCAGTAGGCTTGGAGCCAGGCTTACTTGGTTCAAATCCTACCTTCCAGATTCTAATTGTGTGACCATGGAAAAAATCACTTCACTAGTAATTAGGGCAGAGCAGTCAGGGCTTTGGCCCAAGGTGCCAAATTTAAAGGGCCTTGAAGGACACATTTGCATTTTAGCAGCATAGAACCAGAGTTTAGAATACAGTTATCCCTTCCACATCGCAGGGGTCCAAGATTGCATGATCTGGAAAATCCACGTGAAATATTTTGGTGCTACATACCAGAGAAGTCTGATTTTTAAAATTTTTTTCTTTTATAGGATGTTTACAGTACCTTATTGTAAAATTTGGATTGATATTATATAGTACATACAATTTATACATTTCTGAGTTTCTGAACTTTTTCTGTGTCATCTACTGTCCTTCACATGTTGTCTGTGACTTCTGCAAAACTCTCCCAAAACTCCCATTTAATTTCCGTGATATATTGAATCCTTGATGGGGAAAGTTGCAGAGGGGAAGGGATGACTATACTTCCTCTCTTTGCTGCCTGCCAGTACCAGGGGTCAACCCAGACCTGTTCTTTTGGGTCAACCCAGACCTGTTCTATTGTCTATCCACTCTTTGGCTGCTACCACCTTGAACTCCCTTGGAGAAAAAGGCCTTTATTGCTGGGTGGGGGGGGGGGGGGGGCGGGGCAGGAGTGCGTGGACTTCTCTAAAATTTTTTTATAACTATATTTCAATATAATTGGCTTGAATATAGACAGTGTGAATATAATCAGCTTGGAAAGATAGACTAGAGCCAGAATGTGAAGGATTTCAAACAGCAGAGTTTGTATTTTATTCTAGAGGCAAATAAATAGGGAGACACCGAAACTTTTTGGAGAAAGGTAGTTGCCTAATCTATCTCTGTTTTAGGAAGATTATTTTAGAAATTGTTTGGAGGATGGATCAGGAATGAGATAGGAAGGCCAATGCAGGCTAATGTACTAGTTTAGTCAAGAGGTAATGAAGGCCTGAAGTAGTGTGGTTACATGTGACACAAATGTCTATGAGATCGTTTTTTTGGGGGGTGGGTGGAAGTAATCAGGGTAGAATGACTTGACCAGGGTCACACAGCTGGTAAGTGTCTGAGGCTGGATTTGAACTCCCAGTCCTCCTGATCCCAGGGCTAGTGCTCTATCTTCTGCACTAGTTATTTTATCCATCTCCAAGCATCTATTGGAGTTAGGAAGTGCTTTGGTGAATATATACAGTGGCTGGGTGGAGCACTGACCAGAAGTCAGGAAGACAGGAGTTCATACCTCAGATACTTACTAGCTGTATGACCCTGGGCAAGTCATTTAATCCTGTTTGCCTCTGTTTCCTTATCTGTAAAATGAGCTGGAGAAGGAAATGGCAAACCACTCTAGTATCTTTGCCAAGAAAACCCCAAATGGGATCACCGAGTCAGACTGAAATGACTGAACAACAACAAATGGGAGAGATGGTAATTTTTTCCTTCTGTTGCCTCAGTTATAGTTCTAAAATAAGGTGATCTCCCCAGAGGCATCTCCAGCTCTTACCTCCATCAATACTGGAGGGACTGTGAATTCCCTTTTAGGGAAGACTGTGGTCCTCTTAAACTGGAATCCCATGCTTCTGGCTCTGGAAAACAAAGACTGTGCTACTTGAATCAGCATTCTCATCAACAGCGGTTGGGGTTTCTTCATCCTTCTCAGTCAAGACTTCTCTCAGCTAGTGACCATAAAACTTTTTCTTTCTCATTTGTATTGTCCCAGGAACAACAGAAGCACAGGCTAAACTTATCTTTTGATCTTTTTTTTTTTTTAAAAAAGAACTATTTTGTTAACTGTGTCTCTTCTTAATTCTTCTGGATGTTTATTTACCCTGAACTAAAATTGCACTGCATTGCCCTCCCTTAGGTCTCAGCTGTTATCTCACTTAACATTTTAGGATTTATCATAACCCTTGTTTGGGGGTAGTCTCCCCAAGGCTTTGCTTCCTCAAACAAAAAAGGCTTGAGAGATTGTAGTAAGGAAACTGCTCTGACCTTACTCCTCCTCAGTATCCCCTCTCTTTGTGCTGAATGGCAAGTGCTGAGCTGGCTAGAGAATTTGAAAAGACTGTTCTATGCAAACAGCCACTGCTGGGTTGTCGACAGAGACACTGGGACTTTTCTCCTACTTCCTCCAGCAGTAGTCCCAGCTCGGTCTCTGTCTCTGACCTTGCTACACATACAGAAGCATACGTTAATAGAAAACAACATCCAAGAGTTAGGGAGGTGATAATCCTGATGGGCTTCTTTCTGATCAAACCATATTTGAAGTACTAAGTTCAGTTCTAGACCTTGCATTTTGGATGGTCATTGACAAATGCATGGGTCCAGCGCAGGCTAGCCAGCATGGCAAGTAGACTGGAAGCCAAGCTTCCAGGAAACTGGGGCTGTTCAGCCTGGAGAAGAGACAGTCTAGGGGGTATGTGACACTTGGAAGTTTGTCACTTGGAAGAGGGATTAGGCTTGTTCTGCTTTGCCCCTGAGGGCAGACCTGGGAATCATAAAGGGGGGCAGTTTCAGTGAAGCACATTTCAGGCTTCCTTTAAGGAAAAACCTTCAAGCAATTAGAACTGTGCAAAAATAGAATGAACTGTGGGCTAGCTCTCACCCAGAGGCCTTTGGGCAAAGACTGGATGAGCACTAGGTCGAAGCAGCGATTCTTGGTCAGGTATCTGCTTGAGCAGATGACCCCTGACGTCCCTTTTAAGCTTCTCTGCTGCTGTGGTTGGTGTTGAGAGGCTTGCCGTGCAACAGTGAAGGATTGGTCTAACACAAACCAGGCCGTGCCCCACTGGGGCCATCTTCCCTTTCAGCTGCTGTAGTAGGCCGAGCTGTTCTGCCTTAAACCTTTAGAATGGTAATCAGCGAAATTAAGTCACCACATGAGCTGCTGTGGCCAGCATCACTAACTGAAATGCAGTTTTGTCGGGAGTAGCCCTCAGCAGGGGCTGGCCTTTGGTAAAATCAGGGTACTGCAGAGGACTGGGCTTGGAGCCAACCCTAGGACCTGGATGTGAATCCCGGCTCTGCTTTTTACCTTCCTTGTGTGACTTTGAGGAACTCTTTCAGTCTCCCTGGGCCTCTGTTTCTTCCCTCATAAAATGAAGGTATTGGCCTTGAGGATCTCTCTTATAGCTTTCTAACTTTGAATCTCTGATCCTGAGTCAGGAGATATGCGTTCAAATTTTGGCTTTATTCTTCCCCATCTGTAAATTGAGGGGGTTAGACTAAATGATTTCTAGTAGTTTATTTAGTGCTTTACAGCCTACAATTTATGTTATTTCATCCTCACAACATTCCTGTGAGGTACGGGGTGAGTAGTATTCTCCCTATTTTGTAGATGAAGACACTGAGGCCCAGAGAAGGCATGTGATTTTTCCAAGGTCATGTAGTTACTAAGTAGCAAAGAGAGGTCTTGAATCTTCGTAATTCCAGTCCAGTGTTCTTTTCATTATACTGAAAGGCTTTTCTCAATGTCACAGAATATGGTAATGTTCTATTATATACCAATCTAATATGGTAATTAGATACCCTGTAGCCTAAACCCCTCCCTGCCTGGAGGAGGAAACTGTCTCCCTACTCACCTTTAACCTTAGTAGCTAGTGCCTTCATCGTCCCCCACTAGTGCCCCAGTGAGTTTCATTTACCTGGCATTTTGCGTTGTGTCCAGTCCTATGCTTGGTTCTAGGGAAGGTATAAAGATACATCATCTAGGGTCCCTACCCTCAGAACATTTCTACGTACACAGAAGTTGAAAACAGTGTAAGAACAGTTAAGAACTAAATCTTGTGGTATATAAGTCCTTACAGAAGAGGGAGACCAGTGAAGCAGAGTGGATCTGAAGAGGTTTGTTTGGTGATCAGGACCCCAAAATACGGACAGTCCGGGTCGTGCTCGAATGAATTCGACTCAAGCCTTCTTAAAGCCAAAGAAAACAAAGTTTATTAAGGATTCGCCAAATTGGATTGCCTCTTGCAGAACCTAAGCTTTTGGAATGCTTGTATTCACAAGCGGGCCAGATAGAATCTCAGCTAGACAGAGTTGGAGCTGGATTGGATCTGAGTGCCTTCATGGAGGCAAGATGGAACTGAAATACCGCAGAGTATGGGGGGGCGTGGTCTGGTAGTCCAGGGTGATGGGAGGAGGGGGTTAGGAAGGGTCTTGAGGAGAAGTCCAAGGAGGGTCAAAGGCTGGAAACACCTGGAGGCTATCAGGAGATATCAGGCAATGGAGGGTTTGGATGGGAAGCAGGTGGGGCAATCCAGAGATCTTGATAGGGGCCTGTATGGGAATGGGGTTTTGATAGGATCAAGGGTGGGGAGTGCAACAGAGACCTGAGTAGAATGATAATGAAAAGCCCATGGGCTTCCTGAGACTGCCAGCACAAATGGGAAGATTAGATTTGAGTAAGAAAGGTCAGATTAAGTGGCAAGATTCTAGGGGAGCTCAAGGAGGCTCCCAGAGTCTGAACCCCATCAGATCCTGAAGTATTTAGATAAGAGGAGGGGAGAAGGAAGGATTTTCTGGAAAGAATAGCAGGATCCAGATTTGATAGACAAGAATGAGTATGGCAGAAGTTAGGGGAAGCAAGGATTTTGATGTGTCTGGATGGAATACAAGGTAAATGAAAGGGGATAGTGGGAAAAGGTTAGAGTAGCCTTGGGCAGGTGGCAGAGAACCTTGAATCCCAGGCTAAAGAATTAGCTCTTTGTCATTGAATGGGTGTTGCCTCAGACAGACTAGAACCTAGGAAAGACTTCAGTTTAGAAAAGCCAAGGTATCTTCGCCATTGCCTCCTTTCTTCACTTTTGTCTTGCCACTGGACCTCAATAACTGTGAGAGAGAGTGAGGTTAACGTCTTTATGCAGTTCAGTCTCACTTAAATCCAATTCATGAGCAAGTCAAGACACCTAGATGTCATTGGTTCTCTTTGAGAATGAAGGATGAACAACAAGGATTTAAGACTTAATCTTGTAGGCAATGGGGAGCCATTAAAGGTTGTTGAGCAGGAGAGTGACATAATTGGACATATTATGAAGATTATTTCACAATATGTAATGTAATAATGGTAACCTTGTAAATAATAAATTGGTAAAGGGGACACTAGAGGCAGGAGGACCAAGGAACAGACTATTTAATAGTCTAAGACAAAGGTGACAGTGGGATACAGAGAGGGTAGACCTGAAAGATTCTTTGAAGGGAAGAAAGGACAAGAATGCCAACTGATTGGCTCAGTTTCCCTCATTTTTGCCTTCTGGGACAACCTGTCTGCAGAACCATGTAGAGGAACCCCTGAGCAGGGAAGGAAGTAGTTCTTTCTAGTTTCCCCTCCTATTCTCCAGTTAATTTTTCTCCTACTTTCAGAGTCCTGAGTTGTTGAGTTGTGTCTGACTCTTTGTGACCTCTTGGACCACCATGCTGTCCATCGGGTTTTCTTGGTAAAAATAGTGGAGTGGTTTGCCATTTTCTTCTCTGGTGATGAGGAGGGGGCTCCTTCATGGCATTTTTCTATATGACCATCCTGAAGTAATGCTAGAGAAACTTATCTGGGTGCAAGCTTCTTTAAATCTGGCCCAAGTTATTTTTTGCTGTTTAGCTTCTGAGCTCATGGCAGACTATCTCTATCCATACCAGAGATTTTGTGTCTCTCCCTGTTCCAGTCTGTCTAGGGACCTTTGCCAAAGCTGCCCCTTCTCACATATCCCAGCCCCTCCCCTCCTGGGAGCTGCTGCAGGCTGGCTACATGTTTAAGTCCGGACATCTCAACATGATTGCAGAAACCAGAGGGCCCTTTCCCTGATCTGGGCTAATAATAGAGTTCTGCTTCCCAGCCAGGTCTTTGTATTTGCATTTCCCTGGGGTTATTATAATTGTCTAGTTTGCATTATAGTCTTGTGTATTAACATCTCCCACATTGGACCCCAAGCTCCAGTCTTGTATAAATGGAAAGCATACTAGGCAAGGAGTTAGGAGAGCTGGGTTCTAGGCCCTAGTACTAGGCTAGACTCTGAAACTAATGAGTCAACTCTGTGACCTTGGGCAAAAAGCTTCCCTTCTCTAGACCCCACTTTTCTCCTCTGTAAAATGAGTAGTCGTATTGGAAAACTTCTGAGGGATTTTCCAAATCTGGGGCTTGTGAGCCTATGACAGTGGTTCACTCATGGAAGTTGCTTTAGAAATATTTGTGGAATGATAGAATGACTAACAGAAAACTCATTCCCTCAGTAGCTCATAGCAAAATTGTGAAAGTAGTGATTTATCACCTAAGCCACCAGCCTCTTGGGACAGAAAATCCGGTGAGGAAGAGAGCCTTGACTTGACCATATGGGAGCTGAGGAGGAAAAATGGGGAAGGGACAGAAACCTTGGTATACCATAAAGCCTCTGGGCAAGTAGGGTGGTGAGGAAGGGAGTATAGACATAGGGCCCAAGTCTTCTTGGTAACTGAGTACTCAGTTGTTTCTACCTGTTAAAGGAACCTAAGTACTGGAAATTCTCCCTAAATTTCACCATCCTGAGACAAAGTCCTGTTGGGCTCCATCATGGGTTTATATGATGTCACACAACCCATGAGAGCTTGCTGACAGGTACCAATTTACTTTTATCTTTTCATTCCAGAGTCTAGTACCTTGCCTTAACATGCTTAATAATTTTTTGTATTGAATTTAATTGATTCTAGTTTCTGAAGAAGAACCCTATCTAAAACAACCCTGACAAAATGATTTGCAGTCTTTGTGTGAACTCATTTAGTGATGGAGAACTTTCTACCTTCTGAGCTATCTTTTGTTTGGCTCTGATTTGTAAGGAAGTTTGTCCTTATTTTAAGCTGAAATCTACTTCTTAGCAGTTGCTACCCCTTCACTGCTTCTGGTTCCACCCATGGGACCCAGAAGAACAAGTCTAATAACTCATTCCCTTTACAGCCTTTCAAAATACTTGAAGACACCAATTGTGTTTCTTCTGTTTTTCAAGCTCCGTGACCCCAGCTCCGTTAACCAGTCATCGTAGGGGCTTCAGCTTCTTCCTGAATCTCGTTACCCGCTTCTAGCTATGCTCCAATTCATCAATATTCTGTCTCAGAGGTGGCCCCCAGATGGAGTCTTGACCCTTTGCCTCTCAATATAATTTAAGATTGCATTAACTTCCCTGGCTGCTGTGTCATGCTGCTGACTCATAGAGTGACCGAGTCTAACTCACAGAACTCGTTGTCCACTAAAACTACCAAGTCATGATAGAGTCATAATTGTTAGAATGAGAGGGGACAGTAGGGGCCATTAAACCCAGCCCCTCTCCATCAATTTCACAGAGGGAACCTGACTTGGTCACAGTTACTCAGCTAGTGACTGGCAAAGTCAAGATTTAATCCCAGGTCTCCTGGCTCTATCTGATACTTTATGATCATTTTTTCACAAGCACTGCTGCCTAATCAGGCCTTCCCCATCTGGTACCCATGTCACTTAATTTTTTTTTTTTTAAACTGAACCATAGGGCACTGCCTTTATGAACTTCAACCCAGTATGTCATTTATCCCTGCTGAATTAAATCTTAGATTTAGCCCATTGTTCTAGACCAGGGGTGGGGAACCTGTGGCCTTGAGGCCACATGTGGTCCTTGGGCATGATCTTTTGATTGAGTCCAAGTTTTACAAAACAAATCCTTATATTAAGATTCAGTCAAAAGGCTGCACTTGAGGTCCTAGAGGGCCACATGTGGCCTTGAGGCCTGAAGGTTCCCCACCCCTGGTCTAGACTGTTGGAGTCTTTGTGAATTCGGATTCTGTCAAAGCTAAGATTGGAACCCAAGTCTTTTTTCCTTCTAGATTCCAAGGCTAGAGTCAGTCCCAGTAAACTGTGCTGCTTCTCAAGATAGAACAGCCCTAGGAATGGTTCTTCCAGGAAGCAAAGGTCCCACCATAGGCTATTAGCCTTTGCTTTCCTGGCCCTGGCTAAAACCATATCCCCGGGCCTGTAATTAGCTCCTGTTAGCAGAGTTTTAATATGGGACAGACCTGTGCCTCTGGGAGAGCACTTTCCTGTTTCCAGTCGCCTGAATAATTGCTTCTGGAGCTTTAGGTCCCTAGAGCCATGGTCTTGCACATTGCCTGGGACCACAATAGCACTGACCTTGGCATTTCTGCCTTGGCTCCTATCCATCAATCTCCTTTATTTGTATTGATGGCATAATTATCACTTAGGACTCAGTGCCCAGCCTGGCCCCTCTGCCACTGAGCCTTTGGGAGTGCAAATGCCAAGAAGCACTGAGAGGGTGGTGGTCAGGCAGGTGGTGCATGCCTTCCTTCTCTTCCACACCTTTTATGGGAGCCTTATATTTCAGATAGACTGGTATATGCCTCACACACGCTGCATGTTACCACCTCCAGAGGCAATGTGGTTCAGTGGGGAAAAGCCCTGGATTTGGAGTTAGGGGATCTACGGTCAGTCAGTCAATAACCAAAATGTATTAGGTATCTTCTATGTGCTAGACACTGGACTACATACAGACTGGAAATATAAAATAATATAAAAAATAAATATTATATATATATACTATAAATGCAAATATAAATAAATAATATAAAGAAAGCACACCAAAAAAGGTCTCTGCTCTCAAGGGTAGCACAGTCTAATGGAGGAAAAAGCAAACAAATATGTAAGAAGCCATAATGCAGGATAAATAAGGAATAATTAAGAGAGGGAAGGCACTTAAAGAATTAAGATCAGTTGGGAAAAGGCTTCTTGGTAGAATCTGGGATTTTAGTTGGTACTTAAGGGAAGCCAAGGAAATGTTTATTGTTTAAATATTTGCTGGTTGATTGATCTATTTTTCAGAGCACAGTTCAAGTTCCTTCTCCTCCTCCATAATAATAGCTGGCATTTATATAGTTCCTACTGTGCACCAGTCACTTTACATATATTTCATTTGATCCTCACAACAACTCTGGGAGGTAGGTGTTATCATTAGCCCCCTTTTACAGTTGAGGAAACTGAGGCAGATAGTGGTTAAGTGATTTGCTGAGGATCACACAGCCAGTAAGTTCTTGAGAGTGAATTGAGACTCAATTTCTCCTGAGTTCCTGACTCCAGGCCCGGAGCTCTGTTACCTAGCTGCCTCTCCTCTGTGAAATTTTTTTTTCTGACTACACCAAACTCCAACAGGGGTGGGGAACCTGTGGCCTTGAGGTTATGTGTGGCCCTCTAGGTCCTCAAGTGTGGCCCTTTGACTGAATCCAAACTTCACACAACAAACCAACCCCCTCATTTACAGGAGAGGAAACTGAGGCCCATAGAACTTAAGTGAATTTCCCAAGGTCACACAAAGGAGGAGGGCAGAGCCAAGATTCAAACCCAGGTTTTCTCACTCCAAATCCAGCTGACTCTCCTCTGGACTGTTTTGCAGGACTCTTCCAGCCCAAATCACTCATTCTTCTTGTTTTTGGGGCAGTGTGCTGGGACAGAAAGACTATGGGTCTTGGAGTCAAGAGATACATGGGTTCAAATACTACCTTTGGTCCTTACTGGGGAACAAGCACTAAACATTTCTGACCCTCAGTTTCATTGTTTGTTCAAAAAGGGGTGGGGTAGGGTGAAAAGCACTACTTCCTTAAAGTGTTATATAAATGTTATCATTGTCATCAATATGGTGATGGATGCAAAGTGTTTTAGAAGCCAAAGTACTCTATATAATGAGTGTGTGTGTGTGTGTGTGTGTGTGTGTGTGTGTGTGTGTGCAGGTACTGTGATCTTCTTGTGTACAGAGATCATGCTCAATACTGAATACTTCTCCATCTCTTTCATAGTGTCATGGTGCTTGGTATATCCTGGGTGCTTAGTATATACTTGGGATCATAGATTTAGAGTTGGAAAGGACTTCCAAGGCCACTCAGGCAGGTGAATGACCTGAGGTCACCCAGGTAGTAAATAGGACAACTAAATAAGAGATTATAATGACAGTTTTAGACTTTTTTTTTTTAAACTTACGACTTGTGTTTAACTGGAAATATTTAATCTCTATCAAGATTCCAACCCATGTCTACTGACTCCATATTGCCTCAAGTTGTGGAATAGATAAATGTATTTATCTGCAGCATATGCCAAAGAGGTGCTTTGGCTTGGGAAGTTACAGAGATGGTGAGTGGAACCACAGGAGAGTTGATTGACATGCCCTTTTGACTTTTCAGTAGCAATAGCAGTATTGATTTGATTGTACAGCTGGAGCTGGAGAGGCATTGGAGAGGGGGAGAGGATACCTGAATAGGGGTGGATGGCAAGAAGATTCTGCTGTTTTAATCCTTGCTATTCTAGAGGAGGCTGAGGAGAAGTGAGATAAGGCTGTAAGAATTTTGTCCTCCAAGTTGACCTACCAAAGTGGAGAAATGTCTGGCCATCAGTATTCCTCCCCACATGCAGGGAAATAAGGTATAATTTAGGAGAATTGAATAGATGTACTTGTTCTGGGTTCCTTCTCCCACTACAGGACCCCCTTCTTTGAGCTGTGCTGCCCCACAAATGAATGGGCAGAGATGTAATGCCCTGGGTTTGTAGAGGGTTGAGCCAATTAAGCTTTCCTCTGTTTGATCTAGGGCACAATTCCCAAAGTCAAGTAAAGTCAACAAGTGTTTTTTTTTTTCTACTTCCTTTATGCTAGGCTCTGTGCCAAGTGCAGGGAATACAAAGAAAGACACAAACATAGCCCATAGCCCCTGACCTCAAGGACCTTACATTCTAATAGCAGAGATAAAAAAAACCTGGGTAAATAGAAAATATGTGTGGAGTAGATGGAGGGTGGTCTTAGAGAGAAAGGCATTTGTAACTGGGAGGACAGAAAGACTTCCTGGACGAGGTAGGATTTGTGCTGAAGGAAGTCAGGGAAACTTGGAGACAGAGGGGAGTGATTCAATCATTCGAGGAGTTGCGGGCAGCCCATGCAAAGGTGTGATGATGGGGGATGAAGCACTGTATTTGAGGAACTACAGACAAACCAAAGTGGCTGGAATGTAAAGTGTGTGGAAAAGATGGATTCCCATAGGAGACAACCCTTGGTTGTATCAAGAGCACTAGCTTGTGAGTCATGAGAACTGACCAACTTTAAAAAAAATTAAATTCCTAATTTTGAAATAAGATTCACTTTTGTTAAAGGTAGGGTGTGTGTGTGTGTGTGTAGTGATGAGTTTTTCCTTTCTTCTTCATTTTCATATTATTGCCTTTCACTACTAGTAATTTCTGATTTCTACTCTTCCACTTACCCTTTGTGTGGTATTGGGGAAATCACTTCATCTCTTTAGACCTCAGTTTCTTTATCTGTAAAATGAGGAGACTGGACTTTCTGTCCTTTTAGGTTCCATCTAGATCTAGAATCCAATGATGAAGCAGACTAGATGATCCCCAACATCCCTGCAGATCTTGATGGTAACAGGGCACCAGGAAGGCGGTAGCACCCAGCACAATGGTTTCCCCACGTTATACTCAGTGGCTGTCCAAGTTCTGGGAGATTTGGCCCTGAGGCCTTTCCCTTTTATAATCCTGCTGTGCTGCTGACCCCTACTGGCTAACCCCAGAAGCTGCCCCAAGCCTGGCTTTCTGCTACAGTCAACACTAACAGGACAATTGTAGGTGCTTGTAGGACAGGAAGTACCATTCTAGACAGCTGCCCATAGACAAGACCCTCCTGGACCACATTCCGAGGGACTGCTGCAGAATTATATCACTGTCCACCTGAATCAAACAGGAATCAAACAGGACTGAGAACAGACATTTTTCTACTACCCTCAACCCTAAGTCTAGGCAGAGTTGACCCTTTGTCGGGGAGGAATACTGCTAATAATAGACACCTGATGCTGTGAAGTTTACAAAGCAAGCCAGTCACTTCTGTCTCTGCTTGAGCACATCTTTCCATCTATTCCAGTGTCTTCCAAAGCAGTATTTTCCTAGGCCAGCCAGGGAAGAGACAGAAGTACCATCTATATCCTTTCTGGCACTTGCCTTTTTTCATGAGGTCTACTGCAATTTAGAAAACAGACAAACACTATACACCAGTGTTAAGATCATAAGATCACAGAATGTGAAATCTGAACAGAATCATAGAACTCTCAGTCCAACTCCCTCGTTTTACAGATAATGTGATTGGGACCCAGAAAGATCATATAGGTATATGGAAGAGTGAATGAATAAAGAACATTTATTACGTGCTTACTGTATGTTCCAAACTGTGCTAATTGCTTGGATACAAAATCAAAATGGATATTTTCTCTGTTCTCAAGAAACTTACTTTTCACAGGAGAAAACACATATAAGGGAGTGACAGACAAGAAGGGGTGTTTGGATTTGAGAAGTCATGAGGATGGTAAGTAGAACCATAGGAGAGATGATCGACATTCCCTTTCAACTTTCCAGTAGCAATAGCAGTATTGATTTAATTGCATTTTCAGAGCTGGAAAGGGGTTGAGGAAGGGGAGAGGAAACCTGCATAGGGTGAATGGCAAAAAGATGACTAGGTAGAATGTGATCCAGGTACTGGACTAGCCAGATGTAATAGGCCACGTGATATACTCGCTATTCAGGGTATCATTGGTCTTGGGGCATGAGTTACAGAGCTCAAAGGGTTAAGTCCCCATAGCATTGTCTCTGGTCTGGAGACTACAGGAACAGAAAGTGCAAGTGGCAAGAAGATGGCTAGGGTGGATTGGAGTGGAATGTGGAGTTTGGTTGGGGCCAGCTAGCTGTGAAGGACCATGGGATGCACTGACCAATCAGTGTGGCTCTTAGAGAAAGAGCAAAAACAGTGACAGAATGAGGAATGGGCTCCTAGGGTATCTAAAGATAGAGTAATTAATGTCCATGACTTGGAAAAACAGTAATTGAATTCTTATTCAGTCAAGAGTCCAGTTGTGTGGTCAACTTTAATCACTCATTTGCTTGAACCAAACACTTTGCTATCATGGCAGTCATTAGTACCCCAAGCCCTAGGGAAAAGGATAGGTAAAGGAAGATGACTGTGAAGGCTCAGTTCCCATTTTCCATATACTGACCCTCATAACTGTTAGGGTTCGATTTAATTTAACAAGAATCTATTATTAAACTATTGTGTGCACCCCAAATTAAAGTTCTTCTTCAGCACCTTACCACAGCAAGGAGATGACTAGGTCTGGAGGTCTGTGTAGTGAAGCTGGAAAGTTTTGGGACTATGCAAAGATTAGGTGTCCAGAAACCATATGTCTGACTTCGTTTGGAGACTCCGGTCACCAGAGTGTTGACCACCAGGTGGCGAATTCTTTTGTCTGCGGTAGCAACTTAAGTCTGTCTGCTATTGTGTGTTCTCAATTCTGGATCCTTCAAATACTGAAATTCCTTCTGGTTGTGAAACTCGGTGCCAGATGCCTGGGGAGATGGACAGTAACAAACCATTACCCTCCATAGTACAACTGTGACCAGAATTCTGACACTTAATATGTGACTTTATTCTGCTGTGGCAGTAGGCCCCTCTTGATGTCAGCATCTTTGGTTGCTCCATTACCAGTGCAAGGAATCTGATTTACAAAAACACCCCTATTTAATGGCTTTGAAAAGGGAAATGGGGGTGATTTTTTCTGTCCCCTTCAAAAGACATTAGAGGAGTGGGTCCTTGGCCTTCCTGACTTACCTTTTTCTGTAATTCAGGTGGGTCATTCATTAGTGAAAAAGAGTACTGGCTTTGGAGCCAAAGGACCAAGGTACAAATCCTTACTTTGCTACTTATCACCAGTGGGATGTTAGACATTTAAACTCTCTGGACCTCAGTTTCCTTTTCCCTAAAATGATCTCTAAGGTCCTTTCCAGATCTAAGTCTAAAGATCCTACAGTAGATCCTGTTATGTGCCAGGCACTGTATGGTGTGAGGCAGTGGGATCATAAGCAGTTTATATTATGCTCTGAGGGGTGGTGGGGAACAACTTTTACATGGATAAATATATAAAATTCATACAGAAGAAGAAGAGAGTAATTTTTGTGGGGACACTAATACTGGACAGATGAGGCAAGGCTTCCTGTAGAAGGCAGCACATGAGTTTATTGTGTTCAGGGCACTGAGACAAGAGTCAGAGATGAATGGGAAAAACTCTTTGCCTACCTTTAGAAGCTCATAGTCTGGTTGGATGGCTAAGGCATCCACAGGCTCCAATGATCATCATAAAAAGAGAGAATGTGATATTTGAATGGGGAAGGTATAAATGAGGTACCAGGAGGAAGATTTTGAATTGGATAGGGGAATAGCTGAATGGCAGAGGCCCTGAAACCAGCCTGCTTTTTCTGTATCTGCTGACAAACTTCTTATTTCCTTACGTTTCTAGACCCACGTGTCTGCTTTGTGCTTTCACCCTGGAAGGGACGTACATTCCTGGATCTAACCTCATGGAATCTAACACCCAGGCACTGAATCCCCCCGAATTCTCATAGAAGAAGAAAATCCTTTCTGTTGGGTTCCAAGTTAGCTCATAGATTTGTGGCATCCTTGGGTCCCAAAAGAATTTGATCCTTCACATTTCACACTCTAATCAATAGAAGTGGAGCAGGAAGGCCATGTTTGATGGCAGATAGTGATGCACTTTTGAATCTGTGCTAGGCACCTGTTAGCCATGAGAGTAGGTTGGCATTTCCATAGACAGGTAACTGGGCTTTCATGCCCCAGGTGTGCTCCAGGATGTGTTTGTGGAGGTATGTGTGAAAGAGGGTGTGTGTGTGTGTGTGTGTGTGTGTGTGTGTGTGTGTGTGTGTGTGCATGTTTGTGTGTTTCCTGTACAATCTACAAACCTGAATTTCCACAGACTGACAGCATCCCCTTATCCATGCGGCCCCTGACCAAGCTCTGATGAGATATGCTGCTGTGCTGACCACTCTAACACCGATCTCACTGTCCCAAGGGTTCAGCTTGTGTACCATAAGTAGCTTGTTAGAGCAGCTGCTGCTCCTCACCCCCTACTCCCCACCCCACCATGACCATGCCTGGCTTCCCCTCCCTCTGGGCTTTTGCTGCCACTGCTGCTGTTTGTAAACAATGCCCTCTCATCTTTATGGGTTGAGAACTCTTTTCTCGACCTAACGCCTGCTGGGCAACCCTTCTTTGATCCTTCTCTTTAGAAAGCAGTCATGCCTTGTCTTTTACAATAATTGCTTAGTAAGGGCCAGCCAGTTCAGGGAGACTGTACTGCTATTTTTTGATACCAAGAATGCCATTTCTTGACCCTCTTATCCTCTGACTGGCCAGTGCTTACAGTTGTCAGAAATCCATGGCTTGGAAAGGCCATGAGTCCATCTAATTCATCCTCCTGCCTCAGGGCAAGGGAAAGTCCTTTATGTAGTGGCTATGGATTAGATAAGTTTACTTTTTCTCCTTTAGTAATTTTAAGTTAGCCCTTGGCCAGCCTGTCTTTCTGAAAATCTAACAGATTAAAGCTTCTACAGTGTGCACTGTATTGAACAGTCCTGCCAAGGCAGTTGGAAACTTCCCCAATCTCTCTCTTCATGATCAAATTCAAGTCCTTTAAACAAAAAATCTCTCTTTCATTGCACTATCCACAGTGACTATAGCAATGTAAATAGAGAGATAACAACAAAAAGATTGAAAAAGAATGCTGTCTAATTATAGTGACTAAGCTTGGCGGAAGAAGAGATGCCACTGCTTTCTTTCAAAGGTGGGGGTCTTCGGTGTGGAAGGCTGCATATTGTGTCAGACTTGATACATTAGTGTTGATGAATATTGTGTTCCTCTTTTTTATTCTTTTATTACAAGGGATGGTTCTCCAGGAGGGGAGGGAACATTTTGGGACGGGAAGGTGAAATATATATGTACGTATGTATGTTCACATGTATGTGTATGTATATACACACTCCCTGTATATATTATTTACATACACACATTTATGAATATATTTATATATATAATAAAAACTAAAAAAATCAGATCTCCCCAGATGTGCTCTCCTCCAAAACTTTGTGAAGGCAGTGTACTGGCACACACAACCCTGAGGACTTCTTTTTAATGTAAAAAAAAAAAATATCATAGCTCCTTAATACATAATGACAAAAATCTACTATTAATTCATTTGGTACTTTTTAAAGAATTTGTATGTTTTTCATCACAGCAGTGGCCACATATATTTGAAAAACAGTCATTCTTATATGTGCCCAGTAGTCTTTATTTATTTTCCAGAAGGTATGATTGCTTATGTTTAAGGATTTGAGTATGGATTTGTGGATCTACTGTATTAATTCTCCAGTTCCCAAGCTTGAGATCTGTGAAATAAAATTATCTCTAAGGTCCCTTCCAGCACTAAATCCTACAATGTTTGAAGCCAAGGGAGGGGAAATGACCTGTCTCTGGTCACTCAACAGTTTGTTTTCATGGTTAGTAGTAGGACTCACTTAAGGGCAGGGTTTTATCTGTGACACAGTTAATCAGTCCCTCGATTTAGAGGCACTTAGTAAGCATTTAGTATGTGCCTAGCATGACACTAAACATTCATTGTACAAAGGAAAAATTAAAATGAGGCCTTCTCTGCAAGAAGCCTGCATTCCAATGAGACACCATGGACATATTTGGTATGGGATCTATACAAAATAGATGATTGGTAGGTAACCTGGGGGAATATAACAACTCAGTCTGGTCTGGGCACATAGAAGGCACGTCAAAGATACCATACCTACTAACTTGATCAGATAGATTTAGTTGGTCGGTGGTAGTGGACCAGGGTGAGGAGAGAGAGCCTTAGTCCTGGAAACTTTACATAAGGAGCCACATTTTAGGACAACGTCTATCTACTCTGCCACCTTGTTGGCTCTCTACCTTGCTCCCTCCTGACTTTGAGACAACATCCCATTCTGGTTATAATTCAGACTGTTTCTCTACAGATTACATGAATAGTGATGGAGAAGCAGGCTCCTTTTAGCAAATTGTGTCTGGTCTCCACCCTCAGTATTAGCTGTTTCCCCATACTATCTCCCCTTTACCTTTAGAGGCAACAGGATAATGGATTTGAACCCATGGTGACTGCCTCATTGAAAGAATTGATTTTAGAGACTTTGAGTCAGTGGAGTATCCATTAGCAAGGGGACAGCTGCCACTGCTGTTCTTATGATAAGTAGGTGACAAAGGGCAGCAACATTTACCTTTCTCCAATACTCAGGATACCGAAGGTGGCCCATCATTCCAGGATTTCCACCCAGGCCTTAGATTTCCTTCTGCTCACCCTGCCTGGCCTTCTTCAAGGGGCCCAGCCCCAGACAGCATGGGTGAGAGTCAGGGAACATGTGGTCCAGCTGAGTGTAAAAGGATCTCCTCTGGGAGTTAGGAGAACAGGGTTCAAGTCCAGGCAGCATCATTCACTAGCTCTATGACCTTGGGCAAGTCATTTTCATCACCTGTAGCCTTTGTTTGGTGCTCTGTAAAATGAGGCCACGTGGTCTTATGAGTAAAGTGTTTTTGAGAAACATAAAAGCAGTTCCAAAGTGTGAGCTGTTTTATTTTATGGAGGAAGTAACTGAGGGGAAGAGAGGTGGAGTGACGTGTTCAGACTAGAAAGAATGAATATTGGGTTTGGAATTGGAAGACCTGCATTCAGGTGCTGACTCTGCATTTGTGTCATCGTGAGCAGGTCACACTACTGATGTGGGCCTGTTTCTTTCTCGGTAAAATGAGGTTAGACAAGATAATCTTTGTTCCCTTCCATCTCCAAAATCCATGAAACAATGAGTTTATGGCAGAGATAATATTAGAACCCAGATCCTTATTCTTTTCATTCTGTGATCTTTCCATTGCAATGCACTGCCTCTTAATAAAGGTACAAGAGGACCAGCCATAGGAACAACTTGAAAGAGATTTAAATAACTGACAACTTCTAGATAATTGTTTCTACCACAGAAATCTTTAGACCCTGTTCTTGAATGCCAGCTGCCCCATTGGGAAGAGGTGAGAGAATTTTATCGTGGTCGTTCAGTCGTTTCAGTCATGTCTAACTTTTTGTGACCTCATTTAGAGTTTTCTTGGCAAGGATAGATAATGGAGTGATTTTCCATTTCCTTCTCCAACTCATTTTCCAAATGATAAAACTCAGGCTAACAGCGTTAAGTGTCTGAGGTTGGATTTGAACTCAGATCTTCCTGACTCCAGGCTTAGCCCCCTGTCCACCGCACCATCTGGCTACACTGTGAGAGCAAATAGTCCCAGATGAGTAAGAGTATTTTACAAGCAAGAGCTTTTTTCTCTCAATAGAGAAAGAATAGAAAGGAATAGACATTATGTCCCTTGCCCACAGATGGAAAATTAAAGTGGGACAGTCTTGGCTGAGAGAAAAGGGATTCGATCTTTCCTTCCTTTCCTCTCTCCCTCCCTTTTCCCTTAACTCCCTCTCTCACTCTCTGTTCTTCAGCATCCAATCTTTCTTTGACTCTGTCTTCATATCTGTCTTACAGGGAGGTGAAGCAAGGTTTTCATGAACTGATCAATGTAATCTAAAAGCACTGATAGGAAAATACAGATAAACTAAGGATACAGATTTTAATTGGAACTGTGCATGAGAAGTAGAAAGACGACTTAGATGGGGTAGGCAGCTCAAAGACTAATCTGGAGGGCAACAGGCTAGAAGGGAAAGCCAGTCACGTTTGTTGACAATGAGGATCCAAAAAGACCTGAAACTAAGATGAAATTTATAAATGTAAAATGTTTTATGGTTCAAAAAATCAACTTCCCAAAATATGGAGGAAGTATAGCTAAATAGAAAAAGATCTGGAGATTTAGTAGACTGCAAAGTCCATATGCATTGACAATGTGGTACAGCAGCCATAATGCCTAATGTGACCTTGGCTGTATTAGGAGATTGTGTTCTTCCTTCGTTGCCGAAGAAGACCGTGCCATTGGAGAAATGATGACATGACTTGCACTTGGCTTTGTTTTGAGTAAGGCAGGGCTGATTAGGACAACTATAATGTCTAAAACTAGTGAGACAGTCCCACTAGCCTCTAGTAAGACTGCATGTGGCGGACTGTGTTCAGTTCTGGACATCACGTTAATAAGCTGAAGCGTCCAGAGGAGGGTGAGTAGGATGGTGAATGACTTGGAGATTATGCAGTATGAGGTTTGGTTTAAAAAATAGGGAATGTTTATCCTGGATATCCTGTGGAACAGGTTATTGGATTTGTTCTGCTTGGCCTCAAAGAATAAGACTAGGAGCAAAAGGGAGAATGGTGTAAAAAGAGTCAATTTCTATTTGGCATAAGGAAAAACTTAGTAACTAGAGTTATCCAAATGTGGAATCGGTTGGCTTGGGAGGGAGTCGTACTGCCTTCATTTGAAGCCTGAATAACCACATATTAAACATATTGTGGAACAGATTTTTTGTACCAGTTAAGTTGGCATTAGATGGCCATTGAAGTCTCTTCCAACTGCAGATTCTGTGATTCTTCTAAAGAAATGACTACTCTAAGCCACACTGGACTCAGTCAGAAGACCCAGTGCTTCCTAACCTGCTTTCCACTTGGAGGTCAATTACTTATCTATAGCAGATAGATAGCAAGCGCACAGAAAAACCCTTTCCTCTCAGAGGTGCGATTCATTCATCTCTCTGACCTGATCCAAAAGATAGGGAAGGGCTGCCTGTGAATCCAGTTACACAAAATAATTCAGAGTAGTTGATATGGTTTAAATTGGCAACATGAGGTCTCCAGTGTAGTACCCCAGGGATCTATACTTATTGGTGACTTGGATAAAGGCATGGTAACATGCTTATGAAATGTGTGGATGACATAAAGCTAGGAAGGATAATTTGGATGGACAGCCAGGATCCAGGATCTTGACAAGCTAGCTTAATTTCAGTAAGTATAAATGTCAGGACTGATAGTTGGGTACAAAAAAATCAACCTCACAGGTAAATGGGGGATACATGTTTAGACAGCAGTTGTGAAAAAGATCTGGGAGTTTTAGTGGGCTGCAAGCTCATTGTAAGTCAGGAATGTGATATGGCAGCTGAAAAAGCCAGTTCCATATTGGGCATCATTAGAAGTGCAGCTGCCAGGCAGAAGCAGGTGACAGGCACTGTACCGTGACCTCCTCTGAAGAGCTGTGCCCAGGTCTAAGCAACATATTTTAAAAGGATGTTAATAATCTGGAGGGCAGCCAGCATGGGAAAAGACCTCAAGTCTACCTCATCTGAACAACAGGTGAGGGAATTAAGGATATAGTCTGGACAAGACTCAAGGGAGGCATGATAGCTGTCTTCAGATATTTGAAAGGCCATCGTCACATGGAGGTACCAGACTTTTTTGACCCTGACAGACATGAACAATGGGTAGAAATTGAAAAATAAAACTTGCCTACAATGAGTTGTTCAGCAGTGGGATGGACTTCCTTGACAGATGATGGGCTCCTCCTTCTCCTTGGTCTTCATGTAGACCAAGCCACCACTTGTCCTTAGGATGTCTTTAGTGTGTGGTCTAGACTGGATGGCCCCTAACTTTGACATTCTGGGATTCTGTGATTGGGGGACATTCTGAAGCAGAGAAATGACCTCTGGGCAGAGAAGTTTTGCAACATTGTTGGCCTATTTCACTCATTCATTCCACAAATTTCTCTGAGTACCAGGGGTAAGGCACCATGTACAGGGAGATACATATAATTCACCTAAAAGCCCGATGGTGTCAGTGTCCTTCCTTAATGATGATGGAATAAGCAGCATTTGAAGAGATTAAAGTGTGGTTTGGGGGCCTGGGCACTGGATCTGGAAATCTGAAGATCTGGGGTAGCATCCTAGCCCTGCTACTTATTATGTAACTTTGGGCAAGTTACTCCCTGGACCTCAGTTTGCTTATCTATAAAAGGGAGTGGTGGTTGTGATCTGGAAACTTAAGGAATCTATAATCCTAAAATCAAACATGGCTTAGAAGTTTGCAGACATACCTGTCATCTAATTTGTACCAGGAATTAGGTGCTATACACCTAGAGAAGCACTTGTGTTCCACTTGCCTAATTCCCAGGGAGATCCAAAGGCCAAAGAAAAACAAAGAGATATGTGGCCTGAGGGAGAAAAAGACCAGGTCTGTAAGTACTGCAACAGGTTCACCCCACCAGCTGCAAAGGTGGGCAAAAGAACCAATCATGAAGGCTTACGAAAAAAGGCCCTTTTCCCCAAGAAAGGCATCCCAGATCTGTGGGTATTATAGTTGGTTTACCCTATGGGCAACAAAGATGGTTCAGGGAAGAATAGGTAGAGCTGCAGCTAAGCTGTGTTGCTTTGCTCCAATCCCAGGGTGATGACTGTGGGATCTCTGCTACTTAGGTGTGATCTGGTCCACAAACTTGGTTTATCTCTTTAACTAGATGCGGGTAGGCTCTGATGACTTCATTCATACCTCTAAACTCACAAGATGCTAAATACAGACAGATCAGAATTAATTTACAGGAGATGACCAGAGAATACCGATTCCAATTGAGGACATATACCCTTGAGTACTGGTCATCAGGCAAACCATCTCCTACAGCAGGTCACCTTTCCAACTGCCTGTTCTCACCTTGCCCACTTAATCACTTTATATCAAGGCAGTTTCAGTACCAGGTCATCCCTTCTGCTCATACATCAGGTCTAGAAGTACCTCCTGTTTGGTCACATAGCTCATGAAATAGTTCAACTTGGCACCTGACCTAGGAACAGGGAGACTTACATGGCCACTTAGCCCATTTAATTCAAACCCCCTGCACACATTTTAGAGATAAGGGCAGTTTCTGGCCCAATGTTACTCAGCTATTAACACTGGCAAGATTAGACCTCTGGTCTTGTGAATGCTGACCCACTGACATTCAGACGTTGTTGTGCATTCCTCTGGCAGACCTCTCGCTGAAGTTTTACTTAGCAAAAATGTTACCTTTCCATTTCAAGTAAATTGCTTTGGTCAACATTCAAAACGGTGTTAAAGAAACAAATCAGTTTTTAATAAATAGTTCTATTCCTCCAGCAATTTAGTCACCAATAATGAAGTTCATTTTGAGCCTGATTATAAAGATATTTCTACACAACTGAGCTGGAATTTAAGATTACAGGCACCATGGAATCATACAAACATCAGAGGAAATAGTATTGCTAAGATATGGGATACTGGAATTTTACTAAGAAAAAAATCACTAAGATCAGAAAGAGATGGTTAATGTCTTTCTGAGACAGCTGTTTGAATTTCCTTTTTGTTCAGATACCCCATTCCTGCCACAGATGAGAACATATGGGGATAAGATTCAAGTTAGTGTGGGATCTTTCCTACTTGACTAATAAGACCCCCCACTGGTCTGTTTCTGGAGACTTCCTTTTCTGTTCTGATTTGAGTTGATGAGCAAGCAGGAGGTAGGTAATGAAGTTCTGCAGTCTCAGAATTGTGAGGCAGGAGACCCTGCAACTCTTTCATGTGGCCAGCAGGGGGCGGATGTGCTGAAGCCTCCCTGGAAGATATTTCTAGTTGTTGAAACAATGTGCAAAGTGTGTGGAAGTCACTCTATGACACATGGCCCTGGAGGCTGATTATGGTGGTCTTACAACACAGGAAACAATCTATGTACGGCCAGAGTCATTCCTCAGAATGAGGATTCCCTCTACAGTACAGAGATGATGCTGGTGAGGTTGCTAGTCCAACCAAAAATGAACATTTTTAATGAGGACCACCACCAGGATAGACACCTTAGGAAGGTTAACTTTGTGATGACAAAAAGTATAAAAATTAAAATCTGTTGAGTTCCACTGCCTAAGCATTTGCTTCCCCAATTAATTACCTACAGATCCATTGCAGAATCTGGGGGAAATGGTCGGCACCCCACCTTTGTACCCTCTTTTACGCACCACATACCAGGTCCCACCAACCTCACAGATGCCCTGATCTAGGCAGGGCAGACTGTTTACCACCATAAGAAGTCCTCCCATATACACATCAGTTTTCCTGGCCTTTCTTTTCTTTCCTCCCTTTGTTTGAAAAGGAAGGTCAGACTCCTAAAGGAAGCAGACTGTTTCTCTTCTCATGTCAGCACACCCGTGCAGTCTCCCCAGGCACCTAGCACAGCTGCCTTGAGTCCCTCAAGCCCCACTGCAACCCTCATAAACTTGTCATCCTGTGACCCAACCCCAGGAGGCACTTCTCCAAGGTTGTACAACCAATCAGCAACAATAGATGCAGGCCAGGATACTAGGGGAAGGTACTGACTGCATTTCAAGCAACATACAGGGCTATTGGGCCTCCACTTTTTTATGTGAGGAGCCAAGCCCTTTTCACTTTCTATTAGAAAAGAAGGATGCTGAACAGGAAAGGGGAGGCAGGGTCTACTTGCTGAAAAAACCCAAGGAAGAGCTACATGACCCAACTTGTTTCCTCCCCAACCCTCAAGGCAAATCTAGATAGTCCTCACAAGCTAAACTTTTCAAAAATTTCTTGGTGGTGACCTTTAAATGGAAGCAATGCATGGGTAGGAGAAGAAGTTGGGAGGTCAAGGCATGAGTGTGAATTCAGCACCAGCGGATCTGTGGACCCCTCTTTGTTGGGCCTAGGGAAACTGTCCCCAAGGACAGGCTGAACAAGAATGTCAGACCTTTCTGGGGGACTTTAACGTTCAGAGTCAGAGAAGTAAGAGGGCTTAGTCCATCTCCACACCAGCATGTCTTCTCCAGCCACCCTGTGGGACTCTGTCTGAATTCGGGATTCGTTGGATGCCAGAAATTCCACTGCTCTGTCCCAGACCCGCTTCATGCGCCTCCTGGAACAAGAAGAGAGCAGTGTGTCTTAACCAGGCAAAGAAGACCTCTGCTGTGCTCCACTGACTGGACAGCACAGCACTGAAAGAAACTCAGTTGCCCATGAATGCCTTACAAACAAAAGAGCAAACCAAGGGTGGGTGCGGGGACTGGGAAAGCAGAATGAAGAGTCTGTTTTAGGGAAAAGAAAGGAAAATATCCAGTACAAGACAGGTCTCCTGCACTGTGGAGAAGTGCCATAGGCTAGGACTAGTTGCCTAAGAAGAAAACTAATCTTCATGTCTTCCTGCTCTAAAGGCTGTTGTGCCATGGACAGCTCCCAAGGCTGACTGAGGAAGACCACATCAGCCTCCTCTCCCTCCAAGAATGAAATAGGCATGCTGAGACTTTTGAACTCACCCTAGGTATCAGGGGTTCATGCTGGTCCTCTCTAGGTGAACATGGATACCAGGGTTGGCTGTATTTTAATTTCTCATGTGGGCTAATTAAGGAGTGACCACTGGCCTCTTAAGTGAAGGCTCAACAGGAGGAACCTGGCCTGACTGACAATCTCATACCATGAAGGAAAGAGGGGCTGTCCGGTCTTTGGAACAAACACTGCCTGGAGTGTGCCCTACCCCTGCTTCCTCTTGAGTCAGGGCCACTTTCAGAGTACTGAGACCTCCGCATCTCTCCTTAACCTCCCTTGTCCCTTCTGACATCCATCTCCTTACCACCCCACCCTCAGTGTGGGTAGGCAGATTTCAAGGCAGCCAGGTGGGAAGGTTATTTATTTTTACCTCTTCACTTCAATGGACACCAGAATTGTGTGTTTATATAGCACTGTTCTCAGCTTTGTAGTCATCATTCCTACTGTCTCCTGTGGTAAAATCTGAGTGCACATATGTAAATGTGTGTTGTGTGAAGGCAAGGAGAGTAAGGTACCACTATCTCTACTTTACAGCTGGGGAAATGACTAAAAGGGATGATTTTCCTGGGGTGGCCCAGGAATCAGGAGGCAGTGTTGGAACTAGACCCCAGAACAGGGTCTCCTATGTGCTGAGGAGACAGACAATGGACCTGCAGCTTTCCTCATCTGACCCTTACTCTAAGAGTCCAAAGGAGGAAAGTGGCAAATGCTTGGCTAGCCTCTGGACAAAGACGCCTTCTTCACCTGGGATCAAATCTCCATTGACTTACTCGACAGCCTTATAATGACAGCTCCCTAGCATGAGGACAGCTGCTTGAGGTGTCAGCATTTAAGACCATCACGTCTGTCCCCTGGGGAGTCAGACAGCATGGTCTGAGCCGTGACGGGATTCTCAATGAATCTAAAGGCCAAATACCTGGTTTCCCATCCTCCTGTTCCTCCCACTGACTGTCTATTAACCAGTAATGAACAAGCCTGGATTGAGCTGGGCTACTTTAATCAGCTTCCACTGCTCTTTAAATCTCTCTCAATCTTTCACAAATAGACCTTTGAAAGGTATTGCAGGGGGAAAGTCAAGCAGGGTTGACATTTTACCTAACATATAACCTAACATATACCTATTATTACATATTTACTATTATTATTACATATTTACCTAACATATACCTAACATATTTCGAGAGTCTGGCCTGCACCTACTTCATAACTTGGAAAGTGGATCAAACAGGTTAAATGACTGAACAGATACATATCAAATAAACAAACACTACTACTAAAGGGTGACAAAGACCCTAATGCCTCCCCGAGAATCTGAGCGCAGCCATTTTCAGTTCATTTATAGGCATCAAGAGTCCTTATTCAGCTTTCGATTTTATCTTCCGTGAAGCTGTAGTGCATTTAGGTAATCAGAAAATACTTTCTATTTGGCTTTGGAATGCAATTTTATATTCATATTTAAATATCAGTGTCTGAGGTACATTTTAAACCAACTCTGAGTACACCTGCAAACGACTATGGTGATTCTTGAAGGCAGAAATTTGTCTGGTCTTCCGATTCTGCTCCCCTGCTTCATGCTGGAGACAGGTTACCTTTTAGACTGATGGAAAAGCACTAGTCTAAAGAGTTCTGCTCTTCTGATCTGAATCTGTCTGCTGTCTACATTACATGTTGGGAACCTCAAATCAATTCAATGGCTACCTCCTCCAAGAAGTCTTCCCTAATCTCTCAAGCTGGTAATAACCTTCTCTCCATCCTCCCCCTCCCTAGGATCTCTTAACAGCACTTTTGTTTTGTAACTCTCTAATGTATTTACCTAACATATTGATTGGTTAGCTCAACTGGTAAAGCATGAGACTTAATCTAAAGTCCGTGTGTTCAAAACCCTTAGTTGTGTTTTAGAAGAGGTGTCATGGTATGATAGAACAGTTAAATTTGAGTCAAAAAGAACTTCTTGGATTCAAATTTCACCTCAGACACTAGCTGTGTGAACTTGAGCAAATCATTTAATCTCTTTGTGCCTCAGTTTCCCCATATGTAAAATGGAGGGGAGGGGGTAGTTTAGACTCTGGCTTCTAGGGTCCCTTCTAGCTTTAAATCTGTATCATTTTCTGTGCCTGTGTATTATCTCCATACTACACTGAGCTCCATGAGGGTAGGGATGGCTTTTCATCTAGATTTTGTTTTTTGTGAATACCTAGCACAGAGTTCTACACACAGTAGGTATGTAAATATTTATTGTTTTAGACTGTGCCTTCTCCTCTTCCATTTTCTGCTGAGCTAAAGATACAGCCACAAAGGAGATACGTAAGTATATGATAGAAACAAGTCACAAAAAGATTAAAAGCAATGGATCATCCACCTGCAGATAATTAAATACTGGCTATTACCTACAGAGAAGTTACAGTCATGCTTTTTTCCCCTTGTCTGACTAATTCTCTTGTAGAGATTGGAGAATTCTGTAGACAAGTGACAGAAGAAGCCTACTGTTTATTAGTAGCTGTAATGCCCAGATGCCAAAGGCTGCTCAGCTAATGTGGGACCAGTGAAGATCACGTGGCTGTCATCAGAGGGGACTCGACTCACCGGCTCTGAGGTGGGATCAAGGTGTCTCGCACGTGAAGGATGCCCACGTATGGATAGCGTTCCATGTCCTGCTCCCAGTCAACATAATGATCTTGCACGACAGCTGCAGCGACAAAAAGTGATAGCTTAGGACAAGGACTTACTGAATTGCCCAAACCTTCCTTTTAACAAGATCACATACAATATGAGCATCACCTATAATTTTCTTCACCATCTCATACATGGCTTGCTCCTCTTCCTCTAGTTTCCGCCAGCGATATTTCAGAAGAATCAGAAGTCCCCACAAAAAAGCCAGACCTAGAAGAAGCAGATAGCACAGATCAATCATCAGGCAGTTACTGAGCGCCTACTTAGGAGCAGGACACAGGGCTCACAGACAAGCCTTCCAGCTGTTACAGCAGAGGGCCCTTGACTACAGAAGCTGAGGTTCTGTCCAGGTTCATTCTGCCACTTCCATCGTGTTCCTTCCATACACACATGTTGTAGTCTTTCCTATTAGAAGGGGATGAGACTGATGGCAGTGTTTCCCATGCCCTCTGGCACCATCGAAGAGACCAACAGGGATCCAACAGAGGTCTTGTTCTCATGATGCACATGCAAAGCTCATTCCCAGAGTTGTAGCTGCAGCCCTGCAGTGGTCAAGCCAGTTGTTGTCTGCAGCTTGATTTTTCTGAATTCCATCAACCCAAAGCTTTTGCTCAGTGAGAGCTACAGATGTTTAGAGATACAGGGACCAAGTGTTTAACCATCAACACCTGTTCTTCCCGCTTTTATCAGGATTTCTTTGCTCTCCCCCATTCTCCAAGAAATATTTACATTTTTCAGAGCACTGAAGTCCTTTATACAAAAATGAGGATTTTCTCCTCTTAGAAAGGGTTTATATTTAGGACACCAATTTAAAAAAATACAAAAAATATAAGCTATCTCCTATGGGGGAAGCATTATGCTAAACACTGTAAGATAGACACATTTTTAAAAAAGGCATAATCCTTGTCCTCATGGAACTTACAGTCGAGTGAAGGGTGGGGTCAAGATACAAACATCTACAATGATAACACATAGTATTAGAGGATAAAAGAATTAGAGAAGTAAAGAACAAAGTGTTAAAGATCAAAGGAAAGGGTCACTAGGACTGGGAAGAGAAGATGAGAGAAGGCTTTTAAGAGGAGGAGGCATTTGTGCTGAGCTTAAAGGGATGAGTCAGACATTCATGACAGTAATATCTGAAAGGGAACTACTGAGCCAACAGCTACCTGGTCAGGACCTGGTCTCACTTTGAGGACCCTTAAAATGTTTCATCCTGAATCAAGGACATTTCCCAACTATTCTCATCATTAACATATTCATCTGCTGTCCTTATTAGTCAGAGCTCATATCCAGTACAGAAAATGGGGTGGGATTTCTGAAGCTTCTCATTCATACTAGAGGCTGATTTGGGGAGGAAGCTATTGTGGATGGGCAGAGATGCACAGGAGACACTTACCCCAGAAGAACAGGAGCACAGTGGTAACGGCTGTCAGCAGGGCCCGACTGAGTCGACAGCTCAAGCCCATCCGGGGATGAGCAGATTCCAGGCAAACCACCTTGTCCACAGCTGTCACTGACTCAGACAGGTCTTCCCCTTTCAGCCTGAAACAGGATACAAGGTACAATCACAGGCATTCAAATGAAAAAGGAGCAGAAAACAGGAACTTGAAACAAGTGAAAGAAAAAACTGGGACACTGCTGCTCTGCCTTTTTTCAAAACATAGTTGGCATCTTTGTGGTGGCCTTTTCTAGAAATTTTTCACCTTGGCTACTTAGGAAGACTAAAGCTTTAAAGAAGGCATCAGGCTTGCACCGCCCCCCCCACCCCCTACCAGCTGCTAAAGTGACGTCTCTCTCTGCAGGCCCTTTGACAGCGCCTCTCAGCGTGCACAAGATTAAACTTTAAATTGGATTCCCACCTCTCAGCATAAAGAAATGGAAATGTTTACTGAACCACTGCTCTGCAATTGCATGGCAAGAATTTAAAGACACAATCTTGGAGTTCACACACTTTCTCCATAAACAGTAGGCACATAAACTGTTTAAGTGTAAAGAGCTTGGGAGATGAACTGAGCCCATGGGATGAAACAGAAACTGGTGAATTCAAGGCTGGTCGCCCTCCCAAATGCTGGTGTCCAGACAAGCTGCACACAGAAGGTGGGAAGACTTGCTATGAGAATTTGTAAAAGGCATTGGGATGGGGGCGGTGAAGACACAAGTTGACACCTATATTTTCTTCAGACAGGTTAGGGGACAAGTAGCCTAACATCATATAAAAGATGCTTGCCCTGTGCAGAGATTATATATATGGCCTAATTTCCTGCAACCTACTTTATATCCCTGGTCATCCATATCCTGTTCGGAAGCCTGTCTTCTCAGATATGAAGTGGCTAGTGTCTTCACACTTGACTCTGCTTTGCTAGAGTGATGAAGGACAAAATCTTGAGACTGTTCTGCTTTTTCTAGCATGTGAGTGTACATACATACACACCTCCACACACCAGCTAGATCTGGCTTTTTTTAAGCTAACACATTTTTCATCACACCATGCATCCAAGTTATGAAGTACTTGGTTGAGCTGCCCAAGGGGCCACCACTGGATACACTGTTGATGGAATTAGTAATTCAGGTGGGTAACAGAAACAGAAAACCCTAGAGTGTGTTGTAATATCAGAAAACTGTATTCTGCACAGAGATCTTGGCATACAATATAAAATGGAAAGTGTTTACATGATGATTGTTTCCCAGCAGGAGAAACTTTCAGAGCTGTCAAATACAATCCGCTAGTGTCTCTCCTGCTTTCAATGTCCAAACCAGGCATTTCACAGAAGGTGAAAAGGAAGGTTCTTTCTGTTGATGTAGGTCAGTAATGAAAGCAGGCTGCTGGTCAGAACAGAATCCTGGGCCTCACAGGCATATAGAATCTTGGGCCTGGGTGGGACTTCATGCCTACCAAAAGCAGAAGTCCTCTCTATACCATTTCCAACAAGTGGCTCAGTCTCAGTAGGGGGGGAAATCACCCTATTCTCAGGTAGCCCCTTCCATCACGGGATGGTACTGATGATTATTAGGAAGTTTTTCTTTATACCGAGCCAAAATGGACATCCCTATCATCTCCACCTGATTATCTATTGGATTTTAAGCTCCACAAGGCCAGCGGCTACATCTTATCAGAACTCTGTATATTTCTCCTTCAGGGCCTAGCAGGGTTTTGTACATAGCAAGAGCTCAGTGCCTGTGAAGGGAATGATGATTTGGTTGTCCTTTCCAGTGCAAGTGAAATGAGCATGCACAGAATGATTTCACCCACCAGAGAAGGACTGTACATTCAGGCGAGAAGCCTGAAGCGAGAAGCAAAGCTAAGGAATTAAGAGAATACAAACTGATCTGAGCAGAATACCAGGTGGACACCCTAAAACTCACAAATTTTATGTTTCATCCTAAATACTTTTCTTTTGGCTGCTCTTTTATTTTATCATCCCTTTCCTTGCCATCCTTTATGAAGCCAGAGCAGAGCCACATCTGCTGGACTTGGGAATTGGCATTAATAATCTCTAAATTCTGCCCCATAAAATAAATGTCAAATTTCAAGAGACCTTCAGATGGCAAAAAATGGACAGGTGAAAAAGTTTTAGCATCTTGGAAAAGTTATTTCCCTGTCTGGGACTCCATTCTGCATCTATAGATTAATATGATAGTAGTCAAGGATTCCTACGGCCCCTTCTAATTCTAAATCCTATCATCTCCACTCACTCACCAGATTCCTACATCCTTGTTACTGTTCAGTATCCAGGTCAATGCAGCTTCAAACCTTGCTGGTGAACTGCCGGTTACATTCTGTGGGGAAGGGTCCATAAGAAGATTAGTTCTGCATTTGGGTGGACTGGCTGGAACAAACATTATTCTGTTGCCTGGTAAGGAAGCTCTCTGTCTATGTGCCCCTGAAGACCTGTTCCACTAAATGCACAGCAAATTGGCAGAAAGGAAAGTTTCACATTGCTGAAAGCCCACAGACAAGGCTGTAACTAGAAGACGGGATGCAGAAGCACACAAGTAAAATCAGGGATCTGAGACAAGTGAAAGAATATAATCTTTCCCAGGATCAATTCTGTGTGAGATTGGGGGCAGGGAGGGAAGAAATCTCATTTTATAGTGGAAAGAACTGTGGACAGAGAACCAGGAGACCTGAATTATATTCCTGTCTTTGCCACTAACTAGCTGTGTGACAGTGGACAAGTCATTTCTATTTTGTGGTTCAATTGAAGTGTCTTTTTCTGAAGAATGAGGAGGTTAGGACTAAATGGTTTCTGAAGTCCCTTCCAACAAAGTCATAAAATACTAAGAATCAGGACTGAAAACCTTAGATATATAGTTTATAAATGAGGAAACTGAGGCCCAGAGAGGACAAGTGGTTTGTCAAAGGTTACACAACTACTAAGTAGCAGAAACAGGGTTTAAACTCAGGTCCTCTGACTCCTGAATGCAGGAGTCTTTATACACTATACGTGTCGCCCCTTTTTTTAGCATCACCCTTGAAAGCAGTTTGCCTCTAGAAGAGGAAGAGCAACCAACTAAAAACGTAACTTAAGTAGTTGTGGAAAACACTAGGAAATGAAGCCAACAGTTAAACAATAAGCAGGAGAATGCTAACCAAAGGGAGATTTCAGGCCAGTGAATATATATGAAAGATCTTGTACTACAGGGAAAAATTCCCTGGACCTGGAGTTAGAAGATGTATGTTTGAAAGCTGGCTCTACAACTTAAGTGAATGTAAGGCAGGCTGAGCCTCAGTTTCCTTACCTATAAAATGGCACCCCCTCTACCTATAGGGCTAGGTAAGGATCCAGTGTAGTCATGAAGGTAACCAAGAAGTATTCCAGAAAAGGGAGCTAGTATCAGGAAGCTCCAGCCCTGGGGATCTAGGGAACCCCCTCTTCAACTACCCCAAGACAGACTTAGAGATAATAGAGATAAAATAGAGATAATGAGACAAAACTTTTAAAAATAAACTACTATTACACAACAAGAAGAGAAAAAACCACATCACTTTGTGGAGATCAATAAGAACCACTGAGACATCACAATAATGGACTGACATTCCATCCTACTTACTGCAATGTATTCTTGTGCTTCAATAACAGGAATGCATTTACTCTTTAGACTCTCTGGATTTCCACATTCAAAATTACCTAGGGAAAAAAGCAACATTCAAATGACTCTGAAACGGACTCCAAATGCAGAAGAACCAAGCTGTCCACTCCAATAAGGATCATGTGGCCAAGCTGCTACCTCCCACCTTCTGCTAGGGCATCTTTGCTCCCCACAGCAAGATCAAAAGCCACCGAGCTTGGATCAATTCCAGATCATTAAAACCTGACCTGCAAAGCAGTTTGGTTATTTGCATTAAATGACTAAAAGCTGCACAATATACCAAGGTCTGTTTTCAATTGATCCTTAAAAGGATCCGATGAAAAGCTTCAGATGACACATGAATTGTACTATAAATAAACATAGCTTGGGGAGAAAAAAAAAGGCAGCAAAGCTGTGGAACCTCTGTGGAGATTTAAAAATCATGACACCAGGTAGGCAGCCTGGAATAATAGCGCTCATTTTGGTCTTCCCCAGAGTGAGAAATATAAAAATGGCCCAGTATGCATTGGGTGAAGGGTTGGCTGGGCTGTGAGGACCAGAACCCTGAGCCTCTGGTCAGTTTCAGGCAGAGCAGTCCTGCCTGGGATAGTCCCCTTACTCTAACTAAATTCTTCAAGGCTCAGCCTGCATGCCTTCCCTCCCATTCCGGTCCTTTCTCCAAACTCCTGTTACATAGTCTGCCCCCCATATAGTGCCCGAGGATGTATATCATGGATCTTTGTTTCTGATGTAAAACCTTGTTTCTCCAGTTAATTATGTTATCATTAGATTGGAAGCTCCTGGGAGGAACCATGTTGTTTTTCATCTGCCTCTCCAGTACAGTGCCTTGTGTATTACATATGCTTAAATAAATGTTTTGTTTTTGGCATTCAGTCATTTCGGTTGTGTTTGACTTGGCAAAGTGGTTTACCATTTCCTTCTCCAGCTCACTTTACAGATAAGGAAACTGAAGCAAACAGTTAAGTGACTTGCCCAGGGTCACATGGTAATAAGTGTCCAAGACTGCATTTGAATTCAGGTCTTCCTGTCTCCAGGCTTGGCCCTCTAAGCTGCCTTAAATGCTTGTTTAACAGAACTGAATTACTGACTTACAGACTTATATTTTTTACTGTAAACTTCTTGAGAATGGGACTGCCTTATATTTCATCTCCCTCTACTCCCCAATCCACATTTGCACAATGCTAGGCACATGGTAGAGAGTAAATAATGGATAATTCATTGGATCTTGGCTGGTCCAGTAGGTCAGATTAGTTCTACTTACAATTTGGGGTTTGAGCAGAACAGATAGAATTGGTGCAGAATTGGGGGTGGTAGTGCTGGACCTAGACTAGAACCTCCCAATCTATATCTTTATACCCTTGCAATGATGTGAATTCCCTGGGATAATCAGTACCAACCTTAACATAGGCCTGGATTAGACCATCTAAGAGAACAGCCCAATCCAGGGTTTGGTATACAGCTAAGAAAGATGGTATGGGGGACTAGAGTAGGAACTCATCTCTAATCAGGGTCTTTCTTAATTTGGAGTCAAACCCTCAGTGCTCTCCTGCAAGCTCTGGAGCAAGTCTCCAGATATATGTGAGGACATGAAGTACCTCAGATTAAAGTGTACCACTAGACTAAGCCAAAGCCCCGACCTGGTGAGCTAATGACAGGTACTACAGTGTATGCTGGGGGATGAGAACCCTGCCAGCTTTGATCTGGGTTTAAGATAACTTTTCAAACAAAGTGTTTGTGTCTATGAATTATAAATTAACTCATAAAGGATTAAATTAAAATCCTAAACACAAATACCTATCTATGGATACAAGGACTGGTAGGAGCAATTTGGAGATTATTGGTGACTTTGGAGAGAACTGTTTCAACTGAGTGGTGGGGCTAGAGGCCAGCTTACAAGTGAGAGGTGAGAAAAAGACAACCATGAGAAGTAAGTCACTATGAACAGATTCAGGGTCTCTCCTTCAAAGAACTCTAAAGCACTTCCTCAGTTAAAATTTCACTTACCCTCCCAGCATACCTGAGGAAAAAAGGAGCAAGGACTATTAATTCCATTTTATAGATGGAGAAACAAAGTCATTAAAAGAGTAAGTGACTTACCCAAGGTCTCCCCATCAGGAAGGGGCTGACTCAGAGCTGGAACTTAGGTCCCCTGATTCCTAGACCATTGCTCTATGAGAAGGACAATACTGTCCTAATAATGACCAAGGGCTACAAAGTTATAACTGAATGGGCACTGATTCAAATGAGGAGGCTTTTGGCTCAATGGCTGGCCCCTGCTCAGGGCAGGGCAAGGCAAAGTTATGATGAAGAGTGAGGTGCACTTCTATGGGACATATGTGTCTGAGGACTCTGGGTACTGATCCACATCTCTCTGTATTCTCCTTCTCCCCATGCTAACCCTTGCTACTGCCAACAATGTAAAAGCTGCCTGCACACTGATGTGGTTATTTCTGCTCGGAACACCATCTGTGAACACAGCAGCATCTGGCCCTCCTGTGAGCTGGTTGGTCCTGAACTATACTCAGCCTCTAATGCATACTGTGGGTCACTTTTTAAAAAAGCCTATTCTGCTCGAATTAACAGATTGCCTGGGGAACAATCTGGGCCAGAGGACAGCAAAGCTGAGGCCCTGTGTCCAAGCCCCCTTTGAAATGCAAGCACAAGAACCATCTAAGCGAAAGGGAAAAAAAAAAAACCAGAGACACAATTTCTATTTTGAGTCACAGTTGTGCACAATGGTTTCTCAGGTCTTTATAAAAGAGAATGGCCAGAAGTAAAGACTTTCTGCCTAAATCCAAGATTAAAAAAGATGTGGTTGAATGGTAAGGAAGAAAAGAAAAGGCGAGACTGATTTTGAAAGTGTCTCAAGCTAGAGTTTTTACTATCTGGCAAAGGAGCCCGGTTATTAGCCAGCAAGTCTGCTTTTTCCTGGTCTAGGGGACCTTTTCTCACATCTGTGTTCCTGGAACTATGTTTAATTTAATGCAACAAATGTTTTTAAGCACCTACTTTATTCAAGGTCCTATTCTAGGCTCTGACAGTGCGGAGGTGCAGGCCTTCATCAGCTCACCCCTGGACTACTGCAACAGCCTGCTGGAGGATCTTTCTGCTTCCAGTCCCTCCCTGCTCCAGTCCCTCTTCCATTCGGCCATTAAGTGATCCTTTCCCTTTCCCTTTCCCCTTCCCTTCCCTAACACCTTAAACCTACTGCACTCTGGAACCTGTAGATTGTACTACACTAGGCCCGTGCCCAAGCTCCAGGTAAGGGCTGTTTTCTGGACCCTTCTGGCTTAAGATTATCAAGAGTAATTGTTGCTGTTTCCCTCCCAGCCTGATTTAGATATCTTTCTTTCCTTCACTAAAGGGGCCATGCCCTGACTACTTAAATGAGTATCAAATAGGCCTTGACCTAAAGGGGCCAAGGTCTCCCATTACATCCTGCACCATCTCTAGTCATCGTGATGAATATCTGGTCACTGGATCCAGATGGCTCCGGAGCAGAAATGAGGCTGGTGACCTTGCACAGCCCTTCCTCACTTAAAGTCAAGTGCAAGTCGTCATCATTTCTCTGATGGCATAGTCTTCTTCGGCAATAAGGATGAACACAACAACAAGTGATTTTCCTAAAATGAAGGTCTGATTATATTACTCCTCTACTCAATAAACTCCAGTGGATCCCTATTGCCTCCAGGAGCAAATACAAAATGCTGTGTTTGGCATTTAAAGCCCATGGTAGCCTAGCTCCCTTCTACCTATCCAATCACCTTACATCTTTGATCCAGTGACAGTGGCCTCCTGGCTGTTCCACACCTAAGAAACTCTATCTCTAGGCCCTGGACATTCTCCCTGTCCCCTGCCTGGAATGCTCTTTCTCTGCTCCAACTACTGACCTCCCTGGCTTCCTTTAAGTCTCAACAAAACTCCCACTTCTTCCAGGAAACTATCCCCAGCTCCTCTTAATTCTAGTGCCTTCCCTCCACTAATTATTTCCTATTTATCCTGCATATAGCTTGGTCTTTGTTTTCATGTGGTCTCTCCCATTTGATTGTAAGTTCCTTAGGGGCAGAGACTATCTTTCAACCCTTATCACAGTGCCTGGCACATAGCAGGTGCTTAATAAATGTTTACTGAATTGAAAAAAGAAGTGAAAATGACATGGATCCTTCCCTTGAGACACTATATTACATACACACTTACCTGCTTGTATGGCCAAGAAGTTATATAACTCATGCAGCACCTCCAGCAAAACTTTCTTTTGTTCAATCTGGCAGAACTGAGGATACAGAGAAATGATTAAATTGATAACAAAATAACTGTTTTTATGTGTGCGTGTTGTGCCCCAAGCCCATCTTCTGTGATACTTATTGTTATTCCTCAAAGACAGGAACTTTTAGCTGAGCACAGGGCTGGGTTCATAGGAGATGCTGATCCTGTTGGATCTTGCCTTCCTAAAGCATCCAGCAGAGTGCTCTGCACACAGCAGGTGTGAACAAACAACCATTCCACCTTAGATATCTGCCCACAGACCCTACCTCCCTAAGTTCCATGTACTGAGGCCTAGGCTGGGGGAAGGTGGTCTGAGGCTGGGGAAGGTGGTCTGAGACAAATCACAACTTCTTTGGACCTCAGTTTCTTCATCTATGAAACAAGGAGACTGGTCCATGACTTCTGAGGTTCCTTACAGCTCTAAACCCCATGATGCCCGCCACTCAATACGTATCGACTGATTGAAAAGAAACACCACAAAGAATTAGACAGCTGTGTATCTGATGGTTTACATGTAACTAAAGGTTTTCTCTCCCAATCTTTTGATACCAGTATTTGACTGAGCAGCAGCCAAGGGTATCAGATTGTGTGTGGGGAACAAAGGCTGTCTACCTCAGAGGGAGAAACTGAACAGCTACAATTTGAAAGGTAGAAGGTACAGATCTCACTCTAACCAACAACATAGACTAGAGGGTCTTGTTAGAACCCTTGCATAAAAGGATTAAAATCCAGCATATTTCTAAGACTTGTCAAATGATGTATTTTGTGGGGCTGGGGTGTGACAGTATGCAACATAGACTTTGGACTTGTTATTTGTGTTTTGTCAAAACTCTATTATCTGTGTATGGATTTTCCATATTATGGATCATCTGAAGCCAGTGTTTAATCCAAATTTGTTTCCTCACAGATACAAGATTTATGGAATTTTACAATTCAAATCATTTCAAGAGACATCAAGAACCTAGTTTTTGCTCTCCCCCACTCCTGAAAAAAAGTGGTCCTTGTCCTCAAGGAACTTACAACTTAGTGGAGTTACATGGACACAGGGAAATAATAAACATCAAATAATTTGCATGTGTGTGTCCATCTTTACATGCAGGACAACTCTTGTATGATATGGCAATTAAGCTAAGCTTTGAAGGAAGTAGGGGAATCAAAAAAAGCAAGGGAAGGGAATGAAGGGTAATATCATGGCTAAGAAATGGCAATGTCTGGCACACAGTACATGAGGGAGTGATATGGAGTCAGTCTGGAAAGACAGGCTGGGGTCAAACTGCAAAGAGTTTTAAATGCCAAACAGAGGGGTGGGTACTTTATCACTCAAGGGAATAGGGAGCCAGAGAAGCTTTGTATCACAGTCAGGTTTTTGGAAGATTATTTTGGAAGCTATATAGAGAATGGATTATGAGGAAATTCTGGAAGCAGGGAGATCATTTAGGATGCTACTTTGGTAGTTCAGATGAGAGGTGACTGTGGACTAAATAAACCAGGATGATGACCATGTAATTAAAGAGAAAGGGATAGATACATGAGATGTCCTGGAAACATTAGGGATGGGCGGTTGTGTATATGAAACATAAGGGAAGAGAGGCAAGAGTTAAGAATAACAGTTGCTATGAACTTGCATGACTGGATGGGTATTGTTGTCTTTGACAGAATGGGGAATTTAAGCAAAAGGACAGGTTTAGGAAAGATGTTTTGGATATGTTGAACTGAGATGTCTGTGGGACATCCAGGTGGAGAGATCCAGCAGGAAGTTGGTGATGCCAGACTAGAGCTCAGGAGAAGATGAAGGCTGGATATCTAGATGTGGGGATCACCTGCAGAGGGATGATTGTTGAATTCATGGGAAATGGTGTGATAACCAAAGAAGCAGAGAAAGGGAAGAGAAGAGGGCCTAGTCAGAGCCTTGGGGTATACTCGGAGGTGAGAGATAGGATAATGATCCAACAAATAAGACTGAGAAAGAGCTGACAGGTGGGAGTAGGCCTAAAAGGGTGCAGTTTCATGAAAATCCAGGGAGGAGATACTTGTTTGTCCTCCACTGCCGAAGAAGACCATGCCATCAGAGAAATGATGACATGACTTGCACCTGACTTTGTTTTGAGTGAGCGAGGGCTGTAAAGGTCACCAGCCTCACTTCTCCTCCAGAGCCATCTGAATCCAGTGACCAGATATTCCTCAGGATGACTGGAGATGACCCAGGATGAGGCAATTGGGGTTGAGTGACTTGCCCAAGGTCAGACAGCTAGCGAGTGTCAGGTGTCTGAGATGAGATTTGAACTCAGGTCTTCCTGCCTCTTGCACTGGTGCTCTAGCCATTGCACCACCTAGTTGCCCCAGGGAGGAGAGAAGATCCAGAAGGAAGGAGGATTAATAGTATCAAGCATCGAAGATGGGTCAACACATAAAAACTCCTTTTTTCATCTCTGTACTTTGAACAGGTCATGTCCCATACCAGAAATGCCCTCCCTTCCCACTTTCAGCTCACAATTTCTGAAATGAATTCTCTAGTTTTCTTTAAAGCTCAAGTGCTACCTTCTACATGAAGCCTTTTCTGATCCTTGCCCCCCACCCCACTATTTCCTTACTGAGAAGCTAGCCAACTCCACTGAAAACAATTATTTAATCATTTACTTGGACTATATAGTTTGTAAATGTTTTCTCCCCAATTAGAATGTAAGCTCCTTGAAGGCGTTTCATTTCTGTCTTTATATCCTTTGCACCTAGAATAGTGCCGTGCATAGTAGGTGCTTAATTAACTCTTGCTGATTGATTGGTTGAAGAAAGATGAAAGTGGAAAAAAGGCCACTCATTTAGCAATTAAGACTTTGGAGACAGCAGTTTCACCTAAGGGGTAGGACTGGAAGCCCGATTACAAAGGACTGAAAAGTGAATGAGAAGTGAGGAAGTAGAGGTAATAAGGTGGATTGTTTTTATGAGAAGTTTGGCCAGGAATAGTTGGGTCTAGCAAAAAATTTCTTTAAGGATAGAGGAGATAGAGACATATTTATAAGCAATAGTAAAGAAGCTAATGGATGCAGAAAAATTGAAGCCAATGGATGTGATGTTTAATAAGCTTTGTAGAAAAGTAGAAATTTAGAGAATCAGGAGGAATGGATAAAATTAACTTGTCTTTTAGACTGTCTTTTGTCTATTTTTAAACTAACTCTCATTTTACAGATAAACTAAGGTAAGATAAACTAAGACAGGAAATATCAGATTTACACAGCTAGTTAGGATAAATTCTTGTCAGGACAGTGTGATAGTTAAACTGAATTCTTACTCTCCCAATATTGTGTATTATACTAGCTTCTGTTTCAGAATCCTCTAATAAGACCCTTTAGTCTGTTCAAGTGAGAGCTATATATTTTACATATCAGAGGGCAAGGAAAACCTACTTTATAGTTCTGAGTTTGATATACTGACAAGTCCAAAATTAGCATAAAACTTGAGTATAGCCTATAACAAGTCAGTTTCTCTTTTTCTGTATTGTATGTATGTGTATGTGTGTATCTATATATATCTATCTTTTCCTTTCAAAGAGACTTATTTTTAGAGATGTACTTATATATTAGGGGGTAGCTTATACAATACCAATATAGATTTAGAAGTATGATGGTTCATGTGGAAGTAGAGAGGAAAAAGAAATAATTTAGGAAAATTTCTGGTTTAAAAATAAAAACAGAAAGATTTAGGACAATTTTTTTTCTTTCTGGATTTCCCTCCCTCTTGTAGAATGGACCTTCACATCTTTAGCTTTCCTTATCATCTAATCTCCACATGCTTCTAGACTATCTCCTCCAGGCCTCAATTGGGAATTTTTTAGGGAAGGCAACCTAATTTGGGGCAGCTAGGTGGCATATTGGATAGACTGCTTGACTTTTGGATCAGGAAGATCTGAGTTCAAATTGTGCCTTGGAAAATTCCCAGTTATGTCACCTTGGGTGAGAGATTTAACCTCTCTTAGCCTCAGTTTCTTCATCCATAAAATGGATAGTAAAAGCCTACCTCACAAGGTTGTCATACCAGCTGAATGAGATAATATAGGTAAAGCACTTTGCAAGCTTTAAAGGGCTATACAGATGTTTGCTATTCTCTTTCTTATCATCAATCCAGTTCAGTAACAGTGCATGTCTATGATGCTTTAAATTTACAAACTGCTTTCCTCACAATAACCCTGAGAAATCAGAAAGCGTGAGTATTCTTTTTCCTCATTTTACAAATGAGCAGACGGAGGCTCAGTGAGGTAAGTGATCTGTCTTAGGTCCTTCACAGAGCATGAGGCAAAGTCGGGACATTAAGTACAACATTATTTCATTACCACTCCTTTTCCCAATATGCTAAAAAAAAACCCAAATCCTGACAGAAATGATACAGGTGAGTGAAACCTGGGTCTCCTTTTCATTAAAAGGGCTATCCCAGAGCAGAATGCACTGCAATTCAAAAGCATCACCTACTGTATCATTTTTCCCAAACTCCTGCCAGAGATCTGGTGTCCTAGGATGCTCGGGCATTACATACTTAAGAATTAGACTTCTGCCCTCTGGCAGTATGAAAGCTTCTTCTGGTAGAGTTTATAACCTGAGAATTTATTACCCTGTATCTTTCCCACACAATTGCCAAGACCAGAACATCACTTCTACTCTCTAATGCTGTTTTCATGACTCATAAATGGATGTGGTTCCCCAAATATTATCTGTAGGGCACGTTGGCACTTCATAAACAAATCTGAAGACAGACTAAGAGGGCTAATTCCATTGAAGTGGCATCTGAGAAAATGAAATCCACAATGCCTAAAATCAAGGCACATTTCAAGGATCCACAATCCTTTCGTTGAGACTCTTGCTGGGAATGGGACAGATGCTGAATTGGAAAAAAGGCTTCCTGAAGGTTAAAATCAGCAATTCTTTCCCCTCAGTCAGGAAGGTGTCTCTACAGGTCCTTTGCAAACAACCCACCGTATTTCCCAGGAATCAACTTAGGAGTAGATCAGATCAAAGTTACTGATGGAAGAGCTTTTCTAACAGGACAGGTCCTGGATCTTTAGGGGTTCAATTTTGTGCACTTCAGATTCTCCTAAACCACTTCAATTGAGTCTGACATGAACATCACAGACTACTATTTGATTTTGGTACATTACTGAAAATACTCCCTGAAAATGATCCTATTATGAGCTTTTTCTGGGAAAGTTTACCTCTCTAGAGAGGGCTGCATCCTCAGGAGGAATAATAAAAAGCTAGGAAACAAACTCACCGCATCTGTTTTCCTCTCACAGTCCACCGGCAACAATTTCACTAAGACCAAAAAGGAAACAGACAAGAAGTTAAAAGGGTGGCCAGTTGGGAAAAGAAATTAAGCCCTCAGACTCAGGGTGAGCAGAATCTGATTGGCACTAGGAGACAAAAGCAACATGCTTCCCAGGTCAGATGTGGTTTTAAATGCCCAAAGTCAAATATATCCTTAGGTATTTGCTAGTAGGGAAAACCCATTGCTTCATTTGTAAGGCTGGCTACTTTGTATCCTTTATTTACAAATGTTTCTTTATCAAAGTTAATAGGACTTTGGATCTGAAATCTTCCTCATACTCAAAGGGTCTTAGTATTTCTTGGCACTGATGCACAGCTGTCTACAACACAAGCCTCTCAGAGCTAGAAGGGATCATTTGATTCCAACCCCTTCATTATACAGGTGGAGAAACTGAGCCTTAGCGATATCAGGCTTCATACCGCCAAATTGACAGAGTACAGGGGAACCAAAGTTACAAAGAATCAGTTGAATTTGGGTCAGCTTCAGTTCTCCTGACAGGTCATTCCACTGCTAATCCTACCCACCTGGCATATCCCAGTCTAGACCAAACACCTTTTCAACTCATTCTTTTATCTTATCTTCTAAATCAATTTGCATGGATACCCAGGCATTAATTTATGGCACCAGTTAAGGGGCAATTTGATTTTTTAAAGTTTATTTGAGGAACTTCTTGAGCTTCTCATAAAATGGTAAAGACAGCCTAACCTTGTTCTTGGACATAGTCAATATTAATCAGACAGAATTAATTATCATGCTCCACAGGAAATATTGAAAGTTGATAAATTATTTGATGTGTGACTTCACACTTAAACTTATAAGGAAATAATATGTACATATGTGCATAACACATCATTTCCTTTTAAGACTAAGGCCTAGAGAGAAATATGGCAAATTTCTCTATGAAAACACATACAAATGCTTCATTTATCTTGTGGAAGCATTATTGAAATCTACATGACCTCCCCAAGTTTGAGTCTGGGTGAAAATACTAGAACAGGGCATCACAGATGATAAAGATCAGAATTTTCTTGACAATCAGAAACAGCTCAATAGAGGAAAAATAAATTGCTTTTGTGTATATAGAATTACATACAGGCATGAGACAAGCATAACTGGGAATTTTTTCTAAGTCATAGAATTAGAATATTAAAACAGGAGAGGGGTGAGGAAGAGGAGGGTGAGAAATGACAATAATCAATTACTGTAATCTTAACTATTAACTAACATTGTCATATGCCATTTAATTTAAAAAGTGCATTCCTCACAAAAACTCTTGAGATGGTGTATTTATCTCCACTTTCCAGATAAGGCAAGTGACCTGCCCACAGTCACATGGCTAGTTAAATGTAGAAGCCAGAACACAAATCCAGATGCTCTTTCTATGATACCATATGTTTCCTTCACACTTATAACTTTACAAAGTACCTTCACATTTGCCATAGGCTAGCTGTGTGACCTTAGACAACAATCACTCCCCATATCCGGGTCTGATTTCTCCTCTGTAAATCTAGAAAGTAGGAGTAGATGGCCTCTGTGGCCCCTTCCAGCTCTCACATCTGATGATTCTAATGCCCTCTTAGTGATCTGAGGCAGGTATTAACATCTCCACTGGACAGTAAGAAAATGGAAGTCACAGAGCTGAATTAGTGGTATTGCGCTGAGCATTAGACTCAGATCACCTCAGTTGGGAGAGGGAAGGACACAGCAGCCCAAAGGCTACCACTATGAGCAACACTGTTTATGATTACCAGAGGGAAAATAGGTTAAAGACTAGGCAAGCTTGTTCTCTAGGAAGGGCTCTTCACTAGACAGAGAGTGAGAATCCAGGAAAGGGAGAGATTGTGGGTTAAGAGACTGAGAATAATGAAGGTTGTTACTAGGGGAAAGAAACTATCACTATTCTATTTAGCATCCTATTAGTAGGACTAGCTTCCTTAATCCCGTACTCCAAGAGCCCAGAAAGTAGAGAACTGAGGACCATACAAAGGGAACACAGGCCCCTAACCCTGGCCCAGCACATGGCAGAAGTAGGAATTAGGGGTAGAAATTACTAATGAAGACTTCACCATCTCAAGAGCTGGAAAGACAGCAGCCAAGAAAACAAAAAAACAAAAACCAACCAAACTGAAAAATTGAGAGCCTCACAGATAAGGAAAGAGGATAAATTATGGATCCTTTTCCAAAGTAGCTGGTGACAGGGAGAATTGGGCCAGTGAGAAAAGAGATGTTTTTTTCTCTCTCTTCCACAGCAGCTAGTAGGGAGAGTAGGATGGTTATATGAAAGTTTTATGGGCCTAGAGTTAAGAATTTCCAAGAACTACAATTCCTCTTGTACCCTCTCTGGACCTTTGGTGACTGGAGCCCTGGCTACAAGCATTGGGGGTAGGAGGAAGGTTGAGAATTTAAATGACTGAAAATGAGAAAAGCTATCTTCTTTCTCCTAACAGGTTGTGGGAGTGTGGAGTTACTAGGCTGGAGTTCAAAAGGAACACATTTCCCCTGGCCTCTCTAGTAGTGGGTATAGGAGAGGATGGTAGGCAGGGAGCTGGGACAGATAGATTTAGGAGAGATGAGAAACCCTGGGTCAGGTTCCTAAGGTGTAAAATGAGAATGCTGAACAAGAAGACTTCAGAGGTCCCTTCCAGTTCTAAGACTCTAAGAACAGCCTGTAATGGGAAACTGCTGGATTTGGAGTCCGATGACCTGGGGCTCATAGGCCAGCTCGGCCACTTATTAACTGTGACTTTGATTAAGTCACTTACCTCTTAGGTTTATAGATTAGGGCAGGAAGGGACCGACCTTAGAATAAGGTCGCCTAGCCCATCCCCCTCATTTGACAGTTAGGAAACGAGACTCAGCGGTGCCGTGACTGTCCCAAAGCCACAAAGTGGCGGGTCAGGCACTCTCCACCGCACCAAGGTGCCTTCTCTGGGCTTCAGTTTTCCTCATCTGTCAAAGGAGGGGGTGCCAGGTGACAGTCTACCGTCCGTCGGCGAGAAATCTATAATCCTCCAGTCAGTCATGGCAAAGAAACGGCAGGGGAGGTTGGATAGGAGGGGACGGAGGAGGGCGGCAGGTGAAGGAGGGAGGGGGCAGAACGCGGCGGCCACGTACTGTTCTCCTCCGCCTCCTGTGGCCGGGAGGGCCCCCCCATCTTCACCCACAGGATGCCCAGGAAGACGAGCAGAAGCGCCAGGCTGGCCCAGCACAGGAGGCGCGACAGCCAGCGCTCCAGCCGCCGCCCCACCTCCGGCCTGGGCCGGGGCCGGGGCCGGGGGCCCCCGTACGCAGCCGGGCTGCGGGCCGGGACCGAAGCCGGAGCCGGGGCCCACCAGCGGCGGGGGCCGGCGCTCGGGGCGGGCCGCTCGTCCTCCTCGGAGCTGTCCCGCTCCCGCTCCCGCTCTCGGCCGGGGCGCCAGGAGAAAGTGTTGCGGGCCCCCGAGGCTGCGTGGTGGATGCTCGGGCGGCTCCCGGCCCAGGACGCGGAGGAGGAGGGGACGGAGGTGGCCCCGTGCCCCGGGCGAGCCCCCGGCCCCAAGCCCAGGCCCGGGCGGGCCGCCTCAGGCCGCAGCAGCCCGGCGCCGGGCCTCGCGCGCAGCCGGGCCTCGCCTCGCAGCCGCTGCAGCTTGTTGAGGTAGACGTCCCGGGTGGTGTCGGTGATGGGCCCGGGCTCGAAGCCCAGGGCCTGCAGCTCCCGCCGCAGCTCGAGGTCCGACCGCGCGGCCATGGCCGCGCCGCCGCTGCCGCCGCACCCGCGCGCCCACCCCCGGAACTGCTCCCGCCGCTGCCGGAGCCCGAGCCGGGCCCGGGCGGGGGAGGGGCGGGGCGGCCCGCGGCGGCAGCCATGCTGGGGAGGTCAGCCGCCATCTTGGGGCGGTCCGGACTAGGCTAGGGAGGGGGCCGCCATGTTGAGAAGGTCTAGTCGAGTCTGATTGGACGTTCGAGGAGTGCGTTTAGTCCCCTTGGTGCACGCGGACGCCATGTTGTGGAGGTCCGCCTCCCTGTACAAGGAGGAGCTACCATGTTGGGGAGGTCACTGACGTTTTCCTGGCGTAGATTTAGATTTGACGGGTACCTACCGCACAGGGGTCGAGGGATTTGGGGCTGAACCAACCAGGGCTTGGTACGCTTGAGGGAATAGGCCCGGGGAGGTTAGGTGACACGTCCAAGGCCACACAGCCAAGCAGTGGCACAGCTTGAATCAGGGCCAGGGCTGTCCTGGCAGCCAGACCTGTCCAGAATTGTGGTCTTGGGGAGGTGGGGGACAAGTTGCACCCCGCTCCTTCTCTTCCCTTCGGGGGACCTTGGGGGACTGTCATCCATCCCACCAACCATTCAGTCAGTGATCGTCTGAGAAATATGTATGAATACAGAGATAAATCTGCCACTGTGGCATGGAGGTGACCTTGGGAGCAGGCTGTGCCAGCAGGGCGTACAGTAAGGCAGGTCTTGTCCGGCTGGCTTTGGAGGTGATGAGGCGCCAGTGAGGGACCCCTAAAAGGGCCTGGACCTCCCCGCGGGGCCCAGTCCCTGGCGTTTGCCTGAGTCCAGCCCATTCAAGTATAATTCTTTCCACTGTCCTTTCATTGTGGCCCTCCCACCCAGCCCAGCCTTTCACTGTCTGCCCCTGGTAGTAGGCCACGTGCTTCGCCTTCATCCCATGCAGATTTTCTCACAGTCTTTCTGCATAAAAGTACCAAGATTCTTAGAATTTTCACAGTTTAATGGAGGTATTGAAAGGACAGTTGAAAGGACTATGGACTGGATGCCTTGGGGGACTGGGCTGTGTGGGAAAATCCTGGGACTTTTAAGGGGACATCATTAGCACCCCATCAAAGGGACATCAGGGGGCATCCTACACTCACTAGCTTTGGAGGTATTCATCACTGCCAGAGGAAGGGCTATCTCCTGTGACTCTTAGGACCAAAGATTTAGAGCATCTGCTAATACCTTTATTTCACCAATAAAACAAAAACAAAAGAAAAAACCTGAGAGGATCCTCTGATTCTGTTAAGTGACTTGTCCAAGGTCAATCAGTAAGTAGCAGAACAAAGATTTAAACTAAAGTTTTCTAATTCTAAATCAAAGACTTGCCCTTTATACCATGCTGCATAAGAACTATCTACTAAAAAGGCATTTGGAGTAATACACTTTCCTTCAGTTTTCTGGGTTTGAATCCTGGCTCAGACCTAGCTGTATGACTCCCTCAGGTAAAGTATTTAACCTTTCTGGGCTTCTTTTTTCTCATTGATAAAATTAGAAGGTTGGACTTTATTACCTCTGCATTCTCTTCCAGCTCTGAATCAGTGATCTATGACCTTTCTCTATAAAATAAAGGGGTGAGGATTAGGTGACTTTTTAAGACCCCTTTGGGATCAAAATTCTGTTCTCCAGCTCTCCTTCCATTTTCCTCATCACCCTTTTCATTCCACTCATCTCCTTCTGTTCCCCAGCCCCACCCCCTTCCCCTTCAATTCCATTATATCCTTTCCTTCCCCCCTCCTAATCCCATCATGCAGTGCCATGGGCAGGGAACCTCAAGTAGATGCTTTATATTCCTGCTACTTTGTGTACCACAGGGGCACTCCAACACTGGTCACAATTGCAGAGAAAATTATAGTCTTAGGCTGGTCAGGCTTCTGTTGTTAGCTTCCAAATCTCTCCTGACTTAGCTGCTCCCATGTGGTGTGATTTCTCTCACCAAGTGTTGTTTTCCTTTTCTCCGCCTGTGTTTGTATGGAATGCCATGAATTTGATATAGTGATTGCCTAACACATATACCACATAATAGTATTTTATTTCTTTCCAAAGCACTGTTTGCATGACAAATGAGTTGGTAACATTTATGCAATTCCTTGAAGCTGTGCAGTTCACTGTATAAAGAATGAGCTTTTGGGGCATCATACTAGCCCTGTGTATTGTAAGGGCATGAGACTGATGGCTTAAACAAAGTTAATAAACAGCAATTGGCAGAATGATGGCATCTGTCTTCAGATAAGCTTTCAGTATGCCTAAGTAAATAAATAAATAAACAGATACTGTGCCTGAGCCACTCCCACAGGGCTTACAATGTTGCTTTCTTGCATTTGAGGATGCTGACTTGTACAACTACAACCCAAGAGACACAGGATCCGAAGACCTTTCTGGACTGACTATAAAGATTCCCTCACTGACAAGAGTCCTGCAGTTACTACAGGTGGACCTGAGAACTTTTTCAACTCCCTCTTCATCATATACGTCAGTGCAGCCCCGACCCAGGTGCTCATAGCCCTGCAGCATTGTTTCAGATTTTGTTTTATCCTATGGCTCAATTCAAGCTAAAACAATTTATTAAACACATGTGCAAAGCACTGTGCTAAAGCTGGGAATACATAAAGAGATATATTGCGAATTTCATTTAAGGAGCTTACATTCTGCTGGGGGGCAAGGGAAAGTAGGTACCAAAATAACTATGATAGGGGGATCATAGGGTCATAGATTTAGAATTAGATCAGGTGGGCATCTTCTCCCCTCTTCCCCTCATGTGTAAACTCAGATCCAGTGAGATTTAATGACTTTTCTAATGTCAGAGCTAAATGTGGCAGAATATGAATCAGAACCTTTGCTTCCAAAACCAGTGCACTTTTTATGGTCTGGTGAGATAAATACAAAGGACTAGTCCTATCAAAATTCTATAATAAATTTGAGGCAATTTGAGCTATCACCTCCACCTGAGGAGAAAACTTCTTGAAGGAGGTGGGAACTAAGATAGAACCTTGAATGGAGGGACTTCAGTAGATAGAAATGTATGTGTGTGGGAGTGCATTACATGAGTAGGGAGGAGGTTGGGATGGGACAGTAGAAGGCTGGAGAGTCAGATCATAAATTTAGAACTAGAAGGGATCTCAGAAGCCATCTAATTCAACCCCCTCATTTTACAAATGAGGAAACTGAGGAAATTAAATGACTTGCATGAAGTTGCACAGGTAGTCAGTAAGCATCAGAGGTAGAATTTCAACCCAGGTCCTCTGAATTCAGAGCCAGTGCTCTTTTCCACACTGCCTCCCAAAGTACATAAAAGGGAGCTAGTAGTAAATAAAAATAGGTTGGAGCCAGATTCGAGGACCAGGATTTTATACTTTATTCAGTCGATAGTGGTGAGTTTACTGAAGGTTTTTCCTTAGAAGAGTCACACATTAAGAAATCTACCTGGGCAACTACATGAAATTGAAGAGGTAAAAGTTGAATCCAGAAGACCAAGTTGGAGGTTCAACCAGTTTGGAGGTTCTCAGGGAATGAGTGGCAATGTGAATGGCAAAGATGGTGACAATGTGAATGGGAAGGAGGGACTGAGATAGGAGAACGCAGAAGTAGAATGAAAAGGCCTTGGTAATGTTCAAGTATATAATGTGAAAAAGGCTGAGGAATATGGCATAAGTACAAGAGACAGAGAAATTGGGGAGGGATAATGATCCCTCTGGGGAGCTAACAGAGACAAAGAAAGTGCTTCTTAACCTGTATTAGTTATAGTCCTGCTGCCTGACCTAGTCTTCTTCCTTCACAGTTCTCTTAAAGAAGGTGGATATTTTAGGTTTACTACTTTTTTTTTAATCCCTCCTGTCTTCAAAAAGGAAGATCAAAAGTCAGTGTGTAACCCTACTTCTGCCCTGCTCCTATACTTAACATTTTTCTCATGAACTTGTGCTCTGACCTTGTACATTCTCTGACTTGGAAATACCTCCCCAGTCCTAAATAACATTGGCATGTCCCCAAGCCTCCCTTTAGCCATTTTACTAAACCAATCAATGTGTTTTGTGCTGTTTTCCTTGATCTAACCATCAGTGAACACTTCATTCACATCTTTCCAAGTCTCATTACACCTGTTTTGCTGGAGGAACTGAACTCTGGCTTCCAATCTGCTTGGTAATTCTGAAAGTATCAGCATTTCGCCTCAGTATGGTCTTTCCTGCCATAGCCCATTGTCAGAAGCAGTACAAGGATTTTCAGGGGTTCTTGGAACCTGGTTTCTGATGTCTATAATATTAGTTTAGTGCATGGGCCTATCTTTGATGTTAATGCATATTTTAAGGCAAATGAAGCACTTGCAAAGTCACAAGTTATCATCCTCTCTGCCCTCCTTTTTCATTCACTTTAGTGTGTGTGTGTGTGTGTGTGTGTGTGTGTGTGTGTGTGTGTGTATGTTTTTCAGGTGAACCACTCAGGCCAGGGGAGGTCTTCCTGATTTATTAAAGGCAGAAATGGGAAAACAAACTTCAGTTTCTTAATCTACTTAGCAACCACATGCACACATTTAACAGAGGTGAAAGGTTTCTTAAAGGCTACTCTAGTGATCCTTGAGGAATGCAATGCTAGCTTCTCTTAAGCTGACCTCTACCCAGCACAGTATAACCTTCTAATAATATTACCCATAAATTTTTTAGCAAGTTATACTCTCTCTTTTTTCCTTTGAAAATACTTGCAGAGATTCATCTGTTCCACAGAGATTTCAAGTTCAATGATTGCCTAGGGAGTCCTCTCTTTGGCCATTCCTTTGGCCTTCTCAACCTGGAACATACACTCTGCCCTCTTCTCCCGTTGATAAATTTCTCCTCTTTCTTCCATTTTGTTGAGGGGCCCCAAGCCATCCTTCATTCTTCTGGCCATGTTCCTTCAAAACCATGCCCCAGGTAACTCCATCTCCCTCCCTCCCCTTCTCCCTCTCAGCTACCTTTTGTGGGTTGTCTTCCCACTTTAGATTGTGAGCTCCTTGAGGCCAGGACTGGCTTTCTTTTTGCTTGTATTTGAATTCCCAGTGCTTAGCCCAGTGCCTGGTACACAGCGAGTCTTTAATAAATGCCTTTTTCCTTCTTTCCTTTATCTTTCTGTTCTGTACTAAAATGTGTCTTGAGTAGCTGTCGGGAAGCTGTTGCTGGAGACTCAGGAATGTAAGGGTGCTGAGCGTCATTTCTGGGGAACAAGATTGAGTCTGGGTGAACATGGGATTTGGAGTCTGAGGGGCTAAATTTAGCTACAGCTCCGTCATTTTTATACCTGTGTGATCTTGGACAAGACCTTTAACTTATCTGGGCTGCAGTGATTTCACCTTTAAAATGAGAGGGTTGAAATAGATGACTTTTGAGGTCCCTTTCAGCTCTTGATCTGTGATCCAATGACCTCTGTAAACTTCCGTAGTCTTTATTTGTGGGGTTTTATGTGTGTTGTACCATGAGGAAACAATGTGATTTTGAAGTTGGAGAAGGCAATGAAAATCTTTTCATCTGATGGCTTTTGATTTACAGTGAGGACCTGGGAGGTTTATTACCTCACTTTAACTCTTTGTTAAATTTCCATTCATTCATTTACTCATTCATTCAACAAGCATGCATTCAGGTCCTATTCAGGTTCTGGGGAGGGAGTCATAAAAGTTTAGATAAGAGAGACTTTCTTTCCTTTTGGAACTTTTGGTTTAGTAGGGACATAAGACACGAGGCAAGTAATTATAATATACAATTAGCACTTTTTAGTTGTTTCTCTTGACTAAAGTATACAATTATTACATATGATGATAGCTTACATTTATATGCTGCTTTAAGGTTTACAAAGCTCTTTAGCCTCTCCACAACCCTGGGAGGTAAGTCTGTTATTATTCCAATGTTACAGATAAGAAAACTGAGGTAGACAGGTTAAGTGACTTGTACAGAGTCACACAGATAGTGTCTGAGGCTGGATTTGATTTCTGAAACCAGGTCTACTTCTTTATTCACCCTAGCTGTCCATGTACATATATACAAGAATCCATGAAAATTCTATCCTAATAAATTGTACAAAACAAAATGTTACATAAAAGGGGACATGTGAATAGCTGGGGGAATCAGGGAAGCTTTGAAGAGGAGGTAGCATTTGAGATGGGCTTTAAAGGATGGCTAGGAATTCAATAAGTAAGAGGAGGAAGGGCATTTTAGGTATGGGGATAATATGAACAAAGGCATAGTTTTAAAAGGATTAGAGAGTGGCCTAGTTTGATGAAACGTGGAACATTTGGAGGGGAAATGGTATCCCACCTGAGGTTCTGTTCTCAGACTTTCTCTTTTCTCTTGGGTTTACCCTCTCTGGATGGTCTCATTACCTATCTGGATTTATGCAAATGACTTTCACCTCTATATATCCAGTCTTCATCTCTCTTCTGAGGCCAGTTCCCCATCACTGCTTATTGGACATCTCCAACTGGACAATCCTTTAGGGGGTCTCCAACCCAACACATCCAAAACAGTGAATCGATAAGAATCTGTTACTCCCTCAACTTCAGGCACCATACCATCAAAGAAAGCTGCATTCACCTCACATTCTTCTGAGGAGACAGCACATTCTCCTCCTAAGCCCACCCTTTCCTGTTTATGTTAAGGATGCTATCCCCCAGCTTTATGACTCCAGGGCCATCCTCAGCTCTTCCTTCTTCCTCACGCCCAACATCTAATCAGTTGCCAATTAGTTTTTAGTTCTCTCTTTACAACATTTCATGCATCTATCCTTTTCTCTGTACTCACATGACTGTCCTAGTTCAGGCCTTTCTCATTTCTTGCCTATCCTATTGCAATAGCTTTCTCTCTGACTCTTGCCTTCCAGTCTTTTCCTTCTTTAATCCAACTTGAACATAGTTGTCAAAATAACCTTCGTAAGCAGTTCATTGGACTATACCACTCACCTGCTCAAGAGACTATGGTGGCTGCCCATTATCTCAAGGATCAAATATAAACTCCTTAACTTGATATTTAACCCTGCTCCAGTCTGGCTGCTACCTGTCTTTCTAGGGTTGTTATACATGATTCCCCTCTGCTCATTCTGTATGACAGCCACGTTAGCCTTCTTGCTCTTTCTTGGACCCCCATTTCACTTCCTGACTGCTTTTACTCAGGTTGTTCTCACTTCCTGGAATACTCTTCCTCCTCAGTCTTGCCTCTTAGATTCTTCAGTTCTTTCAAGATCCAACTCATGTGCCACTTTTTAGTTGAAGCTTTCCCTATCCCCTATTTTTTTCTAATAATATTCATTCTTTCTTCCTCAAATTGTCATGTGTATGTTTACATGTTGTATCTCCCTAGTAGAATATAAGGTCCATACATTTTGTAGTCCTTAAAGGTTTTGTAGCGCTAGCACTTAAAATTGTGACTTAAGCATAGTGGGCATTTAATAAATGCCTAATGGATTGAATTAGATGGAGCTGAGAGTGATATATGATAAAATTGGAAAGGCAGAGTGGTACCAGATTATGGAAGGCTTTGAATGCCATGCTTGTGAATTTGAATTTTAACAAGGAGGCCATGGAGACTCTGAATACTATTGAGCAAGGGAGAGGCATGGCCAGATCTATTCTCAAGAAAGATTATTTGCATTGTAAAGAATGGGTAGGATTATAGATAGATTAGCGGATAATATAATGGAAGTGGGAAGATCTCTTAGGAGGCTATTTTTTGAGTAGAGAGGGCCTGAGTGAGGGTGGTGACAGTGAGAATAGGCAGGAGGGCATGGGAGACAGGTTGTGGAATCTAACAGATATGACCTTTTAATTGATTAGACTTAAGAGATGAGAGTCAATAATAATTTCTTAAGTTTTGAGAACAGGAGACTGGGTAAATAGTGGCACCACATCAAGAAATAGAGAAGTCAGAAAGAGGAGCAGATTTAGGAGTTCATAGGATCATAGATTAGAGCTAGAAGAGACCTTAGAGGACATTTTGTCTGAAATTCTTATTTTTTTTCAAATAAGAAAAGAAAGATTGAATGACTTAGTTAATGACAGATAAAGAATTTAAATCTGGGTTCTCTGACTCCAGGTCCATTGTACCATGCTGCCTCACAGTAAAACAGAATAAGCTTAGCATGGGTTGTGTTGAGTTTGGGTGCTAGTGACATCTTTCTCCCTTGGGGCATTTTAGTGCTTCAGTGAAGATGGCAAATGATTAATCAGAGAGATGTGTCAAGAACAGGTTAAGTCTCCTGTTCTTTATAATTTGGCTGGAAATTAAATGAAATGTGGTTCTTTTAGAGGACCTCCTAATTGGACAATCTAATACTTCACTCCCTTTGGATGAAAGCTGCTTTTCAGGTATAGAATATATTTACCTTTCTAACATGATGTCAGTAACAAATTGTGTACCAGAAAAAAAAAAGTGTAATGCTTCTAGTCTGCTTTCTTTGGGGCTTTCTCTATGATTGGATTTTACTAAATTACAGAGTACAAATATCAGGCAATGACTCTTTGCTTTTAATTATTCAATTTCGTAGTAAATCTTCATAGCTCAGTAATTATAAAATCAGTACCAATATGGTTACCAAGAAAATACCTGATCATCTCCATCTTCAAACTTGGAGTTAGGTGGCCCCATAATTACCTGAGGTTTCTGGGTTGAGTGTAAAGTATATTTCAGAGGAATGGCGAATGATGTGTAATTACCCTGTAATTACAAGGTATTTAGACAGTAATTGCATTCCATTTAGCTAGATAAACAGAAGAGAAAGACCTGGAGAAAATTGGTGCTTGCAGAGAAAGACAGTTCATCTCAGGCAGCCGCTGAGGTCAGTCTGTATGTCCTCAGCCAACCCTGGCTGATTTTTTATTCAGATACCCTCTTGTTTTAAGCCTGCCCCTTGCCTGTCTCTCTCCCTGTGTTGAGTCAAAATACAATCATTTTCTTTTGGATGAGTTTACGGGTTTGTTTTCTTCTTTCTTCTCCTTCAGCCCTGGACAGGTCCTGTGAGTAATCGAGTCCACTGTCCTGGAAACTGGATGAGCTTGTGACTGAAAGGAATTATTTGAGCTGATCGTGGGAAATAGAACAGTGACAGGAGGAGGAAAAAGAAAATTGAGAGAAACCGACACATCTGAACAGCCGGCTGAGACACTGTGCATACAAATGCAGGTTGTAGCCTGTTTTCTGTTTCAGCTCATTCCAGAGGAACACATCTGACGTAGGCAGCATGAGGGCCGGGGATGCAGAAGGCCACCATGGTTGTCATTCTCATGGCTCTTACCACTGCAACAGAAAGCATTCACACGTTTTCAGGATACTGTGGAATCCAGACAGATTCCTTTTTTAAAATGCACCTCCTCTGGGAAGAATTTTGCCAGGTGGTCCAAATTCCCTTAGTGGTTACTATTTTCCTGTTGCAACTCCAGTCCCAAGAAATTGTTAAAAATCCCTTTGAGTGAGTGCCGGCATGATGGATCCCGAGGTGAGCTCCCTCTACTGGTGATGGGATGGGGCACAGCACCTGAGACCTCCGAAACCGGCTGCCTTCAGTGATGGTGTAGAATCCAAGAGAGAGGAGACAGACTGCAGAGGGTCAGCCTGTTCCCTGCCTCTGGATGGATGTGGGGAGGAGGTTGGGAAGGGGAAAATCAATGTTTTCCAAATGAAAAGGGACAGAGAACATTTTGTGTCAGAGCATCTTGGAGTGTTACAGATAATGGACTGAACCAGGGCCAGGGAACTCTGAAAAATGATAAGGAATCTTGGAGTCATTCTTTCCCAAGTGCTTCCTTTATGAGCTCTTCCTCCCCTTTCCCATTTCCCCCACTGTTTCCCCTGCTGCAGCCCTCACTCCTTTCCCACTTATTAGTGGGTAGCATCAGGCCTTTGGCAACATTTCCTTGGAGCCTGCAGCTGGGCTGACACTGATCAGTATGTGCATTGGAAATGTGTTTGTGAGTGTGCAGTATATTAAGTTAGCATCCAGCTCTGGGTATTATATAAGACTTTGTTTGTCCCTTAGGGAACTATCCATAGAAGCACCAAGAAAAGAAGTGGGCCCTTAAGAATTCCACCTGGGATCTTTTCCTCTTGCTCCAGGATCTATTCCACGTTGGAAGTGCCATGACCCAGGCTAAAATCATATTGGATGGGTAGAAAATTCATGATGTCTCATTGCTAGGTAACCTATGGAATGAGAATGCTGCAGTTCCTATAAGGCACCAGTTTATAAATAAATGAACATTCATTAATGCTAAATTAAATTAGAATTACATTTCCTCCCCAGTTTTGTTTAGGAGGCAGAAATAACTGGGCTGGCTGTGTGATTTTGCTGCTGATGCTATACCATGGAGTCACAAGGATATGATAGGATGATAATAGGAGTTTTCACTTTGCTGGTGCCTTTCATTCCAAGATTTCAAAGCAGATATTACCACTTTGCTGTTGCAGATACTTGTCGAGGGCCAGAGGCTTACAAGTGGTAAGACAAATGGGCAAGGGCAGAATGTCAGACTTAAAAAACTCCATCTCTCTCTCTTCAGGAAACAGAACTGTATTAGCAGTCAAGGGGCCTGGGTTCTAATCCTGCTACTGATAACTAGCTAGGAGATTTTGGGTAAGTTATTTCCTCTCTTTGGACCTTACTGTCTTCTATAGTATGAGGGGCTTGAATATCTCTAAGACCTCTCCTGGCTCTGATGTTCCATAATTCTTTGTTAATACATTTAAAAGCTAATAAAACCTTAGTTGTATTGCTTACAAAATACTGTGGTTGTGACCTTCTTGTGGTATAATACAACTTGGGATCACCTCTCTCAGTATCTTTTTTTTTTTTTTAATGAGATGTGGATTTACCTTGTGGAAATGAAAGAATTTCAAATAAAAGCATCATTTCCTTAAATTTTACACTTTATTTAATGAAGTGAGGATTATTTTCAATTCTTGTGTTTTCTTCTGAAATTGAAATCCAAGAGTGGGTCAGGCACCTGTCCACAGCTTCATTGTCAGCTTTCTAGAACATAGAGTTTTGTCCACGTTCTTCTGTGGCTGAGCCCATCAGTTCACTGCAGAGGGAAGCAAGAGAAATTTGTTAACTGTTCTGCCAGCCTGTCCAAGGAAGAAAAACTCCCAAATCTTAAAACATCAAAAAAAAAAAAAAAGCCAAAAACAAGCCAACCCAGGAGCAAAGTCGGGCAGTGTCTAAGTCTAGTTCAAGAGATAGGAGCTAGGCTTTAGGAGGTGACACCTAAGACTTCCCTCTTAGAAATCGTTATCGCCTGGGGGAAGTCACTCCACCTCTCAGTATCTCCATCTCTAACCATTCTTCCAGAGACTGAAAATTCGTTAGTGAAACGGTATCTGGTGCCTGGAACTTTAACCCGAATAGTGCCCTGAACTTCTGTAAGCTCAATGGAATCCAAAGTTTTGGTTTTCAGGAGGGTGGGATAATGCAGGCTTACCTATCAAAATTCAGGCAACAGTCAGACCTTCGGGAAATCACCTAGACCTGGTTTTGCTTAGTTTAAAGAAATGAAAAAATGGTTGAACTAGGAGGGTTGTGAGATTGGCATGTTCACTTTGGCTCTTCTCCCCTTGTCTGCCCCCATCTCTCCCCTCAAACCCATCCCCCCCCAGCAGAAGAAGGGCACAGAAATGGTGACAGAGACACTGAGGCTGGGGTTTGGGTGCTGAAGGGCTTGAGAATCCTGCTTGAGCTACCGTCAGCAACAATCATTTGCTTGCAGCGGCCTGTTATTAGGCTCCCCTTGGAGATGAGGGTGCATGGGCAGGAGGAAGACAGCTTAATGTTCTTAAGTGTAAAGCAGAAAAACAAATTGCAGTCCGTAAGCGGAGCAAACCCGGCTTGGCTGGTGCTTCTGGAATATAAATACCCGAGCAGCCCTGACGGGGAGGGGGCGGAGGGGCGGGAGGACAGGAACTGAGTCTCAGAAACTCAGAATCCTTACCGTTCTGGGTGGACAGCAACACCTCAGTCAGCAGCTCTTCTAGGACGCCCCGATATTTTTCCAGCTGCCTGGAGTTCATCCTTATTCCAATTTCTACAGGAGCAGTCAGCTGTGAAATAAGGCAGAGTTAACAAGAAAGGAATATGCACAGAGAGAGTGATTAACCCTTGGGTGCCCTACAGGTAGAAGAAGGGATTGGCTCTAGGGGACTAGGCATATCTTCCTCCTTTACTTTAGGGCTTTCTCTGTGCTGCTGCCTGCTTTTAGGTAGCCACTCTTTCTGTAGCCATGGGGATAGCTAGGAATTGAAGAGCCCCTTTGGTGCTGTGTTTTTAAACTAGGGTGCCAGACTTACTGGCACACTGCCTAGGGGTACAGCAGAGAAACTACTCTGTTGATTTTACTAACAGGATAAACAAACCTCCTTTGGTGGCAGATGATTGTGTGTGTGTGTGTGTGTGTGTGTGTGTGTGTGTGCATGCACGTGCGCATGCCTGCCTCCCTACCTCCCATGTACGGAAAGGAGCTGAAGCTGGAGGGAGCTGAGCCTTGAGTTTCCCCCAGAGATGCAACATGAGCTCTGTGAACTTATTTGGGGAGAGGCTGTGCTCTCAAAAGGCCCAGGAATTAGGAGACTTGCAGCCTTGGAGAATCACACAAGTGGAGCCCTGGCAGGCCCTGGGCTGAGGAGTGATTAGAAGTGAGACTGACAGGTTTAAAGCAGAAAGGCTGATGTGCAAATCTGGCCCCAGCAGCAGGGGAGGATTGTACAGAAGGGAGGGGGCTAAGCTTTAAAATCAGGGATGTAATAGACTCCAACTTTCAGAACCATAAAATGTCAGAACGAGAAGTATTAAATATAACAGAGAATGTTGGAGCTGGAAGGGACCTCAGACACCATCTAGTCCAACTTTATCTTTTATAAGTGAGGAAACTGAGGCCTAGAGAAATGAGAAATGGGAGAATTTGCGGGTAGAGCCCCTGAAGAAAAAAGACGCTATTTTCGATGATTCTTGTGGGCTTGGACTGGTCTGGCTTAGAATCATAGGATCTCAGGGCTAGGAGGGACCTCAGAGACCACCGGTCTCTTTCAACCTCCTAATTCTACAGAGGATCAAATGGAGACCAAGATTGGGGTGTGACATGCCCGAGGTAACACAACTAATTAGTGGCAGGGCCAGGACCAGAAAGAGCAGGGCTATTTCCATTATGCCATGATGCATGCTTCTCTTGTGCTGAACTGAGTTGGTCTCACAGCTCTACAGGGAAGGACTTATGTCCCCAAGAGGCAGCGGTGAGATTCAGAAGGTTCTCCTAATTCCTTGAGAGGACTCCCCTGAGAGAGCTTCTGCAGCCTAAGCCCATCAGTCCTCATTTCCCCTTTCTCACACATTTCCTGGTTACTGGAAATAGACTTGAGGTGTGCCACATGCATCATCCAGAATGCGGGATTAATAGATGGCAGTAGAAGGCAATTACTTCCAGGACTTTTATTTTACCCTGGCCTCCTGCCACAGTTAGTTAGATCCTCAGAGCAGCTATACCACGGTGCGATGGAGAGGGTACTGGGCTGGAAGTCAGTACTAATTTGCTGTGTAACCTCGAGCAACTCATCCCCCCTCTCTGAACCTCTGTTTCTTCCCTTATAAAATTAAAGCATTGCACTAGATGATTTCAAAGGTTCCTTCTAGCTCTGACACTCCTTGATTCTCAGGCAGCTTGACCTCTGTTCATGTCTGTCAGATTACAACAACTTCTTCTCACAGGAAGAGCATCAGACCAAGATGACATGACTTTGCACTTGACTTTGTTTTTGAGTGAGGGAGGGCTGTGCAGGTCACCAGCCTCACTTCTCCTCCAGAGCCATCTGAATCCAGTGACCAGGTATTCATCAGGATGACTGGAGATGACCCAGGATGAGGCAGTTGGGGTTAAGTGACTTGCCCAAAGTGAGTGTCAACTGTCTGAGGTGAAATTTGAACTCAGATCCTCCTCACTCCTGCACTGGTGCTCTGTCCACTGCACCACCTAGCTGCCCCCTATGAATTGGTATCTCAAGCATGAAGTACTAGACTAGGAGAATACCATTTCTCTGACTCAATTGGTTAGTTTGTACCCCCAAAGCCAAATTTCTATCCTCCAGTTGTTGTCTTCTTCAATTTTCCCTACCTTGGAGATCCATCCCTTCTCGTGAACGAGGCTGATCTCTGGACCTGATTCTTACCTTGACCATTTCGTTCTCTTCTTCCTTCTTGAAGTCCACAAGAGCCAAAGGATCCCCCTCCTCTGATCTCTGCTGCACACTCAGAGATTTCTTTTGTCCTCTATTCCTTTCCTTTTCCTGCGGGAGGCGCAACAGAGCATGGCATTAGACTCACCCCTCCTTATCCTTAGCCCCTCTTCACGTCCTGTCATCTCCAACCACTCACAGCCCAGTGACTGCCTCTAGCACAGGTCTCCCTTGGACTATTGGGCTATTGCAGACTGTGTAGTCAGCTCAGGAGCTGGGAAGGGGGGTAGCACCTCCCCATCCCACCACCCTACCCACCCTCCAGGTGTCCTGGGTGGGGACAATGCCGAAGTCTAACTGAGCAGCCAAGATGTGCTGGAACAGTGTTCACTTCTACTTAATGCATTGAGGTCTGGTTGTTGTTGTTAATTAAGTTAAAATGCTTAAAATAATTGTCGCCCTTCGTGCATATTAAGTAGAAAAAAATGTGTTTTGAGCAAAGAGCCTATAAAGATCAGGAGAAAGACAGAGCAGCCTGTGTGGGAGCTAGAGGGGGGAGGGGAGGTGGCCCGTGTGTGCCGAGTCCCTGGGAGGTGATTTATAAGAGCCAAGACAGAGAGATGAATTATAGAGGAAGGAGATTGCAGCTTCTTCATAAAATTCCCCGCGCCTTGCAATTACGAGGAGAAAAACCATAGAGCAGATTAATGTAAAGTGTCCTTTAGTTGCCGTTTTGCTATTTTATGTTCTACTGAGTTTGACTGTTTCAGTCCAGCCCCAAATCTTGCATGGTGTCCTTCTCCCAAGGTCCCTGAGCACTGTAGATCAGATACATCCCAGCCTTTTATAATTTCTTTGGTTCCTCTAATGACACTCTTAGGATTCCTCTCTAGGCATGTCTTTAGATGTGTCTATTCCAGTGCAATTGATCTACCCTTCAGTAGAGTATGCTAACATTTGTTATGACAGTGCCTTAAAGAAGTCATCTGAGCTCCTCCTCTCCATCTTCATTCCTCCCCAAAAGAAGGGCTTTGAATGCCACCTCAAAGAGCTGCTGTTTCATCTGGGATCCGCAGAATGTCCTCCCTTTCTTTCTGCTTGTACCTTCCATATCACACATACCACAAGGGAGATTCGGGCAAAGAGGAAGGCCTTTGTGGCACCAATGGATTTTGTGTGTTTATCTTTCTGTGTTGGAGCCTCAGGCTCCATCGGGAAGAAGGTTAGGGACATGGTGAGGAAATGAGATGTGTTATGTGACTTTCATCCCAGCAGTTCCTTAGGTTACCAGATTAAGGGAGCACAAGGAGCTGCCTACAAATGTCACCCAACAGGATCTCATTCCAAGAGTTTGGGGAAATGGGAGGGAAGAGATGAGAAGATATGAGAGACAGTATGCTCTCCTAGGTCCTGGGCTTAGACTCAAGAGACTGTATTAATAAGACTGACTCTGCTACTTATCACTGATATATTTCATTGGGCAAGTCACTTGTATGATGGAAAGATCACTGGCTCTGAATTCAGAAGACCTGGTTGTAAATCCCTCCTAACAATACCTTGGATAAGTCAACTTCCCCATCCCCGGTCCTCGGTTTCCTTATCTGTAAAATGAATGAGTTGGACTAGATCAACTCCAAGTTCCCTTACAGCTCCAGATCTGTGTTCTGATTATGCATGATCCAACCTCTAAGAGCCTCAGTTTCCTTATTTGTAAAAAGAGGATGATAATATTTATTACACTGCTTCCCTCACAGAGTTATTATGAAAATTGCTTTGTGCTATCTTCTCCTCCCCTCTTTTAAAACTCTGGACCTGTGACTTTTATCAACTCTCCACATGGAAATTCCTTCCACTGATTTCACCCACTCCTCTATAACTTAGGGTCTTAGAGAGCTGCCTGGGACACACTGAGTGAGAGGGAGATAGCTGGTTTGTGTCGTCCAGAGAACTTGACCTCATGTCTTCTGACTCCAATCTATCAACTACTCTATAATGCCCTTTTGCAGTCTTTAAAAATGCTCTGTAAACACATGTTCCTCCTATCATATGGTTGTCTCTTCCTTAGGTAGGGCCTGTTGTCTTATTTTCATCAGATCTCCCTGATTGCTTTGGGGTTTGGTAGATAGGAAGCAGCCCTTCTACTTCTGTAGGCATTAGGAAACTCTTTCCTTTTTCGGTCTCTGTGATTTTTCACACAACATTTTCCTAGTCTAGAATGCCATCCCTTCACCTACCCATGCATGCATGTCCTGTTTCCTACTACTTTGGGAATGATCTCTCCATCCTGTGAACTCTTACTTTCCCTGCTAACTGTGTTATCACTCCCTTGGAATTTATCACACATTATTGGGTATTGTCACTTAGCGTTTCCCTGAGTTTTCTGTCTTGTCTCCCCAAGTAGATTGTAAGGTCCTTGAGAGCAGGAGATTTATTCTGTGTTTCCCTGCATCCTTCTACAGTATCAGGTACATACTAGATGCTCGGAAAATAGTGGCTAAATTATTTATATTTTCCTCCAGAGGATGGGTAGGACAGAAGAGGGTGAAAAATCACATTGTTCATACCTTATCAGCAGCACTAGTGCAAGATTTAGTCAACAACTCAACAAGAATTTTGAGTCAAAATAAAATTTTGGGGTGATCTGTTTCATTTACTCATGTTCTTCTTCCCTCTTATTGGCCTGGGCAGTTCAAAGAAGAGAACATTGAGGTGTCTCTGCTGTATATAGGGAAGGTCAGAGGTGTATCAGAACCGGCTCTCCCTAGCTCGAGAAAGCCAATTGTTAAATTTTTAGTGTGAGCATTTACCATTCAGAAAATGCTACCAGTCAGGGTTTGATTTATTGTTCTGTTGATTGGCTAGACTTGTCAAGACTTAAGAATATGATGGAGAAAATGTTAATAATGCAGATTAAACTAAAAAGTGTGTCAAGCATAGTATGACCCGGAGGCGGGGGTGGTGGTAGGGAAGCTACAACCTCTTAGCCTTCAGTAAGGGCTAAAAGTTGTCTTAAACCAAACCAAGGGAAACAAGCAACACACCCAAGTTTACCTGCATTCTCTGGACATCACTGTATGTGAAAAGGGGGACAAAGCCTTCTGTCTGGGCAGCGAGCATGGTTGCTATGTATATCACAAGCATAGTTGCCACAGTCTTCCTGGACACCATCCTGGAGACTGGAAACAACAAAGGGAACTGGTCATGACACACAGGATTGGCAAGGAAGACTCAGTTTAGCTCCTTTACAACTTACAATGTACTCCTTACAACTACTCTCTGAGTTAGATAGTACAAAGTATTATTTTGTACCCATCTTACAGATGAGGAAACTGAGACTCAGTGAAGTGAAAAGTCTCATTCATACATTCATAAATCGAGAGTTAAAGGGACCTTGGAGAGATCTAGTCCACCCCATTAATTTTACAAGTAAGGGAACATGTCCAGAGAGGTTAGGTGACTAGCTCATGGTCATACACTAATTAAGTGGAAGAGCCATGATTTATAACCTAGATCTTCTGACTCCCAAGTCCAGCACTTTTCTCACTACACCACCCAGCTTTTCTGAGTGGGATGGAAAAATCATTGGATGAGGAGGCAGATGACCTGTGTTCAATCCCCATTCCTTTGTTAGTGGTGTGGCTTTGGAACCTTCCTTCCTTGGGTCTTAGCAGCCTCATTTTAAAAATAAGGATAGTGGGGCAGCTAGGTGGTACAGGGTAAATAGAGCACTGACCCTGGAGCCTGGAGGACCTGAGTTCAAATTTGATCTCAGACATTTGACACTTACTGGCTATGTGACCTTGGGAAAGTCACTTAACCTCAATTGCCTTGCCTAACTAACCCCCTCTAAACATAAGTATAGTACTTCACCTGCCTCCAGCCATGAGTCTGGACTAGTTGTATTTGTTCCAACTTTGAGAGCTATGAAAACCATCCAAAGACTTTGGGGTAAATGTACCATTGCTTAACAAAAACTAAAGGACAACCTTTCTGACTCTCTCTCTCTCTCTCTCTCTCTCTCTCTCTCTCTCTCTCTCTCTCTCTCTCCCTCTCTCCCTCTCTCCCTCTCTCTCCCTCCCTCTCCCTCCCCCCCCCTTTCTCTGACTATCCTCTGTGGCAGCCTTCTGTGTGTTGGTTGCAGCTCAGGGTAACAGTGGATAGAACACAGAGAGGCAGAAAACTTGGGTTTTGGTTCATTACTTTGGAATGTGACCTTGTTTAGATCAATTTCATTCTCAAGCCTCTGTCATATGAAGTGGTTGAAGTAGACAATTTCTAAGATCTTTTGTTCAATGATTTTTTCCATTGAAGTAAGAGTGGATGAAATTTCCCCCTCCTTCTGATTTCTGTAAATCCTTATGATAAACCAGATCAGAATGAGCAACACTCCTGAGTACATCCTATACTAGATTAAAATGTAATTGAGAGATATTTAACAAAATAAATAAAAATAAATAGAAAATAATAATGTTAATTTATGGTCTTCTAAGTCAGTATGAGGTCTGCAGGAATGTATGGTCTAGTGGTCTTATGTGAGTTTGATACACTGCTGTAGAAACACTCAACTAGACTAATATTTCCTTACCCAGCTTCCACTATGCCCTATCTGGCTGGGTTGGTTAAAGCAGGAGAATGTACTAGATGACCCCTCAAGACCTCTTCTAGGTTTAAGATTCTTCCTATTGTGCCAACATTTACTGTCAGATGGTATAGGCTGGGTCAGGGCTCAGTGGGCATTAGGAAGAAATGACCCACAGCCTAGGGCAACCATCTGCCTGACTCATGAAAGATCCAGATGGAATTGACAGCAGTGATTCCCTCCAGAGAGAAAATTCAGAGTGTTCCCCCAGGCCCACTCAGATGGATGCCAAGGGCTGCTGCCCAGAAAAGCATTTAGGAGCCTGAGGTGGGAAACCCTATCACTTTGGTGGGGGCAAAGCATTGGAGCCGAAATGAACATTTTCTCAGCATGTGCTTTTCTGAGCCTCCGTTTGGCAGTCATCCAGAAACAGCAGTGCTGGCAAAGCCTCCCTTCAAGCAACTGGGATTCCTTGGAGCCCTGAAAATGCATGGCAAAGTGTCAGCATGGATGGATATGGTCCTACCTGAGCTCTGGGGAGAGGGACTCCTTAGGCTGAAGACACTCCCTATTGCTAGTAAAGAAATTACGACTCCACTGGGGATGAGAAACTCCCTAGCACTTTAGGCCGACAAGGCTATGGTGACAGTGGTAGGTTGTTGGGGTCCATTCCTTTGCCTGCAGATGCCTTTATTACTAGAGTGTGGGATGAGACCAAAGAAAGGATAATTGGGAGGAGGCCTATCAGACTTACAGGGTCCAGGAAGGCCTTCCAAGTTATGTAGCCTTGCTGGATGCTTTCCCTAAGTTAATTGTTTACATTGACATAGCACTTTATATGTGGTTATCTTGGATCAGTCTCTTATAATTAAAAAGTGATTTCACATCCATGATTCCTTTACAACTCTGCAAAGTCAGCACCGAAGCTTTGCTTTTACAGAGGGAGAAGGCCAGATTGACAATGGGGAAGTGGAAGGGTCTCCCTCCCGAGTGTGTGACAGAGTGGGAGAAATGCTGATGGTGTGGTGTCAAAAGCCATGAATCTGCATCTTGGCTCGAGCAGTTATTAACGGTATGATCTTGGACAAGTTATTTCTCTGATTCTTAATTTTTTCATATGCAAAATAAGGTACTATCTACTGGCTACTATGAGTAAAGCTCTTTATAAAATATAAGAACTATATCAATCAATCAATAAATATTAAACCTCTGCAAATATGAGTTATTATTGTTATTATACCAGTGCAGGAGTCGGGAGGACCTGAGTTCAAATCTCACCTCAGACGCTTGACACTCACTAGCTGGGTGACCTTGGGCAAGTCACTCAACCCCAGTTGCCTCATCCTGGGTCATCTCCGGTCATCCTGATGAATATCTGGTCTCTGGATTCAGATGGCTCTGGAGGAGAAGTGAGGCTGGTGACCTGCACAGCCCTCCCTCACTCAAAACAGAGTCAAGTGTAAGTCATGTCACTATTTCCCTGATGGCAGGGTCTTCTTTGGCAATGAAGGACAAACACACACACATTGTTATTACCCAAAGCCATACAACAAGTCAGTGAGAGCTAGGATTTGGTGGATCTGGAGCCCACTACAGCATATATCCTCTTTTGTCTTTCCCTGGCAGAGATGAGGATAAACCTGATGACCTGTTTATTTGGGAGGGTCTCTAGTACAAAACCCCTGAGCCCTATGGACTTGTAGAGTCTCATCTCAGTGATCTTTCAAAGTATCCCTCTTGTTAGAGGCTGGCTACATCACTCAGTACCAGAAAGGTGCTGATGTCTTTTATCACTCTTCGGTTACTTCTTACCAGGGGCAGCTCAGAGACTTGAAGCACAAGACCTCCAAATAAGTTGGGAGTGGCCGCAGTGGGGAGAAAGGTAGAGGAAGTGAATCTTAGACGCAGACTTAGTAGAGAAGAGGAGTAATTACACTATATCTAGGGTTTTCTCTCTCCCCCTGACCATTATAGCTAAGGCCAGTTCTCTCCCTCTGGCTCTACCAGATAAGGAACTTCAATAGGCTAGACCCTGACCTGTCTCTCTTGGCTCCAAGCTCTTGTTAAATCCAGATTTCGTAATAAAGGAAAGCTTTGCATCTGTCTATGATGGTATCCAAGGCTTTTCTGCACATAAGTATCATCCTTACATGTGAAAAAAAATATCCAAAGGCTGCAGATTTTGCTTCTTTATCCTGGTCTGATAACTCATAAATTTGAATCTCCCTCTACAGAGGCTAGACACTCATTCTTCTACTTCTGTCTTTCTGCTACGATCTGCCTCAGTCATTCAGTTAAGCACTAATTCTGTGCTTGGAACTATGCTAGGTACTAGGGATAAGAAAGGCAAAAAAAATGGTGCCTTGTCTCAAGAAACTCATATTATAATACAGGAGACAACTTGAAAACAACTATATACATACAAAAGCCATACAGTGTAAATTGGGGGTAATTTTTAGAGAGGGGGCACTATTCTCTCCTAATAATTATAGTAATATCCATAGGAACTGGACCTGTGATTCTGTTGGTAAAAGAAATTCCCAAGTGGGGAAACTCCCTTTACCAATGACGTTTCACTTCTGGGCAACTTAGGGCCTTAAAGAACTACAAGAATTACATCATTGATAGATTAAGTGACCTGCCCTGGGATGTGCAGTATGTCTCAGGGGTAGTGCTTGAACTCAGGTCTTCCTGATTCTGAGCTTGGCTTTTTATCCGCTATAATAATCTTCTAGAATGATAATGACAGCTCACGTATGTATAGTGCCTTAAGACTAAGGAAGTTCTGTCCTCACAACTCGGTGAGGTAGATGGTGAAAATATTATATATCCCCATTTTACAGATGAGCACATGAGACAGGGAGAATTGCCTGTAGTTGGGTAGAGAGTAAATAGTAGATACAAACCTAGTTCTTTTGACCCCAAGTCTAGGACTTTTTCCGCTACCTCATAGCCACTTCTCAGGCTTAATGTTGAAACCTCCTGAGCAAGACTATTGAAAATTCAAATCGTTATCCACTCTCAAAAGCCAGCTGAGCCCCCAGAAAGTTTAGGCACAGCAAAGGGGAGGGTCTCCAGGAAAAAACTATCATCAGAGACATAAAGAGCAGTAGAAAGAGAAAAAGGGAGAGCAGAGACCCAGGGGAAAGGGAGATAGAGATTTACTGTTCATTTCCAGCCTTGTCAATATTTTCTACCAAATTCCCTTGGAGCCTAAACATCTACAGGTCTTTTACCCATCAGAGATGGAAACTTCACATCCATTCTCTGCATCCCACTGACTCTGCAGAGATGCTCTGATCTAGATCCCCTCTTTGTTCTAGAATTAGCATTTCCTTCACCAGAATCACTTCATGAGAATCAATACAAACTTTAAATAAAAATGAGCTAAATCCAATTGCCACTCATCGTCTTTATCCAACCGGCTGCCAGCATGTAACCCGTGTTCATTTACATTCATTCCTCTTTCCTCAGAGGGGGAAAGAAAGCTCTTTGTGGTACAGTAAAGCGTTAAGTTCTCCGTTCAGTGGTGGGGGATCAGACTTTAATAACACAGCTATGAATTTCCACACTATTCATCTTCCCCAGGATTTCAGGGAGCCTTTCTCTTACTCAGCCTCTTAACTCCCCTGGGCTAGAGTGATCTTCCCCAAAACTACATTGTCTCCCAGAGTAAAACTCGCTCATGCTAAGTGTGGTGCTGTAGTCACATCCTGGGCTCTTGTTTAAATTTAAGCAATCCTTCTTCATGGTTCAGATTCAGTCTGCTCATGGATGTGACCAAACTGCTTTCCCTTTGGTTTGAAATTCCACTTAATTCCTTCACAATTTCTCTTTTGAGTAACTAACCCTTCTGGGGTTCTCTACTGGCTGCCTTCTGCCTTTCCTTTGAGAAGCTAGACTTCTGAGTAAAAAAAGACTGATTGCTGTGTCAATACATCTTCTGCCTAAGTTTGGATCAGAGGTCCCACCTCCAAACCCCTTTCCCTTTCTCCCACCCCAGCCTCAGAAGACCTGGATTCAAATCCTGGCTTCATGTAAATAGCTATGTCACCTTTAGCAAGTCACTTAACTCAGGGATTACCAGCTCTAAATCTGTGACTATATAAGCCTTCACTCTCTGACCACTAAATCTTGGATCACCCTTCCCCCTTTGACCACTATATCCTGGATCATCTCTCCCACCATTCCCTAATCACAGCTTGGGTGATCTAGCCCCCTCTGTTCTGATCACCCCATGCAGCTCTTCCATTCAGTGAATCTCTTCGATGCTTTCTGTAGCTCTGAATCTTTTTACTATACTTTGAAGTCCAGATTTTACTTAAGAATGGTTCAGGATTACAAAGGTATAGTTTCTGGCTCAGGTTTTCTCTTTTCCTGTTCCCTAGAGTTCCCTCCTCCCGACTCCCATTCTGCTTTGTCTACTTACAGAGTGAACGTAGATTCTGGTTCTTGTCCTTTGTTCTTTGACTGGTATGAAGACACCTCATGTATTTATACACAATACCCCCTGTCCTTTGGGGAAACTCCTGACCTTTGTACCTCCCTTTTTGGGCCCAGGAGGTGGGGTAGGAGGAGATGGGTGGCTGAAATTCTTGGAGCTCATAGAAACAGCTGGTAGTGACAGCTGCTCTAGGGGGTTGCCTTGAATTTCATGGAAGGCCTCTTTTCCAGGAACTAATCAGAGTTAAATTGCAAACCAGAATATACCCACAGCTCTCATTTTGTAATTCACCCGAAACTTTGCCCTGCTGGTCAGAGAGAGTAAGATGCGTCTCTGTTTACACTCAGAGTTTGTTTTTGTTTCTTGAATGTAAAATCAGTGAAGGTCTCCAGGCAGTCCCTTTCAGCGTTGGATTTACATTAATCATGCATACATTAGTGCATCAATACATCAATACAAGGGAGATGAGGTCTCAGCTTGCCCTTGAGCCCATGGGTTCAACCTACCTATCCTCTATACTTATGAAGGGATTCCTATTCATTTCTGTACACCGGAGGTGTCAAATCTACAGGCTGCAAGCTTCTTCAGCCTAACTCCCAAGTGGTGCCAGAACCCTATTAAAATGTAATTGGGAAGTGTATAACAAAATAAAGGAAAATGCAATATAACATAAATAATGTTAATTCAGGGTTTTCTGGGTAGGTATGTGGCCTGAAGGGATCCACTTCTATTTGAATATGACCCACAACTATAGGGCTCAAGCAGAGCCAAGATTCTAAATCAGATACTCTAAGAAATATCACATTTTTTTTTTGTTATATGCCACTGTAGGAAATACTCCATGGAGGAGGTAAGTCTTGAACTTGGATTTGAAGGATGGGTAGGGTTTGGATGGGTGGAGAGGATTTGGGAGGACATTGGGGATGTAGAGGGAAAGTCATGGGTGAAAGGAATAAACATGCCATGTGGAAAGGACAAGGAGATCAGCTTGACTGCAGTAGTGGTCATACTCTGCAGAAGTGAGGCTGCCTAGGATGAGTGGGGACAGATTCTAGAAGTTCTTGAAAATCAGGCAGTGAAATTTAGCCTTAATATAGTCAGCATTAGGGAACCTCTATAGCGCTTGTGAAGTGAAATGGCATGATGACAGCCCTTTAGGAATGTCAATCAGTCAATGGGGTGCAGGATGGACTGAATGAGGAGAGACACCGGAAAGAGGAAGATAATCTTGGTATGAAATAATGGAGGCCAATTGTCTGTAGCTATCTCTATTCCTGAGCACTGCACCTAGGTGGTGCAGTGGATAGAACACCAGGCCTGGAGTCAGGAAGACCTGAGTTCAAAACCATCCTCAGATGCTTACTGGTTTGTGTGACCCTGGGCAAGTCACTTAACTTTTTGACTCAGTTTTCTCATCTGTAAAATGAGTTGGAGATGTAAATGGCAAACTACTCCAGTATCTTTACCAAGAAAACCCTAAAAAGTGTTATAAAGAAATTGTAAATGGATATGACGGTAAAATGATTAAATGACAAAAACAGTCTACATCCCCATCCCCTGTGTGGTCAGTTTGGCCCTCCAATTCTTTTGGAAAGTCTATAAGACCTTGGCCAAAGGGGACTACCTTCCCATCAATGCCACCTCACACCTTGCCCTTAAGGCCCCTCGCTTTACCAGACCTTTCTTGCCTTTTGCAGCCCCAAATTTCCAGAGCACCTGGTGTAAAACATTAATAAGCTTTAAATACTCTTCTCAGCAAGGCTTAATTAACTACACAGAAAACAGATCTCCTCGCCCTCTGTCCATGGTAAGTACCAGCAGGTGGTCTAATAGTAGAAACTGTCTCACACATACTTGGGTTGGAAAGTTAGAATTAATCTATCATTTATTGGCTGTAATCACTGGCTGTGTGTGTGAGTGTGAGTGTGTGTGTGTGTGTGTGTGTGTGTGTGTGTGTGTGTGTGTGTGACTGAGAATTTTCTTTAGGGCAGAAATTCTAAAGTTGGATTTGAGTATCCTTCACCCTACTCTGTGTCTGGCTTGTTTGGCCTTGTGAGTCCTCATTTCCCAAGCATGAAGGTGGTCTTTTTGAATGAGTAAAATCAAATGACTGCCACCCAGCTAGGGAAGAGTATCTAGTGTGTGGAGAGGTGTGTAGTGATATCCTGGGTCAAGTGGTACAAATATTGTCCCCTTAACGCTTCCTCTTTGGCATTCATTCCACCTAATGGAACATCTAGTACGTACTATGTGTAGGAGTCACTAAGAACTCTTGCTTGCAGACAGCTTTTACGAGGCAGGGAACACAATTTAGCACAATTCAAATACAAATCAGAAAATGCTAAATGAATAAATAATAACAAAATGCCACAAGAGTTCTTGGAAGGGAAAGATTCATTCTATACAGTGTAATCAAAGAAGGCTTCACAAAGGGGTTAAATTCTGAGCTTCTCTTTTGGAGTCTTGAAAAGAAATGCAGTGGAGAGAGAAAAGAGGGAAGGGGAAGCAAGTATTTTAAGGGTCAGAATGATTAAAGACTCAGAAACCTTTGCTGTTGTTGGGAAGACAACAGGTAGTCTAGTATGTTCCTGGCTTGAGCATAAGGTAAGTGAAAGAAAGATAGTATGATATAGGATTGGACCAAGATAGATCAGTGACAGGTTGTGAAAGGTCTTCAATGTCAGGTTAAGGAATTTGTTTTTTATGGACAATAGAGTCACTGTAGGGTTTTGAGGAAGGGAGTGACCTGATCCAGTCACTACATTAAGGTTACTCTGGTAGCTGTGTGGAAAAAAAAAGGACTGGAGAGAGGAGAGGATAGATGGATGAATGAATGGATGCAGAGAAGGCAGGTGAGAAGTGATAACTTGTTTTTATAATTAATTTATCTGCTTTCATTTTTCGACATTCACTTCCATAAGTTTGATATTTTTCTTCTTCTCCTCCTCCCTCCCTCCCTCCCTCCTTCTTCCCCATGATGGCATGCAATCTTACATGGGTTCCACATATATATTCTTATTAAACACATTTTCACATTAATCATGTTGCATAGAAGGAAGTGACTTCCTTTAAAGCAATAGAAACAAGTGATGAAGGTGACAACATTGTGAAGGGAAAGGAGGAGTCAGACATGAGAGATTTTTGCTGAAATAGAACATACAGGAATTAGTGACTATGTATTTACCTTCCAGGACTCAGGGAGGTCAGGACATGTTTTCATATATATGTATGTATGGGTGGGTGTTTTTATATGTCTGTATTTCATGTTTACTCATATGTACATGTTGTTTCCCCTGATAAAATATAAACTCACTGAAGGCAGGGACTTCCATTTTTTTCTTTGTATCCCCAACACTCCCATGCTTGTTGGTTGGATTATATTAGCTAAGCAGGAGTCCTGCTCTCAAAGCATCTGATCCCTAGGGTCCTTTCAAGTTCTGAAATTCTAGGACTGTGTGATTCCTTCTCTTTCTACCTCAGCTCTAAAACCAGAGTCAGACTGGGCCTTGTTCCAGCAATCTCTTCGAGGCACATTGTCTGAGAAATTCATGGGCACCAGGGAAGAGACAAACCAGAGACAACTGAAATGAGGGATGCGAAGGAGGCTAGTGTAGGAAACAGTAAATAGCGTACGATCAATTTTCGGGGTGTGAGTAGCATTATCATTCAAGCAATTTACAGTAATACAGTGTGAGAGCAGCAGTTTGGTGTGGAATGGAGGCAAATCAGGGCCCCAGATGAGAAGCGTCCGATGTAATGAGACAGGGTAAGGCCTTACTGAGTCAACAAATAGCATTTGTTTGTTAAACTTTCAAGTCAGAAGGGTCTCCCTGCAGGTATAACCAGTTCACAGAGTCTGTGTGTTCAACACACAGTGAGCTTCTCATAATGGGCCCATGCACCCTTGGGAAGAACCTTAGAGGTCATCTTGCCTGACTTATAGAAGGAGCTACTACTTAGGCAAGGTTTGGATAGGTCAAGAGAGTTACCTTTGTTGAATTATGTGTGAAAACCCTTGGGACTCCCTCTTAGAAAGCCTATGGGGCCAACTCTTCTCAGAGTGATATTTTCTTCCCATTTTTCTTTAGTATAGAGCAATGTTTTTAAATGCAGAAAATAAAACAAAAGATTACAAAGGAAACCAAGAAAAAATAAAGATGTAATGCTTTATCCTTCCAAGTTCACAGACCTTGCTGAAAACTATCCATAGATCCCTTGAAGTCTATGGACCCCAGATTAAGAAACCCTTGAGTCAGAGGATCTCTGAGGCCTCAAGGGACCTTGAGATTCTATGAGTCTAGTGTAGTAGTCTTATTTTACAGATGAAGAAATCAAAGCCCAAAGCAGGGAAGGGACTTGCAGAAGGTCACAGAGTGATTCAGAGTCAGATGCAGAGTCAGAAATAGAAGGCAGGGTTCCTGACTTGCAATCTAGTGTTATTTCTACCATATTTCATGTATCTCTTCTACTTCTATAGCCTGGCATAGTTGTTGTCTTTTTTCATTAATAATAAATAAAACGTAAAATATAAAATGAAAGGGGTCAGACCGACCAGGTAACCTCTAAGATTCCTTCCAACCCCAAATTTATGACCCTATGTATAATAATGACAGTGGTAATAACAGATGACATTTCTACAGCACTTTCAACTTTACAAAGAACTTCCTATGCAACAATCCTAGAAAGTAGGCTAGTGAAAGTTTGATAATCCTCATTGTAATTCATTTTTAATACTTGGATAGATCTGAGATCTCATAGCATGAGTATCACCACCCTCAATAGGTGCAAATAGAAAGTCCTCCATGCCTGTTCACTTCTCTCTCTGATTCTCCATTATTACATCTTCCACTGGGAGGAGGAATATTCTGCCTTCTCAAGGCTCTGGTTCTTTTAATAACCTGAGCTGTCCGTCTACTTTCTCAACGGGTGATCAGCCTACATCCTTCTCCAGTCCTTCACATTCTTCCTGAGGTCTTTCACCTTATTCCTTATATACAAATCATCATTAGTCATAAGCATTAGTCTCCATGTATCTTTCATTGTCCTTTGAATCACCTGAAATATTGATTCTTCTAAAGTTTTCTTTATAAGAACACACTCTATAATGGCTTTTTCCTTTCATTTCTAGTCTTGTTTCCTCTGAGATCTTGAAAATTGATCCCCAGTGACTTTCAAATTGTGTTATCTGTAGCACAGACTACTTCCATATGTTTTTGAACAAATCTAGATTCTTCACTTTCTTAAATGTCATCACTACTTCCACTATATAATAAATAATAAAATAGGTTATGTATTGACCTTCCAGGACCCAGAGGAGGTCAGGATATATTTTTTATATACATATACATATATATATGTGTGTGTGTGTGTGTGTGCATACATATATAGTTGGATAGATGTAAAGACATATAGATATATATATTAGCAGATAGATATAGATATAGATCTGTGTATGTATGTGTGTGTATGTATGTATGTATTTCACATCTGTGCGTAGGTGCATGTTGTTTCCCCTGATAAAATTGCTAAAATTTTATCAATAGGCCATTGATAAAAATGTAAGCTCACTGAGGGTAGGGACTTTCAGTGTTTCCTTTGTATCCCCAACAAAAATAAAAAAAACCACTTATAGTGTTTTAACATTTACAAAACCCTTTGTAAATATTATCTCATTTTATTCTCACAACCACCTTGGGAGTTACATAATACTATTATATTCATTTTACAGATGAGGAAACTAAAATAGACAAAGCTTAAGTGACTTGCTGAAGTTCATACGGCTAGTTAGGCGTCTGAGGCTGGATTTGAATTTAGGTCTTCTTGATTTCAGGTTCAGTGTTTTAAACATGTACCACCTGGTTGAATGACATCTCTCTCTCTCTCTCTCTCTCTCTCTCTCTCTCTCTCTCTCTCTCTCTCTCTCTCTCTCTCTCTGTCATGCTAAGGTGGCAGAATCCAAAGATGAGGCATTTTGATAGAGTAGAAAGACATTGATTGGCTTAAGGGTCAGGGGACTTGGGTTCACATACTGCCTCTGATGTTTACTTGTGTGATCTTGGCAAATCAGTTAATCCATTTGGACCTCAGTTTCCTCATCTGTAAAATGAAAAGGTTAAAATAGCATTCAAGGAACATTTTAATTCTATATGATTATTGGCATTGTTGTTGTAAATGAAAAGAAGTCATTGTAGGAATGACAACATATCCACTCTATTTTACATCTATTTGGGTTTTTTTCCCTGCATGATTTTATCTATAGTTAGTTCTAGAGTGATCTGACTTAGTTGGATCTCATGCCAGACTCTGTGTGTGCATTTTCTTTTCAACTGCTTTTTGCTGTTTTACATGAACAGTCCTCAACACTTCAGTCATCCTTCTTAATATTTTATAAATGAACTTACTTTCTAGACTAATGTTGCCTCTGGCAGCCATGTCTTTCTGCTTGGCAAGTGGATTGAATACCTGCTGAATTAGGCGGTTTGGGGGTTCTTTTGGCCTCCTATGTGTGGTGGCTTAAGTATTGTTTAAACTTTTTAAAAAAATGCTGGTCAGAATCTCTACCTTTATTTCACATTTTTCAGAGTGAACAGTTTATTTAAACAGGTCAGGTTGGAAATGTTATGCTTGTGTGCAATGTCTTCTCATCTTTATTCTTTCTTCTAACTTATTTACTTTGACCTTTGCTCTAAACATTCAGTGATGTGACAGCACAGAGGAGATTCTCAAAAGGCTGCAGTGTCTGTAATCAGTTGTTTTCTATTTGTTAAGACATAAGTCAGTTTCATTTACTATGAATTCATTAGGTGCTCATCATTTTCAGCACTTTCTGATTATCTTCCTGGGTAAAGTATTCAAGGTATATTCATTTGGGTGGGAGCATAGTGCACTGGAAGGACTGTTGGATTTAGAGTCAGAAGACTTGGGTTCAAATTCTGGTTCTGCTACTTAACTACTTGTTCAACTTCCAGCAGGCCATTTAACTACTCTGCGATGTCAGTTTCCTTACCTGCAAAATGAAGAGATTGAACTAGATAGCCTCTAAGGTCCCTTTTGGCTTTAAATCTATGACCTTATATATTGAGGCATCTACATAAACCCATAAATCTGTCTTCTCTCACTTTTTGATCTTGAGTCCTATTTTCCCACTTGATTTTCATGGTCTTCTCCTCTACCCACTGAGGTCATTGATTACCAAGGCATGTGTTGATTTAGAGGAACCTATCAAATTCTTCATAGAGCTTAGCTCCTTCTTGCTTAGCAGTGGATATCAACGTGTGAGCTGCAGTTATCTTCATGGTGGTTCGTTTGCCTTCATTCATTGCTGGACAAGATGACCAGATGACCCAAGGAATTATATTTCTTGTCAACTTTGAGTTCACTATGAAATAAAATACTGGTTACTCAGCAAAGATTGCATTTTAAGAGCACCAATAGGAAAATTAATGTTTGTAGATGGTCTAAGAACTTCCTTTATCATTGTCCCTGGAAAAGCAAAAAGAGGGCCGCAAAGGGGGTGGTTTTATCTTTTTGTCCATTTCATCAGCTGATGGACTATCTTCTCATGACAAGACTTTTGACTCTGGGACTCATGAAGCCAAACCAGCTTGATGCCAGCTCATGTTCAGTATCATAAAATTGAAAGAGGCCCTAGAGATCCCTGAGTCCAACCTGTACCTGAACAAGCAATACACTTGACACTTCTGCAATACACTTGACACTTCTGCAATACACCTGACACATGGTTATCCAGTCTTTGCTTAAAGATCTCAGGGGTGAGGTGGGGATAGAAACTACTCCCTGAAGCAGCTTGTTCCACTTTTGAATAACTGTATGTTAGAAAGTTTTTCCTTACATCAAGCCTACATTGACTTTTTGTGACTATTGCCTTTTGAGATTATCCCTTCCATGTGACATCCCTTCAGATGCTTGAAGACAAACATCATTTGCTCCTTCATCCTAATCTAACTGGCTAAAGTATCCCCAGTTTCTTCAGCTGAACCTCATATGCAGCATGAACTTGAGAACATTTACCATCCTGGTTGCAGCTAGGTGGCACGTGTTCAAATTCAATCTCAGATGTTTACTAGCCATGTGACCCTCGACAAGACACACAACCTCTGTTTGCCTTACTCTTCTGAACTACAAAACAGGGGTAATAACAGCAGGGTTGTTGAGAGAATTGAATGAGATAATGTTTATAAAAGGACTTAGCATAGTGTCCTACACATAGTGGTGCTTCATAAGTTCATCTGTCCTATCCTTCTTTCCTTCCCTCTTTCCTTCTTTTCCCTCTCCTCCTTCCTTCCTTCTTTCTTCTCTTCCTTCTTCCCTCCCCTTCTTTTTTACCTTCTTGCTTCAACCCATTCATGTATTTCTAAAACATTATGCTCAGGGCTGAAAACAGGAATGCAGGCTGAGTCCAGAGGGAAGGTAACTTCTCATTCCTAGAAGCCTGACTGCTCTTCATGCATCCTAAGATCAAAACCTTTCTGCTCTGGCAGGACTGGCCCAAGCTTGTACTCTGTTTTGGAATATTTTGTGGGCTTAGGTTGAGCCTTGGGGAAGTTCAGTGACCAAAACTCAAACCCATGCCTTTAGGCTTGTATGTTAGTGTTCTTTCCAAGCCACCTGAGGCTTTTGCAGAACTTCACTGTTCCTTCTGCTTTCGAGCTGCCGACATGTCCATCTTTTTTAGGTCCTTGATGCTTTAGAACATAAGACATGGGAAGATAGTACAAGTAATAGGGGATGCTTTATCTTTACATGCTTAGCGTCTATCTCTGAAATATTCAATGAGTAACCTTTTCTTCTGTGAGAAACAAGACAAAAAAATGTCAAGGCATATTTCTGATGGGTCATCTTTTTCCAAATGGGAATTACCATTAATATGCAGTGACTTAACCAGAAAAAAAGACAAACACAAACTAAAACCCACAATGGGACCTGGAAAAAGTGCCCAGCAGTGCAGAGAACAAACAGCTCAAACCACACATTGGGATCCTATTCCCCTCTTTCCCCCATATTGTATAGAGGTGTCAGCACTTCAGTTCATGCTTCCTCATGACCTTGAAAATGTTGTTTGTCGGATACTGCCATAACATCTTCATTAATGGTCTGGAACAGGGAGTCAACAGCATGTTAATTAAATTTGCAGATGATACTAAATTGGGAGATGTTGCAAACACCAGGGAGGACAGAAACATAATACAAGGAGACATTGGGAGGCTAGAAATATGAGCCAGAAATCGTCAGGTGAGATGCAGGACACATGCAACTTTGGCACTGAGGATGAATGGTCAGAGATAAGGAGTGGGAGGGAGTCATCTAAGAAGAAAAGTGAACCTCATCATGAATCTCAGCTGGGGATGGTTTCTGCAGCAAGGTTTGGCAGGAAAGGATGCTATTCCATCTTCTGTGTGATTCTGGGGTAGCTGAGCTGACAAGACAAGGTTTAGATTGAGTGAGACTATCCAAATGAATGCAGAGGATTGGGACTGACAGTACATCTTGGAAATGTCAGAGGATCCAAAGGGGTCAACACTGAGAAAGCTAAAGAGATTGAAATCTTCATAGTTCACACCAATCCAGGACTAAGTCAAACCTGGCAAGCTTCTGGGGTGTGTGTGTGTGTGTGTGTGTGTGTGTGTGTGTGTATTATAGAGACAGAGACTAGAGAAAGAGACAATAGAGACAGAGAAAGATAGAGAGACAAAGGCAGAGAAAGACAGAGACAAAGAGACATACAGAGAGACAGAGGGAGGTAGAGACAGAGAGGTGGAGAGAGAAAATCTGTGTCTTGATGTTAAAATCTTCTTGTGTCACTTGCAGGGCTACAGATGTTTGGATGGGGATGACAAACAGAAATATTAGCTGATGACAACTATGCATGATATGGTATGGTCGAGGAAATTCTGATCATAGAGTGAGGAGATACAGACCTGACCCTGACATTGGCCAACTGTATGACTGTGGTCAACTCATTTCATCATTCTGAGCTTCAATTCTCTTATCTATAAAATGGGGATGGTAACACTTACTCCTATGGGACTAGGTGTTCTAAAATTATTTTTTAAAAAAAGTTCTCTATCTTCTGTTATTCAGGTGATTTTAAAATCACAAATTTGAAAAGGGACAGAACTCTGGAATATAGAAATAGCCTAAGTTATAGAAGGAAACTTTGTGTGAGTGCGCTAGTATAGGCACACACACACACACACACACACACACACACACACACCATTCAGTCCAGAATTAAACTCCAATTTGTGTAGCTTCTTGTTTATGTGCTGCATCTGCTACTTTAAATTAACATTCTTGAATCTCTGATTTCTTGTTGAACTCACTCCATGCTTACCCACAACACGGACCAGAAACAATCCAATAAAAGGTTTTCCGTTTCAGTTCAGCCTCATGGACTATTGACATTGTCAGCTCAGCTTGGGGGTGTTAGTGGAGTTTCACAATAGCATCCCTGCTGTCCTACTCATCAATAGTCCTCCAGGTGGTTAAAATGCTCCTGGAAATGTCCCAGTAGCTAAGCTGGTCCTCGACTCCCTCTCTATTTACTGTAGTTTTATCACAAGGCCAGCAGTTCCTAAACAGTCATAAAACTTTGAGAAGAAGCCAAATAGCTTCATGTCCGGGAAGATGCCAAGGGTGCTGGGTGCCACTGGCAGGGCTAGACCTTTGCAGGGGTGTATCAAGCAAGGGTTTTTTTCCATTGAATAATTTTATGAAAACCCATTTGAGCTGATGACACTGGGTCTCTTTTTAATTGAATTTTAAATATTTTTATGGCTATGATGGATGGGGTCTGAAAAGACAGCAGATGGCATTGGGAGTGACAAATTAATTATGAGGAAAGGTCACTCTTACACAAGTCAAAACTTCTTTCCTCTCTTTGGTACCTTCAGGTCTGGCAGTGCCTAGCTTTTTGATCCCAGGGCACAGTGCTCAAGAACAAGGAGACTGGGAAAGGTCTCAACTTTTGCAAAATTATTAAGGAAGTTAGAGCCCCCTTTTCCCCCAGAAGAGAAAAAGGTTGTGCTTTCATGTAAAAAGAAGAAAGAAAAGAAACACATAAAATGTGAGAGTTGAAAGGGATATTAAAGATCATCTAAGTAGGCTCTTAATAAATGCTCATCGAATTGAATTCAATCTAGTCAGCCCTTTTATTTTGCAGAGAAAAAAACTGAGACCCAGAAAGGAATAACTTGCTCAAGGTCACACAGCAGAACCTTCTGACTATGGTCCTCTTAACACTTCACTGCTCTTAGTGTCTTTTCCTAAAGATTCTTTGGTGCCTTTACTCTTTGTGAATTAGAATCAAAATTATTCCCAACATCATTAGCTGGGATGGATATAGGTGTAAGACAAGAGCAGTCCTAGACTTCTGTATTGCTTGATTGATGAGTCTCAGTCTTCAGCCTCCATGTATCTTTTTGACCTGATGGCTGGGGAGTTGAG
>CM053770.1:312513603-312540519 GCA_028658325.1 Potorous gilbertii
TATATATATATATATATATATATATATATATATATATATATATATATATATATATATATATATATATATATACCTATTTTAATTCCAGAACATTCCACTTTCTATGGCACTTAAGTATTTATTTTGTGACAATTCAAGGCATGTAGACTACCATATAGCTTTTCTTGGTGGTTCAGTTGTCAAGAACAAGAGTCTTGCTCTGACTCTGTCTTGCCTGTATATCTCTATAAAATTTTCTATTGATGCCTTTTGTTGATAAATCATAGCCATTTCTGGATCTATACATCCCTCTCCCATTCTATGTACACACACTAGCTCTCAAATTTCACCCTTCTCTTATAAGAAAGAAAAACAGAAAGGCAAAAGTAAGCAGTCCAATGCTTATGTCTGATGAACTGTGCAACATTCTGCTCAGAGGGGAGGTAGAGTTCACTGTAGATAATTTGGTCCCATTATTTGGGACCAAAATTGGTTATTATAATTACTCAGTATTTGGCTTCCTTTTAGTGAACTATGTTATTGTAGTTGTTGTGTTCTTTTGGTTCTGTTGATTCTACCTACATCAGTTTATACAAATCTTCCTATGTTTCTCTCGTCATAGGACTATATAGATTAAGAGTTGGAAGGGACTTTGGAGGTATGATGGGGGCCATTTCTAGATCAGCTTGATAGAACAAAAAGGAAAGGTAATCCCAAAATGAAACCCTCTTTCTGGGTCAGCTTTAATATTATAGTATGGATGATTTGGTGACTGAGAGGTCTCCAGATTAAGTCCCACACTTTCATTTTACAAATGAGGAAACCGAGGCACAGAGTGTGATTCACTTAGGATGTCATAACTAGTAAGTGTCTAAGAATGGATTTGAACCTAGGTCTTCCTGACTCTAAATCTAGGACTCTAACCCAATACTGCAAAATGTACAAAAATATTCTATCAGATGCCCCAGTTTAACTATTCCTCAACTGATGAGTACCCACTTTATTTCCAGTCCTTTGTTACCACAAAAGTGCAACTATGACTATTCTTTCTATTGATGACCTCCCAGGAATATATGTCCTATAGTGGATTCAAGGAATTAAAGGGTACTAATCAGGTTATCTTTTCATTTCTACCATGGAGTGGGGAGCAAGTATACATTGAGAAGGAGGAAAGCAGGGAAGGAGGATTTTGTTGCCCAGTTGGGTATCAGATTGAAACCTAGGAATGTAAGAATGTAAATTCCTTGTAAGTTGGAATTGTTTCAGTTTTTGTATTTTTTTTCCCAGCTCTCGGGACAGTGCCTGTCACCTACAATAGGCCAGGGGTGAGGAACTTGCTAAATCCAAATTTCACAGAACAAATCCTTTTATTAGGGGATTTGTTCTATAAAGTTTGGATTTAGTCAAAAGGCCATAATTGAGTACCTAGAGGGTCACATGTGGCTTCAAGGCTGCAGGTTCCTCAACTTTGTACTAGGCACTTAATAAATGTTTGCTGATTGATGGATGTGTTATTGAGTACAGGAAATTGTCTGACCAAGAACTGCTCTGAAGTTGTTAGAGTCCAAATGTCTAGAAACAAGTGGATGCCTATGTCATTGCTAACCAACTGTGTGCTATTGGGTAAGTTCCTTTCCTCCTCTGACAAGGGAGGAGTGGTAATTTGAACACTTGTCTTACCTAAACTTTGGATTGCCTCCAGTGCTACACACCCAGTAGGTGTTTTATAAATGCTTGTTGAATGAAAGCATGTATGAATGTATAGAAGAGGACACCATGCCAATTGGAGTCTTTGGGTCTCTTATGTACATCTTAGGGACATAGATTTAGATCTGTAAAGGATCTAAAAGGTCATGTGTCTTAACAAATCATTTTAGATAAAGCTGAGAGAGCTCATGTGACTTGTCCACAGTCACAGAGTTAAATGTCCAAGTAAGGATTTGAACTCAGGTCTTCTAACTTTCAACTTCTAACTTCTCTTTAGGATAACAGACAGCCAAACTCCTATTATATTTTAGACAAGGATATTCCTATCTAACATGAATCAAAAATAACAAACCTAGAAACAGAGAAACAAAATTCTACGACCCCCAAGATGAACATTTTGAATATCCTATTATCCTATCAGGGCTGCCATTGTAATAAAAGTAAAATCTACTGAACCCTTCAGGATGAGCAACATCCTCCCTACCTGGGTAATGCAGGGAAATGCTTGCCTCCCTCCTTCAAAGAGAGGTGATGAACTCAGGTGCAGAAGGAGACACACATTTTTTTTGGACATGACCAATGTGAGAATTGGTTGCTTAACTCTGCATATTTCTTACATGTCTTTTTCTTTTTTTCTTTTCCAGTGCAGTGGGTGGGAGGGAGAGAAAATAGATTTTTTTTGCTAATTAAAATAAATGAAATTAAATCTATGAAAAGAAGTGCCAGATTTGAGTCTTGGTTGTGTCATTCACAAGCTGTGTGACCTTAAGCAAGTCACTCCTCCAGTGGATCTACAAAATAAAAAAAAAAGCTCTATTTTTTCTCATGTTCCTTCTAACTTTAAGATTCTGCGGACCTGTGGGAGAGAGGCCAATTGGTGTGTTTATCTTTGCTCTGCTCAGATTCTCTCTGATTTAAGGAAGGATGAGGAAGGCTTCATCCTTGCTCCCTACACCTGCACTTACTTCTCAATCTACTTCTTGTATTCCATTTTTTTTTGTAGAAAATGTGCCTTGAAAAGGCAACAGCCAAATCCTTAGGAAATGGAAGCCTGGAATAACTGCATTGCTGTGAGCAAGAGACTGAGAGAGCAGTCCCAGCTCCCAGCTTTGCTTCACTGCAGAGATAATTCATTTAACCATTATTCACCTGACACCCCATCTCATGAATGTTTGACTGTCAGAACTAAATTCCACCCCAAAGAAAAGCTGTTCTCAGAGAAGATTTGCAGTTATTCTTAAAGAGAGAGAGAGGAGAGAGTGAAAGAAAAAAAGGGGAAAAGTTATTTAAAATAGACATGCGGAGACTCTCCAGAGGAAGGAGGCATGAATTGTGAGAACAGTTCCAGTCAAACTTGAATCCTCTAGGTTTAGGATTTTACTAAGACGGACTGAAAATGAAAGGGAATTGAATACCTTCATTCCCTCCAAAGCCCCATCAGGATCGCCTGCTTAGGATGGGTCAATTCCAAAGGAGGGGGAGTTTGTTTGATGCCAAGGGTTAGTAATGTCTTCTGGATTAGAAGAACTTTTTGTCTTCTTTGGAAGGAAACAAACACCATGCATCTTCAAGGAATGATCCCAACCTGGGGATCTTTCTGAGAAGAGGATTAGGGTAAACTTTGATGAGGGCTGGGTGCTGAAAGAAAGGACAGTAAGTCTGGATGTGATTTGTGTTTCAACCTACCTGTCTTCCTCATGAATTTTAACTTCTTACTTCCAGGGTGAAGATGACTAAGCTTAAAGGAAACTATATGGTGAAATGAGGAAGAACCTTCAGCACTTAGCATGGTACCCTGTACACAGTACAGTAGAAAACATTTGTTGAATTAAATGTCATAGTGAAAAGAAAGTTGAATTTGGAGTTAGAGAGCTGGGTTCAAATCCCATTTCTACCATGGGCTACCGTTATGACTTTGGGTAAGTCATTTTAACTCTAGGTACTTTAGAAGTTTGCTTTTCTATAAAATGAGGAGTTGGGGCTAAATAACCTTGAAGGTCTCTTCTAGCTCTGAATCTATGATCCTAGAAGATTAATAATCATCTTGTGAGGTTGGTAGTGATGGTATAATTACCCTCATTTTAATGATATAGAAAATTAGCCTCAAAGGAATTACCTATGATCACACAGCTCATGTCAGAACCAGGATTTTAATTCAGTTCTATCCTGACTCCAACTTCAGAACTCTTTCCACTATTTCAATTTCCTATAAATATAGCTGTATATTTATTGAGATCTATATTTATTGAATACATACTGGGTGTTCTATGCTGTTAGATACGAGGTATGAGGCTACATTGTAATTTTACATTAATATAGCACTTTCCAGTTTCCAAAGGAATTTCCTTAACAATAATCTTCAAGGTCAGTAGCACAAGTATTAAGTGGTACAGTGGATATAGCATCCTTCATGAGTTCAAATTTGGCTTCAGATACTTCCTAGCTGTGTTACTGAGAAAAAAAAAAGGAAATTTACTGGCCAGAGGTCATACTTCAGACAGTAGAGCTAGGAGACAGATATAATAGAGATGCCTCTACATCCAGGGCTTTTTCCATTGCCACAGGCTAGTGGGAGGAGGATAAGTTATAAGCTTAAGAAATGGTTGGTTTGGACCTCAAGAATTGTACAGTCTGGTCTGGAGACAAGAGATGAACATTGCAAGGAATAGTGAACATTATAAAGCAGAATATAATGAAGTGTTGAACTCTGTAGCATAGAGAGAAAGTATCTAGAAATTAAAAGGAACAGAGGATCAAAGAATAGTCAGAGAAGGCTCTGTGAAGGAGGTGGGAGTTAAGTAAGAGCCTTGTGAATAGTAGCATTTAAATGGGAGGAGGGAGAGGAGATTATGTCAAAAACTTTTAGTGCAAATCCCAGAAGATCACCATCTCTGAGTTCAGGACATCCTCTCCCTCAGAACCCTCCCTTGGCCCTCCTCCCTCAAGACATCATACCCTTGCCCTTTCCCCCCTGCTTTACCACTGAGGCCAAGCATACATTTTCAGGCCAAGAGAATTATTGGATTTTTAAAAAAGATCCAATGGCTTTTTAATTATTGCTTTAATTGTCTTTCTGTGCAGGGTTCAGAGAGTGGTTGACTACCAGACAACTGGGCCCTTAGTAGCATCCCTTTAAGTCAGGGTGAGAGGAAGACATTCTTGGGGGCCCAGGTACAGCTTTACTCAGAACTCATCTTCTGCTCTTACTGCTGTCCACCCAGGTTCAGAGCATCTGACTTTAACAGAGTATCTGACTTTAACAGAGTGCATGACCAGGAATATGCTGTCCATGGTACTAGGACCTCCCCAAAGGCATTTCTAGTGGGTCAGCATCCTGACCATTCCAACATAGTCTTTAATACTATATCCAAAATGGAAAGATGAATAATTTAAACTAATAGGCTCAGACTCATGTTTCTATCCCCTCTGAGATATTGAAATGTCCTTTGTTGCTTCTTTGCATAATTTTTACCATTCTAGGCTTCAAGAAAAGGGAAGGAGTTGGACAATGTTCAGAATCCCAGAGAAAAGCTAAAAGATTTGGCTATATTTCCTGTTCATTTCCCATCTGTTCTACAAAAGCAGCAACACCTGTCTCCTACCTATCCAGGGTTTGGTGAGAAGGGTGGAAAGTGATCAATCACCAATTATTTATTAAGGACCACCAACCATAAAATGTTAAAGAGACAGCATAACATAACGGTTATGACATTGGATCTTGAATCAGGGCATTTGGCTTTGAATCTTGTTCCTTACATTTATTATCTATGTGAATATGGGAAATTTGCTTAACTTCTCTAAGGCCCATTTTCTCATCTATAAAATGAGATTAATAATACTTTCATTATTTATCTTACAGTGTTGTAATGAAAGTGTTTTGTACACTTTACAGTACTCTAGAATTGTTAGTTATCATTCTTGGAACGAAAAGGGACTTTCCCGAAATCATCTGATCCAACCCTCATTTCCTCATTTTACAGATGAGGAAAACAAAGCCTGGCAGAAGGGAAATTGCTCCCAGTATCACATAGACATCAGAGTCACAGAGTAAGAGGCAGAGCTGGGACAAGAACTTGAGCCTTTGATTCCCAGTCCAGAGCTCTTTCAGTTAAAGCCTGATCCCCTTAAAAAAGCAGCACCCAGCACTGTGCTAGGCACTATGGGGTACAAGAGGAGGAGGTCTGCTCCATGTCTACAAGGAAAAGAATTCTAAGACAGGCAATAGAATGAAAGGAGGGTGTGTGTGTGTATACTGAATGTACACTATCAAATTATTTTGGGGCACAGATAATTAGGGATCATAAGGACTTAATTTTGGAAGCATAGTCAGTAAATACTTCTCTTCTCCCTCCATCCCTGAACCAATTAAAAAAAAAGAGAACTTACACATTTATCTTCTTAGGAGTTCCACTTATCCCCTTGAGAATGCTACCCAGATAAAGTACTGGGGCCATAACCCTGCATTCCTCTCCTCTGTTCAATTCAGTAGACATTTATTTAGGACTTGGGAGGAAGTAGAGTAGAAAGGGTATTATATCTCCAGTCAGGAGAACTGGGTTCAAATCTTGATTCTGACATTTGAAGACTTAGGCTCAACTTCCTGTTAAATAAAGTAGATACAGTAATGCTTTTATTAAAGGGCTTGCAGAACTAGCTACTTCAAGGTAAGTGCTTTGTACACCTTAAAGTAAATTTGTTATTAAGCACCTGCTATGTTCAGAACACCATATGAGGCTCTGGGAGAGATACTGAAATAAATGACAGCATTCCTCTCTTCATGGATCTTGCAATTCCTTCTCTGACTATTACCATCTTTCCAGCTCTCTCCATTTCTCTCAGTCCCTCTATCACTCCCTGACTACCAGTTCCTGACAGTTCCAGACTTCCTCATTCTCAAACTTCTTCTGATGTTGCAGCCTCCAGCTTTCCCTGGCTATAAGTAGGATGGTCCCCATTCACTGTCAGCCCAACCCTTCTCAATCCCTCCTCCTCTAAAGCTCCATTCACTTGAAAACCCCTATATGTTTCCCAGTGGTTATGTGGCAGTCAGTAAATAGCCATGAAGGGGAAAGTGAGGGCAGGATGAGTGAATGATAGCTCAATGGGAAACAGCCAATACAGCTCTACATTCTTTTGGGCTAAACTGTCTCAGGAGACAGCCTCTATAGAGCAGTGAGAACCCTGCATGGCTGCTTCTCAGCTGGTCCAGCCTTATGTACCCCTGTAGCAAGATAAGTAATCACAAACTGAATATTGTTTCAGTGATCCTATAAAGACCCTCTTCTCCTCAACTCCCCCAGCCCCTACAATTTTCTGATAGTTGATGATCCACCATTAGAGTGATTTTTTCGCATAAAGATTTATCTACTTTCAGGGGACAAATTATGGGAGAGTAAGAACTTGAAATGTTAGTTATCATTCTTAGAATTGGAAAGGACTTTAGAATGAGTCCTCATCAGTTGGAGAATGGTTGAATGAACTACAATGCAAGGGCATAATAGAATATTATTGTGTAGTAGGAAGTAATAAATGTGATGAATTCTGAGAAAATGATAAACTATGCATTGATAGAGTGAGCAGAACTTAGAAAAGAAATATACACAGTGACTAAAATATAAGTTAAAATAGCACTAAAAGGAAGCTAAATTCTTGGTTCAGAAGAACCAAGTCACTAAGGTCAGTGGAGAGGTTGGGGATTATGGGGGTAAAATATTGCATACGCTCTCAGACATAGGCAGTGAACCAATTGTTACTTAACTGTGTTTGTTATAAGGGAGAGTTAACTGCTTGGGAAGGGAGTATATATGCAAATGACTATGATACAGAACCAATGGCATCAATAAAAACTATTTTTTGTTTTGTTTTGAGACTGAATTTCCTTATTTTACTCACACTGTAGCTGTATTTGCTACTTATGAACCTAATCTTATTGATCAGCACAGGAGCCTTGACCATTTCCAATCTGGATTGATTTGCCTCTTCTTGGGCAGCCTGGTAGCTGTCCAATCCCAGCAGGCTCACCATATTGGTACCAGACTTAGTGCAGACAACTAATTGGTTTATCCCACTACAAACTCAAAACTCCAGAGCTCAAGTGATCCCAGTAACTTGAAGCCATAGTCTCCCCCAGAAGCAGAGATTTCAGGAGTATATCATCACTCTTGGATAAAAACTTACTTTAAAAAACAAAACAAAATGTGATTCAATGGAAGAATCCTAGACTGTATGTAAAGAGGCTTGAGTTCTAGTCCCAGCTATGTTATTAACTTGCTATATGACCATCAGCAAATTGCAATTTTCCCCATCTGAAAAATGAGGAGTTTGGATAAGACCAGTGGTTCCTGGTAGGGCAGCTATGGAATTATGGCAAGGGTTCAATAAGTTTATAAATAAGCAAGTGTATGTACCTTCCAAGAATTGAAAAAAAATATGCCTGGAGGATATGTAGTACTATTTAAAAATTTTTATAGAGATACTAACAATAATTAATAAAGTATTATTGTTCTGTTGTGTCTAACATGGGATTTTTTGAGCGGGTTGGGGCAAAGATACTGGAGTGGCTAGCTCATTTCCTTCTCCAGTGTATTAGGCAAACAGAGGTTAAGTGACTTGCCAGAGGTTAAGTGACAAAGCTAGTAAGTGTCTGAAGTCACATTTGAACTGACAAAGATGAATCTTCTTGACTCCAGGGCCAGCACTCTATCCACTGTGTGACTTAGCTGCCCCTGTAAAGGAAACTTGGAGGACTCTGCTTCATTTTACAGAGAAGGAAACTGAGGCTCAGGAAGATTAAGTGATCTGTTTAAATAAAGCCAGAGATCTTAGAAAGAGGCTAAATGAACACTATCAAGGATTATTTTAGATGAGATTTCTGTTTGGGTATGGGTTAGATTATATACTCTCTGAATCTCTTCCAGCTCTCAGATTAATGAGGAGGACTCAGAAAAGACAAAAATGGGAGTTCTGAAGACAATGTCCATGAAATGCCAGTCTTATTGAGGTTATTTGTTGTATTCTTGGTTCTGCCATTTGGGTGTTGTGGGACCTCAATCCATGTTCCCCCTGTGCCTCAGTTTCCCCACCAGTTCGATTAGGCTCATATATTCTTCCCTTTACAGCTTTAAATGCCATGCCTTGGCTTCCGGGAGAAGAGGGCCACTGCTGCAAACTGATAGCAGCAGCTTTGCTCAGCCTTATCCACATGGTGATGAGGATCCCTGGAGGCAGACTTGATTGAGTGGCACGGGGAGTTAGGCAGCAGAGAGCCCCTCTGCAGCAGTGGAGGGCTCTTGAATTGCTCTGTCTTGGAATCTATGGCAGAAGTGTAATTACCCAGCATACACTCTCTGAAATGAGTGGGCTTGCCCCAGCTCCCCAGGATCTTCAGTGTCTTGGTCATGATTTAAGGCATAAGGAAATCAGACTAATCATGCCATGACCATTGATTTCCACTAACCACTTTATGCTTCCCCTCAAAACAACTCCCCACAAAAAACTCCCCACAAAAAAAAACCCAAACCAAAAAGCAGAAACAAAAACTGAAACTAAACTTTGCTTTTTTGCTCTCATTTCTTTTATCTCCCTCTCTCCCTGAAGGAGAAAAATCAAGCAAGGAGAGTATTCACATATTTAACTAAGAGTAGCCCAGACTCCACCCTACTTTGTACCCAGTCCTTGGCCAGACCTCCATGCTACTTCCTTGCCATCTCACCCATTGATGCTTTCTTCACTCTGAATACCATTTCTACTTCCTCTCCCCTGGAATCTTGAATTAGGTCTCTGGGCCTCCCAGTTCTGGTAGATAAGCTTTTGATTTCTTTTTCCAGGCCTCCAGGCTACTTCCTGGCAGTCTTTTTTTGACATATCCCACATGGGTATCCTGCCCTTTACTCTTTTCTAGTACTCTTTTATGTATTGTCTCCTCCCATTAGAATGTAAGGTCCTTGAAGAAAGGGACTGTTTGGCTTGTTTGTACCTATATTCCTAGTGTTTAGCACAGTACCTGGCACATAGTAAACCCTTAATAAATATTTTTCTTCCTTCTTCCCTCTCTCCCTTCCTTCCTTCTTTCCTCTTTTCCTTCCCATTCTTTTCTTCTTTCTTTCTTTTTCTTTTCCTTCCTCCTCCTCCTCCTTCTTCTTTGTCATCATCATCATCATCTTCTTTTTCTTCTTCTTTTCTCTTAAGAATAGGTCAGACTCTGTGGCAACATGGTCGCATATCTATCCCTCCAAAGAAGAATTCTTATAATATATTTTGTAGGACAGAATGGAGCTAGCTCCATCTTGGTACAGCAGCGATTTTTCTGTTAATCTATGTCCTACTGGGACTAGGGAATGTTCCAGACAAGATCCATTGAAGTGTCACCTTGCATCCAACCCTGGGGACCCAGTAAACAGTAAATAATAGGTGAAATTTGTCTTCAGAGTCCCCTCTGCCTCATTGCTTCACCCATTTCCCTCCTTTCAAAAGCCTTCTCCCAACCCTACTTTCTCAGATCTTAGGACATTAGGCTACAGCTGGAAGGAGAACATTTTATCTAGCTCCTCATTTTACAGTGGAGGAAACTGAGACCCAGAGAGATGTGACTTCCCAAGGTCGCGCAGTCATGTAATCATAGAATCTGAGCTGGGGACCATTATCATGGAGGTCATCTGGTTTTCTACTCCAGGAGTATTTCCCTTATACCCTACTGATGTTGGCAGCCTGGCACCTAGTAATGCCCTGTTGCTTCTCTGTTCCTTCCCTTAAAGGTTTATTCACATTTTGATGTTACTGCTTTCATGTTTGACCCTTTCCATGAGTATTTGCATTTCCAAAGAGAAAGGTGATGTTTAGCCCAAGGTAATGAATCTTCTTTAGGTAGGAATTCAGTCCTGTTGACGTCTGAAAGAAGGGAGAAAGGCCACATGCAGTCATTTTTTTTTCTGAAGAGTAATCTAGACTCCTATCCAAGACAAAGTATTTCCATGGTGGGCAGAGAACTGAAGGGAGAGGGCCCTGAACTGACAGGCTTCCTCCACTACAGTCCCTTTTCTGCAAAGAGATGATCTGTGAATGTAGCAGTCATTCATACCTGAAAAGAAATCTCTGTACATGGAACTGGGAAGTCTCTGGAAGTTTGAGGACATGGTAAACTGGATTAAAGTAGATCTGGATCACAGGGTATTGTTGAGAGCATAATTTCCAGCTCCAGGAAAGAATCTTAAAAATCAATCTGGTCTAACTAACTGTCTGATTTACAGAGGAGTAAACTGAGGGAAGCTTGGTGGTACAGTGGCAAAGGACCTGGAGTCAAAAAAGACTCATCTTTTCCTCAGATGCTTAACTGTGTGACCCTGGGTAAGTCACATAACCCTGTTTGCCTAAGTTTCCTCATCTGTAAAATGAGCTGGAGAAGGAAATGGCAAAAACCACTCCAGTGTCTTTACCTACAAAACCCTAAATGGGATCACGAAGAGTTAGGACTGAAAAATGACTGAGTAACTACAAACTGAAAATTAAGGAGAGGAAGATACTTTTCCAAAGTCAGAGGAGTAAGAAATAGCAAAATAGGGTTTGGATTCAGTTCTTTCTTCCAACTCCCAGTCTAGTGCTTGTTCTGCTGCCTTTCCAGGAAGGCAAGTGATTAGCAGTTGCGACACTGGCAGGCAGCGGTGGCGGTTATGACAACAGCTTCTTAATGTGGAAAGTGGGATCCTAATTATTGCGTGAAGACTGGCAAGTGAAGAGTCAATCAGAGCTTCAGTTTATAGCAGCTTGGGCTTGAGAGCTGCCTTCATTCACAGTCGCTGTCCTAAGTGAGGAGATGCTGAACTGCAACGTAAAGTGTAGAGTCTGGAAAGAGGGTCAAAGGGACAGGCCCAGAGGTACCTGCCTATCACTTCATCTACCAATTGATCAAAAGGATTTTTCCCTCATGTGAAAGCAGCAGGCTCTGAAAGTGATCATTTCCTTTTCTGATCTCCCAGTACTGCATATTCCTGTTATTCATTTCTTCTACCCTAATTTGTATTATATGTATATGTGCTTGCCTTATCGTCCCTACTATATTGAAAATTCCTTGAGCACAAAGATCAGGTCTTATTCCCCAGTGCATTTGTTTCTTGGGCAGCTAAGTGGTGCAGCGGATAGAGTGCAGATCCTAAAGTTAAGAAGACTCATCTTTGTGAGTTCGAATGTGGTTTCTGGCACTTATTAGCTAGGCAAGTCACTTCACCCTTCTTGCCTCAGTTTCCTCATCTATAAAATGAGCTGGAGAAGGAAATGGCAAGCAATCATGCCAAGGAAGCCCTAAAGAGGGTCACAAAGGGTCAGATATGATTGGAATGATTGAACATCAACAAATCCATTCCTTGTTCATAGTATGTATTTGATAAATTGTTGATGAATACACTTCTGGGAATTGCTGATTTGGAATTAGAGAACCCTGGTTTGCCCCCTGGCTGTTCCTGGGATTATACATCTGTATGAGCTTGGGAAAATTACCTCTCTCTCTAGGTCTTAGTTTCCCACCCCATAAAATTATCTACTGTATTTGATGGTAAGCTTTTTGAGCTCAAAGATTGTCTTTATTTATTTATATCTTTATCCCCAGTGTTGAGTGCAGTGCCTGCTATGTAGTAGGTGCTTAATAAATGTTTATTCATTAAAATGAGGAGGACACTTGGAACAAAATGGTCTCTAAGGTTTCTTCCTATTCTAAGACCTATGAATGGAGACTAGGTCAGACCAAGAAGTAAAGAGAACCTCCCCATAAGAACTATAGGAGATGTGTTATTGTCCTAACCCTTCAATTTAGTCAATAAACATTTATTAATCACCTACTATATAGCAGGCACTGTGCTAAGCACTGGAGATACAAATACAGAAAAATGATGACAGATGATGTCTCCAAGGACCTTATAATCTATGGGAGCAGATGACACACAAAAGAAAGTACAAAAGGGACAGAGGAAGGAATGACCCTTGGGCATGATGAAGTGCATGATGGAGTACAGCCAGGTGGTAAATAAAGAGATGGCTGACCTGGGTACCCTCTTTGAAGGGAGGTTCTGGAGGAGCTTTCTCCTTCCACTCCCCGATCAGAGGAACCTCAGGGGTAGTGAGTGCTGACTAAGAAATTACTAAGCTAATATGGTCTTATAGGTTGATGAGGTTCCTGGGGTCAGATGGAAAAATCCAAAGGAGTGCCATGGAGTGTGAAATCAAACATTTATTAGGCATTTCTTACATATAAATCACCTTTCTGAAGAAAGTAAAATTAAAATTAGACACCACAGACACCTTGCCTTCAAGGAAAGTATAGCCTAGTAGGATAGCTTGGTGCAGTGGAGAGAAGACCTGATTGAAGACAAAATATTTGGGTGGTATTAAGTCAAATCAACAAGCATTTATTAAGTATATACTATGTGCCAGGACAAAGAAAGGCAAAAAGAGCTCCTCCCCTTAGGGAACTTACATTCAAATGAGGAATTTCAGTAGTTTAAAACTGCACTAAGACTTTTGGGACACATTCTTTATAGAGTAGGATCACCTAGAATACATAGAAGGCAATTTGAAAGGGGAAGGCAACTGGGGGTGGGGTGGGGCTCTTGCAGAAGTTGGCTTTTGAGCTCAGTCTTGGGAGAAGTCAGGATGATGGGAGATGGAGGCGAGGGGCAGAGCATTCTAAGCATGAAGGACAGTATGGAGATGAGAGATGGAGTATTATGTTCAAGGGACTGCAAATTGGCTAGTGTTGCTTGAACACAGAAAAAGTGAAATTCTCCTTATTTCTTGGTCTGACCTAGTCTCCATTCTTAGGATTTAGAATGGGGAGGAATCTTAGAAACCATTTTGTCACTCAAATTCTCTTTATTTCAATGAATACACATTTATTAAGTACCTACGATGTGCCAGGCATTATGCTAAGCACTAGGGATAAAAAAAAAACCAAATAAATCCCAAACATAACAAGGAGGCGTAAATCATGAGAAGACTAGGAAAATAGGAAAGGAGCTTAAATGCCAAACAAAAGTGTTTATGTTTTATCCTGCAGGTGATAGGGAGTCACTGGAGCTCATTTAGTGAGGATGGGGGGAGAGGTGACATGATTGGACCCACTATGCTTTAGAAAAATCACCTTGGCAGTTGAATGGAGGATGGACTGGAGTGGAGAGAGACTTAAAGTCTCAGCCATGACATATATTATCTGTGAGATACCAGGGAAGATGCTTCACCAATCTGAGCTCATCTGTAACAAGGGGATAATAAGACTTGTACTACCTACCTCACAGAAGTACCATGAGGAAAGTACTTTGCAAACCTTAGGAACCATAGAAATATGAGTTGATTTCATTATACTTCCAAAGAGCTATAGTTTCTCTGCCTAAGACTCCTTTCTCTGATGCAGATCACAGTCCTTCCACATCCTTTCATTTGTTTCTTCTCTCTGTCTCTCTCTATTAAGTCATGCCATTAATTTTCCATTATATACTTTTTATAGTTAGGTACCTCAATGAATAGAATGCTGGCTATGGGGTCAGGAAGATCTGAGTGCAGATCTGTACTGAAATACTCTCCATGTGGCCCTGGGTAAGTCAGAGATTCTGTCTCAGTTTCCTCAGCTGTAAACTGGGGATAATTGTAGCCCTTTCTTTCCAGGGTGTTTGTGAGGATCAAATCATTTAATATTTGTATAGTGCTTAGCACAATGCCTGGCACATAGTAGGCTTATTCCTTTCTCTTCCTTTCCACTTCCTTTTCTTCTTCCACTGAAGGGGGTGCCTTGGGTGCTGATGGTACCTGACCTTTTGTATATGTAGCTTTTCAATTTCCAAAGAACTCTCAAGGCCAGACTTTTGTTTAATTGTCCCACAAATTTTTGTGGCCAAAAAATCTGGTGACCAAGCCTCTGATGAATCTCTCTGAACTTACCCAGTATGGTCCTTGAATAAGAGATGCAGAGTTCACTGTTATACTAATATTGGAAGCTTTTCCAGCTTGGCAGACCCTGCCAGAGCTTGTACTCTGCTGGAATAGCCTTCAAGAATCTCTGGTCACCTTCACAACATGAGGAGACATCATAAAAGGACTTCCATGGAGGACAATTCAACTAGACAAATTTCCAATTTTTAGCACGTAGTGTGTGTTCATCTTTTGCTGCTGAAGAAGATCATGCCATCAGAGAAATAATGACATGACTTGTACTTGTCGCTTTGAGTGAGGGAGGACTGTGAAGTTCACCAGCCTCACTTCTCCTCCAGAGTCATCTGAATCCAGTGACCAGATATTCATCAGGAAAACTGGAGATGACCCAGAATGAGGCAGTTGAGATTAAGTGACTTGCCCAAGGTCAAACAGCTAGTGAGTGTCAAGTGTCTGAGGTGAGATTTGAACGCAGGTCCTCCTGACTCCTATGCTGGCGTTCTATCCACTGCACCACCTAGCTGCCCCACAGGTAGTAGTAGGTGCTTAATAAATGTTTATTGACCTAATTCCTTCCTTCTTATGGTGGTAAACAGTAGCCCAACCTTCAACTAGAGCTTTTAGTTAATACTTTAGTCTGGACGATAATCCTTCACAATTGATATAACAGTGCACTTTCCAAAGTGATTTTATATTCATCAGCTCATCAGATCTTTACAGTCACACTAATAGATTAGCAGAACTAATTATTGATTGTCAGATCTAAAAGAAACCTGAGAGGCAGTGTGGGATAGTGGAAAGAGAGTTGGACTTAGAAGAGATGTGTGTTGATAGTTCTGTCTCTGATACTTAATAGACTTTGACCATGAAATAATTGCTTATCTTCTCTCCACCTCAGTTTCCTCATATGTAAATTGGCATAATAATAATACCTTGCAATACCTATCATAACAGGCACCATAAATTGGTGCAGTGGATACAATAGTGGGTGGACTTGGAGTCAGGAAGACCCAAGTTCAAATCTAGCTTCAGACACTAACTAGCGGTGGACCCCTGGGTCAATTTTATCTGCCTCAATTTTCTCATCAATAAAATGGTAGGCCAGTAATAACGCCTGCTTCCCAAAGGTGTGGTTAACTAATTTTCATAAAGGGCTTTGCAAATCTTGAAGAGCTATATAATAAATACTTGAGTACTCCATTGGTATCCTTGCAATTTTATAAGAAGTTGGGGAAATTTGGATGGACTAGTCTTTGTTGAATCTATGGAAGATTATGGACAAAACTATCACAGGATGGGCCTTGATCTGCATTCTTGGAAGGACCATCCACATTCATATGTTCGTGAATTAATTGGAATGAGTACATATCTTGCAGGGCTGCTGTGAGGATCAAATTCTTGTGAAGTCATTTCCTCACTCCAGGTTTCAGTTTCCTGAATGGTCAAATCAGGATTTCTGTGGTTTCTTCCATTTAAACACATTTGTGGTTTGGGATCTAGAATAGAACCAGAAGAGATGGGTGAAAGCCAGAGTCTTGTGGTTATAGTGGTGATGGGGGCCTTTTGACAGGGGTCCTAGGATCACAGAATTTAGAGCTGGATGCAGAAAGGAAAAGAGAAAACGACAAACACTTATTAAGACTCTAATACATGCCAGGCACTGTGCTAAGAGCTTTACAAATACCATCTCATTTAAGCTGGAAAAATGCCTTAGGGCTCAATTAGCCCAATCTCCTCAGTTTTAGATGAAGAAATGGATGCTTAGAGATGGGAAATGACTTGCCCAAAGTTATACAGCTGAAAAGTAATGAAGCCAGGCTTGGACTCTAGATCCTTTAATCCCAAACACACTTTACTATGTGGTTTGGGAGGTAGGCAGGAATGGACTAGGATGCTTTAAGCGGCTTCAAACTCAGGGGTGTTCAAATTAACAACAACACAACAACAAGAGCTAACATTTGTATATGGCTTTAAGGTTCGCAAAAGGCTTGTTCATAAAATGAAGGATTGAAAAGAACAGTTCTGACTTCACCATAGAAAGTTTCCCAATTAGGGTATACAGTGATCCTGAGACTCCTAGGTAAGTCATGAAAGTTAGTGGAAACTTTAGTGAGGCTGTCATAAAATAATAGACCCTGCCCTACTTATCTCCCAGAGTTAATTTGAAGCTCACATGAAAGGTACTTGGAAACTACACACAAGTAAGGTAATGTGTCACCTGCAACCTCAGATCCTGTTGGACAATGGAGAGAGAAGAGGAAGTAGGAAAATGGTAAAACAAAATACATTGAGCCACTAGATGGCACAGTGAGTGGATAGCGTGTCAGGTTTGGAGACAGGAAGACTCATTGTTGTGAGTTCAAATCTAGCCTCAGACACTTGCTAGCTGTATAACCCTGGGCAAGTCACTTCATCTTGCTTACCTCAGTTTCCTCATATGTAAAATAAAGTAGAGAAGGAAATGGTAAACCATTCCAGTATCTTTGCCAAGAAAACACCAAATGGAGTCATGAAGAATTGGACAGGACTGAAAGGACTGAACAGTAACAAAGCAAAATAATAGTTGATGAGACAAATGATAGAAAGAACCCAAGAGGCCAATGCACTATAGTGGAAAGAACACTAGATCTGTAGTAAAAAAAAACCAACCTGGGTTCAAGTGCATTTACTTCTATATGACTTTTTATGTGATTCAGTGTCTCTGGACCTGGGGAGTTGTACTACATGGTGTTGTTGGAGGCAGCTTAAGCAGTGTATTAACCAGGTAAATCCAAAGGAGGGGAAATGGTTCTGGATTTAAGATAAAACTCAGAAGCCATCACCAGAACCACAATGTTGTGTTCATCCAGCCACCCCAGAATGATTCATAATAGCCTAGGTGGGGAGAGAGGTAAGAAGGCTCCTTCCTTTGCAGGCAGGTACTATCTCTGCTTAAACTCAGCACCTGCCCAGGTATTGCCACATCTTGTTACTGCATGAGATACATGATATGAAACAAACTCATTTATGCCTTGTAACCCAATTCTGTCTGCTCCATTGCATTAGGAGTGTGGCAGTGTTTCCTTTCAGGCTCCCCTGGGGAAGACAAGGGATGGAAAGGAAACAGGGGGCATGTGGAGAAGTGTTTCTGGAGCATCTTCTTGGGTAGGTGGAAGATAATCCCTCCTGGGATTCCTCAGCTTGTCTCCTGCTCCAGCCACTTCAGTCCCTGGCCTGCTTCTAACACACTGGGATTTGTGTCACTCTGGTATTCCTCAGCCTCAAGTTAAAGAAGCATACCATTATAGTCTGGAAGGGCATAGAATGTCAGAGCTATTTTACAGCTGAGGAAACTGAGGCCCAGAGAAGTTAAATGACTTGCCCAAGGTCACACAGTTTAGACATATATGAGCCAGAATTTGAGTTCATGTCTTCTGATTCCTGACGTAGCACTCTTACCGTTGTACCACACTGTTTCTCAGGGACAGAGAGAAGAGGAAGAGGCTATAGGAAGAATAGTAAAGGGAGAGACTGAAGGGGAATAAAGGGAAAGGGCAGCTAGATGGTACAGTGGATAGAGTACTGGGTCAGGAGTCAAGAAGATTCATCTTCCTATGTTCAAATCTGACCCTAGGCACTTCTTAGCTGTGTGATCCTAGGCAAGTCACTTAACCTTGTTTGCCTCAGTTTCTTCATCTATAAAATAAGCTGGAGAAGGAAATGTCAAACCATTCTAGGATCTCTACCAAGAAAACCCCAAATAGGGTCATGAAGAGTTAGCTAGACACTACTGGAATGACTGAGCAACATCAATAAGAAAAGGGGAAAAGGAGAGGAAGGGGCAGAAGGGAGGAGAGGGAGAAGAGAAAAGAAGCAGGAAAGACGAACAGGCAATCAGACAGCCCTCTCTGCCTTTCATTCTGAAATAAAAAGAGGGAGAGGAAAAACAAGGAAAGAAGGAGCTAGAGAAGAAGGTGGCAGTATGTTTTTCCTGCTAACTAAGGTCTGGGGCTGTCACCAACTGTGGAGTTAATTCAGACTTGGAGGAGAAAAAAGAAAGAAGAATCCAATTGTAAATATATCTGTGTCCTACTTCTCCCTGTCACACATTTAAATCTATTTGATCCATTCTAATGGATTGATCTGCAAGTTTGTGCACACGGCTCCGTTCTGGGCAGCATACCCAGGAGCAGGCTGCCCATCACTACCTGTCACTTCCACTCAGACTCACCACAGCCTGGAGCTGCTGGGAACTGAGCCAATTACTGGATAAAGGGCTTTCTTATCCCTTTTCCCTCCTCTTGTTCAGTATGGTATGGCCTAGCTTCTTTTGCCTGTGCTGTGGTTACCCCTTTCTCAGGATCCAGGTTTTATGGAGGTCTTCTTCCTCAAGCCCCTATACTGAATTCATTCTCTCCTGCTGCCCCAGGGAGGAGAGGGGAATGGGGAAGGAGGAGGGCAGACAGAGTCACCCAGACACAGTCTACTTCTCCTTTTCAGACTTATTGAGGTCAGTGCCCTGTTTAGCCACTGCTCCCAGAAGCCCTTTATTATCAACACCTGGAACTGGCTTCTCTCAGACAAGAATCACCTCCAAACCCCAACCCTTTTCTCTCCCCCCATGATTAAGATTGGCTTAGGAAGGGCTTTCATTCCAGACTCGAATAAGGAAAATATTTGAGGTCAGGGTCTATACTTTCTTACTCAAATCCAATTCTCACACAAGTCAGTCTGTAGGCTGCTTGAATCAGCATTTTGGAGATGTCCTAGATAGACACTAGCAGTTACACAGATAGCCCAATGAATTCTGATCTCTCTGCCCATCTCCTTCCCTCTGAGAGGGGAAAAGCCCCTGATGGGGGAGTCAAAAGGTCTGGGATCTAGCTCTAGTTTGACCCCTGACTCTGTGTGATCCAGGACCAGTCATAAAGACATTTGGGCTTGGCCTTTAGATTGGAGAGAAAACTTGCTCCCTCCCAGAGATGAGTGGAGCAGAGAAGAAATGACATAATGCATATTTAAAAGGCTCTGTTATTTTGCTAAGGTTTTGCTACTGTCATTGAGGGGCTGCATGGCAGAGTAGATAGAGTTCTGACCTTGAACTTAAGAAAGGTTAGCTTCATATCCTTTCTCTGACAATTTCTAGCTTGGTGACTATGGATAGAGTACCAAATCCTAGGTGGAATCAGCTTTCTCTAAGACCATAACTCTAAGTCACAGACAGGCTGTAGCAAGCCTCCACGGGGAGAGTCCTCATACCGATGGAATCACATTTCATAAATATTTGTCTAACTTTGGATAGAACAGGCTGCTCCAAATCCACAAAGGGGAGCTCTCCCTGGGTTTACTTGTGAGGGAAATAGGGTCTTTCCTGTTGTGTATGGCTGTTCTGCTCCAGGGGATCCCTGGGATGTTTTTCCCAGAAGAATGGTTGGGAATGGAATGATTGTTCCTCAGAGTCAGATCCTTCATTTACACCGTTATCCCATTTGCTGTGTGACCTCACTCCTCTCTGTCTGGTGAGCTCCTTGAAAACAGGGATTGTCTTGATTTTCTATTTGTATTACTATCACTTAGCACATTGCTTAGCGCAGAGAGAACCCTTAAAAAATGCCTTTTCATCCATTCATTCACCTATCCAAATCTTACCCATCTTTTGATGGTCAGGTCAAGTCTTAACCTCTTACACAAAGGTTTCCTTGACTACATTAGCTGTAGAGGCAGTTAGATGGTGCATGCCTGGGTCTAGAGTCAGGAAGACTTGAGTTCAAATTTGGTCTGACACTATTTATGTAACCCCAGACAGGTCACTTATCCTCTGTCTGCCTCAATTTTCTCAGCTGTAAAATGGGAACATAACAACAGTATCTACCTCCTAGGTTGTGAGGATCAAATGAGATATTTAGAAACCACTCAAGACAATGCCTCATACACAGTAGGCACTTAATAAATGCTTGTTCTTTCCCCCCTCCCTCTCACCTACTTGCGTCATTTTTCTCTTGATCTAATGTTTTATTTGTAATCTGCCCTGCACAGTTTACATAGGATCACATATTGTTCCTTTGTCTCAGGTGAGGAAATCTTGCATCCAAGATTATGTATCAGATGTTTTTCAGTCACACTCAATGCTTCGTGACCCCTATTTGAGATTTTCTTGGCAAAGATACTAATGGTTTGCCATTTTCTTCTCCAGCTCATTTTACGGCTATGGAAACTGAGGCAAATGATGACTTGCTAATTAGCTAATTCACACAACTAATTAGTGTCTGAAAAATGACACCTGACATACAGTAGGCACTTAATGAAAGCTTGTATGTCAGACATCGTATCAAGTGCAAGAGAAACTAAAGAAAGTAAAAGATAGTCTCTACTCTCAAGGAGTTTATGGTCTAATGGAAATTGCTGAAGTTTATCTGTGAGGGAGGGGGGCCCAGTTCCTTCTTCTGTACCTTCCCCCACCTGTCAGTTACACCTCACAGGATCATAAATACAAAATTGGAAGGAACTTTACAAAACTATCTTGTTCAACCTCCTCAATTTGCAGATGAGGAAACTGAGGCCCCAACTTTTGAAACTATTATCTCCGTACCCAACCTCTTCCCTGTCCCTCACTGCACTGACCATTGCCTTCATATTACCAAATCCTAATTGGAATCAGCTTTCTGTGTTGCCCTTCCTGAGAATATCTGGATTTTAACAGAGGATCATTGGGAAAAAAAGCATCAAAGAATACTGAACAGTGACATCTCAAATGCTTAACAAAACGCCTTTCTTAGAGTAGCTAAGGTACTAAATGGGGTTTACCAACAGGTGGAACTATGGAGCTGAGGATGCTGGCAGGTAGGAGGTAGAGAGTCTCCCAGTCATAACAGATGTGGACAGATAGATATCCAAAATAAGACATAAGTAGTTGTACTCAAACTTCTCATTATAGTTAAGTGGCCAGAGATCAGAGCTGATGGATTCAAAACAGGGATAAACATGACAGAGGTCCACAGCAAGGATGCCAAATACGTATGCCTGGAACCAATGGATAGGAGACATTGGCAGGCAGGATTCAGATGACCAGATTGTACTACCTCCATCAATAACAACAGTGGACAGGGAATAGATCTGTGATGAGTATGAAGTCGAACAAAATCATACTGAAGATGTAGGATGCTACCGTACTGCTGAGAGGCAGAGAAACCTGAACTTTCCTTGGCAGGCAGTAAAGGAAGGGTCATTGATTTTTGAGCAGAGGAGTGATAAGATCAGATTTTTGAAAAAGAAAGATTCTTCTGGTAACAGGGTGAAAGATCAGAAAAGAGAGAAAATAAATGTCAGCCAGTTGATCAGCATACATTTATTAAACACTTTATGCCAGGCATTGTGCTAAGCACAGGGGATGCAAAACTGGTCTCTGTCCTGATGGCGCTCACATACAAAAGGGACAACACACATATGTAAATGTACATATAAGATATATACAAAGTAGATAAAAGGTAATCCCACTGTCACAAAGGAGTGATAGTGGGAAGGCTTATAAGGAAGCTATTCCAATAGTACAGGAGAGTGGTAATGAAGAATTATATTGGAAAGGTTGTGGGAACATAAAAAAAGGAGATGGACATCCAATCCAGCTGTCTTTCCACCACAACTGACTATCTCACATCTAAAGTGCAAGTTTGGAGCTCAGAAAAGAAGTCATGAATGAACCTAGGCAACATTGATAGGACTGGACCTGTAGTCTGGAAGACCTAATTGAGTTCAGATATGACCTCAGATACTTACTAGCTGTGTGAACTTGGGCAAATCACTTCATCTGTTTGACTTAGTTTCCTCATCTGTAAATGGGATAATAACAGCAACTTCTTCACAAGGTTGTTATGAGAATCAAAAGACATAATAATTATAAAGCACTTATCCCAGTTTCTGGCACACAGTATGCACCATATAAATGTTAGCTATGATTACCATTAGAGATGTATTTTGGAATCATCTGCATGAAGGTTGTAGTTGTTTTTATGAATGAAATGGCCAAGGGAGAGGGTTGTAGGAAGGTAGAAAGGAATCTAGGATAGACTCGTGTTCAGAAGCTAAAGGCTTTGAGCCTTTTCACGGTTATCACTTGAGGCAGGATGCTCCAGTGTTCAGAGGCTCAAAGAGTCTTTTCTCTCTTGGGGGTAATGTTTTTTCTAGAATTAAAGTCTCCAAGTCTTTGGGTCACAGGGAGGTGGCCCTACAGTTGGTGGTGCCCTCCCCTCTGAGGTCACCTGGAGGGTAGGGATAAGGATGAATTATCCCTATCCCTAAAGAAATCTTCATTTCCTATATTTGCCTAGAATGGAATGTTTCCAGGATTGGCAGTGATGTAATGATGGGGACCCACCATTCTAATTCCCTCTTAGAGTATAGGGCTGGGGTCCTAGAAGCAGGCATCTTTCTTGACTTGATCTCTAATCCAATCCCATCTCCATTACCCCCCTGACTCTACTTTTACCTGATGTGATCCAATCCAATAAACATTTATTAAACACTTACTATGTTCCACACAGAGTGCTAAGTGCTGAGGACACAATAAAAAGGACAGTTGCCCCCAAATCCTGAAAGTCTGGCAATTCATTGAGTGTCCATTTTTTTTCCACTCAGGATTATGTTTAACTTTGCTGAGTATGATATTTTCAGCTGCAACCCCAGTTCTTTTGCTCTTTGATATACAGTATTCTTTAATCATGTCTCCGCCATATCTGAGTTGTTTTTTCTTCTTATTGCTTGCATTATCTCTCCTTGAGCCAAGGATTTCAAAATTTGACTGTGATATTCCGATAGGTTCTCCTATAGGTGGTGATTGGTGAATTTTTTTTTCTATTTTCTATTTCTACTTTTCCCTCTTGTTCTAATGCTTCTTTAATTATTTCTTGTATTATTGTATCAAGATTCTGTTTTTGATTGTAGCTTTCAGGTAATCTGATTATTCTTATGTTTTCTCTTCTTGATCTGTTCTATAAACCAGTTGTTTTCCTTGTGAGATGTTTCATATTTTCTTCTATTGTTTCATTCTTTATATTTTGTTTTATTATTTCTTGGTCTAAGTTTCTGACTTCCCTTTTCCTAACTCTAATTTTCAAGGAGTCATTTTTGTCCTTAAGATTCTGATCTTCTTTTCCAGTTGGTTAACTTACTTTTCATAGTATTCTTGTTTTTCTTAGATTGTTCTTATTTTTTAAATTCCTTGATCTCTCTGATTTAATTTTTAAAGTCTTTTAAAAAGTTCTTCTATGAGTTCTTTTCAGGTAAGTGGCCATTTGACATTACTCTTTGGAGTAGGAGAGGCTTTTTTTTTGCTTCAGTATCCTCTTCTGAAGATAATCCTCTTCTATTTTTATAGTAAAGTTCGACATTTGAGTTCTTTCTCCTTTGCCTGCTTATTTAAGAAAAAATTGTAGCAGTTTATTATTGTAATCGCCTCTAGTCTTGGAAGATGGGAGATGGTGCCTCTGACCTCAGATCCTCCTTCAGTTCTCCCCTCTGACTTGGAACTGGAATCAAGACCTCCACCCTCCTGTAAGTGCTCACAGCCAGTAGCATTCTCATCTCACTGTTTCTGCACTCACTGGGTGCATGCCAGTTTTTTCTCACCCAGGGCTGCCTCAGCAGCACATCTCAGCCTGGCGTACCTTATCAGCAGAGGTTCACTCATTGTTCCCCTGCTCAGATACTGACTCCTCACACTATCTGGGAGGTAGAAATTCCTGTGACTGGGGCCAAGGCTACCTCCCAACCCAACTAGCCCTAGAGCTCCCTGCTAACTGTTCCAGCAAAACTAGCCTGGAGGTGTTTACATTTCACAGGGAACAAACCTGGGTCCTGGGATTTTTGTTCAGATCTCCAACAGTCCCAGGAGAACTGTTCTACTCCAACTCTTGTTTATTTTTACTGCTCTACATTTGCCCTGAGATATTATTTTGTCTTGTTTGTTGGGGAAATCTGGAGAGCTTGGAATTTTCTGACCTATTCCATCATTTCCCCAGAATCCTGTCCTAGTCTGTTTTTTAAGGTGTTATTTTCTTCAGTATTTTTTGTGCCTCCTTTAGCCAGCTGTTGACTCACTTTTCATTATTTTGTTGTATCACTCTCATTTCTCTTCCCAGTTTTTTCTCTCCTTCTCTTACTTGATTCTCAAAATCCCTTTTGAGTTCTTCCATGGCCTGAGACCAATTCATATTTTTCTTGGAGGCTTTGGATGTGGGAGATTTGACTTCATTATCTTCTTCTGAGTATATGTTTTGATCTTTTTGTCACCATTAGTAACTTTCTATGGTCAGAATTTTTTCTGTTGTTTGCTCATTTTCACAGCCCATTGTCTTTTAACTCTGTTAAAGTAGGCCTCTGCTTCCACAATGGAGAGGGCACTGGCCCAGGATTCAGGGGTTTTGTGCAGCTGTTTTCAGAGATACTTTTAGGAACCTGTAAATTTTCTGTTATTTCAAGGTGGAATGATCTAAGAAGAGGTATTTACTACTCTCCTGGTTTGTGCTCTGGTCTGTGAGTGACCATAAGCACTTTTTTTGCTCTGAAACGGTGAGGAGGGTACCCCCTCCACTGTGGCTGCAAGCTCTAGTGTGCTAGAGCACCTCCTCACCCTGGGACTGTCACCTGTATCTAAGTATGGGCAAAGTAAAAGAGTCCTGCCTTTGGGCTAACAAAGAGATCTCTGTAATTTCCTTATGACCAGTTGTTTAATTCCCCTTACTGTCTATGGGCTGAGAGATCCAGAAGTGGCAGAATCAGCTGCTGCTTATTCAGTGACTTCCAAGGCCTGCTCCTGGTTTGCTGGGGAAGAGGCTGTGTTGTTGCAACCTGTGCTGAACTGTGCTCCACTTTCATCCAGGTGCAACCAACCTTTTCCTGTTGATCTTGCAAATTGTCTTCGGTGTCTGTGGGCTGAGAGGTCTGGAAACCACCGTTGCTTCCGCTGATTCGGTAGCCTGAAGTCTGCTCCTGGTTTACTGGGACCTGGGTCTGTCCTGGCAGGGCCTGCATTGGACAGTGCTTCTCTCTCACATGGTGCAACAGGCCTTTCCTTTTGACCTTCTAAGTGGTCTTGGGCTGGAAAATTGTTTTGCTCCATCTTTTGTGGGTTCTGCCACTCTAGAATTTGCTTACAGTCATTATTTAAAAGTATTTGGAGGGATTTATGGGAGAGCTCTGATGAGTCCATGCCTTTACTCTGCCATCTTGGCTCCATTTTCCTTAAAGGGACTCTTAAAGGGCTCACTTACAGCCTAGGCTTTGCAAGATGCCTCAGAATAATTGAGCATGAGGGGTGAAGCCAAGATGGTGGAGTAAAAGCAGGGACTTACTTGAGCTCTCTCCCAAACCCTTTCAAATACCTGTAAAAATTACTCTAAACAAATTCTAGAGCTGCAGAACCCACAAAGTGAAGGAATAAAACAAATCTCCAGCCCAAGACAGCCTAGAAAGTTGACAGGAAGTGTCTATTGCCCTGAACTGGGAGCAGAGCACAGTCCAGCATGGGCTGTGCCAGCATAGATGCAGCTGGAGCAGGCCTCAGGGGACTAAATCATTGGAAACTAAGGAATTTTCAGACTTTTTGGCCCACAAATGCCAAAGACAGCATAGAAGGTCAGTGGGAAAACTTTTGGTTCTCAGTGGGGGAGGAGTGTCATTGTGGTGGAGGTGGCAGTAGCAGGGGCTGCTTCTGGAGCTCCTGGCCCACAGATAATATGGGGATCCAGCAGCTGATTAGAAGGTGATTACAGGGATCTCTTTACTGGCACTGATGCAGGATTCTCTAGCTTTGCCCTGCTTGGATCTGGGTCGCAGTCCTCGGGTGAAGAAGAGTGTTGGTGTGGTGGAGCTTGTGGTGTAGTGGAGAGGGAATCCTCCTCAACATTCTTTTTTTAATATAAATTTATTTATTTAACTTTTTACATTCATTTTCACAAAATTTTGGGCTCCAAATTTTCTCGCCATTTGTCCCCTTCCCCACCCCAATACACCAAGCATTCTAAATTCCCCTATCACCAATCTGTCCTCTCTTCTATCATCCCTCTCTTCCCTTGTCCCCATCTTCTCTTTTGTCCTGTAGGGCCAGATAACTTTCTATTCCCCATTACCTGTATTTATTATTTCCTAGTAGTAAGAAAAATACTCGTTCCTAAAACTTTGAGTTCCAGCTTCTCCCCATCCCTCCCTCCCCACCCATTCCCTTGGGAAGGCAGGCAATTCAATATAGGCCATATCTGTGTAGTTTTGCAAGTGACTTCCATAATAGTCGTGTTCTGTAAGACTAGCTATATTTCCCTCCATCCTATCCTGCCCCTCATTGTTTCTATT
>CM053770.1:312541019-312567803 GCA_028658325.1 Potorous gilbertii
GTCTCCTTTATCAAGGTATTGACCCATTTCTCATACTTTTCTTGCATCTCTCTCATTTCTCTTCCCAGTTTTTCCTCCACCTGTCTAACTTGATTTTCAAAATCCTTTTTGAACTCTTCCATGGCCTGAGCCCAATGGATATCTATTTCAGATATTTGGGATACAGAGGCCTTGACTCCTATGTCTTTACCTGATGGTAAGCATTGTTCTTCCTCATCAGAAAGGAAAGGAGCTAACATCTGGTCCCCAAGAAAGTAACCTTTTATGGTCTTATTTTTTTCCCTTTTTTGGGCATTTTCCCAGCCAGTTACTTGACTTCTGAGATTCCTCTCCACCCCTGCCTAGATCTGCCTTGGGATCTGAGATTCAAATGCTGCTCCCCAGCCTCAGGGCTTTCAGGGGCAGGCCTGACTGCTATTCAATGTGAGCTTAAGTTCTGGTGCTCAAGTCGGGGCAGGGCCACCTGCCAGACTCAGTTCCCTCAGGGGGTTTATGCAGAGACCTTCCATAATGGACCCGAGGTCCTGCCTGCTCTGGGAGCCTCTGGCCGCCCTCTGCCTCTGCCGCTGCTTCCCAAAGGGGCCTGAGTTATGGAGACACCCTGCTCCACTCTCAGCCAGCCCAGAAGTCTCTCTCACTGACCTATGCATCTGTGGGTGGAGGGACATTTGTGGCCACTGGAGATTCCATCCCTGAAGCCTGCTCCGATCTGTTCCTCTTGGGTCCAGGCGGCTAGGGAAGTGCTAAGCTCCACTCCTGTCCAGTGTGCAATGGACCTTTGGGGTCGGTTTTTCAGGGCTCTCTGGAATGGAAATCTCCTTCACTCCATTGCTGCACGGCTTCCACTGTTCCAGAATGTGTTGGGAGTTCTTTTTACAGCAAATCTGTGGGCTGTGGGTTCAGAGCTAGCATATGTGAGTCTTTTTACTCCGCCATCTTGGCTCCTCCCCTAACTTGATTTTCAAAATCCTTTTTGAGCTCTTCCATGGCCTGAGCCCATTGGATATCTATTTCAGATGTTTGGGATACAGAGGCCTTGATTTCTATGTCTTTCCCTGATGGTAAGCATTGTTCTTCCTCATCAGAAAGGAAAGGAGCTAATATCTGGTCCCCAAGAAAGTAACCTTCTTTGGTCTTATTTTTTCCCCTTTTCTGGGAATTTTCCCAGCCAGTTACTTGACTTCTGAGATTCCTCTCCACCCCCACCTAGATCTGCCCAGATAGTGCTTGGGGTCTGAGATTCAAATGCTTCTTTCCAGCCTCAGGGCTTTCAGTGGCAGGTGGGGCTGCTATTCAGGGTAAGATTAAATTCAGGTTCTCAGGTGGGGGTAGGGCCACCTCCCATGCTCAGTTCCCTCAGGGGGTTTATGTGGAGACCTTCAGTAATGGACTGGAGCTCCTGCCTGGTTTGGGAGCTCCTGTCCACTGCTTCCCCCCTGCTGCCTCCCAAGGGTGCCTGAGTTATGGAGACATCCCGCTCCCCTCTCGGCCAGTCCAGAAGGCTCTCTCACTGACCTGTAGCACCTGTGGGTTGAGGGACTTTCGCGACTGCCAGAGATTCCATCCCTGAAGCCTGCTTGGATCTGCTCCTCTTAGTGCTGCGTAGCCAAGGCAGGGCTGGGCTCCTCTCTGGGTCCAGTGTGTGATGGATTTTGGTGTCAGTTTTTCAGGGCTCTCTGGAACAGAAATCTCCTCCACTCCATTGTTGTGCAGCTTCCAGTCCTCCAGAATTTGTTGGGAGTTCCTTTTAACAGGTAATTTATGGGCTGTGGATTCGGAGCTAGCATATGTGAATCTTTCTACTCTGCCATCTTGGCTCCTCCCCCTTCCTCAACATTCTAAGGCAGAAAAGAGTGCTTGTGGTCATTCACAGATCAGAGCACAGGCCAGGAAAGGAGTAAACACCTCTCCTTTGATCATACCACCTTGGAAAAACTGAAAATTTACAGGATCCTAGTAGCAGCTCTGAAAATAGCTGTACAAAACCTTTGAAGTTTGTTTGGGATGGTATACCACCCATTCCCCAATGGAAGCAGAGTCCTACCTTGATAAAGAGTTAGAAAGTCAAGTATTTGGCTGAGAAAATGAGCAGATAGTGTAGAAAACCTCAAGCTATGGAATCTTACTTTGGTGGCAAAGAAGATTAAAAAATACAACCTGAAGAAGACAACAAAATCAAAGCTCCTGCATCTAAATCCTCTAAGAAAAATATAAATTTGTCACAAGCCATGGAAGAGCTCAGAAAGGATTTTGAAAATCAAGTAAGAGAAGGAGAGGAAAAGCTGGGCAGAGAAATGACAGTGATACAAGAAAATAATGAAAAATGAGTCAACAGCTGGCTAAAGGAGACCCAAAATAACACCTTAAAAATAGACTAACCCAAATGACAAAAAAGGTCCAAAAAATCAATGAGAATAAGAATGCCTTAAAAAGCAGAATTGACCAAATGGGAAAGGAGGTACAAAAATCTCACTGAAGAAAATAATTCCTTAAAAATTAGAATTGAGCAAATGAAAGCTAATGAATTTATAAGAAATCAAGAAAGTATAAAATGGAACCAAAAGAATAAAAAACAATAGAAAACAATGTGAAATATTTCTTTGGAAAAACCACTGATCTAGAAAATAGATCCAGGAGAAATAATTTAAAAATTATTGGACTACAACATTAAGGGATTAGAGGGCTTGTAATATGATATTGCAGAGGTCAAAGGAGTTAGAATTAAAACCAATAATCTCCTACTCAGCAAAACTGAGTATAATACTTCAGGGGAAAAAAGGGGATATTCAATGAAATGAAAGACTTGCAAACATTCTTGATGAAAGGACCAGAACTGAATAGAAAATTTGACTTTCAAATACAAGAATCAAGAGAAACATGAAAAGGTAAACAGGAAAGAGAAATCATAAAGGACACATATATACATACATATATACATATGTATATATATATATATAATATATATACATATGTATATATATACACATAGAGACAGAACAAGGTGAATTGAATATGAAGGGATGATATGTTAAAAAATAAATTTAAGGGGTAAGAGGAAAATATTGGGAGAAGAAGAAAGGGAGAGATAGAATGTGATAAATTACCTCACATAAAAGAGGAAAGAAAAAACTTTTACAATGGAGAGGAAGAGGAGGGAGATGAAAGGGAATGAGTGAATGCTTCTCTTATTGGATTTGGCTTAAGGAGGGAATAATATACATACTCAATTGGATATCTTACCCTATAAGAAAGTAGGGGGAAAGGGATAAAGGGTGAGAATGATAGAAGGGAGGACAGATTGGGGCAGGGGGTAGTCAGAAGTAAACACTTTTGAAAAGGAACAAGGTCAAAGGAGAGAATAGAATAAATGGGGAGTGGAATAGGATGGACGGAAATATAGTCTTTCACAACATGACTGTTATGGAAGTGTTTTATACAACTACACGTGTATAACCTATACTGAATCGCTTTCCTTCTTTGTGAGGCTGGGTGGGGAGAGAAGAAAGGAGAGAATTTGGAACTCAGAGTTTTAAAAGCAAATATTAAAAATTGTTTTTACATGCAACTGGGAAATAAGATGTACAGGCAATGGAGTGTAGAAATCTATCTTGCCCTACAAGAAAGTGAGGGGGAGGGGGATAGAAGGGAGGGTGGGGTTACAGAGGAGAGGGCAGACTGGGGAAAGAGGTAATCAGAACGCAAGCCATCTTGGACTTGGGTGGAGAGCAGAGATGGGGAAAAATTTGGAACACAAAATCTTTTGTAAATGAATGTCCTGAGATAGAAAGGACAAGTATTATAGCTCATTTTACTGATAAGAAAGCTGAGTATAAGAGAGGAAAAATGACTTCCCCAAGATTGAGTTAGTAGCACAGGCAAGACGTGGACTGAGATATGCAGTGTTCTTTCCACTGAGCCACACCGCCTCTGTGGGGGCTACCTCACATTTGAGGTAGGTAGCTCCCAAATTAGATAAAGGATGTGAAAAGTAAGTAACAAACCATGAGGAAGGTGTAAGTTATTGTATTATTGTTCTTAGGTAATGAGGTAGAATTAATTTTCTGGGTCTCAGTTTCTTCATCTGTAAGAATGAAGGAGGACAGCTAGATGATGCAGTGGATAGATCACCAAGCCTGGAATCAGGAAGACCAAAGTTCAAATTTGGCCTTAGACATTTACTAGCTATGTCACTTACCCAGTTTGCCCTAAGGATCTGGAGAAAGAAATGGCAAACACTCCAGTATCTTTATCAAGAAAACCTCAAATGGGGTCACAAAGAATTGGGCATGACTGAAATGAAAACAACAAAATGAATGAAGGAACAGGGCTAGATGATCTCTAAGATCCCTTCCAGTTCTCACCTGCTATGCCTCCATATTCTCATTTACTAAATACATGTTTTAAAAGGCCGAATCTGAATTCGGGAGCTGGGGGAGGTGGCATTTATCCAAGTTAAAAGTGCTGTCAACTCTTAAAGAGTTTCCTTTTGTAGTTTCTCAGAGAGCTCTCCGAACATCCCCAGACATTCTGATGCCGAGTACAATTTCAGCTTCTCTCCTTTCAGCACCCTGGAGAGAGCCCTCTTCAATGAGCATCAAACTTTCTTTCAGGTCCTGCCAGCTCTGCCTCATCAGTTTCAGATGCTGATTGGCTCTACAGAGAAGCTTAGACCCAGAAGGGAACTTAGAGATCACTGAATGCAAGACATTCATTTTATAGATGGGAAAACTGAGGCCCAGAGAGAGGAAATGGTTTACCTAAACTTACAAAGGTGGAAGAAACTCGAATAAATTTCAAATCTCAAGATTTTTTTACATTGTACCTCACCATCTTTCTTTGGAAGAGAGGGACTGTGTAAAACTAAATAGTATTGAACTTTATCTTTCTTTTGGTTACTTTCCATTTCCATTATATACATCTTCTACATAAATAGTCATTTGCATATTTTCTACCTCATTAGAATGTGTGTGTTCATCTTTTGTTGCCGAAGAAGACCATGCCATCAGAGAAATGATGACATGACTTGCACTTGACTTTGTTTTCAGTGAGGGAGAGCTGTGCAGGTCACCAGCCTCACTTCTCCTCCAGTGCCATCTGAATCCAGTGACCAGATATTCATCAGGATGACTGGATATGACCCAGGATGAGGCAAGTGAGGTGAAGTGGCTTGCCCAAGGTCACACAGCTAGTGAGTGTCAAGTGTCTGAGGTGAGATTTGAACTCAGGTCCCCCTGACTGTTGCACTGGTGCTCTGTCCACTGTACCACCTAGCTGCACCGCCCCCCCCCCCCATTAGAATGTGAGCTCCTTAAGAAGAAGGACTTTGTTTTCACCTTTCTTATAAATGAACTTTCAAATTCTTCTATATGTGCTCGACCTTATGATTCTTTTGTTTAGGCCCAACACCTTCAATATTTTCCAGTTTCACATCAAGCAAATATCACAGATTTATAGGTTGAAAGGGAACTCAGAAACCAACAGTGCAAATACAGTCAATTTAGTTTATATATTTCATTTTACAGATGAGGAAACTGAGGCTCAAAGAGGTTAGTAGCTTATTCAAGCACACACAGATAGTAAGTGACAGAACTAGAATTCAAACCTAGGCTCTCAGATTCCAGATCCAGCACTGTATTTTCCAGCCAGCTTATAGCCAGGAAACATTTCCTGAGGAATTTACTTGATATTTCTGATACTCTGGTTCCTGGGGCCCTGCCAGCCTGTGTTGTAAGCCCCTGCTCAGACCCACTGTTTCAGGTAGACCCCAAACAAGCTTTACTCTACTTCCCAACCATCTTTTCTTTCCGTAGCTGACTTGACCTTTCATGATTAATCTTTCTCTCTGTGATCTTTTCAGCTCTAGAACTGTAATAGAATAAATACAATTGATTCCCTCTATTGGAATGTTAGCTCCCTGAAGGCAGGGATTGTCTTTTACTCTTTTTTTGTAGCGCTGACCTTAGCACAGTGTTTGGCATATCATAATCTCTCAACAAATGCTTTTTCCTTCCTTCCTCCCTCCCTCCCTTCCTTCCTTCCTTCCTTCCTCCCTCCCTCCCTTCCTTCCTACCTCCCTCCCTTCCTCCCTCCTCCCTCCCTCTCTTCCTTCCTTCCTTCCTTCCTTTCTTCCTTCCTTCCTTCCTTCCTTCCCTCCCTTTTTCCTTCCTTCCCTCCTTCCTTTCTTTCCTGACACAGCCTACTCTTTACCTACCTCAGAGTCCCTGAACAAGAGGTATATGGAATGGAGGAGAATAAAATCACATACAGTGATATCTAGGATTAATCTAGAAGGTTTGGGAATGGGGTGTCTGATTAATAAAGAGTTGTTGTATAGAACCTTCATAGCTCATTGGTTTTTGTATCAGATGCTGCTTCCACCATGAAACCTTTCTTGGGTGACCTTGGTCAAGTCACTTTACATGTATTGTGGTTCTCAGATTATTTTGTCCATAAATTGAAGATAATGCCTGAACTATTTAAATTATTGAGTTGTCGTGGGGAAAGTGTGTTGTAATCTTTAGAGTGAAGTAGAATTGTGGATTATTATTGTGTGGTGTGTGTGTTCTGGACCACTCTCCCCAAACCCCTCAGGATTCTAGCCTGAGGGGCTGGAGGTCAGTTTCTCTCTTTTCTACTGCTATAGTTAGGGGCCAGTGACTAGTCTTCAGTTCCATTTGACCATTTAACATGAAGTAGCTCTTCCAAGAGAATATTTACTTTGAAGATATAGCAAAGGATACAGTACAAATATTTCCGGGAATACAGATGGTGGGAATTTGAACTGATAGAAATAGAAAGAGAGAATACCCTATCTCCTGAGGATGCTCTAGAATCTTTTTTTTTCAACTCTTTGGATTTCTTTTTTTCCCTTGATAGTATTTTATTTATTTTCCCCCAATTACATGAAAAGATAGTTTTCAACGCTCATTTTTGTAAAATTTTGATTTCCAATTTTTTCTCCCTTCCGCTCATCCTTCCCCCTTTCCTAAGACAGGAAGCAATCTGATATAGATTACACATGTGCAATCATGTTAAACATTTTCACATTAGTCATGATGTGAAAGAAGAATCGAAACAAAAGGAAAAAGCCACAAGAAGGAAAAAAATAACAAGGTGAAAATAGTATGCTTTGATTTGCATTCAGATGCCACAGTTCTTTCTCTGGATATAGTTAGCACTTTCCATTGTGAATCTTTTGGAATTGTCTTGAATCATTGTATTGATGGGAAGAGCTTAGTCTATTACAGTTAATCATTGAACAATGTTGCTGTTGTTGTGTACAATGTTCTTCTGGTTCTGCTCACTTCACTAACATCAATTCATGTAAATCTTTCCAGTTTTTTCTGATATCTGCCTGTTCATCATTTTTTTATAGAATAAAAGTATTCCATTGCACTCATATACCACAACTTGTTCAACCATCCTCCAGTTGATGGGGATCCCCTCAATTTCTAATTCTTTGCTATCACAAAAAGAGCTGCTATAAGTATTTTTGTACATGTTGGTCCTTCTCCATTTTTTATGGTCTCTTTGGGATATAGACCTAGCAGTGATATTGCTGGATCAAAGGGTATGCACAATTTTATAGCTCTCTGGGATGCCCTATAATCTTGAGGGGGCAGATGTAGCTTGCCTGATAGGAGGCAGGCTATGTCTGGTTGGGAGAGTGAACCAGAATATATATATATATATATATATATTTTACAATTGTTATCTCTTTAACCAGAGGTAATTGGTCTCTTATCTGACTTCCTCTGGTACTCTGTTTGAACCTCTGTTGTTGCATCTATGACATACTACTTTGAATTATGTTTATTTACTTCCCTAACTATACATTAGGACATCAGCTTCTTGAAGGCAAAGACCATGTCTGGCTTATTTCTATATTCCCCCAAAATCTCATTGCTGAAATGGACCTCAGGAACCACTTAGTTTACTGTATCAGTCTCCCCATCACCTAGTCTATGCTTGGCACATAATAGGTGCTTAATAAATTTTTATTCTAACTCAGACCTAGACAGGAATTTCTTCTATAACATCTTTAAAAAGGTATCATCCTTGAAGATTTTTTAGTAGGGAGGAACCTATTACCTTCCCCATTTCCCCTTCCCTTCTCCCTTCCTCCTTCTTCATTCCTTCCATCTTCCCCTTCATCCTATTTCCTATGCCTGGAATTCTCTCTCTCACTCTACCTTCCTTGCCAGTCTCAATAGTGGATATAAAACATCTTTCTTCTTCCCAGTCTAGTCTGGGTGGCTGATATTAGTAAGAACCCCGGGTCCACTTCTAGTAATCAGTGTCCCCATTTGGGATCAGTTTTAATTGTTAAGAAAATTTTGGGGTGGAATAAGAATTGCTTATTTTTTTAACATCATCCAAATCTGCCCTCTGCTTGTTCCCACCCTTTGTTCCTTGGCACTCATGCACCACATAGAAGAAGAGATGTCTATGCTGTAATAGCAAGTGTGCTGTATTTGGCACTGACGAATCTGGGTTTCAGTCCTGGCTCTTCTCTTTAATCTCTGGGTAGTAGTAAACTTTGTAAATTTGCTAATGGAACATATTAGGCCTGGAGGAGTATTAGAAACCATTGAATACAAACTATTCATTGTAGAGATGAGGAAACTAAATCCTTTTGGACAAGCTATTTTCCCTTCCTACACCTCAGTTTCCTTATCAGTAAAATGAGGAAATTGAAAAAGACCCTTCTCACTCTAACTCCTGGTTTCCATATGGCAATTCTTCAAGTACTTGAAAATAGCTATCATGTGGCAGCAGCATTTGAACTCATGTATTCTGATTCTAAGTGCAATACTTCCCTTAAAAAAAATAAAAACATCTTTTCTACAGCGGCAGCTAGGTGGTGCAGTGGACAGAGCACTGGACCTGCATTTAGGAAGACCTGAGTTCAAATTTGATCTCAGAAATGTACTATCTCTAAGTTACTTACCTCTATTTGCCTCAGTTTTCTCATCTGTAAAATGGGGATAAGAGTAGCCCCTACTTTCCAGAGTCACCATGAGAATCAAATGAGATAATATAATTGATAATATAACAATGAGATAACGCTTGTAAAGTACTTAGCACAGTGATGGGCACATAGCAAGTACTACATAAACATTAGCCATTATAATAATATAATATAATTATAATTATTCTTTTATTTATTATCTTTTTATAATAACCTTGTTACTTCCCAATGACCCCCCCATTCCAAGAGAATCTTCCCTTTTGATGAAAAAGTACAGTAAAGCCAAACAAACTGACATGTTACCTGTGACTGATAACACATGCCTTGTTCTGCACTCGTAGTCTACCACCCCTTTCCCAAGCAGAGGAATGTATATTTCGTTATTAGTCTTTGGTAATCATCATGAGTCATTGCATCAGTCTGAGTTTTGATATTTCTTACAGTTTTCTTCCTTTAATTTCTTCTAGTTTTTAAAATATATTTGTTTCCTTGTTTCCATTTTCTTGGCTCTGTAACAATGGATGCAAGTCTTTCCATGTTTCTCCTAATTCTTCATATTCATCATTTCCTATGGTACAACAATATTCCTTTATATTTTTTATACCACAATTTATTCAACCATTCCCCAAACATTACAGGCAGTTTGGGCATCTTTGGATTTTTTGAATGGGGGAGATCATAATCAGAAAAATCTTTTGGATTTTTCTTATTTTGTTTCCAGGATTTGTTTCCAGGATTTTTTTTTTTTTTTGCTACTGCAAAAAAAAAAAATGTTATGCAGTACTTTCCCCACTACATTAGGTTCTCGGAAGGCAACCAGCTTTTCATTGCTTCATATTCTTCTTTTCTCAATGACACCTGGCCCACCCTTGATAGAGAATGGAACAGCAGCAGAGACGGCACAGTGCTGACTCTTTGCCCACCCCCTCTGAGTAATGGGTGCCGTCAACCCAGCACAGCCTTACAGCTACTTGCAGAAGGTTTTACATTCGTCCTAGAGATCATTATCTAGATTACAGACCGAGTCTAGACTGGAGGGCCAGGATGGTGAAATATGGCCCATGGGATAGGGAGGTGATTGGGCTGGTGATCATAGTGGCTGGAGCCCTGGGTCATTACTTAACCATCTACCATCTTGATGGGCTCTTGCTCCCTGCAGTGACATTTTGGATATGATTGCTTAAGAAAACAGTCTCCCAGCATCTCTGGCCATTTTTCCAATTATTCACCATAAATGAAAAGGCAGAATCTTCCCTGGGAATGGGCTGGAAGTAGAATCTCATTTCTCCTAAGTGTGGTTGAGAATGAGGATGAGGTGTGGTAGTAGAGGCAAGTCATTGGCTTCCTTCCCTCTTTCCTCTCACACTCCTTCAGCTTTCCCTTTCTTTTGCCTACCCTACTCTCCTGCTCTGCCCTCCCACTGGTTCTGTTTCTAAGTCTCTATAAAAATGAAACACTAACTGAAATCAAACCTCTTAAGTCAGACACCCCTTCCTAACCCACCTTGTCCTTCTCATTTCAAGCTTCTCTCCTCTCTCCCTCCCTCCTTTTCTCTCTCTCTCTCTCTCTCTTTCTCTCTCCCTCCTTCTCTGTCTCTCTCTATCTCTGTCTGTCTGTCTCTCCTTTTCCCTCACTCCTTTTTGCTTAGATTTGCATTCCTAGGTCTGGAAAATCAGAAGCAGAAGGGAAGAGAACGAAGGATAGTGCCCTGGATCTGTTCCAAAAATGGGGGCCTCTAGAATGAACTCACCAGTGGGAGAAGGGGCCAGCATGGCAGACAGATGTTCCAGGGTGAGAAGATTCCAGGTACTGAGGAAAGTTTCAAGATGAGAAAGCAGTTAAATTATGGGAGTGAAGTCTGGAGCAGGGGTGGGGAACCTGGGGCCTCAAGGCCATATGTGACCCCCTAGGTCTTCAAGTGTGACTCTTGGACTGAATCCAAACTTTACAGAATGAAGCCCCTTAATAAAAGGATTTGTTATGTAAAACTTAGACTCAGTCAACAGGCTGCACCCAAGGACTTAGAAGGATATATGCAATCTCAAGGCCACAGATTCCCCACCCTTGACTGAAGTCAGAAGCACAGTCAGGAGGGAAAGTATAGCTTACTAGTTATTTTCTCATCCCCTGTCTGGAATGACCTCTCTCTCTCTCAGACCTTGCTTGGCTCTTTGTTTTGCACTTAGTTCATGTATTTATCAAGTATCATTATATACTATGAAATCTATAATTTTTGTTTCATTCTTCTATTAGAATGAGAATGGAGACTGTGTCTTTTCTAAGTTTTGTAGCTTTATCCAATGTTAAATATATTGCTTGACTCATGTAGGTGTTTCATTGTGTGTATTCGTCCTTCATTGCCAAAGAAGACCATGATATCAGAGAAATGATGACATGACTTGCCCTTGACTTTGTTTTGAGTGAGGGAGGGCTGTGCAGGTCATCAGCCTCATTTCTCCTCCTGAGTCTTCTGAATCCAGTGACCAGATATTCATCAGGATGACTGGAGATGACCCAGGATGAGGCAACTGCGGTTAAGTGACTTGCCCAAGGTCACACAGCTAGTGAGTGTCAGGTGTCTGAAGTGAGATTTGAACTCAGGTCCTCCTGACTCCTGCACCGGTACTCTATCCACCACACCACCGAGCTGCTCAGGTGTTTAGTAAATATTTATTGAATGTGAATTTGATCTTCTCTATTCCATCCCTTCATTTCCCTTCCCTCCCCTCTCCTCCCTTCCCCTCCCTTTCTTTTTCTTCTTCTCCTTTCCCCTCCCCTCTCTCACTTCCTTCCCCTCTCCTTTCTTTCTCTTTTCATCCCTTTCCCTCTCCTTTTCCCTTCCCTTCTCTTCCCCCTTTCTCCTTCCTTTTCTTTCCCTCTTCTTTCTCTTTCTCTTCTCTTGATTCTTTCCCATTCCTCCATTTTCTTCTCCCTTCAGTCCCTCCTGACTCCTTGTTATCTTCCTTCTCTCCATCTTTCTTTTTCTTCTCCTTCCTTTTTTTTCTCCCCCTATTCAACCCATCCCAATACGTTTCCCCTTCTCCAGTTCCAACAGTAGATATAAAAAGGCTCTTTCCATAGGAGCATAAGGACATAGCTCTAGAACTGAAAGGGACCTCAGAGGGATCTAGTCTAACTCTCTTATTTTACAGATGAAAAATGTGAGGCCCAAGGAGGTTCACTTGTCCAAGGTCATGCAAGTAAGTGGCTGATGTTGAAGAGAGCCTTTACCTACTTTTGAAAACAGAACATAGGGACAATTACAGAATTCATAATATTGGCCTCGCTTACATCCTCATATGATAGAAAAGGGCACTGGACAGGGAGTCAGGAGATCTGGGTTTTAGCTGTGGCTTTGTTCTTCGACCTTGGACAAGTCATTCCCCTCATTGCTTCCTGGTCATTTGCCCCTTTCTGTAAAATGAGGCAGTTGAACTCGATAATTATCTACAAGAGTCCTTGTAGCTCTGCATTCTATTATCATAGTAGACAAAGGGATCTATGCTGTATGAGACTATGTAAAGCCCTGAGCCTCAGTTTCTCCTTTTTAAAATGAGAGAGCTGGACTTGAGGGCCTCTGGGGTCCCTATGAGCTTATGCTTTTTCAAAATTTGTGCCTTTAGGCTATTCCTAAAAGGCCATTTGGGTCATGTTCCTCCTGGTTCGGACAAACCCATTGTCTCTCCATTACTTACAAGCAATACAATACTTTGTTGGGCATGAAAGGATTTCCACAGTGCATCCCCAATCTCATTTTATTGTGGTGGGAGATTGATACACTTGAAGCTAATTCAGAAATGAACTCACACCCTGGGCTGATTAACATCCGTTCTCTAATCCACCGATCCAAACAGCTGCAGGCAGTCACTTATTCCCAATCTACATGCTTCAGTGACCTAGCATGGGCAGGAACAGGTTCTGACTGCAGCAGAGAAAGCAGGTCAGAGGCACCTCCTCTCCCCCCTCCCCTTTTATCTCCCATCCTCTGTCTGCCTGAGAGCAGGTAGGACAGTCCAGAGGCAGACAAATGAATGAGAGGTATCAGCAGGGAAGGCGACACCAGCTAAATACTAGGAGCCTCCTGATATTTGATTATCCCCCAACAGATAAAAGCTTGAAGATGCCTTCTGGGTGAAACCCTGGCATTAGCATGCTGGGCCTAACTGTCTGTTCTGCATCCGCAGGGCCATCAGCCAGCTCCAGCCAGCTCCAGCCAGCTCCAGCCAGCTCTGGGCATGCCGCCAGCAAGCTGGAGGCTGGGAGTGAAGGCCAGACTCTCAGCCTGTAGGTTTAGGCTGGATTCAAACCAGAGCAGGATGGTGGGATAAAGCACGGATCCCATGGATGCCTTCAAACTGAAAGTTTCTTGCTTGTTTCTCTGGCTAACTTTTGCTTGACAGTTCCCTCGGTGAATGAGAGAGACTTCTCTTCCGAGTACGTGTTCTTGGTATCTTTCTAAGCCATAGCTTTCATCTCATTCCATCCCTTGAAAAAACAAAACAAAACAAAAACAAACCTGTACAGTGCCGTAGAATAAAACCTGATCTTATCTTACTATCCATAGCCTACCTAGAGGCAGTGAGGTGGGACGGTGGCTAGTGTTGGGCCTGGAGTCAGGACAGCCTGAATTCAAATCTGGCCTCAGACATTTACTAGTAGTATAACCCTATGCAAGTAACTTAATCTGTCTGCCTCAGTTTCCTCAACTATAAAATGAGACTATAATAGCACCTACCTTCCAGAGCTAGGGAGACCAAATGAAATAATAATTATAAAATACTTAGCACAATGCCTGGCACATGGCAGGCACTTGATAAATGTTTACTGTCTCCTTCTCCTCCACCATGTTCCCAGGATTCCAGTTTTTGAGGTAGAAAAGACCTTGGTATCAAGTTCAACTCCCTCATTTTTACAAATGGGGAAACTAAGTCAAACAGAGCTAAGGGACCTGCCCAGAGTCACACAGCTAGTAAGTGTCTGAGGCCTGTTTTGAATTCAGGCAGATGCATCTTCCTGCCTCTAGACCCAGCACCCTATCAAATCAAACCCATCCTACTTTACCGGACTTCTTTTCCATTGTCCCCCCACCCCATGAATTCTAAACTTCCATCAAACAAGAAGCCTTTTCTGATCCCTCTAAATTCTAGTGACTTCTATTGATTATCTCTAATTCGATTATCTATTTCTTTTGATTATCTCCAATTTCTCCTCTATAGAGCTTGGTGTACATAATTATTTGCATGTTGTCTCCTCTATTAGATTGTGAGCTTCTTGAGGGCAAAGACTGATTTTTACTTTTCTTTTATCTCCATCACTTAACACAGTGCCTGGTAGGTATTTAATCAATGTTCATTGACTAATTGATTCCCCACTGTCCGTAAAGCACTCTCCCCTTGAACATTATTACTTCATGGTCTTCGCTCATGCCTTCCCCTTCTCCAGCCACTGGAAATCCTATCCTTTCTTGGAGGTTCATCTCCAATCCCCTCTCTTCCATGAAGCCTTTCCCATTGTCACAAGGTCCATGGTCTTCTCTCCCTTCTCTGAGCTCTGGTAGTATTCCTTGACTATTCCTTTAATTTGGTACTTACTACAGACTGCCTTATCTTGATAGGTCCCCTTTCCTCTCTAAGTGTGTCCTGTCTCCTCCTCTCAGTTAGAAGGTCATGTCTTGAAGGCAGGGTCTATGATTTATGCTCCCTTGATTTCTCCATGTCACCAGTTCACTTGGTTATGCTCCATAAATATTTGTTGATTGATAGATTCTTAGACTTTCCCTGTGGTTCCCACTGCAACCCAAACCATTAAAAAGAGCTCTAATTACATTATAGCAGTGATGGGGAATCTTGGAAGGAGGAGACTAGGCTTGCATTATTGCCCTCCAGTGCCAGAGACTGGTGCCCCAATAGAGGAGAGAAATGTATTACTGGTGGTGGCAGAACTAAAGTCATCCTCTGCTTTTAATCTGGAGCTCTACACATACCCTTCTTGTTGACCTGTTGGATCAAATCGGGACCCTGACACATCCTACATCCTTCTAGCACATTGTTTGCTGCTTCACTTTGCTGCAGCTCATGAGAAAGCTGCTGTCCTATGCCTCAGGATACTTATTGGATGATGTCTAGTGGATTCATGGCTCCATGTGAAAATATGAATTCACATTCATATAGTGCCTCAGGGTTTTCAAAATGATTTTACCACAACCCTCTGAGGCCAAGAGTGCAAGTATCACTATTTCCATTCTAATAGATGAAGAAACTGGGCATCAGAGAGGTTTGCCCAGTGTGACATAGCTACTAAGTATTGGAGCCAGTTTTCTATCTTAGGTCACAGGATCAGAGATTCATAAAATGAGAGTTTAAAGAGATCTTAGAGGTCTTCAACTCCAACCTCTTCACTTTACAGATGAGGTGAGGTTAGGTAACTTGCCCAAGGTCACACAGCTAGTAAGTGACAGACATAGGATTTGAACCAAGGTCCTCCTGACTGCACATCCAGTTCTCTTTTTACTAAACCACACTGCTTCTTTTGACAGTCATCAAACTATTGACTCATTGAGTTTGAGGTCCACTCAGATCCACCGATTTTTTTCCCACATGAATTGTAATTGATTTTCTGAACTAAACACACAGAACTTTACATTTATTACTTTTAATTTGTAGTCCCTTTTATTTTTAAAGTGCATCCTGTTAGATTCAAGCCATCTTTCTAGCCTATCTTTTTGAATTTTAATGTTATCTTTTTAACACAGCTGTGTCTCCTAACTTTGTACCTGCTACTCATTTTTTTTGTTGTTTTCCTGCAGCATGGAGGGAACAGGGATGAGACTACAACACTTTACAACTGATTGACTTCTACTGAAGGTCATTAAAGGGGAAGGTGCAAAGTGCTGAATAAACCAAACCAAAAAGTGGATTTATGTCTACCTGAAGGGAGGACTTCTCCATAGTGCTCTGCTTTTGGCCCATTTTTGTTCTACATGTTTCATAAACTTGCCTATGTAGACATTGGCAGCATGCTTGTCAAATCTTCACGTGGCTCAAAGCTAAGAGGGATAGCTAATGTGTTAGAAAGATAACTATGGGCAAGGTAAGAATTGAGGCAAAAGATGACCTGCAGGGATAGAGTATGCAAATCTTTTGGAATCTTTTTGGGAAGCAATCTGGCAATTTGCAGGGAAGATTTAAAAAATAATCAAACCATGACTTTGACCCAAAAATTCCATCCTTGTGACTATATCCTACAAGTACTATTAAAAAGACTAAAAAATTATTCCAAGATTTTTCAAAGCAACATTATATGTAATTATAAAAAAACAGAATGCTCAACAATAGGCAAATGGTTAATGGAATTGTAAAATATTAACATAATGGAATATTTAGCAGCCATCATACAAAGGAGCTGAGGGCTTTGAATAGGATATTCCAGAAGACAAAGGAATTAGGATTAAAACCAAGGTTTAAGTACCCAACAAAACTGAGTATAATACTTCAGGGGAAAAATGGACTAGAGGACTTCCAATCATTCCTGAAGAAAAGACCAGAGATGAATAGAAAATATGACTTTCAAATACAAGATTCAAAAGAAGCATAAAATTCTGGAGGAGACAGTGAAGCTAACTATTTTGCCTGGTTCTATCTCACTTAAACTCAATTTGAGTGCAAGTCAAGACGTCATCCTAGTGATGTCGTTGATCCTCTCTGAGAATGAAGGACAGACAACAACGACAATTAAAAAGAGAAAGATAGCAGTATGATCCAAAAAGATAGGCTAGAAAGATGGCTTGGATCTAAGAGAATGCATTCTGAAAAATGCTATCAGCATCTAGAGAAAGAACTGATAAATATGTATAGAATAATTTCGCATATATATTCACACACACACACATATACCTATCTGCATCTAATGGTAGCCCTCTCTAGGGTGGAGAGGAGGGAAGAAAAGAAGAAAAAAAAGAAATTGACATGATAATTTTGTTGTATATTTGAAAGGAATAGCAAAATAGCAAGTTGTGCATAGTAGATTTGCAGTTTCATGTACAATCATCTTTTTTATTGTACTAGCTTATGAAAATGCTTGTTTTATTCCATAAATTAAAATAAATAAATAAAAGGATTTATAAATTAAAAAGGATAAATGTGAAGTTCTGTGCTTAGTTCAGAAAAATCAGTTGCAGTTCTCATGTGAAAACAATCTGTGAATCTGAGTGAACTTTAAACTCAATGAGTCAATAGTGTGATAGCCACCAAAAAAACCCCTAATGAAATCCTATGCATTAATAGAGACATAGTGTCCTGAACACAGGAAGTGATAATCTCTGTGTGCTTTGTCCTATTCAGATTATTTCTGGAGAACTATGTTCAGGTCTGGGGTTCTATGCTTTAGGAAGAATTCATTCAGAGGAGAGTCACCAGAATGTTGAAGAGACTTTGCCATAGAGAAAGATTTAGTCTTCAAATACTTGGTGCATTTTCATAGGGAAGACACATTCAACTTGTTTCACTTGGCCCCATGGGGCAGAATTAGGAGCAATGAGTGAGAGGGAGATTTTTGACCCAGTCTAAGGAAGATCTAACAATGAGAACTGTCCTACATATTAGTGCTGAAACTAGGGAAACCAAGTAGAGTCATAGGAAACAGGTGAAACTGCATCACAAGCAAATACTTCTTTTCCCCAGCTGCGGAGGAGGTGTGGAGCTGGGGCATTTAAGGAGATGGTAGGTTGATGACTGTCGAGGGTGGATGTGCGACAGGCTATACTGTTGCTGCCACCTTTGGGAAGGATTGGCTCCGTGGTAGAGAGAGAAGCTGACATAAACAAGCCTTTGGAGAGCTGAGGAGAGTGCAGCTGCCGAATTTTGAGAAGCCTTCTCTTATGTGGGTGTCTATGTGCTCTGTCAGGGTGCTGACCCACTGGGAAGGCAGCTGTGGGGCGGGGGTGGCAAAGGGGCTCAATTAGGATGTCTATGCCTCTCCCACACCCACTCAGGCATCTGTGAACCATAGCCATGTTTGAAGCTTGTCCTGTTGGGGAGTGGGGAGGGGGAAATCTATTCATGTGGAAGGGTGGGTCTGTGGAGATATGGCAATTTAGATGCAGCTCAGGCTGTGTTCTGTAAAGGGATTGATCTAAGACTCAGCTAGGTGGTACAGTGGATAAAGCACTGGGCCTAGAGTCAGTTCAAATTTGGTCTCACTCAATTACTAGCTGAGTACCCTGAACAAGTCACTTAACTGTTGTCTGCCTCAGTTTCCTCAACTGTAAAATGGAGTTATTGTATAGATCAAATAAGATATTTGTTAAGCAATTAGTACAGTGGCTGGAATAGCAGGGGCTTAATAAATCATTCCTTCTTCCCTCCCTCCCTCACTCCTTCCCTTTCTCCCTTCCTCCCTTCCTTCTTTCCTTCCTTCCTTCCTTCTTTCCCCCCTGTATTCTCAGTGGTTCTGTATTTTATAACTGTTGTTTTAATTTTTATCTCAAGACCATCTCTGTTTTCTATACTTTAGGTTAGGGATCTACAAACTGTGGTCTATGGACCAAATCTACCCACCCCCCCGTTACCCCTACCTGTTTTTGTAAGGTCTGTGAGCTAAAAATAACTTTTTAAACTTTTAAATAAAATACAAGCACATAGGGATATATTTGCAGGTGCAGGATGTACAGATACTCTTCCCCCAGGGCATTCCTGTTACAGTCACCACCCCTTTAGGGCTAGGAGCTATTAACTCAAGCATCTCTACTCCTATAAACTGCTCAAGGACCACCACTCATCTTTGAAGGGCCCTAGGAGCACCATGGGCTTTCCTTGGCAAGAATAAATCAGTATCTTTTCTAAAGGCTCAGGTGGGGTTCCTTTTGTGATAGGAAAATCAGAAGGGACTATTTTGAAGTGAGCTGTTTCCCTGGGTAAAGAAGGAAATACCTTGATAGGAGAGTCAGCAGTAGTTCAGGGTGAGATTTCTGGCTGTTTTGTGGGGAATTGCTGAAATAAACAGGATATGATTGTACCTTTTCTGTGGTTCCCACAAGTTGGATGCTCATTGGTAACCTCTATCAATGAGATTCACCAGCCATTTTGACCTGTTAGTTAAAAGGGCCCAAGGGAAGATTATGGATGGGTTTAAACTATAATTTAAAGACTCATTAAGGCATAGAGGTATTCCATTCCTGCAGATCTGGTAGCCTTCATTGTTAAGGGAACTAGTGGGGTAGAGTAGAAAGAGAACTGAATTTAGATTGACTCTGCAGCTTACAACTTGTACCACCTTGAGCAAGGTACTTCTGGACCTTGGCTTCCTTGTCTGTAAAGTGAAGGGGTTGAGAAAGAGGACATCTAAGGGCCTTCTAGTTCTTGCTTCTATGATTGCTTTATAGTCTGTAAGGTACCCTCTGTCATACCTGATTCCCCAGAAAAACTACTTTGAGCTTGAGGCATGAGCCCCCACTGGTGTGTTTACTTTTACCAGCTATCCAGAGGTTACTTTAGTTCAAACATTCGACATTTAACCACAGTGTGCAAAACCTCACAGTCTTCGTATGCTTATGATATAACTGTGTAGTTGTCTGGTTACCTAAAGCAGGGGTTGGCAAACTATTTGTCCTGAAGGTCAAATCCAACCTGTTGCCTATACTTTATTACAAAAACAGGTGTGTGTGTGTGTGTGTGTGTGTGTGTGTGTGTGTGTGCATGGGAATGGGTGGGGTGGATTTGGCTCAGAGGTCATGCTCTGTAGAACCCTGACCTAGAGGACAGAAAACAGGAATGGGTTTGAGACAAAAGAAAGCAGTAACAACAACCACAAAATACAGAGCCACTGGGGATACATAAGAGCTCTGAAAACATGCAGCTGGGGGTCAGGTAGAGATAGCATATTATACTCATTTAGTCTGGCAGTGCCAGTGGATCTGACCTAGTGATGATAAAATCTATAGCCCTTGGGACTCTGAAAGAAAAAAAACTAGCTAGAGACCACCATTCCTCTGAGTATGGAAATACTGGGCTTGTCAGAAATGGTGCCTCTGGTGGGGAATCTTAGCCACTTAGAGCTATAGGAAATAAACAGCTATTGAGACCTGAGAGTCAGGGAGAGAAGTCTGAACAACATGGACAAAAGTATCCCCACTTGTCATCCTCAACAAAGGAAGTGTATCCCTGAGAACACAGGTCAGAGTAGGTTTGACAAGTGCAAGCCCTGATCAGATCTGGGGCTCTAGGGAATTATATTACCTGAAGATTAGTAATGAGATGGGATATGACAATGTGGAGGAAGGTCATTCCTGAGAGTTGTCATAACTCAAGTGAGACCTCTGAGAGGAGAGTTGGTATGTCAGGAAACCATTTGTGGACTTGGCAGGTAGGCAATTTGGCAGTGTTGTTTACTCATTTCACTCCTGACTCTTTCTGTCATGCCCAACTCTTTATGACCCCATTGGGATTTTCTTAGAAAAAATACTGATTTGCCATTTCCTTCTCATTTTACAGATGAGGAAACTGAGAGTTAAGTGACTTGCCCAGAGTCACACAGCTAGTAAATGTCTGAGGCCACATTTGAACTCAGGAAGATGAGTCTTCCTGACTCTAGACCTGGTACTCTGTGCAATGTGTTGCCTAGTTGCCTCAGTTTGGGAGATAGAAAATGATCGACTGCATAAGAGAGGTTGTGAGAGTAAAGGAGGGGGGGGTTCCTTCTCCCAAGGGCTATCAAGAAAGACAGTTTGGAGAAACTGGCCCTTGAACTGGATCCTGAAAGAAGAGAGAAATATGTCAACAGGTGGATAACAACACGACAGCAACATTTACATAGAACTTTAAGGTTTACAGAACACTAGGCATACATTGTCTCTCGTCCCCCTTACAATCACTCTACGAGGCAGTCATTAAGCCTGGAAGACAGTGATTTTCAGGTTGGGCCATTCAAAAAGTTCAAAAGCTCATGATTCAAATACTAAGCCTATTAGGGTTAGTGATCAAGAAGGTTCTTCAGAAGAAACAGGAGACATGGTAACTCTTGTCCATTGAGGGTGGTTACTGCTGGAGCCCATAGAGTGTGTGGGTTTAGTATGAAATCACAACATATTTTTATGTGTTTTGGGTTGTATGCAGCCTATTCATTGAGGTGTGCTGTGCTCTCAACCAATCAAGTCTTTACTGAGCAGGTAAAGCAGTGGGGCAATAAATACGCAAAGAATGAAACAAATGATCCCTGTTGTCAATGAGCTTATATCTTACAAGCACATATAAAAATATGTGGAGGACAAATACAAATTTGATAAATACGGATAAAGCAAAAATTGTTAAATTTAAGGCAGCTTCAGAAAGAGGAAACTAGCAGCTGGGGGGAAACAAGAAAGACTTTATGTGGAAAGTGTTGCTTGAACCGTGTCTTGAAGGAAAAGAGAGATTTGACAGGGCAGAGGTGAATAGGGGGTGTATCCCAGACATGGGGGATGGCCAGGGTAAAAGCATAAAGGGGAGAAAGAAAAAAGAAGACTGGTTTGGCTGGATCACAGAGTATGAGAGGGAGAGCAGTGTCCAATGAGACTGGTAAGATGGTGTGGGACTAGGTTGTCTGGGGCTTTAAAAGATATAAAAAGGAAATTATATACATATATTTTTTTTTCCTAGAGGCAATAGGAAGCCACTAGAGTTGGTTGAGTAGGGGAGTCACATGGTAAGATTTAAGATTTGTGCTTAAGGAAAATTACTTTGGCCGTACTGTGTGGGATGGAATAGAGTGCTGAAAGACTTCAGGCAGAGAGATCAATTAGGAGGCCACTGCAGAAATCTAGGTCAGGGGTGATAAGGGCCCGAACTAAGGTGGTAACTGTGTGAGGGTTGTTTTGTTAGACTCCTTTGCTATATCCACTAGTATGTAATATTATGGGTATGTTTTTTTGCTTTTGGCCTATATATTTGGTCACTATAAGAAATGTGATTTTTATGTTTCTTTATTGCATATTGGTACTTGGTATTTCTAATGTCATCACATATGCTATTCATTCAATCAATCTATAAACATTTATTAAGTACCTACTATGTGCCAAGCCTTGTGCTAAGCACTAGGGATACAAAAAGAAATAAAAAACAGTCCCTTCCCTAAAGAAACTCACAATCAAATGGGAAAGACAATAAATAAATAGTTATCCCTTTCACATCCAGGTGTTAGGGGTGCAGTGCCCCCCTTCATCCTGATAATCTGAAAAATCCAACTAAAATTTTTTGGCCCTCCCTTCATACCAGAGAAGAAATCTGAATTATTATGATATTTAAAGATAAAACATGTTGGTATTATATAATACTATACATATGTTTTATGTAATTCTGAGATTCTTAACGTTTTCTGTGTTGTCTATTGACTTTCACATGTTGTCTGTGGCTTCCATAAGACTCCCCTCAAATTCCCATTTTTTTTATACTATCCTGCCCTATATTGAAATCATAATGTGGAAAGTAGCAGTGCATAAAGGATAACTGTATTTGTTGTTATTCAGTCATTTTCAGTCATGTCTGACTCTTTATGACCTTGTTTGGGATTTTTTTGGCAAAGATATTGGGATGGTTTGCCATTTCCTTCTCCAGATCATTTTATAGATGAGGAAATTGAGGCAAACAGGGTTAAATGTCTCGCCCAGGGTCACACAGCTATTAAGTGTCTGAGGCTAGATTTGAACTCAGGAAGATGAATCTTTCTGACTCATACAGGATAAAATGAAAATAATTAACAGAGGGAAAGAACTAAAATGGAAAGGTGTAGGAAAAGTCTTCTTGTAGAGGATGGGATTTTAGTTGGGACTTAAAGGCAACCAGGGACTATAAGTAATTAACATTTGTAAAGTGCTTTAAGATTTGCAAAGAGATTTACAAATATCATCTCATTTGATCATTGTATCAATCCTGCAAGGGAGATACTATTATCTTTATTTATAGGTGAAGAGCTGAAGTTGAGAAAGATTGACAGACATGCTCTAAATCATACATTTAGTAAATGTCTTAGGGGGAATTTGAACTTTGCTAATTTTGATTCCCCTGCTCTAAACAACTCTGCCTTAGAATATCATATTGATAAAATGCTAGAACTTAGATATATTGCATATACTATCTATATACAGTTGTATGTAGTTCTAGTGTGAATGCCATGTATTAGGTATCTATCTGTGCATTGTACTAAATGGCTGGGATGGTATGTTGGGTACAATATCCTAAGCTTTCTTCCCACTGGCATGGAAGTTAGACTTGTTGCTGTTTGTCCTTTGTTTTTGAAAAGCATGAAGACATCATGGGGTGATGTCTTGATTCATGCATGAATTGGATTTAAATGAGGTAAGGTTGCACAAAGTCAGCCTCACTCTATTGAAGAGTCACTGTAGTCCAGTGGCAAAACAATAGTCAAGATGACTGGCAATGGTCCAGGATGGATGCAGACTCTTATCTATCCTTTTCTGCCTCTCTGTTCACTAAAGGGTTTCAAAAACAGATAGTTATTCATTTTTAGATCACATTTTCAGATTTGCAAAGTGCTTTCTACACAATAGCCTGAGAGATAGGTTAATATTATCCTTACCATTTAACAGATGAGGAAACTGGGATACAAAGAGCTGGCAAATGATTTGCCCAGCATCATCACACAGCTATTTAGCAACAGTGCAAACCAATTTTTTCTCTTGAGGTTCCTTCTCTCTTATCTCTTCCTCAGTCCCTTCAAACTCCTTGAAATCAGTATGTTTTGCTTTTGTCTTTGTATTCTTACCACCTAGCAGTGGATGTCACAGAGTTGTCCTTAATTTTTGGAGAAGACCAATGACATCATGAGGTGACATTTTGACTTGAGAGTGAATTGGATTTAAGTGACATAGTTACACAAAGTCATTATCCTCACTCTCTTCCAGAGACATGGGAGTCCAATAGCAGGAGAAAAGTCAAGATGACTGGCAATGGCCCTGGATGCAGTGGATGACCTTGACATCTTTGATGTCTGGCCAAGCTCTAAGTGCTCCGCAGTGCCTGCTTCAGCTGCCTTCATGGCTTTTGGAACAAATTGTTCTCACCTGCCCATTCTGTCAGGAAAAGTCTTCACATGCTTGGAGTAGACACCTCCCTAACTCACTGAGGGGTTTATGGCCTCTTGGTTAATTTCAACCTGGTTTCGCCTGTCTGCCAAGATGGTTTTACTGGGATGTGACCAGTGCTCATGTTACAACTTCTTGGAGACACTAAAGATTTGCTTGGGTTGGAAGACTCAGGTTCAAGCCACTAACATAGATTCCTGGGCCCCTAAGAACAAAGCATCTAGAAAGTGAGAGATTGGAGCTCCTCCTCTGGCCCATGACTGCAGGCTAGCAGTGTGAATCACATTGGGAAGTTTTTCTCGAATGAATCAATAATTTAGCCTGCATAAGCATCTCTTCCCTCTTCTGCATGCCATACTATGGCTAGGTGAACCTCATTTTGTTTAATGTTTGGTAGACTAAAAATATTCCATTTCAATTCCAATTTCAAACCCAAACTACCAGGGGACTGGCGTAGGTCAGGTCTAGCCCAGTATAAATACCTGTGACTATGCTGCATGTTAAGTTATAATGCTTATGATATATGTTCATTGATGTCCAGTTGTATGTATTTCATGTAATTTTCAGGTACTAAAATTTTTTCATGGGGGAGTGAATATAACAGACATATTGTCTCACACTGGTTGAATTTTTCCCTGGGATGATATATCCCACAAAGCTTTAGGAAGAGTCCTGAAGGCTTTTCTCAGGGTTCTGCACCTGATATATAGATACTTCTAGGTACAGGGATTTTGAGAAGGTCAAAAGGAAGGAAGGAAGAACCATAACCATTAGAAATATCCTGCCAGATGCCCATTAATTGAAGAATAACTGAACAAGCCATGATATATGAACGCAGAGAAATATTTTTGTTCTATAAGAAATGATAAGCAGGTAGATTTCAGGAAAACCTGGAAAGACTTACATAAAGTGATGCTGAGTGAAGTAAGCAGAATCAGAAAAATATTGTACATAGCAACAGCAACATTGTGGGATGATTAGCTATGTAGACTTAACTCTTAGCAATACAATGATCCATGACAATTCCAAAAGATTCATGATGGAAGTGTTATCCACATCCTGAGAAAGAACAACAGAGTCTGACTATAGATTGAAACACATATTTTACCTTATTTTGTTTTTTACTTTTATTGTCATGGTTTTCCCCTTTTGTTCTGATTCTTCTTTCACAACATGACTAATGTGAAAATATGTTTAGCACGATTATATATGCATAACCTATCTATATCAGGGATTCTTAAAATTTTTCCATTTGTGACCCCTTTTTACCCATGAATTTTTATGTGACTCTGGGTACATAAAATAAGTATACAAATCAAACATTTACTGATAATGTCATGAAGAAATTTATTTTAAAACAATTCTTATATGTATATAATTTTACTATTTATTAAAAATGACAGTAAACTTGCATACTAATAAGATGGATTTTTTTTGTTTACATTTTTGTTTATATTTGTTGATTTTTAAATAAATTTAAACAAATTTTAAGTAAAGAATTATAAATAAAGAATTAAATCTTGGCAGAATATTTGATACTGCAGGTTGTAGAGTATCTTCAATATTTTTTAGAGTTGATTGATACTTTGATTTTATAATTGTGAGTGTGGAGAATGCCTCTTCTCATGCATACATAGTACAAAATAGCAGTAGCATGTTTAGATCCATTTCATAAATTGTTGGAAATTCTGTTCTAATCCCAAGCCAAAGTTCATTTAATGATTTTTTTTTTTTAGGAAATTCAAACTTTAAACCTGTGTCATTTGATAACTCAGCAAATTCTTCTTGAACTTTTAATGGCAGATGCCTGAGGCTTTTTATTTCAAATGAGTATGGTTTATGAACCAAACTTATTTTTTTAATTTTTTAAATTTTTTCTTTGCTTATTCTTTTTTTTTAATATAAATTTATTTATTTAACTTTTTACATTCATTTTCACAAAATTTTGGGTTCCAAAATTTTCTCCCCATTTGTCCCCTACCCCCACCCCAGTACACTGAGCATTCTAATTTCCCTATCACCAATCAGCCCTCTCTTCTATCGTCCCTCCCTTCTCTTGTCCCCATCTTCTCTTTTGTCCCGTAGGGCCAGATAACTTTCTATTCTCCATTACCTGTATTTCTTATTTCCTAGTAGCAAGAACAATACTCATTCCTAAAACTTTGAGTTCCAGCTTCTCCCCATCCCTCCCTCCCCACCTGTTCCCTTGGGAAGGCAGGTAATTCAATATAGGCCATATCTGTGTAGTTTTGCAAGTGACTTCCATAATAGTCGTGTTCTGTAAGACTAGCTATATTTCCCTCCATCCTATCCTGCCCCCCATTGTTGCTATTCTCTCTTTTGATCCTGTCCCTCCCCAAGAGCGTTGACTTCAAATTGCTCCCTCTTCCCATTGTCCTCCCTTCCATCATCCCCTCCACCCTGCTTATCCCCTTCTCCCCCACTTTCTTGTATTGTAAGATAGGTTTACAAACCAAAATGAGTGTGCATTTCATTCCTTCTTTTAGTCGAATGTGATGAGAGTAAACTTCATGTTTTGTTTTCCCAGCTCTCATCTTTTTCCCTCCACTAAAAAAGTCTCCTGCTTGCCTCTTCTATGAGAGATAATTTATCCCATTCCATTTCACCCTACATTTCTCCCACTACATTTCTCTCTCACTGTTTACCTTGATTTCTTTTAAGATATGATCCCATCCTATTCAATTCACTCTGTGCTCTCTGTCTCTGTGTGTGTGCATGTGTG
>CM053770.1:312568303-312703079 GCA_028658325.1 Potorous gilbertii
GAAAGTCATTAGCCTCCATCTGTTCTGTTCTAATTTTGAGAGAACTGTTTTCTTCAGTGAGCTTTTGCACCTCTTTTTCCACTTGGCTAATTCTGCTTTTGAAAGCATTCTTCTCCTCATTGGCTTTTTGAACCTCTTTTGCCAATTGAGTTAGCCTATTTTTCAAGGTGTTATTTTCTTCAGCATTTTTTTAGGTCTCCTTTATCAAGGTATTGACCCATTTTTCATGCTTTTCTTGCATCTCTCTCATTTCTCCTCCCAGTTTTTCCTCCACCTGTCTAACTTGATTTTCAAAATCCTTTTTGAGCTTTTCCATGGCCTGTGCCCATTTGGATATTTATTTCAGATGTTTGGGATACAGAGGCCTTGACTCCTATGTTTTTATGTGATGGTAAACATTGTTCTTCCTCGTCTGTTCATCAAGAAAGTAACCTTCTATGGTCTTATTTTTTTTTCCTTTTCTGGGTATTTTTTCAGCCAGTCACTTGACTTCTGAGATACCTCTCCACCCCTGCCTAGATCCACCCAGCTAGTGCTTGGGGTCTGAGATTCAAATGCTGCCCCCCAGCCTCAGGGCTTTCAGGGGCAGGCCTGGATGCTATTCAATGGGAGCTTAAGTTCTGGTGCTCATGTTGGGGCAGGGCCACCTCCCAGGCTCAGTTCCCTCAGGGGGTTTATTCAGAGACCTTTCGTAATGGACCCGAGGTCCTGCTGAGCTCTTACCTACTCTGGGAGCCTCTGGCTGCCTGCTGCCTCTGCTGCTGCCTCCTGAGGGTGCCTGAGTCATGGAGACACCCCACTCCCCTCTCAGCTAGTCCAGACGTCTCTCTCACTGACCTGTGTGTCTGTGGGCGGAGGGACCTTCATGGCCGCCAGAGATTCTGTCCCTGAATCCTGCTCAGATCTGCTGAAACTGCTCTTCTCTCTGCTGTGCAGCCAGGGCAGGGCTGGGCTCTGCTCCCATCTGGTGCGTGATGGACCTTTGGGGTCAGTTTTTCAGGGCTCTCTGGAATGGAAATCTCCTTCACTGTGTTGCTGTGTGGCTTCCACTGCTCCAGAATTTGTTGGGAGTTCTTTTTAGAGGAAATCCATGGGCTGTGGGTTTGGAGCTAGCATATGTGAGTCTTTCTACTCCACCATCTTGGCTCCTCCCTCCCCTCTTTGCCATTTGAGCAACTTGACAATAGTTCTCACCCTTCTATAAGTGATAGTAGAACTGTTAACTGGAAAAAAAAATCAGGGATGCATCCTGGGGGTAAAGATGGGAAAGGGGAGTGGTAACACCCAGAGAGAGGGAGAGAACTCTGAAAGTTTGAGAACACCAGAGATTCATCTAGGCCATGTCTGTTAGCTCCTCACAGGCAAGTATGGCCTCACTTTTATATTTGGGTCCCTGGTACCTAACACAGTGCCTGGTACATACCAGTCTTAAATGAACTGAAGAAGACCAGGAGGCACATACAGTAGTATGAGGAGGAGATAGAGGCAGAGAGGGACAGAGGGAGGCAAAGAGATCCCTCCCTCCTTCACCTGGTAGAGCTCACTGATAGAAAAGAGGATGGATGCATTTACCAACTTTGGGCTTAATAGTGATTCGTTCAAATGTCTTTGTTTTGCTTGCTTCCTTTTAATAACACTCTGATCATATTATGATACTATATGCTCCTAAGTATCCTGTGTGCTTGTTTCAGTATCCTGGCAGTGGAATCAATAACAAGCCTGCATTTTCTCAACACCACTACTTGAGCTGTCCTTTACCCTCAAAGCACTTTTGTAATTATCATAATGAGGCAGTTCTGATTACAATTATGTGTAAATTTGTCTTGTCTCTCCCAGAAGACAAGTTTCTGAGAATGACTGGAACTATGTCTTCCTCTTTCTATCACCTTTGGTACCTAGGACTATAATCTCAATGAATTTATTGACACTGAGTCAGACCTTAGAGAGGCCTTATCTGACACTTTCAGTTGTTAGTTTCACCCCCTTCATCTTTTTTGCCATTTGGTTTTTATTTTGTATCTATACTGTATTTTCATTGTTGTTCAGTTATTTCAGTTGAGTCTGAATTTTCATGACCCTGTTTGGGGTTTTCTTGGCAAAGATTCAGCTCATTTTATGAATGAGGAAACTGAGACAAACAGGGGTAAGTGAATTGCCCAAGGTCACACAGGTAGTAAGTGCCTGAGGCTGGATTTGCATTCAGGTCTTACTCACTCCAGGCTGGATGCTCATATACTGCATTTACTTATCTTCAAATATGTTTAATCCCACTAGTGGATTGTTAGCTCCTCACAGGCAGGTATGACCTCACTTTTATATTTGGGTCTTAGGGCTGGTACCTAGTACAGTACCTGGCACATACCCAAGTATTTAATCAATGCTTGTTGATCAATTGGTAGACTGATCTCTAAAGTTTCTTCCAACTTTTAATCTGTGATCTTATGAACTAGGTTCCAAATCCAGCCCTGTTCTCTGACTCATTTATGGTTTTGCTCTGTTAAAAAACGATCAGATGTTCAGGCTGCTGCCCTGGCCTAAAGGCCCTCATCCCCAGATCTCCCCAGCTGGTAGAAATCTTTCTCACTGGTCCCCCAGCCCTACTCTCAGGACTGTGGTGAGCAAGCAGGGGAGGCGGATGGGAGGGGAAGTGCTTCCTGGTGTTATTAAATGCAGGGAGCTGACAAAAGCAATCAGAAGATATATGGTTTAATAGGAGATTAAAAGCCCACGAGTGCAGCACAGGGCTCTGACCCAGAGTCCCTGAGTTTTTAATTTAATTTCTTTTGCTGCTCAAATCACAACATTATAAAATGATAAAAGTAGCTGTGTTTGCTCAAGGGTTTTATCATTAATTGATTTGGCTGAAGTTTTCCCTCCAGCGGCATCTTTGTGAGCATACTTCTCCTTTTCAGCCTCCTAGAGTCAGCAGGCTTTTTTTGGAAGACCAGGAGTGGGGTAGGAGTGGGGGGGCGGGGGGAGAACCAGATCAGGGGGAGGCAAAGGGAAGATGGAAGGAGGGATAGTTCTTCCCAGGCATCTGAGCCACAGCCCTAAAAGGAAGAACTTGGTAGTCTAGGGCTCAGAGCTACAGATGAAAGCTAATTTTCAGTGCTCATTGCTTCCCAACACCCCCACACATTGTGACAGCCAGAGAACCAGGATTCAAATCCCTTGGGAGAGGTAAAATAAGGGGTTGAGACCAGCTGGCTTTTAAGGTCCCTTGTAGCTCTGGATCTATGATCTTATGAGTCTTCCCTGGAGGTCTCTCTCCCAATTCAGGAAGGCCACTTTGTCCCTTCCAAGGGATCCCAAGAGCTCCCCTTTCTCTCCATCTTTACAGGCATTCGGGAAGGTGGCTAAACCCTGCCTCAAGACCTTGCCTAATTCTCTCTCTTCTTTGGGAACTGCAGAAATTGCAGGAGGAAGGAAGGATTGTCATCATGATGTAGTGGCAAGAACTCCGTAGTTGGAATCAAAAGGCCCAGAATTCAGCCCCAGTTGTGTCACTTTCTAGTAAATCACTTACTGAGTGGGTGACCTCAGGTGTGAATTATTTAACCTCTCTGAGCTTCAGTTTTCTGCTCTGTAAAATGAAGGAATTAGAGTAATATTGGATGATCTCTGAGGTCCTTTTCCATTTGTAGCACCATCTGCCCCCCACCCCATACTAATTTTCCAATTCACACTGGCAATTTAAATTCCCAGAAGGTAGCTGACTACTTCGCTCAGGGTTCTAAGAGCAGTAGAGAAGTGCTAGGGTTACTAACATTGAAGCTTCTGAGCCCCCATCCAATATGTGCTCTCCATTATCAATCAGGCAGTAGAACTCTAGCTTTTTAGGAAAGGGTATTTATTGAGAAGGTATAGCAAAAATAATAGATTTAAAACATTCCTCCTGCCCTCCAACCTGGGAACACACTTGATTCTGGGGGAGAGTGGACTCAACCTTGAAGTTAATGAGAGTGAGGGGCATATGTAGAAAACATATGGGATAAAGTAGTACCTAAAAATCAAAATCTTAGAGATTCTTTTCTCCCTTTGTGGGATCTTTGTGAAGTTCCTTTTAAGTGTAGCTTTTAGTGTCTTTCTAGAATCCATAGACAACGTTTCTTTCTGTCATGAGGGTTCATGTTCCTTGAAATCATCTTCAAGGGACTTGTCTTTCCCCCTAAGTCTGCCTGTGCCTTATTCATTTCAACAAAGCAGCAATGAAACACTACGTGCCAAGTATTGTGCTGAGGACTGGGGATCCATATAGAAAAATGAGACAGTCCCTGCTCTCAAGGAGCTCACATCCTAACGGAGGAAATAGTGAATATGGAAGGTTTCAAATGTAAGTCAGATGGAAAGTTCCCATGATCATCAGAGTGCTGAGGCAAAGCTGTTGGTCAGGAGTCTTTTTTAATGCCATTTCCACTGATAAAATCAGATTAGTTTCTGATATTGAATCATTTGACAGTACCAAGGACTTTGGTCATAAAAACTTTCCTTTTCTGTGTCGTCAGTAGCTGTGACTACAGCTCTGCTGGAGCAGTTCCCAGGATGATGGCTGAGGTTTTGGGCTGAAAGCATTGCCATTTTCAAGGTTCTTCTGTTCAGAGTCCTGAACCAGGTCTGAACCAGATATCAGGGTCTGAAGGGAGATGATGTTCAAGGTGGTGGTGGTGGTGGTTTGACCTGTTTGGCATGTGCTGCCTCTAGTCTCTCCTTTAGCATGACCTACTGTTTCACTTTCCTCTGTTGTTGGTTATTACTGCCTTGGTAAAGCTTGCCACCAACCTAGGCTGCCAGTGGGAACTCTGATGGCTCTAATGGATCATTGGAGAGGTTAAATTATTTGACCAAGGTCATACAGCTTGTGCCTGGAAGACCCAGAATTTGGACCCAGGTCCTCTGTCCAAATCCAGTGCTTTCTTTCTGCCCTACCATACAGACTCTTCTTCCCAAAGTTGGCTTCCCCCACCCCTCCAACTTCCCTATGTCTAGCAATGACACACAATTCCTCCAACCATCCAGGCATTCAGTTTAGTTAGATTAGACTCACATGTTAAAGCCAACTAGACTTATAGACTATGGTTCCTTGTATCCACTTGTATTATTTTTGAGATTACTCTTCTCCCTGTAAACAAATATCTTTACAAGCTGCATATTGAATATAGTGTATATAAGAACAAGGGATAAAGGGAGGGGGGTAGAGAGAAAATTGGCAAGGGAAAGAGAAAAGAGGCTATTTGGAATTCTGAGAGGAGAGGATTGTGTTGCTTGTTTGTGGGTTACTGTGCATCTCTCATGTGTTGTCTACATTATTTACAGGGTCCTATGACTTCTTTGCATTTTATCAAAGTGGAATAAAAGCTGTCCTATGTCTAATATATATACTGTTACTTTCAGTAGTTATATGGAATCAGAAGTGTTCTTTGACCCACACATATGAAAACAGTTTACATTCAGAGATTTTCTCAGAGTGAATTATGGGTGGGGCAAAAAGAACCAGCAGGAATGTAATTTTTAGAGTAGCCCTGAAGACTGAGCATGGTCTATCTAAGCCCAGAGCTTGGAACGATGAGCTATGAATTACACTTTAATCGATCTTTCTATGGCAGTCTCTGGTTCCCTTATCAACCTAGTACTCTTCCTATACACATACCCCAATGTCCTACTTGATTTCCTAAAATATGACACCCAACTAGAGACTGAACCTGCGATTTCTCAGTACAGAAATTTTCCACTCAAGTAAGTTCCCTCTACTAATGTAAGCTGGCAACTTACAGTCTTAGAGAGTTGCCCAGGGGACTGAGAATTTAAGTGCCTTATCTAGGGGTCACAAATATGTCCTAGGCCAGTCCTGCACCTAGGGGCTTCTTGGTTGTCTGTCCACTATGTCACATATATCCTCTAGATGTGATCTGACCTTCATTTAACAGATGAGGAAACTGAGTCTCACAGAGATGAAACTGACTTCCCCAGAGCACAGGATGGTGAGACTATAACCTCCCTTATTTGGACATTACACCTCTATTAATATAGCCTAAGATCCCATTAGCTTTTTTAGCTGCCATATCACGCTGACTCATGTGGTATTTGCTGCCTATTAAAATGCCCAGACCTTTTTCACAGTAATTGTTGTCTTGACATGCCTCCCCCATACTTAATAGGGCAGCTGATTTTTTCAGCCTGCTCTTGAGTATTGGACTTTACATTTATCCCTATTAAGTTTCATCTTGTTAGCTTCCACTTAGCATTCCAGCCTATTGAGATATTTTAGGGACCTGATTCTGTCATCCTACAGGTAAAGGATACCTACCAGTTTCTTCTTATTTGGAAATTCAGAAAACCCACTGGTAGAAATGTCTCTTTGGCCATGATAGATCCCTGGGGCACTCCACTAGGAACCATCAGGTTCTTCTATTTGGACCTGGAAGACATCATGGAGACCATCTGGTTCCTCATTTTATAGCTAAGAAAACTGGGGCTCAAAGAGATGAAGAGATGATGAGAATTGTTCCAGGTCACAAAGATAGTAAGTGATAGAGGCAGAATTCAAATCCAGGTCTTCTGACTTTAGCTCTAATGAGTTTTCTCCTACACTGCACACTCTTGCAGTCAGAATTGAAGAATCGATTTAGAGCTGGTAGGTCTTTAGAGGCCATCTGGCCCACTCCTCCTCATTTTATAGAAGAGGAAAATGGGGTCCAGGGAAGTGAAACACCTTGCCCAAGGTCACATACATGATAGATTTCAATTCAATTCAATAAACATTTATTAAGAACCTACTATGTGACAGGCACGGTGCTAAGCATCAAGGATACAAAGGAGGCAAAAGACAGTCCTTGCCCTTAAGACAGGGACTTACAATGTAATGGGGGAGATAATATACAAACATTTTATATATACATATATATACACACACATACATACATACATATACACATACAGAAAGTTATATACAGGATAAATAAGCAATAATTAACAGAAGGAAAGAACTGGAATTAAGAGGGGTTGAAGAAGTCTTCCTGTAGGAGGTAGAATTTTTAGTGGAGTTTTAAAGGAAGTCAGGGGGCTCAGTTGTCAAACCCAGGTCTCTGGTAGAGCAGACCAGGGTATGGATGACAGGGGGCTGGGCTTGGAAATGGAAGCCCTGAGTTCAAAGTCAGCATCAAATATTTATTATCTCTGTGACCCTGGACAACTCACTTAACCTTTGTCTGCCTCAGTCTCCTCATTTATAAAATGAAGATAATATCAGAACCTGTCTCAAAAGGTTGTTGTTAAGATTAAAGTACTTAGCACAGTGCTGGACACATAAAGAAGATCATTTAATAAACACTTGTTTCCTCCTTCTCTCCCTCACCTCTATGCTGCCTCTAGAGAGCGACCTTCATATCCAGAAAGCCCTTGATGGGGTCCGGGTTTGGTTTTCATTATATAGTCTCAGAAGTCTCTGGAGTCATGAGGAACAATGTCCTGAGGAGACATTGTAATAGCAGTAACTGGGATTTTTATAATGCTTTAAGGTTTATAAAGTATTTTTCCCTCTACTATCCTGCAAAGTAGATGATCTGAGTGTAATTATCCTTAACTTCATAAGTGATGGAGCCAAACTTCAGAGTGTGACTTCTCTTGTATTGTATAACTAATAAGTGCCCAGAGAGGGGCCCAATTGTTGTGAAGAGGATGGGAGAGAAGAAGGAGGGGCTGGCAATTAGGACAATTAGGAAGAAGGGGCTGGTGATTAGGCTTTGGGGTACCTCAACCTCTTTATCATAGTGCAGTGATTGTATGAGATTATAAGTTCCTTATAGTCAAGGACTGTCTTTTACTTCTTTTTGTATCTCTAGAACTTAGCACACTGCCTGACACATAGTAGACTCTTAAATAATGTTCATTGAATAAATGAAAATTATGATGGGGTGAGATAATTAGGGGAGGTGAGGCAGGGAGGAAAGTGGGAGGGAGATAAGACCAGTGATTTTTGGAGTTGTCCTTTCCCCTGCCCTACTTTTCTTCTGGTTGAGTGACTGAATGCCTTCTCCCTTTCTTCCCCCTCCTCAATTAGTCAGGGTCAGTGTCAGCAGAGGAGTTATAATGAGAATTCATAGTTTTGGAATCCCAGCCTGGATTCTTCATTTGCCCAAGTCCAGTCTTATCCCTGCTGCTCATTTTCTCCCAGTTCATACCATTCTTTCTGTCCAGGCAAGATGGAACTGGTGACCATCTCTCCAGCAGGACACTTTCTCATTGTGCTCTCCTAATAATAGTAACAGCTGACATTTACTTAGCACTTCCAGCTTTCCAAAGTGCTTTACAGACGTCATCTCATGTGACCCTCACAACAACCCCGGCAGGAGGGTGCTATTAACATCTCTGTGGAAGAAAAACTCTGCACTCTCCATTTTAGCCAAAAGTCTGTCAGACACCATTTATCAATAATATTAATAATACAACATACAATATAAAATAATACAAGCCTTCTTGCTTGGACAGAGATCCAAATGGACAAAGATTCTTCTGGTATTCTCACAGTCCCAGCCACACCCACTTCACAATGATCACTAAACAATAGATAAAATATGCAAGAAAGATTAAGGCATTCACGGTCTTGATCGGGGATTTTGATCGACCAGATAGAACTAAAGAAAGCGTTCACACCAGAGGAATACCAAACTAAAGGGTCCCCTTTCAGACTCAGATCCAGTGTAAGTTAAAGGCTCACCTGCCTTGATAGAGGCCATAATAGATTAAAAGGCACTTCCTTTGGCTTACAAAGGCATCTTCTTTTCAATTATTCTCTCTAAAGATTCCTTTTGCAATCTGGTCAAAGGTGAACAAGGAGATGCCTCCTTAATTAAACCAAGACGTGTATACTCTCGGTTCTGTCACCCAAAACAAGACTAAGTCTCTTAGTCTCAGGAAATCAAAATCTCTTCCTGGCCTGGATTGTCTTTCATTCTAGGAATAATGGGGCATTTGGGTGGCAGTATGGAAAGAGTGCTGCTAGGCTTGGAGTCAAGAAGACTCCAAGCTTCCAATCCAGCTTCAGATATTTACTAGCTGTGTAACCCTGGACAAGCCACTTAATCTCTGTTTGTTTCATAATCTTCCTCTGTAAAATGGGAATAATAAGTCTCTACCTGCAAGGGTTGTGAGGATGAAATGTGATAATATTTGTAAAGTGCTTTGCCAGCCTTAAAGTACAATGTAAATGATAGCTTATAGAGATTTCATTCAGGTGAGACCAAGGACTTCAGACAGGGACACTGCCATCATACTATTTCTTGATCATTTATAACACAATTTATAACATTCCCTCTTGGCATGTTGTCCTAACTCAACATCTAGCACTCTATTCACAGCGTCACACTTCCTGCCTGGTCTGTACAAGCTGGCTGCCTTGCCAGGTGGGTAACAGTGATTGGCAGGAAGCTGGCTTTTAAGCAAGTGCAAGGGAGAGGTATTGAGCCAGGGGATCCAGCGGGTTAGGATGGGACACAGGCAAAACAGCAGCAGAGTTTTCCTCAGTTAGTCAGAATCCTAGGGTCTTGTCTTCCATTTTGGCATTCCCATTTAGTCTCTTGACCAGTGTTAGACTGGCACCTGCTGTTTTTGGCTAACACTCATCTTTCTCTCAAGGGAATTTGAGGAAAAGGCAATTTGAAGACAAGTTGGTGGAGGCAGAGGGGAAAGCACTGGACCTGATATTAGGAAACTTCGTTAAATTTTTCTGAGCCCATTTTCTATAAAGTGAGGTTAATGACTACTTCACAAGATAGCTGTAAAGGAAATGTTTTGTAAACTTTAAAGTGCTATTTAAATCTGTGTTGACGATCATTTGTCTCTATGACATTTCTTTAGAAGAGGGAAGTTCTGGGAGCTAAGTTTGAGAAATGAAGGAAGAGTGAGGTCATTAGAGATGTCATTAGTGAGAGGGGATGAGACCCTTGGATCCTAATACCTCCTTAAAGGATATTTTAGGATCATGGGATTGGAGAAGGACTCTGGGAGGGAATTAGATCAATCCTCTGTCTCTGAGTGGGATTCCATAGAATGTCCAGTGTAACTGAACTGACTCAGTAAAGGGACTCAATTAGGATCCTCTCTGTCCTTCATTTTATAGGGGAATCTAGAGGGAATTTGAGGATGAGACTTGAGCCACTTAGCTGGTTTCCACTCCACTCCTCCTCTCCTCTCCCTTTTAGTCTCTTTCTAATTTCTCCCTATTTTGATTTGGATCAATATTCCTAAAACACTGATTTAATCATGCCATTTCTCCAATGAGAACAACAACGATAAACTAGTTACTAAAACAACGTAGTGTTTCATGGCTTGCAAAATGTTTTGTCATTATAATTAATTTAAAAATATATATTGTGTATTATAAACTTGACAGTCATCAACAAATTTTGTATATGAACATTTCCCTTTACAAAGGTTAGAAAAAGAGGAGTGCATATAACACTGTAAATCTACCATGTATATTTTTGTTCTTGTTTTTTTTTATATACATTAACTAGGCAGTTAGGTGGCATGGTAGATAGAGTGCCAGGCCTGGAGTCAAGAAGATCTGAGTTCAAATCCAGCCTCAGACATTTATCTACTATATAAAGCTAGGAAAGTCACTTAAGTTCTGTTTTCCTCAGTTTTCTTGTCTACAAAATAGGGATATCCCTAGAAAATAGGGATATATTTCCTTATCTACAAAATAGCACCTATCTCCCAGGATTCCTGAGAGGGTCAGATGACATAATAATGTAAAGAGCGTACATAATGCCTGGCACCTGTAAGTGCTATGTAAAGATTAGTTACTATTGTTGCTGTCAATTTTAATAGAGTGGTACCCACACTGTCTGTGTTCACTTCTGTACTTCTTTCCCTCTCTTCTGTGGATTTATATGTTTCATTGATGTTTTCTCTTTTTTTCTTCTTATTATAAAATCACTATCACTCTTCCTCTTTTCCCTCCCTATTATACTCCTAACTCTTAATAAAAGCCCTCCTTTGTCACAAATAAATAAAGTGAAACAAATTTTTGTTTCATTGGTCATATCTGAAAAAGTATATCTCACTTTGTACCTACATTCTATAACTTCTCCACCAATAGATGGGAAGCATACTTCATCAGTTTTCTGGACCAATGGTCAATTATTATACTTATTTGAATTCTTAAGTCTGTAAAATGTCATAAGCAATGTATCCATTGTTCTCCTGTTTCTGCTTATTTCATTCTGCATCAATTTGTACAAGTCTTCCTAGGTTTCTCCAAGTCAGTCCCTTTCATAATTTCGTATGGTTCAATGATGTTACATTTACATATCATAGTTAGTTCATTCATTTCCCAATTTATGTGCACCTACTTTGTTTCCATTGTTTTGCTATAACAAAAAGCATTGTTATAAATATTTTTCACATAGGTCCTTTCCCTCAGTCTTTAATCTGTTTGGAAGATAAGTCTAGTATTGATATCAGTGAGTCTAAAAGTATGTACAACTTAGTGACTTTCAGGGTATAAATTAATTATTAAAAACAATAGTAGTAGAAGTGATCAGTAGAATCTCTTTATAACTCACTCTTCCAGATTATAAAAGGGAACATTTATCCAAAATTAATCCATTTTTCATGATTATCAGTTGCCAACTAACCATGATCAGCCCCAGACACTGGAAACCAAGAAGCATGTTTCATTCTACTATGGGATGGATACCTCTTCTGACAAAGGTCTGTACTGTGTAATCACATCAAATTGATGAGGGAACTCCTCAACTGAGCAGGAATTCTCTGATCAGCACCCTCCCAGTCACACATAATCTTTACCAGGACATTTTCTATAAAGCAGTTTACGGTCTTGCCTTGGTTTGTTAATTTTTCTTTCTGATATTGAAAGTAATGAGCTTTTAATTACCCAAAGCACTTATTAGGGATTAGGAAAGTACAGGGAATATGTATGTATGTAAATATACACACACATATATAATATACATCTACATAAATATATACCTATGTACAAACATATGAACTATGGCTCAGCATTCCAAGTTCTAGGTTTGAATAACCTGTGTTCAGCATTGGGGATGACCTTCAAAATGTCACATCTTTTTGACTCATCTTGCGCCTTGCCCAGAATTTCCTTTGGGAATCTCAGAATACAGCTCAAATATAGCTCATGTTTAGGTCTCTACAGATGTGGGAAAATGAGTCCCTGGCTTTGATATAGCACTAAAAGTAACAATTCAAATTGGGCACAGAAAGGTTTTTATTTCCCCCAACAGAAATTTTATAAGGCTTATAAAAGACCCAAAGTAATCCATAGACAGTTAATATTATTCTCCTCCTATCCAGTAATTCCCACTTACTCCCTTCAGGGAGCTAGGTGGTATAGTGGATAAAATTCTAGGACTGGACTTAGGCAGACACATCTTTCTGAGTTGAAATCTGAACTCAGACACTTACTAGGTGTGTGACCTTGGGCAAGTCACTTAACCCTGTTTGCCTGTTTCCTCATCTCTAAAGTGAGCTGGAGAAGGAAATGGAAAGGTATGTTTACCAAGAAAACCCCAAACGGAGTCAAGAGTCAGACACAACTGGAATGACTGGACAAACCCCTCAGGAACCCACGGTCCTCTGGACTCATATCACTCTATGGTTTGGACTCCTCTCAAAAGTGAAATGAACCTGTAGTTGTCTGGGAGGCAACCTCTCCCCTCAATATTCTGCTAAGTGCCACCATTTCCCGAGGATCCTATAAGTTGGACTACTCTCAGGAAAAAAATAAACAGGAGTGTAAGAGAAGCAACCCATATTTCCCTTGGACTTGCCCTATCTTGGTAACAAATGAGAGTAACATATCTCTTTTAACATATGTCATCTTTTGCTTCCCCCATGTCATGGATGAGTCCCCTTTTCCTCCTCCAGCTGCAGGATCCCATGTACACTCATCTCCCTAAGAGGCTGGTACTGCTCAGGAATTCCTCCTGCTCTTGCTAGAAGGCTGTATTCTGGAATCTCCTTCTCTCCAAAAGACTGATATTCTCAAGGCAATCCACCTTTTGTGTCTCAGAGGCTGGATCCTGGAACTCTTGATTTGGGAGTTGTTAGTCAAACACAGCCACAGGAACTCTCTGCTCTCTCTAGAGATTCTCCAGGAACTCTGCATTGCTCCAGAAATCCTCCCTTCTCAATACAGAGTAGGGGTTCAGGAACTTATAACACTTGGTCACATGGTTCCTTTCTCCTGGGGCCATAGAAGGGCAAACATGAAACTTTGATATCTTCTGATATGCCTCTGTAGTCTGAGGAACTCTTGATACTCTGACACTTTCCCAAATGTCATCTCTTGGGTCCGGAAGATGATAACCCTGGACCTGAGCAGTGATGATTGGTATGTCACTGGGGGAATATGCGAATGTCCAAGGACTTCACCTAAGGACCCCCTTCCAACCAAAGTAAGTTTTTAGGATTTTTGTCCCTGGTCTATGAGCAATTCTGCCATATATCTCCCTTAAAAGTGGAAAGGGAATGACCTTGTAATGAAGATTCCCTTTACAGGGCCAGCACAAAGAAAGTGACTATAATTCATAACTTCCTGAGCCAATGAAATCACTCCTTAATATTCAGAATATGTCATTAATCTCAGAGAAGTAGTTGGTGGGTATGTCTCAAATGCTCCATAGGGAGATGCAAAATCCCATATAAAAGCTAACCTTTATATAACCTTATAAATTTGATTAATAGACCTCTCCTTTAAATCCCCTATCATTATTTACCAATCTACCTATCTATCCATCTGTCTATGTCTATCTGTCTATCTGTCTATCTGTCTATCTATCTATCTATCTATCTATCTATCTATCTATCTATCTATGGCAGGTAGGTGGTGCAGTGGATACAGCACCAGTGCAGGAGTCAGGAGGACCTGAGTTCAAATCTCACCTCAGACACTTGACACTCACTAGCTGTGTGACCTTGGGCAAGTCACTTAATCCCAACTACCTCATCCTGGGTCCTCTCCAGTCATCCTGATGATGACTCTGGAGGAGAAGTGAGGCTGGTGACCTGCACAGCCCTCCCTCACTCCTAACAAAGTCAAGTGCAAGTCACGTCGTTACTTCTCTGATGGCATGGTCTTCTTCAGCAACGAAGGATGAGCACACATATCTATCTACCTATCTATCTGTTTATTATTCAAATGTTGCCAAATGAATATTACAAGGATTGGCTTATAGAACAATAATGATGACTGATTAGCTAATTCATGTCTAGTTGCCCCTGTTTGACAGATAATGAAATTGAGGGTTGCTTAGATTATTTTTGCAGTTATTCTTATGACTGTGGTTAATGATAACACATTTCTAGTACTTTTACAAAGCTAAGAAGTAGCCAGGTCTTTAGATCCCTTGTCCAATATCTTTAATAATTCCATGTTGACTGCTTCATCAAGGACAAGTTTTTTCAATCAATTAATCAATGAATACTTATTAAATGCCTAATATTTGCCAGACACCGGAGAGATAAATGCAAAAGTGAGATGGTTCCGGCCTTCCAATATTCTACTAACGTGCTCATGGACAAGTAAATACAGGGCACTTAAAAAAAATCCCAAGTGATGTCCAGGAGGACAGCAATAACTTCAGAATTCAGGAGAGGCCTCTGGGGTCAGCGTTTGCCTTGCTTGCAATGCCCCTCTCTTACCTGCCTCTACCCTACCTACCCAACCGTACTGGCTCTGAGTCTCCAAGACACATCTTTTTTCTCCAGCTTGGTCAGATTTCTCTAGGCCTCCCCCAAGAACTAGTTTCTTTATTTGTAACTAACTGGGGAATAACAATAGTGCTTATCTCGTTGGGTGGTTATAAGGGTTGGCTGAGGAAAGATGTGTAAAATGTTTTGCAAACCTTAAAGAGCAGTGTAAATGCTATGTTAATGCACTTTAAAGTGCTATGTAAATGCTAGGTATTACTACATATTATTTCCTATTGCAAGCCATTCCAACTTTGAGGCAGACAGCTCTAATAAGATTTTTTTTTTCTTTTTATGTAGGCTAAATTTGCCTATCCTGAACTTCTTTGTTTCAGACCTCAGTTTTTTTTTCTCCCTAAAACAAAGAGTTTGGACTAGAAGATCTCTAAGGTGTCTGCCAGCTTTAAATCCTATAATCTTATAAATTCTGTACTCCCTTCTCCCTCCTCCTAGTTCCCATTGTTCACTCTAGTGTCTCTGTCCCCAGGGACTTGGACTGGATGCCAGGTTTGGGATTGGGGAAGGATGTGGAGGAAATAAAGGAAATAAGGGACCTTGAGTTTGGGGATTAATCTAGAGCTGGAGATGTAGGGGAGGCTGCAGTTTACGAGGGAGATCAGTCCAGGGTAAGGCCTAGGAGCACCCTGCCCAAGGTGCTGACAGCAGCTTTCTCCCTGTGTGATGGATTGGCCTGCCTGTTGGGAGCCGAGGTTCCAATTTGCTGCCCATTTGGACAGTCGCTTTACCCACAATTCAAGTTGTCAGGGTCACAAATCATTCAGCACATTCAGAAATGGGGAGCAGGGTGAAAGCGGGGGAAGGAGAGAAGGTTAAGAGAGGCGAGGCAGGAGGGAAGGAGGAAAGTAGTTGGGAGAGACAGCTACTGGAGCCTCAATCTCACACACACCCCCTTAAAAAACCTTGGAAGGGTTCCATGGTGAGTGGGGGAAGATGAAAGATTTAACAGTGTACTAGGAAGAGCCCTGGATTTGAAGCGAGAAGACTCAACATGAGTTTACAGCTGGAAGGGGCTTAGATATCATCTAGTTCAACCTTCTTGTTTTAAAAATGAGGAAACTGAGCCCCAGAAAACATAAATGTCTTCATATGGGATCATAGATTAAGGGCTTCAAGGGATCCCAGACATTTTGTAATCTAACTCTGTCATAGTGGGGGTCTCTCCCAGGCTCAGACAGGGTAAGCTACTTTCCTAAAGAATCAGAAGGGCATAAATTCAGGTCCTCTGAATCCAATCTTGCTTCTCCCCACTTAAACATTCTATAACTTTCTGGGGTGTCTGAGTATCTCTGGACCCTGGAATGAATTAATTTTGTTGGTATTATAAGGAATGACTCTCTGGAAGGGGTGAAAGGTGAGAAGGGAAATTGGAAAATCTAAGCCATGTGAAAACAAAAAATATCAATAAAATATATTTTAAAAGGCTTCTGGGCTGGGGTAATATAATAATTCTTCCTTTAGCAAAAAAAAAAAAAGTTGTGTTGCCATGATACTGTTTTTTTTAAGTTAGAAACTTCATTTTTAGAGGTAGAAAAAATATAGGCATCGAGTCTGGAAGAAGCAGAGGTGATGGAGAGACAAAAGCAGTCTTTTTTTTTCTTAGCCTTTTCCAGGAATAGCCTCCCTCAGGGATTTAAGGTTACAGGCAGCAGCTAGGTGGTGCAGTGGATAGAGCAATGGGCCTGGAGTCATGATGACCTGAGTTCAAGTCTAACTTCAGGCACTCACCAACTTACTATTTTTACTAGCTCTGTAACTCTGGGCAACTCATTGAACCTCAGTTTCCTCATCTGCAAAATGGGGGTAATAACGGTAGTCCACCTCCCAGGGCTGCCAAAGGAGATAGTAATTGTAAAGTGCCCAGCATAAGGAACATGCTATGTAAATGTTAGGTGTTGCTAATTATTATTATATAGCACCTTGAAGGAGCACAAGACCTGGAGTCAGAGGACCTGAGTTCAAATCCCAGATCTGTTATCTCCTACCTGAGTGACTCTGAACACTCATCTTCCCGCTACTTTTTTCCTCTATAATAATGTGGAAGGATTGTATTACATGACCCTAAGTTCTCAGACTAAATCCTGTGCCCTTTTGGTCTCCATCTAGGATTCCAGTTGTACATTTTCAGTACATTTCCCCCAATTTGACTCAGCTCTGATAAGACTTGGGGAGAACAAAAAATGATTGCTTGAAATAATGGGAGGAGGGGAATTACACTAATAGTAGTGGAGTGGGTGTCCTGAGAGGAGGAGGGAAGGGAAGAAGCCAAGTGAACTAAAATCCTGAATTCTTTGGTGTGGTCACAAGAAAGCCCCAGGCAAGTGTGGGTAGAAAGGCTACTGACCTACAAGCCAGAAGACCTAGGTACTGACCAAGGTACTGACTAAGGCTCTACCTCTGTTACTAACTTGTTAGGTGACTTTAAGCAAGTCCCTTTTCCTTAGCACACTACCTGACACATAGTAGGTGCTTGAAAAATGTTTCTTGATTGCTTGATTTGTTAAATGAAGGGGTTGGTCTCTCAATCCAAACCCTTCTACAAAATCTCTTCATGTTCCGACATCATAGGTATAATCTATGTGCCAGAATTAAGGTTCTGGGTTTATCCTGATCATGTCTAGACTTGAGAGCTCCCCCCCAGATCATATCTCTTTGGCTGTTTTCCCCACCCAGAGTTTCCTCTGGGGACCTCGGAATAGAGCTCTTATCCAGATCTCCACAGACATGAGTCAGTCAGTCAAAAACATTTAACATTTACTAAGCACCTACTATGTGTCAAGTACTCTGCTAAGAGCTAGGGTCACAAAAAGGCAAAAGACAGTCCCTGCCTTCACAGAACTTACAATCTTAATGGAGTAGACAATAAGCAAATATGTACAAAAAGCTCTAGATAAGATAAATAGGAAATAATTAGCAGAGGGAAAGCGCTAGAATCTTTAAACTTTAATTTAATTTAATTAATTCCAACCTCTTTTAGGGTTGGGAAAGGCTTTCTGTAGAAGGTAGGATTTTGTTTAGAACTTAAAGGAAGCCAGGGAAAACCATAGGTGGAGATGAAGGGGGAGAACATTCCAACTTGGGGGACAGACAGAAAAAATGCCATATTGAGAAAATTCAAAATGAACTTAGAGCTGCAAGGGACTTAGATATCACCTAGTGTATCCTTTTAATTTTAAAAATGAGGAAAGTGAACCCCAGAAAGAATAAATGGTATAGGGACTTTTCATTGAACAGCCAGGAGATCATGTCACTGGATGTGAGTATGTGTCAGGAAGTAGGGTATAGGAAGACTAGAAAGAGAGAATCAGGTTAGGGCATAAAGGGGCTTTGAACACCAGAGGATTTTGCATTTGATCCTGGAGGTGATAAGGAGCCATTTGAGTTTATTAAGTAGGGAGGTGACATAGTTGAACTAGACATAGTTCATGAACATAGTTGAGTTGATTTAGGAAAATCACATTGGTAATTCAATGGAGGATGGACTGGAGCGGGGAGAGACTTGAGGCAGGCAGACCCAATTCTAGCTTCAGTTCTCATGGAAGCACTCAAGGTAATAAGGCATATCAGATATAGGACAGCTGTTATTTCACCATCAATAATAATAAAAGCTTGCTGGCACAAATTCTGGATAATGGACAATGCTTTCACACTTTCCCAGTTACCAATGAAGTGAAGCAGGGCTGTGTGCTTGCTCCTATGTTTTGTAGCATAATGTTTTCAACGATGATGTCAGATGCCTTCAATACAGATAAAAATGGCATCAAGGTAAACTACCACACTGATAGTAAATTATTTGACTTGAAAAAGATATACAAGCAAAGACTAAAGTGGAAGGCAAGTTAGCATGTGACTTTTTATTTGCAGATGATTGTGCACTCAATGCAGCCTCTGAGGCTGAGATACCACAAAGTATGGATTGTTTCTCTGCTGCTTGTACTAATTTTGGCCTGACAGTTAACACCAAGAAAACACAGGTTCTCTACTAGCCAGAACCACATCATCCATACATGCACCCATTGGTTATGGCAAAAGAAAAAAAATTTAAATGCTGTGGATAAGTTCATTTACCTTGGCACTTTAATTTCCAGGGACTTAGATAATGAGGTGGATGATGAGGTAGATGATGAGGTTTGACACATACTGTAGCTCAGTGTTTGGGAAGCTTCAAAGGAAAGTGTGGGAGAGAAGAGGTACTAGGTTTACTAGGTTGCCTACCAAACTGAAGGTGTACAAAGCTATTGGGCTACCCTCGTTGTATGCCTGTGAAACTCAGACATTATACCAGTACCATGCCAGGAAACTGAATTGCTTCCATTTGAATTGTTTTAGGAAGATTCTGAAGATCATCTGGCAGGATAAGTTACCAGATATTGAGGTCCTTTCTTGAGCTAAACTGCCAAGCATTCAGAGAGTGCAACTTTGACGGGCTGGTCATGTTGTTCTAGGGCCAAACATTTCTTTACCTAAAACATTATTTTACAGAGAACTCCCACAAGGAAGGCACGAAAATAGAGGTCAGAAGAACTTTAGAATTAATTATGAGACATGAGAGACACTTTCATAGGAGTGCCCAACATGGTGTGCCCATATAAAAGAAGGTACTATGCTCTATGAGCAAAGCAAAATTGTAGTAGGTGAAAAGAAATGTGAGATGCACAAACTTAGAGACATCTCTTACCCAAATGTTCATATGGACTATTTGTGTTTGACCTGTGGTAGAACCTTCTGGGCTCAAATTGGACTAATCAGCCATAGTCAGATAGACTCTACTTTGACTCCAACATAGTGATGTCATTTTGGTCTTCTTTAAGAATAACGGGCAACCACTATACCATGCCACAAGCCTCTTTTCCTTTCCACTGAGTCCTTTCTATATGAGGGATATGTAATATGTATATGCATATATGTGTATATACATATAACATCCATATACATATATATATACATCTATATGTATATGTGTATCTAATTTTATAGTACTATCCTAACACCTTCCCTAATTCTTCCAGTTGTTAGTTCTTTCCCCTCTCCCAATCAATGTGCATTTATTTTGTATATATTCTATATTTACTTATCTGTGAACATAATAGGGACCCGAGGACAGGACATATCACCTTGAATATTGTATTTTTATATCACTGCCTGAAACATTGAAGACACTTAATAATTACTTTTTGATTTCATTTGATTTTATTTGATCCCTCAGGTTGGAAAATTGTATTGTGTGTTCCAGAGCACTAATCCAAATAACTCATGATAACAAAGGAGGGCCAGGTACTCCTCTTCTCTTATTAGCAGACTAGGAAGTAGACAAGTGCTTCTCCAAAAGACAGAAGTTTCAAGAAGTCTTGCTACTTCTCCAGGCAGATGGGGTCTGCCAACTCCTACACTTATAGTCCCCCTCTACATAGCTGTCATCTCTAGGGCTAAGGCACTCTGCCACTGACTCTCCACAGCTAGGTCCAGGTATTTGGGAGTCTAGGAACTCTGAACCTTCCACAACTACTCCAACCTGCTACCATCTCTTAAAAGATTCTACCATCATCTCTTCATACCTGTTAGGTCTAGGGATGAATGGTAGTGGGGCAGGAGTGGGAGTGGAGAATGGCCACTTGGGGATGGATACACCAATGTGTAAGCTTTAATCCTTAGGGATCAAAGCTTGCTTTTAGGTCTCTGGCCTCAAGTCTTCCAAAGGATTTCTGGCCAATTTGCATGCTCCTTCTTACAGGACCAGTGCAAAGAGGTGGCTTTGATCTACCATAGCCTGAATTAATCAGCTCATAGAGAGCTAGACCCAGAGTACACTCAGATCCCATCAAGGAGACAACTGCAGTCATCTGAAGGAAATTTCAGTGGGTATGATCAATGCCTCCTGCAGAGAGATGTAAAGAAACTCCTTGGGGCTTATACCACCACTCCATGGAGATATTTGATTATTTACCATATACTCAAAGTCTTAAATAAAGGAATCATCCCTTTAACACTGTCAAGTTGATTAGACTCTGGATCAGCCTTCTACTACGAATCTCTAAAACAGATATTCCCAAGTCTCAGTAATAAGTCCTTGTCTGCCTCTCTGTTCACTAACAGGTTTCAACTACAAACAGAGAATTATTCATTTTTAGAGCATGTTTACATAGGGTTTTCCACACAATAACCTGGGAGGTAGGTTAGTATTATTTTCACCATCTAACAGATGAGGAAACTGAGATACAAAGAGATGGTAAATGATTTATCCAGCAACATCCCACAGCTAATAAGGATTGGCCCAAACCTAGTTTACCTCTTGAGTTTCCTTCTCTCTTATCTCTCCCCCAAGTCCCCTTCAAGCTCCTTAAAATCAGCGTCTGTTTGCTTTTGTCTGTATATTCTCACCACCCTGCAGTGTGGATGGCATATAGTTGTTAGCTGTCCTTCATTTTCAAAGAGGACCAGTGGCATCATGGGGTGGTGTCTTGACTTAAGGGTGAACTGAATTTAAGTGAGGCAGATTTACACAAAACTGTCAACCTCACTCTCTCTTCCAGAGTTGTGGGAGTCCAGGGGCAACAGCCCCAGGATGCAGTGGGTGACTGGCATCCTTGTGCTCTAAGTGCTCCACAGATCCCACCTCAGCTGCCTTCATGGCTATTGGAACAAATTGTTCTCATTTACCCATTCTGCCATTTTGCTGGGAGAAGTCTTGGCATGCTTGGGGTAGACACCCCTTAACTTATCAATAGGTTTGAGGCCTGTCAGTTACCCTTAACTTGTTTTTTAGCCCATTTGCTGACATGGTTTTACTGGGGTGTGGCCCAGCTTCTTGGAGCCTCTGGTGAGAGATGAGTGCCAGATAGACTCCAAAGGTGAGTGAGCAGCCCTGAAGAGGGCTCTGCAAGCCCTTACAGCAGAGGTGCTAGTCCTCCCTGAACAACTCATGCACGCAACAAATGTTTGTTGATGGATTGATTGATTTCTGTTCCTCTGTCATCTGAAAATCAATGTGAAATATTGAGTTCATCACATACTATTGTTTCACACCTCTGGGGGAGAGAGCTGAGGAGTGGAACTCCACAGGGTTATTTGGAGGATGCTGACAAGGTAACATCTGATCAGAAAATTCCATCCTTACCCTGTAGCTCAGAGGTGGGGAATCTATGGCCTTGAGGTCACCTGTGGCCCTCTAAGTCCTCAAGTGTGGCCCTTTGATTGAAGTTTGGATTCCACCAAAGGGCCACACTTGGCCCCACCCCCTGCTGTAAGATACACAAAGGGAAAAGTCAGGGTCAAAGTGCTAGAGACATTAAGAAGATAATCCAGGAAGATTATGGGAAAACTAGGGATGAGGTTCAATTTAGAACCATCAGCCTTAAGGGGGGACAGGATGACTGAAGTGTTCATAGCTCATTGTGGGAGCCCAGGACTTTGGATGCTCCAATGAACTGTGCCCCTTGCTAATCTTTTGTGTATCACTGCTGTTGTTCACCCTTCCTCCCCAGCCTTCTAGCCTAACTTCACCATCAGTCACTGTCCTTCTACTATTCAAAATCAGAAAGGACTCTATTGTCTTTCTCATCCAAGGCTAAGACCTTCCACGAAGTGGCACTCTCAGCACCCTGCAGACAATGTGTACTTTCTTTCATTCAATCATCCACAGAAGCCATGTCTCCTCCCATCAATCTAGACATCCATTTCTTTCCTTTACTTACCCTTCTTCAAAACTCTACTTAAGTTTCATCTACTAGGGGATAACCCCCTTCACCTCCCATTGACTTGTTCAGTTTTTTTTTTTTTGACTCTTCATGATTCCATTTGGGGTTTTCTTGGCAAAGATACTAGAGTAATTTGCCATTTCCTTCTCCCACTTGTTTTACAGATGAGGAAACAGAAAAACAGGTTGAAGTGACTTGCCCAGGGTCATACACACAGAAAGTGACTGAAGCAAGATTTGAATTCAGGAAGATGAGTCTTTCGGATCTAAGAGCAGCACTCTGTGAAGTACAGTGCCACCTAGCTGCCTCCCCCACTGATTATGCAACGTTTATTAATATATTTATTGCATTTCCATTATATTTATGCATTTCCAATGTTACTGTCACTGTCTTATGTAAATCTTTGTATATATGTATTCATATGTACCTCTTCTCTAAGAGGAGGAGCACTCTAAAGGCAGGGGTCTGGGCTCTTCCCAATCATCATCCTAGATGGAGAGCTCTCTGAGGACAGGGACTGAGTCTGCCTCATTGGTCAGTCAGCCAGTTAATAAACATTTTTTAAGCGCCCATGCACTGTGCTAAGTGATGGAGTTGTGGTCAAGGGTGCTATGATCTCTGAAATTCAAGGGCAAAAGGTGCGGGTCCTGCCTGGAAAGAACCTTCTTTCCTTCTTTCAGTCAGACACAAGGTTTATTGTTTCACCAATATAATTGGACAGGACTTTTGAGAACCAGCACATCTGGTAGACAAGATTGACCTCTTTTATAAGGGACAAAGATTTTGTAGGAAGAGTTGAATGGGGTCTAAGAGTGACCAACAGGTGACTCAGGTAATAGAAGTAACCTAGAAAGGGTGTAGATGGGATCAAGGGTGGAAAACGGCCTGGGGCGATTGGGAAGTAACTGACAGTGAAGGACTGGGCTAGGTTAGAGGTAGCAGAGAATCGAGAGATTGGAGCAGGGTCTAAATCACAATGCAAGGACAGTTGAAAGGATTATACTTGATGAGCCTCAAGTGAATGCCAGGGCCAAGTGGAAAAGTTCAGGGGAATTTCAAAGTGGGGGGGCAGATTCCAGGGGCCGTATCCCCTCAATGGGGATACAAAGGTCAAAGATAGTCCCTGCTCTCAAGGAGATCACAGTCTAATGATGGAGAAAACATGAAAATATTCAATACAAACAAGTTATACACAGGAGAAATTGGAAATAATCAGACTTGCAGCACCTTGAGAAGCTGCAGCTGCCTCATCAGATTGGGAGCTCTCTGAGGGCAGGGGCTAGGTCTTCCCTACAGACTGGGATGCTGAGGCTGTCCTTATGGCTACAGCATCCATTTCACTTTGAAAACCTCAATCAGCCCCTCCCTATCCTTCTAAATCAAGTCACTTTGACTGCTCTATCTCTATCAGCCCCCAGCCAGCCCCACATACCCCATATCTCTGGTTCTGCCCTTAGTGGTTGCCTCCCTCCTCCCCTTGGTCCCCTCCTCCCCTTCCCCCCTGCCCTCTGCTAATGATGATGTAGTGGTTGATCTATCGAGGCCTTTGATATACAGCAGCTGCTGCTATTTCATGATTGATTCCTCTGGCTGCTGATATTACTTTCTCTGGCTCAGCCACAGTGTTCTTGGATTTATCTTGCTGAAGGAGACGGTGGCATTGGCTCTTAGAATTAGCCTGAGGAAGGTTAACTCTCCTTCCTCCTTCTCTTGATGCCTCAGGCCAGGACTGAGGGGTGGAAATATGGGGATGAGGGTGTCCTGGGTGTAGTCTGGCTTGAGGGAGACTGAACTGGCAACAGTAATAACAATGTATCCATTTACTGTCAATATTTAAAGTTACAATGATCGTCATGCTTTTCCTCACGAGAAGCTTGTGAGAAAGGCAATATAAATGTTACTATCTTCATCCTTGTTTTACAGATTAGGAAACTGAGTCTCAGTGAAGCTAATTAACTTGTTTGAGGCTGGAGGATCTAATTCTAGAGCTGGAAAGGACCTTAGAAATAATTTAATCAAACCCATTCATTTCATGACATATGCAAATAACTTGTGTGGCTCAGCAGCTAGTTACTAAAAAAAAAAAAAAAAAAATTATGGGTCATCTTTTGCTTCCAGAAGCAGCCTACCCAGCATCCACTTGGTTTGAAACTGTTACACCCTCACTGGCCAGTGCTCTCTTTTCTACACTCAGATTAAGTGACTTGTCCAAGGTCACATAGGTAGTAAACATCGGAGACATGATTTGAACCCAGGTCATCTGACTCCAGGACCAGTCCTAACAGTTGAAATGCCAACCTAGGTCTTCTTATTTTAAGCTCTTTGCTCTTTTTACTCTCTATATGCCCCCTGCCCCATGACAATAAATTGAAATCGTTGCTGTTCACTTGTGTCCAATTCTTTGTGACCCCATTTGGGGTTTTCTTGGCAAAGACACAGGAGTGGTTTACTATTTCCTTCTCATTTTACAAATGAGGACACTAAGGTAAACATTGTTAAGTGACTTGCTCAGGGTCATATAGCTAGTATGTGTCTGAGACCGGATTTGAACTCTGGTCTTCCTGACTTCAAGCCCAGCACTCTATCCACAAGACTAGAAGATTAAGAGGGTAGGGAATTATGAATACTAGGTCTCTGATTTCATGGACAATTGATTGGCAGCCTGTTTATGACCAGGGACTCAGACTCTGTAGTTTTGACTCCCTGACTATCTATACATATATATAATCAGTTCCCTGGATCTTAGTTTGTCCATCTGGAGGATGGGAAGAGCACAGCCCATCTACCTCTTTGATATGAGTTTCTGGGTAGTCAGCACTTTTAGGGATGAAGTGAGGAAGGTAAGTATCTGCTTGGCTTCTTTAGTTTTTTCCCTGCCTTGGGGAGGATTAAGTATAATATCTTTAGTAGAGGACAAGGGGACCAGGGGACAAAAGGATTAGAAGGAGGAGGGAAGGAGGGAAAGACAAATGAAGAGAATCTGGGGCAACAGTCACAAGGAGCCACCTTCAACAATGATTCATTATTTAGAAAGCAATTTGTAATGAAAATGGAACATTGGGAAAAGCAGTCAAAGTATATGAACAAACAGTTCTCAAAAGAAGAACTGCAATCTACTAAGAACCATGTGAAAGACTGCTCCAAATCACTACTAATAAGAGAAACGAAAATGAAAAGGACCCCACCGTTTCACCTCAAGGATGGCCAAAGAGGCAAGTGGTTCATATTGGAAGGGCTGTGGAAGACAGGAATGCTAATTGTTGGAGCCAATCTGGAAAGCCAGATTGGAATTATGCTAAAAGAAATAAAAAATGACTAAAAGATCCATCTTATTCCAAAAATTCCACTACTAGCCATATACCCCAAGAAAGTTAAAGACAGAAAAATCTGTGCCATATTCAGAACATCATTTTTTTGTTGGTGGTAAAGAGCTAGAACCAAATGAGGTACCCATCGCCTGGGGATTGTTATACACAGATGTAATGGAATATTATTGCAACCAGAAGTATCTGTTTCTGCTATGTGCTAGGTACTAATGATATAAATACAAGGAATGAAAAAAACCTGTGGTCTCTAATAGTTTACATTTTAAAAGCGAAACAACAAGTACCTATATAAATGTAGCACATGCAGTCAATCAGTCAATAAATCATAATAATCAATCAGTCAGTCAATTAAGTACCTACTATGTGTCAAGCACTGGGGATACAAAGAAAGGCAAAAATAGTCCCTGTTTTCAAGGAGCTCAGTGTCATGAGGGAGATGATATGAAAACAACTATGTACAAAAAGCTTATACAAGATAAATTGGTGAAAACCAATAGTCCTTAGTTTTGGGAGAGGACCAGTGACATGATGAGTGATATATTGATTTGTTCATGAATTGGATTTGTGAGGTAGAGTTGGGAAAAGTCATCAACCTCTCTCTGTCAGAAGTAATCAACAGAGGGAAGGCCCTAGAATTGAGGTGAACTAGGAAAAACCTTATGTAGAAAGCATGATTTTAGCTGGGACTCAATGGAGGCCAAGTGGAGATGAGAGGGGGAGCATTCCAGGCATAGAGATCAGTCAGAGAAAATGACTGGAATCTGTGTTTGAGGAACAATAAGGTCCGTGTTATTGGATTTAAGAGTATGCTTGGGGGATGAAGGGCTAAGGACAAGAAGACTGGAAAAATTTGAAGTGGAGCAGGTTATGAAGGACTTTGAACACCAAATAAAATATTTTATATTTGATCTTGGATGTGATAGGGAGCCACTGGGGTTTGTTGAGTAGGCAGACATGATCAGACTCATGATTTAGTAAGAGCACTTTGACAGTTGGAGGATGGGCTGCAGTGGGGACAGTTATGGCAGGCAGACCAATCAGTCGGCTATTGCAGTAGACCAGGCATGAGGAGATGAGGACCACATTGTGGCAGTGTCAAAGGACAGAAGGAGGCATATGTGGTTGGAATCATGTAATATACATACAGTGGGTCTGCATGTGGAGTAGACAGATATCTGATATGAGATCTAGCCTACTCGTTTTCCAAGGAAATTTGTAATTTCTCCCGTTATGGGAAAGTAGGAAAAGGGCTGTGCTTGAACTACCAGGGGTAAATCCAGGATTGCTGTGGTTGGGAAATCTCTCCTTAACTCTCCCATCTCCAAGAGGGAACTTGGTCTAGAATTGTTATCTATGCTTCTCAAATATCAGTGGTCTAGGAGCACTAAAGATTCAGAATAAAAGGTAATTTCCCTGTTTGCTTTCAAGTAGAGGGTAATACTTAGTTTCCTATCCATTGCCAACTTAGCTCATTCCACACAAACATGGGTTACACAAAAGAATTCAATTCCATTCAATAAATATTTATTCAGTGCCTACTACCAGGCCACGCATGTGTTAAGCACTGGGGATACAAATAAGAAAAATAAAGACAGTCCTTACCCTCAAGGTGTTTGCAAGCTATTAGGGGAAGATAACACACAAAAGAAGTCAGGAGGGGCGGTGATGCCACTAAGGAGCATGGTGTTCCAAAGAGTCAAAACCAAGCAGAGCTACTGATAGAGAATGGACAGGTCGCTACAAAGCTCTGAAAGATCTATAATCTATAAGAGAAGGCTTTGGAAGGAATTTCCTGCTCCAATCAGAGGGGAGGCATCTGAGAGAGAAGGTATTGAGTATCTAAAATTTAGTTCAGCAACATGATAGAAAGATTTTAGATGATCAGCTTATGCTGGGGGAAGGCATCATGTTCCCTGGAGTTGAAACCTAGCAGAACTGCTGATGGAGAATGGAGAGTTAGCAAAAGAAAAGCAATAGCTAATGTATTTCTTTATCAGAGTAAGCAGTACGCAGAAATCAAGAATAGGTTAGAAGACTGATGCAAAGGAATAAATGAGCCCTTTGGGAGAGAGACTAGGTAAGAGGGAGTCTGATCATTCATTCATTCAGTCAACTAGTTTCTATCAAACATCTACTATGTGCCAGGCACTGTGTCAAGTTCTGGGAATACAAAAAAAGGCAAAAACAATCTTTACTCTTAGGGAGCTTATAGTTTAGTGGGGAAGACAACATATAAATAGATATGTTGCTGTTGTATGGTAATTTTTCAGTTTGTGTCCAACTCTTCATGGAGTTTTCTTGGCAAAGATTCTAGAGAGGTTTGCCATTTCTTTATTCAACTTATTTTACTGATGAAGAAACTGAAACAAACTGGGTTCAATGACTTGTCCAGGGTCACACAAGTAGTAAGTGTTTGATGCAGGAAGATGAGAGTTCCTGGCTCTGGACCTGACACTCTATCCATTATGACACCTACCTGCTCCAAAACAGCTATGAACAAACTATATACCAGATATGTAGGGGGTAATTTCAGAAAAGAGACACTAAGATTAAGACTAGGAAAGGTCTCTTGCAGAAGGTGAGGCTTTAGTTGAGATTTGAAGGAAGTCTGTGAAGCCTGCAGGTAGAGGGGAAGGAGAGAATTCAGCTATGAAGGATAACCAGGGAGAAGACTCCAAGTTGGGAGATGGAGTGTCTTATATGAGGAAAAGCAAGGGGGCCAGAATCACTGAATTGAAGAGTAAGTATAGGGAGTAAGGCATAAGACTGGAAAGAGGAAGAGATTAAGTTATGAAAAGCTTTGAGATCCATATGTACAAAAATATTTGTTGTAGTTCTTTTGGTGATAGCAAAGTATTGAGAACTGAGAGGATACCCATCAAGTGAGTATTGACTGAACAATTTATGGTATACGGATGTGATGAAATGCTGTTATGTTGTAAGAAATGACAAAGGGGATAGTTTCAGAAAAAAAGAAGACTCATATGAACTGATTCTGGGTGAAGTGAGCAGAACCAGGAGAAGAATTTATACAACAGTGATATTACAAAGATAATCAACTGAAAAGACTTAGTAGTAACTGATCAAGACTGTGACCCATCACAATTCCAAAGGACTCATGATGAAACTTGCTAGCCACCTCCAGATCAAGAACCAATGGATTCAGAGTGAAGATGGAAGCATATTTTTTCCCTCTTTCTTTTTCCCAGAGCAAGGCTATAGTAAAAATATGTTTTGCATGAGTTCACATGTATAATAGGTGTTATATTTTTTGCCTTCTCAATAGGGGGAAGGGGTTGAGGGAAAGAATTCGGAACTTTAAATAATATTGAATTTTAGAAAATGAAGGGCTTTGAAAGCCAAACAGAAGATTTTATATTTGATCCTGGAGGTAATTTGGAGCCACTAAAGTTTATTGAATGGAGGATAGGAAGGGTAGGAAACATGATACAATTATTTTAGGAAGATCAATTTGACAATTGAATGGAGGATTAGAATGGGAAAGAGTCTTGAGGCAGGGAGAACAAGTAGCAGACTATTGCAATAGTCTAGACATGAGGTGACAAGGGCATGCACCAGGGTAGGGACAGTGTCAGGGGAAAGAAGGGAGTGTATATAAGAGATACATAAGTTATAAAAGATGTTATTAACTGATTGGACCATTGATTTGATATGGGGGTTGAGAGAATACCTGATAATGACACCTAGGTTTGGGCCTTGTGACAGGGAAGATGGTAGATGGTACCCTCAAAAGTAATAGGGAAATTTGGAAGAGGGGAGGGTTTGAGGAAGAAATAATGAGTTCAATTTTAAACATGTTGAGTTTAAGATGTCTATAGGACATTCAGTTCAAGATGTGTAAAAGGCAGCTGGAGATGTGAGACTGAAGGTCAGGGAGAGGTTTTTAGGGTTGAATAAGTACAAAATTATCGCATAGAGACAATAATCAAATCATGGCAACAGATGAGATCCCCAAGTGAAGTAGTATAGAGAGAGAAGAGGACCCAGGACAGAGCCTTGGAGGATGTCTACCGCTAGAGGAAACGATGTGGATGAAAACTACAGCAGAGGAGACAGAGAAGGAGCAAAGGAGAACCAGGAGGGAGTGATGTCACAAAAACCTAGAGAAAAGAGAGTATGAAGGAGAAAAGGACGATTAGCAATCTGGGTTTGCAGATGCTGGAAGTCAAGAGACATGTTGGAGACAGCTCCCCTATGTCTGAAATGTCGTGCAAGTATATGGCATCATGGATGCTGAGACAATCAGGAATCACATTTCCCTCTGCAGCATCATGGAGCTATCTTTCAAAAAAACCATCCCAATTAGTGCATGTGTGCATGCTCTCTCTCTCTCTCTCTCTCTCTCTCTCACACACACACACACACACACACACACACATGTACATACACATGGGGAGAGAGAGAATAAGTATTAAAAGAGTAAATGTAATGTAATTTAATATAAGGTAAAGTGGAGAGGGCACCAGAAACTGGGAGGATAAGGAAAGGGATACAAGGTAACTTTTATGTAGAAGGTTGTGCTTGAACTGAATCTTAAAAATAAAAAGGAATTCGGTGAGGTAGAGGTGAAGAGAGAGAGTGCATTCCAGACATGGAAGATGGCTGATGCAAAGGCACAAAAATGGAAGATGGAGTCCTATATATGAGAAAAAGAGAGAAGGTCAGTTTGGATGGATTTTAGAATGCTGGAAGAGCACTATGTAATGGCACAACTAAGTGTCTCAGATGATAGAGCACTGGTTCTGGAGGGAGGAATGAGGAGTGAGGAAGTGAGAAAGACCTCTGTTTGCCTCAGTTTCCTCATTTGTAAAATGGAGATAACCATAACACCTATCTCTTTGAAGGTTGTTTGTGAGGATTAAATGAACTAATATTTGTAAAGTACCTGGAATTAAGTAGCTGTTATATAAATGTTTACTTACTTTGCCTAGTGGAAAAGTCCAAGTTGTAAAGAGCTTTAAAGCTAAGTAGAAGAGTTTATTTCTCTATCCTTTGAGAATGGGGCATGGGGTCACTGGAGTTTATTGAGTCAGGAATTGAACTGAACTTCAGGAAAGTCATTTTTGGAGTGAGAGACAGTTGAAGCAAGGAGTTTAATTAAGAGGATATTGCAATAATCTAGGTAAGAGGTGATAAGGGTCTGAACTAAGATGGTGGCTGAGGAGAGAGAAAGGCTTGACTGAAAAATGTTGTGAAGGTAAAAGTGGCAAGATGTGGCAACTGATTGGACATCCCTGAAGTCAAGGATAACGTTAAGGTTACAAACTATAGACACTGGAAGGATGATGATATTTCAGTAGAAACAGAGATGAGTGCGTTTTGGAGGTAAAGATAAAGAATTCCATTTTGGACAGTTTGAGTTTGAGATGTTCCTATATTTCTGATATCTTTTTCAGGCTTTTCCCTATGATCCCTTAATGAAGGAGAATCTACTATGTGCCAAGGCAGCATTTGAACAGTTCTAATTGGGAGGACCTTCTCCCTTAAGTGTGGAGACTTCTATCACTTCTACTCTCTTGCTCTTCTTACTTCTGACCTCTAGAGTCAAATATACTCTGCAGGACAGCCTTTCAATTGCTGAAAGACAGCTATCAGGGACCCCAAAGTCTTCGCTTCTTCGAGCTAAATGTCCCCAGTTCCTTCCTTCAGCCAGTTATCATTTTTTCAATGAGATGTTTGTAAATGCACAGTGCCTGGCATATAGACTGGTGCTTAATAAATGATTTTGCTTTTCTTCCCTCCTTCCTTCCTTCTTTCTATCCTTCCTTCTTTCTTTTTTCCTTCTTTCTTTCTTTCCTCCCTTCCATCTTTCTTTCCTTCCTTTCTCCTTTTTTCTCTCTCTTTCCTCCCTCCCTCCCTCCTTTCTTTCCTTCCTTCCTTGTCTCTCTCTACCTCCCTCCCCTCCATCCTTCTTTTCTTCTTCCTTCCTTCTTTCCTTCCTAGGCTGTTGCAATAATCTAGCTCCTGTGTCCTAGCTGCTATCATACAGTTATTCTCCAGCTTAACAGTATTTAGTTCTGGGAAGTGAACACACCATCCAAGATGTGATATGACCCAGGCATCATGCTTCTCTTAATATAGTCTTGAGTCACACTTGCTTTTTGGCTGCCACATAACACTGTTGCCTTACATTTTTTTGCACATGCATTGTTCTCTTGCTACGCTTCCTCCATCCTGAACGTGTGGAGTTGAGTTTTTGGATCCAAGTGAAAGACTTTCTATTTTTTCTTATTCAATTTCATCTCATTGGATTCAGCCCATTGTTTAGCTGGCCAAGGTCTTTTTAAATCCCAATTCTGTCACTTATCATGTCAGCTATCTCTACCAGCTTTATCATCTATAAATTTGTCACATTTGTGACAATTTGTGACACAAAACTGTCACATCATCTACAGCTTCATTCAAGTTACTGATTCTTTTTTTAGACTAGACTTCTGATTTCTTCCATGTAGAGAACTCTTGGTGAGGAATTCCCTCTACCAGCACAGATTGGCATCTATTCTACAGCTCATAGTCATAGAGAGATGCCTGGGGGCACTGACAGATTAACTAACTTGCCTGGGGACCCACAGTTAGTATGCTTCAAAGGAGCATCTTCTTGACTCCAAGACTATCCAGTATACTATCAACTGCCTCACTCCTGCCTCTCCAATTATCTATTAAAATGTTAAGTGGTGCAGGACAAGGAGTCACTGGGGGCACTCCATTAGAGTCTCCAAGTTGATATTGATAATACAATTTCATTTATTTTTCAGACTTCACCACTATGACTCAGCTACAATTTCCCTCTGCCCCTGCAGCTTTCCTCACCTATTGTTAAATTCTTTCCAGAATCTCCATTTTGAGAACAGCTATTCTTCATTCTCTGGACTTTACACCATGATTCAGCTGCCTTCTACCTCTGCTCCTCTTCCTTCCTGCCTTCCTTTTTTCTTCTCCTATTGAGGAGTTCTTCCTGGAAGTTCTATTTTGAGGAAGAACTCAGGAAAGTCATTCTTCATTCTTGGGATGCCCTTGCACAGGTACCCCCTCTCATTTCCTCAACCCTTTCCAGCTCCTTTTTATGTATTATCTTCCCCCATTAGACTATAAGTTCCTTGAGGGCAGGTATTTTCTTTTTTTAAAATTGTTTTTGTTTCTCCAGCACTTAGCACAGTTCCTGCCTTATTGCTGTTGTAGCTCAGTAATGTCCAATTCTATGTGACCTTGTAGACCACAGCATGCCAGGGCCTTCTGTCTTCTACTTTCTCCCAAAGTCTTCCCAAGTCTGTCTATGGGGGTTTGTTTTGTCTTTGTTTTTGGCAAAGATAGTAGAGTGGTTTGCCATTTCCTTCTCCTTTTGTCATAATCCTCCACTATGACCTGTCTGCTTGAGTAACCCTGCATGGTATAGCTCATCATGTCATTGAGTAACAAAAACCTGTCCACCATGACAAGGTAGTGATCCAGGAGGGGGTCCTGACACCTAGTAGACCCTTAAAAAGTGCTTGTTGATTTTACTTGAGAAATATAATCTTTTTGAGCACAGAGATAGCTTCATTTTGTCTTTGTGTCTCTAATGCTTAGGGCCATGCTTGACACACAGTAGGTCATTTAGTAGCCTACTTGAAGCTACCATTTAATAGTTTCTTGAATCATCCAATGACTACTTTTGGGGTTTGATCATGAAAACAATTCCAAATTAAACTAATTCTGCTCTCATGTAACCCACATCTCTTTACTTTGTCCATAGCATGACCTGAGAGACTTTGGCAAGTAGTTTGCTGAAATCCAGGGTTACTAGTCTATTGTATGCCTTTGATCTAAGCATCTGTGAGAGCCTGCTTTTGGTGAACGGCAGAGAATATGATATAGTAGAGAGGGGGCTGGATTTGGAGTCTAGAGGGCTCTTCGAGTTTGAATGTCTGGGAGTGAATTCTGCCTCTGACACTTACTAGCTATATGACCTTGTGTCACTGTATCCCACTTTCCTCATTAAAAAAATGAGAAGAATAACACCTGTAATATCTGTCTCACAGGGCTGTTGTGAAGTTCAAATGAAATAATGTAAGTAAAGAGCTTTGCAACCATAAACCTTAAAGTGCTACATAAATGTCAGCTATTATTAAGAAATCATGGTAGCTCTCAGAGAGCGCCAGTTTCCATCCAGGCAGAGCTGTAATTTGCACAAGGTGATGGAGATTTTACCCCAGGGTGCTGATATCCAGGAGATGCACTTCATCCTTGAGCCTACCAGCCCACACCCAGAGTGCCAACCTCAGGATGCTGGCACCTTGGCACTTCTCTCTTGGGATCCCACTCCTGCCCTTCCTTTACTTCCCAGGGTTTGGGCATTGGGGATTTTCTGTCACACCATAGGGGTATAGCCAAAATGGGGAAATAAACTCCTATCTGAGTGACTGTGCCAAGGATAGATTGTCCCATATGCTTCCTGTTCACTCCCTCACCCTGTATTGAATTTGCTCTAGGTTCAAGAATTCCATGTCTGCATTCAGGTCCACTCTGATTACTTATCTATGTTGTTCAGATCCGTATAGAGATAGACCCCAGTATGTAAATATCCACTTTCTCCAAAGGATAAATGAGGCAATGATTTTTCACTTTACAAAGGGATTTATTACAGATTTTCTTTAAACTCTGAACTCCCTTAGTGCATTTAAAATAGTGTTCACTTTCCATTGAATTGGTTTCCACACAGCTTTGGGGGTGAGAGTGAGGGGAAAGAGGGTGGTATATTAATTATATAAAGTGGGAAACATCAATATCACTTTTGCTTGTGATACTCTTTAACTGACTGTGGTGGAAAAGGGTGGTCTCATCCGAGCTCTCCTTATAGACTTTTGTAGCACAGCCCTTGGAGGCCAAGGAAGGTGGAAGGCCTTCTATCTTCCTCCTGGGATGACTATGCAGAGCAGCCCTCCCTGGACTTGGAAGGTAATGGTCTTGACTCTACCATCTTGATTCCACTATTCCAACGCAAAAGCTTCCACCAGGGTAAACCTCTTTCCTGGATCAGAGGTTCATTGGAAATGGGGAGAAGGGTGGGGGGGGGAGGAAGAATGGCATTCTGGCTCTGAAAAAGATATTCTGCTCTCACCCTCTCCTGCTTTTTACTTCCTCAGGCCCATTAAATTCCATTTTTTTTCTTTTTAACTCTCACATTCCTCCTCCACCTCTATTTGGCTAGTGTTCTGCTCCTTACCCTCAGTTTCTTTGTTCTTTGCTAGACTATTTACTGGTTTTCTGAGTGGTGATGTAGTGTTGGTGACACCAGCCCTGAAGTCAAGAAAGTCTCATCTTTGTGAGTTCAAATCTGATCTCAGACATTTCCTAGCTGTGTGACCCTGGACAAGTCACTTCACCCTGCTTGCTTTAGATTCTTCCTCTGTAAAATGAGTGGGAGAAGGAAATGGCAAGCCACTGCAGTATCTTTGCCATGAAAACTCAAAATGGGGTGACAAAGAGCTGCACATGACAACAACACAGGACAAAGATGTGGGGGAAAAATGTGGGTTCGATCTCACTTCTGCTACTTACCACCTGACTGACCTTGGGCAATCTTCACCTCTCTAGACCTCTTCTGTGCTTCCCCCCATTCTCCTCTTTACTCCTCCTCTTTTTTCCCCTCTCCTCTTCTCTTCTCACATGCACTCCCATCTTCTTCAAATAATCAGTCAACCTTTGCTAGATACTGAGGATACTCAGACAAAAGTGAAAGGGTCTTTCAAGGAGCTGACACTGTAAGGACAGAATACGCACGTATATAGGCATAGGTTGTCCTTGTTGTTCAGTTGTGTTTGACTCTTCACAACCACCTTTGGGGGTTTCTTTGCAAAGATATGGCAGTGGTTTTCCATTTTCTTTTCCAGATGAAGAAGCTGAGGCAAACAGGTTGGATTTAAACTCATGAACATGAGCCTTCCTGATTCCAAGCCCAGTGGGTCTACCTACTTTGTCACCTAACTGCCCATAGACGGTTATACAAAACAGATATTAGGTATGCTTGGTGGGACAAGCACTAGGCCCTGGGAAAATGGGGTGGGGAGGGGCCAAGAAAGGCACCATATTAAGCTGTGTAGAAGGACAAGAGGAGGAATTGAGGAGGGAGTACATTTCAAGCATGAGGAGTAACCAGTACAAAGGCATGGAGATGGGAAATGAAGTGTGTTTATATATGAATGGGAGGGAAAGCAAGAAAGCCAGTCTAGCTGGACTATAGAGTGCCTAGAAATGAATAATAAAATTGGAAATGTAGGAAAGGGTAGACTATGAAGATCCTTAAATGCCAAATGGAAGAGTTTATATTTGACCCTGGAGATAGTAGGGAACCAATGGACTTTACTGTGTGTATATGTGTGGAGTCAACTTGGTCAGAACTGTGCTTTAGAAAAAAAAATACTTTGTTCATTTTATGGAAGGTTGGGTAGAATGGAAAGACACTAGAGTCAGAGAAACTATTTAGAAGGCCACTGCAATAGACCAGATGAAAGGAGATAAAAGCCTGAACCAGACAAGAGAACATGTCCTCTGTCCTTTTCTTTTTCCATTCTCTCTTTCTCTGTCATTCTCTTTTTTATTTTCCTCCTCTTCTTTTCTTTTTTCATTCCTTTCCCATTTTCTTCCCTGTTCTCTCTCTTTCTATGTGTGTCCTTCTTACCTTCTCCTTTTTTTCTCCTTTACTCTTTTCCAATACTTTCTAAAGTGAAAATACATTGGCCAGGTCCAGTTGACTTTCAGTTTGAGCCTCATGTAATCAAGAGGCCTTTCCTTCTAAGACTACTCCAAATTTATCCTATATATATATATCTTATTTGTATGTAGTTGTTTTCATGTTGTCTCATGATTGTGAGCTCTCTGGGGACAGGTTCTGTCTTTGCCTTTCTTTCTATCCTCACCACTTAGCACAATATCTGGCACATAATACCTCTTGATAAATACTAGTCGACTGACTGACAATGTAGCACTTTAACTTTGATGGGGACATCATATGTCCTGGTTTTGGTCCTCTTCTTCATAGGTTCTAACACTTGATTATTTTTCATTGTCCAAAAATTAGGGGATTTTTGGGGGGTGGGTCTGCTTTTATTCAAACATTTCTTTAAAAAAATATTAGGGTCTTTGGTTTTGACATCATCTATATTCCCTTCTCTCCCTCTCAGATATCTGTCCTTTAAGATGAAGAATGTAAGGAAAAGATCAGTGAAACTAACCAACATATTGAAAAAGTCCAATATTATATTTTTGTTCTTGTTCGGTTATATCCAACTCTTTGTGATCCCTTTTGAGGTTTGCTTGGCAAAGATGCTAAAGTGGTTTGCTATTTCCATCTCTAGCTCATTTTACAGATTAGTAAACTGAGGCAAAGAGAGTTAGCTGAGCCCAGGGTCACACAAGCTAGTAAGTACCCAAGGCTGGATTTGAACTTAGATCTTCCTAACTCCACTGGGTTTCCTGGTTGACCCCTTAACTTTATATGCAGTGTCCCCATAGTCTTCCTTACATACAAGGGACAAGAAGAAGTACCTTTATTTATTTCTTCACTGGAGCCAGGCTTGATTGTTATAATTTTGTAGGATTCATTTTCAAACTGGCACTTGTTTTTTGCCAGTTCTTAATCAAGTGTGAGTACTTGTGCGTGTGGATGTGTGATGATTTCTTGTGACCAGACTCACAAGCCACTGAAAGACAAGATTTTTTTCATCAAAATCGTCCATGCAACCAGCTACTAAAGGTGTGGCAATGTTGTACTCATTTCTTGAGATATTGATGTATAAGGAAAAATACAACAGATCAAATTGCTGAGACTAAGCAATTGCAAAGACACCATTTTATAGTGTTGGTTTTGGAGTTAGAGGACCTGAGTTCAAATCCTAGTGATGTTTCTTGTTACCTGTGTAACTTTGACCAAGTCCCTTCACCTTCGTTAGTCTCAGTTTCTCCATCTCTAAAATGAGGGAATTGGATCAGATGACCTTTAAGGACCTTTCCAGACCTGAATCTCCAAGCCAAGAATGCAAGGGCAGGTGGTGGGCCCTCTCAGGACATCACATCACTGGTTAACATTTCAATGAACCAAAAAATAGGACAAACATTTTTTGATGGCTTTAAGTGATATTTCCCATCAAGCTTCAGTCATCTGATATATTGCCCTTCTCCAGAGATTTTTTCTTTCATACTATTCCTCTTTGGACAACAAGATGGGATGTCCTGAGAGGTGGTAAGTTTCCTCTCCTTGGAAGTCTTTAAGCAGAGGCTGGGTGCCACTTGTTGAGTCCGTTATAGGGGGGATTTTTTCATGTACTGGTTGAATCAGATGGCAGTTGACCTCCCTCCTAACTTTCCCATAGAGAGTGATTCACTGACCCATAGAGAGAGTCAGAATATCTTCTCCCAGACTTTGGGGTTCCTGGAGGGGTAAAAGCAGTGGGGAAGAGAGGTTAGTTCCCTCTCTCTCTCTGAGAAGTTCATTTTCTGGTAAGTTATTAAATCTTGGTTTGGGCAGGTCCACCATGGAGCCTGAGGCCTCCTGGCAGGGGCAGGCTCATGCTAATTGAAAGCTTAATTAATTTTCCCAGTGGTGTATGCTGCTGGTTGGCTTCCTATTCTACCATCTGGTCATTTGTTTCTTTCCACCAGGGTAACACCCCTGCCTCATGAGTTCCTGATCTCAGACCAGACCCTCATCTTCTAATCTGGCTTCTTTCCAAATCTCTCAACCCATAGCTTCATTGTCTCTCCCTCCCATTATCCCCTCCCAATCCCCCATTTCCCTACCTCTCCTCTGGAGGCCCAGCTTCTGCATTCATCTTTTTTACTTTTCCTCACAATGAGTACAACCCTACCCCTATCTCGGAGAGAACCAACTCTTCCTTCTCAGACTGCTTCAGCTGGAGCCAGGAAACAGTCAGTTCAAGGCTATTTCTACTATACTTGGGGTTGAAATAAAAGTTTCCCCCATTTTACAGAGAGAAAAACTGAGGCCCATAAAGGGTCAGTTGGATCCAGCCCAGAGTCACACACATTAAGGGAGTAGCAGAGACTAGAACTCAGGACTCTGACAGTAAGGCCAAGGCTTCATTCTTCGCCTCCCTTGGCATTTGGGAGGCTCAGTGAGGAGCTATCTCCTCCCCTAGGATAGCTCACTCTCCTTCATTATCTCACTTACCCTAGGCCCCAGGCCCGGATCCTATCCTATCTCCCATTAGTACCAGGCTGGGCATTGATCCAGCTATAAGGAAGCTGCTGATGACTCCTGAGCAAATGGCCATAAACCCATTCGTCCCATTACAACACCCATCCCATTAAAATACCATCAGTACAATTTAGGGGGCTGAGAGTACACTTCACCAGACCGAACTGCCCTCCACCAGAGCAAGTCCTTGCCCTGTTTATAATTCAGTGCCCAGTTCACCGTTCACCATGGCTAATTGTGTCTCTCGGCCTCTGTTGCACTAATGACCTCCAGTGCTCATTTACCCTAATTCATAGCATCAGCTCCAACTCATTAAGCCGGCACTCTCCTTGGGACTATTGTGGGTATGTTAACATTGCCTGCTCATGCCTATTGCTCATGCCTGTGCCTGTGCCCTAGGGCTGGTGGGCACTTGGGGAATTTCTTATTCCTCTCCCTGAAAAGCGCTTTGAAGGATCCCATCATTTCAGAGTTGAGAGGGGCCTTAGGGAGCTTCTTGATCAGGAAACCCCTTCCCCAGGATCCTAAATAAATGTTCCTCTAGCTTCCACTCTGAAATGTCCATTAGGAGAGGTGATATCTCTGGAGGCAGCTCATTCCACTTTTGGATAGCTCTAAATGTCAGGAAGGTTTTTGTTTGTTCGTTTTATATCAAGCCTAACCTGCCTCTTGGTAGTTTTCATTTATTACTGCTTTCTCTGAAGTCTTAAAGAAAAAGGGTAATCTTTCTTCCCCAGCCCTTCACACACTTGCAGGCATCTATCTCATATCCCTAAAGTGTTCCATTTTCCAAATTCCTTCAACCAATCCTGACCTTACACAGTCTTCAGTCCCTTTTCCTATCCTGGTTGGGTTCCTCTGAATGTATTCTAGTTTGCCACTGGTTTTTCCTAAAATTCAGTATCCAGAACTGAATATAGCATTCTAATATAGAGGGCTGGGTCTTGGGTCAGCCTCAGGCACTTCCTAGCTGTGTAATCCTGGGCATGTAACAACCTCTGTCTGCCTCTGTTGCTTTGACTGTAAAAATGGGGCTCATGATAGCACCTACCTGGCAGAGCTGTTGTGAAGATAAAATGAGCTACTTCTAAAGTATACGGTGCCTAGCACATAGTAAATGCTTCATAAATTCCTGTTTCCTCCCTTCTCAATCAAGGTAGGACTATCACCTCTTATACTGGACAACATGCCTTTCTTCTTTTTCTTTTTACTTTTTTCTTCTGAATTTGACAAACATCAAAAAAATGAGTGTTTCCAAGTAACAGGAAGATTATTCATGAAACTGTAGATTTCTATTATATACAATATGCTTTTCCTTTTGTAAAGATTAAATTAAAATTTCTTTTACATTTAGTTTTCAGTCCCAAATTATTTCCCTCCTGCTCACCTGTCCTTCGCCCATTGAGAAGGCAAGAAATACTTTGCGCATTATACATATGAAGTCATGGAATTATATATCCACCTTAAGCCATGTCGTAAAAGAAAAAAAGGCAAGAAAAAAATATGAGACTGAAAGAAAATATGCTTCAATCTGCACTGAGTTGATCAGTTCTTTCTCTAAAAGATGGTTAGCATTTTTCACCATGAGTCCTTTGGAACTGTGGTAGATCATCGTATTGATCAAAGGAGATAAGTCTTTCAAAGTCTATTATCTTTACAATGCTAGTATTACTGTATACAATGTTCTCCTGGTTCAGCCCTATTCACTTTATGTCAGTTCATATAAGTCTTTCCAGGTTTTTTCTCAAATATCCCTGGTTGTCATTTCTTAAAGCATACTAGTATTCCTTCACAATCATGTACCACAACTCGTTCAACCATTCCCAAATTGATGGACATCCTCTCAGTTTCCAATTCTTTGCCATCACAAAAAGAGCTGCTATAAATATCTTTGTACATATGGGTTCTTTTTCTTTGATCTCTTTGGGCTATAGACTTAGCAGTGTGATGTGGCCCTCTCCTCTTCTCCTCTCCCCAGTAGGATGTAAAGGGTTAAGAAGTGAATGAGAAAAGAAAGTAGAGACAGTCATTTTCAAGGGCATAAAAGATAGAGGACAATAATTCATGGGGATCAAGTGAAGGTTTTTTTAAAGGATGGGAGATACATATGCATGTTTGTAGGCAGTAGGGAATGAGCCAGTAGACAGAGGGAGAGAGAGATTGAAAATAAGTGATAGAGTAAGGATGACAGAAGAGGCAATCTGTTGGAGGAGACAGATGGAATGAGATCGCTTGTGTAGGTAGAGGGGTGGGTCTTGGTAAGAAGTAAGGCCATCTCTTCCTGTGAGACAGGGGGTGAAGAAGGAGATGGGAGTAGAAGGCATTTGAGGGATATGAGACAAGGAAGAGAGGAGAAGGAGCTTACAAAATGACCTCAATTTTTTTCTGTGAAGCATGAGGCAAGGTTTTCAGCTGAGAGAGTGAGGGAAAGGGGAGTTATGGGAGGTTTAAGGAGGGATAAAAAGAGACCTTAGGATCTCCAGTTGCTAGTGCCACCATCTCCTCCCTCCCCCACATTCACACATCCACCAACTTGCTTTCTATTTATTTTGTATGTACTTATGAATAGGGGGTGGGTCTGGGACTGGCCAATGGAGTTCCATCCTCGGAGCATGAGCACTGTACACTTACACACACAAACACACACACATGTGTATACCTATTGATGTAGTTCAGTAGTTTCAGTTATTGACTCTCCATTACCCAATTAGGGGTTTTCTTGATAAAGATACTAGAATGGCTTGCCATTTCCTTCTCTAGATCATTTTATAGGTGAGGAAACTGAGGCAAATGGGGCTAAGTGACTTGTCCAGGGTCACACAGCTAGTAAGTATCTGAAGCTGGAAAGAAATTCAAGTCTTCCTTAATCTAGGTCCAGAGTTCTATCCACATACATCCACACTCTCCCACATCCACACCCACACCCATACTCCCCCCCATACATATATTATAATATATGAATGTATATTGATTTGCTATATCATCCATATATGCATATATTCTTCTATATATACACATTTTATACATGAACTTATGTATAGATATCTATGTGAATATATGTATCTATACATGATACATAAAAAATAAATATACACACTCAAAGGTTGTCTCCTGCAGCAGAAAGTAAACTACTTTATTTCGTTTTCATTTTTGCATCCCCAGTGGCTGGAACAATGGTTGTCACACAGTTGGCATTCATTCATTAATCCTGTGGGAAGTTTTTATGACTTTTCTAGACTCTAATCTCAGAGCTGCTGGAGCAGCAACCTTCTTCACCCCATCTCTCCTACTCCAATCACCTGATTCTGGCCTCAGGGGTGCTCCAATTTCCCAGAACCTCTTAGCCTAGGCACTGACAAATTCTCTCTGCCCCTTAATTCATCAAAGCCAAAGACTGGGTTTTTGAAAAGGGCTTTACTAATAACTACAAGGAAAAAAGTAAAACAAGCAATTTATAAAACACAGACCTGGGACTCGGGAAGGGAGGCACCTGCCTTGGGCACAACACATAGGGGAGGCACTGAGACATTTTTTTCACAGCCCTTTCTCATGCACATATTTGTAATGCCCAAAAACTCTCCTCTCCACAGTCTTGCAGGTTTCGTTGTGTCATAGTTAAGTCAAGTCACATGTGTTATAGGAAAGGCTCAAAGCCTCTCACGGACAGTAACACACAGGGGGGCAATTTTCAAACCTTGTCCAAGGCTTACCAATATCTTTGTTCAGGCTCTTCTGGTGAGTTATAGAGCAGGGTATCTCATGCTAAGATAACCCTAATAAAGCCACGCATGCCTGGCACAGCTTCCTGGGGTGTGTATATGTGTGTGTGCTGGAGTGTTTATGTAATACTATTGCTGAGAGAGACCTTAGAGATCATTCTTGCCTCAGCCTTCCAGCAGCTCCTCAGATCCCCCAAAGCAGGAGCAAGAGCTTTTAGGAAGCCTTCCTTGCCCCAACCACCATTGCCTAGTCCCCACTAGGTGCTAGATACCTCTCCTGGCAGGATGCTCTTCCCCATGCCCCACCCTCCTCACTGGAGGTAAACCAAAGTCCTGCTATACTATGATACCCTCTTCTGAACTGGTCACTCATACCACTTAAATTGACAGGGAGTCATCACCTACAATAAGATGGCAAACCTAGTGGACCTTAATAATGTATGCCCATCACACTATGCCCTCTAGATAGTACATTTATCTGATTTTTCCGTTGCACCCTAAAGACTTCCACACTTTGCTATCCCACTGCCAATGCACCATAAAGACCACTGGATCATTCACTTTGCCCAGCAGTGCTAATCTAAGCACCATCTATGTAGCCCCAGCCTCTCCATGTGGGCAGTTACCCTGCTTCCTCACGGTAGGTGTGCAGGGGAGGAGGAAATCCTTTCAGTGACACAGAATTTCTGCTCCAAACGGTTTTATTTTTCCTCTTCAAAACTAGAACCCCCTCTCTCATTTCCTCCACCACATTAGAGCTTTAAGGGACTTCTGGATTGTAAGGTTTTAGCTCACTTCTAGAGCAGGGACAAATAATTCCATTGAATTCCAATGAATCCACTGAAATCCGCTCCACCTACACTTTCTCCTTCCATACAAGTACAGACAAATAGATGAGTCATTTGTCCCTTTGGGGAAGTGCCATCCAAGGCTAAGTTGTTGTTGTTGTTGGTGTGTGTGTGTGTGTGTGTGTGTGTGTGTGTATGTGAAGTGTGTGTGAATGTCCAAATATAGTAAATAACCTATATAGCATTCAGGAATAATAAAGGAAAGATTTTTTTTTTTTGTAAATTAAGTGCCTCCTTTACCTAGAGATACTAGTCGCATCTGGAAGGCTCTTTTCTTATCTCTTACTTCTTTCTCTTTGCCCTATTCCATTTGCCTGAAGTACATTCAGTTTTGGCTTATTAAGGCTGGTTCTAGTCTTGGCTGATATCTGACATCCTCACCTGAGCTATACCTACCTACTCTTCGCAGGGAATGGCAAGTGGCACAGTGGGTATCATACTATGTTAGAATAGGACTGAAGAAGAATTAGACTCAAATATTAATAGCTTAATAGCTGTGCAGCCATAAGTCACTTAACCTCTCTGAGATTCAGTATTCTCATGTGTAGAATGGAGATAATGGTACCTACTTTACAAGCTTATCATGAGTATCCAATGGGCTGAGGTACTTCGCTAACTTTAAACTCCTATGTGCATGGCATCAACTATCATGTTGCTTATGGTGACTATCCCATGGTGCCCATAATTCCCTAGAGCTTGTCCACATTTTTTTGTTCCCTCCCATGACCAGGAGCAGACTCTATACATCTTCAAGCTTCAAAGCTACCATTGAATACTACTCCCTTCCCATAAGTTTCTATTTTCTAGCTGGGGGAAGTTTCCAACTTTCTACTCACTTTTGAAGCATATGATAAGCTCCTCAGATTTAGAACTGGAAAGGATGTCAACTTGTCCAATGCCCTCATTTTACAAAAGAGGAGATTGAGGCCCAGAAAGAGAGGAAATGATAAATCTAGGTCAATTAAAGTGATAAGAAACAGCAGATAGCCAGAATTTCGATTTGGGTCCTTGGACTCCAGATACCATACTTGACCAGGAAACCAGTGATGATGGTACCTTTCCCAACTGAGATCATTCCTCTACTTTCCTGTGGCTATTGGAGAGTGGGGATGGGATGGGAGAGAGACTATGTGGAAGAGGGAAAAATGCTGAACTTGGAATCTGAAGACCCAAGGTCCAATATGTTTTATGACTCTAGGCAAGTTGTTTCTACCCTGGGACTTTTTCCCCTTCTTTTTGTATTCTAGATATCACTATGGAACAGGGGCATTCTGTGTTTTCCTCATTCATCCCTCCTAATTAAAAGCCTCACTGAACTCATCTGCTGGGGCCAGCTTAAAGGCAGGACTTCCTCCTTTAGCCTTTCTTCCCTTTATTTTCTTGCATCTTCTCCAACACCAGAGATTCAGGAAAGAGTGTGGGTTGGAGGACAAAATGAAAAGTTGAGCTGGTGGTCTGAAAGTCAGAAGGATGCCCTAGGTTCATTCCAACGTTGCCCTTGCGAGTTCAGTTCTGAAACATATGAGTGGCCCATGATTATGAACGTGGCAGCTGAGTGGCCTAGTGGATAGAGTGATGGCTCTGGAGTCAGGAAGACCTGAGTTTAAATCTTGCCTTAAATACTTCCTAGCTGTGTGAGCCTAGGGTACGGTGGAAGCCAGAGTGTGAGAATGTGACCTATGATTCCACAATTAACATAACTCCCTTTAATACAAATAGCAAAAGAAGCTCTATCTCATGGGAAAACTTGCACATGAGCCCAGGCCCTCCCAGGCACTATGCCTCACAGGGTTATGGTGAGGATCAAATGGATAATATTTGTAAGAAATATTTAGCACAATGCCTGGCACACAGTAGGCACTGTATAAATGCTTCTTCTCCTGTTGTACCTCCAAGCAGACAGGAAACAGGCAGCAGGCATTTATTAATCACTTACCATGTGTTCCCACAGAGTTTGAATGCTTGGTAGCTCAGCTCAATAAAGGGCACCAGTACCTTGGCATCTTACTTTGCCAGGTGATCTTCAAACTCTTCCTAAGACAATTCAAATAGAAGCTATTTAGTTTCTGGAATGGCACTGGTATCCTGTCTGGGTTTCACAAGCATATAGCGATAAGGTCAGTACAACGGCTTTGCACACTTTCACTTTGATAGGCAGCCTAATTCCTCTTCTTTTCTATACTTTCCTTTGGAGCCTCCCAAATACTGAGCTAGCACTGGCAATGTGTGCATCAATTCCATCATGTGTGTACATCCCTGGAAAATATATACTGCCAAAGTAAGTGAATTTATCCATAATATTTAAAATTTTTCCATTTGCTATAACTGATGGGCCCATGTAAGGATGGTGTGGTGCTGACTGGTGGACAACTCATGTTTTCTTGGTGTTATCAGGCCAAAATTAGCATCAGCAGAAGAGAATTGATCCATACTTTGTTGTATCTGAGTTTCAAAGGCTGCATTGAGTGCACAATTATCTGCAAACATAAAGTCGCACACTAACTCGCCCTCGGCTTTGGTCTTAGCTTGTAGCCTTTTCAAGTTAAATGGTTTACTATCAGTGTGGTAGTGGACCTTGATGCCTTTTTTGTCCTCGTTGAAGGTGTCTGACAACATTGCTGAAAATATCATGCTAAAAAGCATGGGAACAGGTACATAGTCTTGCCTCACTCCATTGCTAACTGGGAAAACATGAGAGCATTGTCTGCTATCCAGAGCCCATGCAAGCATGCCATCCTGGTACTGGGATACAATACGGATGAACTCTGGGCAACCGAAGTTCACCATGACCTTCCACAAGCCCTCACAACTCACATCATCAAAGGCCTTGGTCAGATCTACAAACCTTGTGTACAGACCTCTGTTCTATCAATTGTCCATGGCCATTTCTGAAGTCACACTGACTCTCAGGTAGATGACGATCTTCCAGGAGAAGGATCAACCTATTAACAAGGACTAAGATGTGATTGTTACAGGATAATGGATTTCCTTTTCCTTTATGGAGATGGACAATGGAGGCATCCTTGATTTCCTGGAGGATAACCTCTAGCCATATAACCTGGAATGTTTCCCATTCAATCACTCAGACATCTTGCCCTCTAACCTGACTCTCTGTTGTGTAGTTCCCGTCACTTCTCATCTTGCTGTCTTCTACCTTTTGTCTTGGTTAATCATAGTAATACTACTATTGCCTCTGTAAGGTCACGACTACTTGTAGCTGCCCTATGGTTGTTTTCATTGTTCCTGGGACTCCTCAGACAAAAATGTCATTATTCCTCCTCTATGTGCTCTGTCTGGATAAGAATGTCAACTCCTTGAAAGTGGAGACTATTTCAATTCTGCCTTTATGTATCCAGCACTTGACAGAATCACTGACACCTAGTAGGTGCTTAATAAATGCTTTTTCACCTATTAATTCATTCCACCCAGGTTATGCTAAGCACATATTACTTGCACTAGTTTAATATAGGGATGTCTGGGTTGTATTCTCCAAACCAGGGTAACTAAGAAGGATGAAAAATACCCTGGGTTTTACAGGAAGGGATAGAGTCTCCCTGAGGTACAGTGATATAATTAGGGTAGGGAAATTGGAACTTTTTCCCAGGGTCCTAAAATTTAGAGTACACTTAAACAGCTGTTAATTTAGCATCCAGCAAGACTAATTAGTTAGAATATCAAGATATCATAGCATCATAGAGCTAGAATTGGAAAGGATTTCAAAGACCATCTTGTCCAACTCTCTGTACAGATGAGGAAACTGAGTTCTAGTAAGACAAAATGACTTGCCCAAGGTCACCAAAATAATGTCAGTATTTGAACTCAGGTTCTGGGGACTACAAATTCAATATTCTTTCTACAGTATGAAAGAATATCTCCATGACAATCTTTCTTACCCAAGCAGATTATCATCCAGGTAAATGCCTGCCTATTTCTACCCTACTCCCTTCCTCCTCAGATATTGGCCTCCTCAGATTCTCAAGGCAATTTCCTTGGGTATTGAATTTGTCTTAAAATTTGTCTCTCCTAATTTGAGAGAATATTTCATGGTGCTTGCCTTAGGGGTGTTTCTGAAGCTTCCTCTAGGCCCCTCGTCCGGTTGTGGTTCCACTCAAGTGTATGTGTCTGACACCTCTGATGTCATGGGAAGTAAGACACTGGGAAGTGGTGGGGATGACTGTATTAATCACAGGGCATGGAAGTTTCCACAAGAAGGACTCCAGACATAGATTAGCAGGGCAGGAGTCCCAGTCTAGGTGAGGGACCTTGTCTAAAGTAAATAATTTTTTCAATTGTCTTTATGGAGTTTTAAGAATCTCAAAGAGACCCACAAATCTAGCAGTGTTTATTTACTTTTTACAAATGAAGAAAGTGAGATTCAGAGAGGTTAAGTGATTTGCTTAAGATAACAAAATAGCAGAACTGGGGTTTGAATTTGACCCTGCAGGTCAAAAATCTAAGGCACCCTGGCGTCTTCCTCCATGTAGCAACCTCCAATGAGCTGTCCTACCCTGGTTAGGTAGGGAATGGATGTGTAAAAACCTGAGTAAGATAACTAACAAGAGTTTTGTTGACTACTATAGTATACTATACATACATATACACACACATACATATCTATATATATATAATATAGTATATAATATGATGTCTAGAAGTGATATACTACTACTTCATTTTTATTGTTTTCCATTATTTCCTTTTGAGATTCTAGAACTGTTGCCCCTCCAAATGAATTTTATTATTATTTTGTCATGCTCTATAAAATATTACCTTGGTAGTTTCATTGGCATAGCACTAAATCTATAAATTACTTTTGGTGGTATTGTCTTCTTTTTATATTGACTCCACCCAACCATGAGCACTTTAACATCTCTCCAATTTTTAAGTCATTCTTTATTTCCTTAAAGAGTCTTTTATCATTCTATCTATATAGGCCTTGGCAGATTGACTTCTAGATATTTTATGCATTTTGTAGTTATTCTGAATGGCATTTCAAAGTGCACCAACTCCTAAGGAAGACACAGCTCTGGAAGTCTTTGACTCGAGAGAAACAAATGGGAACTTTAGCATATTGCCTGGTACAGAGTAGGCGCATAATAAATGCTTGTTGAATTTAATTAATTTGAATCTTCTGACCCTGAGGCTTATATATGAAGAAAGCCACCTTCATTGACCTCCCAGGCAGGAGTCCACTGAAACAGAGGAGGATCAATCCAGCCCCTTAGGAGGGATGATTTGGGAAGGGCAATGAAGCTTCTTTTGGTAAAACACCTTCATAAGACAGAGCACCATAGATCCAAAACCTATTGATCTCCCATTTTTTACTCTCCCTACTTACTCAGTGCTGCCTCTCTGACTTTAAACTCTTTTTATGTCTTCTGCCTAGGGCTTGGATTTAATTAAGTCTTCTTTCTTTAGGGCCCCATTAATTGCTCTTAATGTAGGACAGTCTCAGGGTTATATTATCCCAACCAAAACACTAATTCCAATGGAAACACCAATCTTAACCCTGATGGATGGAGCCACTGGCCTTGGACTTAGAAAACCTGGGTTTGTCTCTCTGCTCTGCTGGTTATTGTGTGACCTTGGGCAAGTCATTTTTTCCTTTTGTGGCCTCAACTTTCTCATCAACAGAAAGATATTCCTTACTACCTACCTACTTACCTGCCTATCTACCTATCTACTTAACTATACAGTCTTAAAAGCAAGAGGTAGAAAGTATTTTGCAAAATACTATATAAGGGAAACCAGGTGGCACAAAGGACAGAGTGTAGGGCCTGGCATCAAGAAAACTCATTTTATCTTTCTGAGTTCAAATCTGACCTTGAGCATTTACTAGATATGTGACCCTGGCTAAGTCATTTTACCCTGTTTGCCTTAGTTTCCTCATCTGTGAAATAAGCTGGAGAAGGAAATGTTAAATCATTCCAGTATTTTTGCCAAGAAAACCCCAGACTGGGTCAAAAAGAGTTGGCTAGGACCCAACTACTGAACACCAGCAATGATGACAAAGTACTATATGTCTACAAGATGTTTCTATTATCATCTTCATCAACATCTATAAAGTGTGAATAATAACTACACCTACCTCCCAGAATTATTATGAGGATCCAATGAAATAATTATGAAGCACTTAGCACAGTGCCTAACACATAGTAAGCTCTAGAGAATTGTTTATAATAACACTAATAGTAATTGTTGTTTAGTCATTTTTCAGTTGTGTCTGACTCTTTGTGACTCCATCTGGGGTTTTCTTTGCAAAGATACTGGAGGGGTTTGCCATTTTCTTCTCCAGCTCATTTTTTTTTTACAAGTGAGGAAATTGAGGCAAATAGCAGTTAGCAAATAGTTGTCTGAGGCTGGATTTGAACTCAGTTCTTCCTTACTCTAGGTGTATTCTATCCATTGTTCCACCTAGCTGTTCAAGGTGCATATATAATGAATAATATTAATAATGTTATAATGTATTAAATAATATTCAACATATCAATATTAAATATATTATTTATATGTATTATATTTATTGTAATGTTATTAGTAAATATATTTAATTAATAATTAGTAGTAATAATAAAAAAGTTGAAATAGATCATCTCTAAGATCCTTTCCAGTTCTAACCGATAATCTTGTGATGCCATGACTTAATCGAGAACAGTGCTATGGCAAGACGGCACACTGAATGAGTAAGTTTAGATGGGAGATGCAAGAGAAAGGAGAGATCTGAAGATGAGGCAGGAGTGAGGATGGTCCTGGGCAAATCAGGTTGAACCTAGCACAACCCTTTCATTTTACCTCTGGAAAATGAGACCTGACAGGGGAAGCTACTTGCCAAAGATTATAGAGCAAATCCTCAGTGGGAGATTTAGGATTCAAATTCAGATGTTCCAGCATGCATTTAGGGCTATTTCTGCTATATACAATATCCTGCAGAGCCAAAGTGCTATATGAGGACACTATGACCTTCGAGGAAGAGGCCAGAGGGCAGGAAATTCTTGGGTTGAAGGACATGACCCAGGAGATAAACTTCACCTACATCACAACCATACCTGTACACCCAGGTCCCTCCTAGCCCCAGCCTAGGGGTAGAAAGCAAAATTTGAGTCTCAGCCAGCCTTAGGCTAGAAGCTCAGTGAGTTCAGTGTGTGTACACTAGTCGGCGCTGATCTCCTTATGATACAGGAGGGATTTCATTTGAGGGTACTGGGGGTGCTGCTAAAGGACTTGAGTTGGTGGAAGTCAACCTGTAGGATGGAGCTCTGCCTTGGATGTGTTGGGAGGGCTAACACGTGGAGGAGAGCAGAGGCTTTTCTCCTGGATAGCACAACTCATCCCCACTCCTCCAGGTGCCTATTCCACAGTCTGAGCCCAGTTCTAGTCCAAGGGCTAACCCATTGAGGTTAGGTCAGGTTGATTCAGTTTTCAGTACATTTCCAATAAGATCTATTTCAGAGTTTATAGAACACTTTACTCAAAACAACCTTTTAAGGTAAATAGATATTAGCTCCCCACTATTTTATAAATATAGGGTTAGTATATCCCCACTTTATAGCTGAGGAAATGGAGGTTCACAGAAACCAAGGGTTTGTCCAAGATGGTAGAGGAACCAGGATTTAAACTTAAAACCTTTTGATTCCAAGCCCAGGGGAACATATTGATAATTAGTTTTAAAAGAGAAAGGGGCAAAGGTTTACTTTTGGATTCTATCATCTGATTCTCGCAGGAAAGAAATATGCAGACCAGGGATCATTAATCTCATTTTACAGATGTGGAAACTGAGGCACAGAGAGGAAAAGCAATATGGCCAAGGCCACACATTTAATGCCTAGTAGAACCAGGGCTTGAATAGTGTTGGAGTGGAACGAGTGCTGGGAGACTTGAACTCAGTCTTCTTCAGTCTTTATGAAACAGGAGAGAGATTGTCTAAATGACTTCTAGGACCTTGTCAAGCTTTAAATCATCTGAACTCAAGATCTCTGGCTAAGTCCTGATCCAATAGTATTTTGTCTTCCCCCTTTCCTTCTATGTCCCCCATCCCCCACTGCTCCCCTGTCTCTCTGACCCCAGACCCCTCCGTTCTTTGTATACTGCTTTGGGTAGTTGGTGATGTCCTAGGGTGGGAGGGGGATTGTCTGGGTTTCTTCTCTCCAGCAGCACCAGGGTTTCTGCGTGGTAAGTAAAGAGCCAAGAAGAGAGGTTTCAGGTAAAAACATCTCAACTTTGGAAAAGCTGTGAAGTGGGTACAATTTGTTTTCCAATCCAACCCACTCTCCCTTATGGCTTCCTGGCCTCTCTTTCAGTGCCACCCCCAACCAACCCCCATCACTTAGGGTTTTCCAACTGCAGTCCTCATATCTGCTTTCTCAGTCTCTTCCCCCATCTCTCTTCCCCCACCAGAACTGCTTTGGCTACCGTCCTGCTCAGTTTCCTCTTCTATAAAATGAGATTAGTGATCCCTGCTGTGAGAATCAAATACCATGATGTAGCCTGAAGTGCTCTGTCCAAAACTCCAAAGGTGAGCCTGACATCCTTCCTTTGAAAATTTATTACCAATATTCTTGGCTAGAAGATATCTAACACTGGTCTTCAGATCACAAGACTTTAGGCTCAAGTCCTGTTCTCTCTACTTACTTATCTTTGGACAGACCACTTGGAGTCTCTATTTTCTCTTCTGTAAATTGGGGATACATCTATAAAATGGGGGTACAGTATTTACTTTAGGGTTGTTTTGAAGAAAGCATTTGGTAAACTGTAAAATATTAGCAATTGGGGATCATCTGAAAGCTATACTTGACCTAATTTCACCCAGTTACCTGGAAGATCTGGTCCTCTGTTATGTGATGACTATGACCTTGGACAAGTTTCTTTCCCTGCTGCATAGGATGGGTAGGTAGTTGACTATAGGGTACAGTTTGAGAAGTAATAAGGAGCCCTCCTGCTCTCCCAACCTCTTCTACCAGTCTGCTCAAGGCTTGAAATTTCTACCATTAGAAATATCCCTTTGGGGTTGGGGCATCTTTTTCAGAAGGACTCTCTAAAAACAGACCCTAGGATCAATAAGACATATGCATCCTGAGGGCAGGAACTGTCACATTTTTGTCTTTGTATGCCCATCACTTTAGTTTCTTAGTTTCTCCCTCAAAATGAAAAGGTTGGACTAGGTTATCTCTCGGGCTCTCTTCCAGAGCTGCCATTTCATGGGGCAGCTAGCTGAGCCAGAAATCAGGAAGACCTGATTCAAATCCAGCCTCAGATTCTTAATAGCTGTGTGTTTGACCCTGAGGCACAACCTCAGTTTCCTCTTCTGTAAAATGGGGATAAAACAGTACCTATCTCTCAGGTTGTTGCAAGGGTCAAATGAGATAATAACTATATAGTACTTAGCACAGCACTAGGCACATAGTAAGCATTATATAAATGTTAGCTATGATTATGGTCTATGAGCCTTTGAAGTCTTGCTCCACATTCCCACTCCACCACCCAAGCTATTCTCATTATTAATTATTATTTGAATAGCTGCTCAGTAAACATTTGAGGAATGAATAACTGATTGGTGCTAAAATATTGTTGTGTCCAAGTCTTCATGACCCCATTTGGGGTTTTCTTGGCAAAGATACTAGAATGGTTTGCCATTTCCCTCTCCAGCTCATTTTACAGATGAGGAACTTGAGGCCAACAGGGTTAAGTGACTTACCTAGAGTCACACAGCTAGTGAGTATCTGAGGCCAGATTTGAATTTGGGTCTTCCTGATTCCAGGCCCAGAACTCTATCCATTGTGCCACCTGGCTGCCCTGCTACAATAGTAATGAGTAATAATTACTAGGTTAATTAATAATAATTAATAAAATATTAATGTGTGCCCCTTCCTGCCATGAGAGCAAGTGTAGGTAGGGGTGAGCCTTTTCTAAGGTTCTTCTCTTTCAGTCAATTCACTCAAGCATTTACTAAGCTCTAGTTACCCTGTGCAAGTCAGCAAGTAAGGAGGCAGCTGGAATGGGGGCTCTAGAGAAAGCTTCAGAATCAGGAAGTCCTGGGTTCAAGTTTTACCTGTGACACATATTAGCTATGTGATTCTGGGAATGTCACCTCACCTCAGTGCTTGCTGAGGTACAGACTTGCATTGGAAGGGAAGGGTATAAGCATTTCCTGCTATGTTCTGGGCATGATGCTAAGTGTTTTACAATATTATCTCATTCAAATTGCATTGGTAGAATGAGTTCCCTATATCCATTAAATTCCTATGTTCCAGGCACTAGGTTGGGTGCTGGGGATTTAAAGACAGAAATGTGACAGTCCCTGCTTTTAGGAGGCTTAGATCTCATTGATCCTGGGGTCTGTTTTTAGAGGGTCCCTCTGCAGAGGATGCCTTAACTGCAGAGGAGTACCTCTAAGGGTGGGAATTGCAGGCCTGGAGATAGACTGGTAGAAGAGGCTTTGGGGAGCAGGGGGGCCTCTTTTTACTTCTCAAACTGCACCCTGTAGGCAGTTGTTTACCCATCTGATGCATACTGATTTTGAATACAGTGAGATCCAGCTTCTTATAGATGTCAGAACTGGAAAGGACCTCAATCTAACCTCCTCATGATACATGAAGAAAAGAAAAAAATAAAGAAACTAAGACCTGAGACTAGAAGCATCTTCTTTACTCTCTCCATCCCAGCCCCTAAATCTCACCGTTAATACAGATTAGTCTATCACATGTTGGTGGGTGGGTTGGTATGTATGTATATGTGTGGATGCAGAAGGGGTGAGTACATTGAAGAAAAAACTTTGCTTGATTTGTGAAATGGGAACAATAATCCATACCCCTAACCTGGGAGGCAGATGTGTCTTTGCTTTGGGTGGTCCTGTGGTTCCTTGGGCTGTGAACCATGGGACCACCGATCACCCAAAGGAAAGCAAAGACACATCTGTGTGCCTGTCTTTCTCTTCCACCCCCTTGTCACCTCTTCTCCGATCCTCTCCTGAGTGGGACAGCGGGGGCGGCCTGGAGCATCAGAGCAGGGCTCTTCCCTCCCCACTCTGAATGCCATTTCCCTGTCTGGGCCACAGTCACCGCCTGCTGTCTGGGACGGCTGGAAATTTCTCAAATGTCGGTTTGATTTATGACTCTAGTTAATTCTCGCAGAGGCCTATGAGGTACCCTGAGCGGAAAAAGCCTCCGCGGGATAAATCATTTAACAGGTGGTTAAATATTCTTTTAAGGTCTGGGGAGCATTGGAGGGGGTGTGGATTTGGGGAGTTGGAGGGGAGAGATTCCTACAGAGTATAAATGCAGCTGGCCTAGAGAAGAATTGTTACGTAAGTGGGCCTGTTTCAAGAGACTCAGAGACCTGGGCTCCCTTTGGTTTTCTTTCTCTGGTCCCTTGTCCCCTCTTTGCTCCTCTGCCACTCTGGAGGCCTCCTAGGATGGCCAGATGACCAGGGCAAGGGGTAGGGGAAGAGAGCAGGGCAAAGGGAGGGCACCTGCTTTGACAGTGGATGTCAGACAGAACCAGGTGGGGGCTGTCCAGCTGTCTGTCCCAGACTGGCCCTAGGCTTCTTGCCAGTTGCCTGAGTGCTCCAGACATGGCCTGGTGCAGAGGGAATGAATGGTTCCCCCTGGTCCCACCAGAGGAGAGTCAGTCAGTAGCTAGCTCCTTCCTCCTCCCTACCCAGGAGGCCTTGCCAGGAGCTGGGAGGTGCCATTTGGTGCAGAAGATAGGGAGTATCAGACTTAACAAAAGTCCCAGGCAGAAAGGCCTAGGGGAATGATGTGCCCAGTGCCAGGATCTCAGGCCACTCTGAAATGAGAAGCTTTAATTCAATAAAGGAAAGAGTTAGGAAGCAGCTGCTGTTTGCATAGCTCACAGCTAGACAAGGCAAGAGTTTACAATCCATTAGGGGTATAAGAAATTTACACAAAACGATAAAACACAATAGCTAGGTCCTGATTAGTGTGAATAAGGAATCCCCTGAAGTAACTGCATTATGTGACCTTACTGAATAGTTCCATTGGATTGGAACCAATTGTCATATTTTAAGTAACCACATCTTCAAATAGTGTGATTTCAAGTAGAACAAATTCAATTACAAGCCACAGCATTAATCAGGACCTAGCCATGGCAAGCACATTACAGAACTACAAAAGAAATTACTATATGGAGTCTGAGGGTTGTTCCTGACAGGTAGGTCATGGAAGGGTACATGGAAGCAATGGCATTTGAGATGGCTTTTCAAGGATGGGAGGGGTTGTCATTGTTTTTTCTCCAAGAGGACCATGACATCAGGAAGGTCATGTCATGATTTGCAAGTGAATTGGATTTAAGTGAGGCAAGACTGTGCCAAGTCACCAGCCTCATTTTCTCCTCTAGAGCCATCTGGGTCCAATGGCAAGATATAGGTCAAGATGACTGGAGATGGGTCTGGATACAATGGGAGAACTTGGATGGGAGAGACAGTTGAACAGGGAAAGACAAAGAAGGAGAACATTTCAGGCTTCAGGAACAGGTTGAATAGACACAGGGCTTAGGGAGGGACAGAGAACAGTGCATTGTCCCTGAACCAGAGGCCTAGATCTTTCCCAGGAGTATTCTTCCAGGGAGGCTGCTAGTTGTGACTCATGGAACATTTCAGTCTCTATAAGGAAATGGAGTGGAAAATCACCAAAAGGGCAATGCAGGGAGGTACGTGGTGGGTGGGAGCCGATGGCAATACATTACAAATGAAGACTTAGGCAGAAGTCAGGCAAAAAGGACTTCAAGAAAATGAGAAAGAGGGGCCCAACACCTAGCAAAAGCTCCCTGCTGTGCTGTCATGTCAAGGGAACTGAAAGAAGGTCCCCAGCTTTGCTTGGCAGGGAGTCCCCGCTGAGAACATAAGGGAGGATGTGGTCAACAACAGCAGAGGATGTACAGCCGTGCGTGACTGGACAGATTACCCATATCCTTGTGGGCACAGATGCATCCAAATATTTGAGTAAAGAAAGTAGAGGGGAATAAATGGAAAGGAAAAACATTTGTGAAGGACTTACTGGGGGCCAAGAATTATGCTAACTGTTGATTAGCTAGGTGGGGCAGTAGATGGAGCACTAGGGCCCACAGTCAGGAAGACTCATCTTTGTGAATTTAAATCTGGCCTCAGACCCTTACCAGCTGTGTGACCCTGGGCAAGTCACTTAGTCCTGTTTGCCTCAGTTTCCTCATCTATAAAATGAGTTGGAGAAGGAAATGGCAAACCACTCTGGTATCTTTGCTAAGAAAATACCAAATAGGGTCATGAAGTGTCAGACACAACTGAAATGACTGAACAACAGCATGAACAGAAAATCGAGACTCTTCCTCAAAAAGCTCATATTCTAATTGGGGGGAGACAACAGATATAAGAAAGTTTTACTGTAGGCAAGGCCCAGGAGGTCTTAGGGTACAGTGGCAGGTCAGGAGACCAGTAAGACACAGCAAAAGGACAGAGAGGAAGGCCCAAGGGTCCTTAGGGCTGAGGGACATGGCAGATGGGAAGGTCCTCCTTTTTGCTGACATGCTGGAAAGGGAAGGTAGCAGTAGATTGTTGAGGTCCTTTACTTCCAGGCTAATGAGTGAACTTTACTTGATAGGAAATAAGGAGCTATGGAAGACTTTTGAGTAGAAGAGTTACATAACCAACCAACTAATTAATAAACATTTATTAAAGGCCTATAATGTGCCAGGCACTATTCTAAGCACTTAGGATACAAAAAGATGCAAAAGATAGTCCCTGACCTCAAGGAGCTTATAGATCTTAGAAAATGCCACTATAGTAGACATATAGGTGAGTCCCTTCTCTATATTCCCTGGGAAAGCCTGGGGGGTGGAGAGGCTGAGGAGAGGAGGTATATGAGCAAGAATGAAGCAGCTTTGGAGTATTTTCATACCCACAGGCTTTGATAAAGAGACAGACTTTAAGTTGCACACAATCTCTACAGGGAAGTACATCCCCGAGGACCCAGAAACAAATGAAAACCTTAAAACAATGACTAGGAGGAGTAAAACTGAGCACCTTTACCTTACTGGAGAGATTGATGCAATAGGCCTCCCATGCGTTCAGGAATAATCGAGACCCATCTATTCACTAGTTCTATGAATCTATATAGGTCGAGGAGGGAAGTCAGGACTTTCTGGATGGTAAGAGTTTTCTTGACATCTTCTGGAAAAGAGAGAAAAGTCTCTATGATGGTTGAGGCATTGTGTTTGATGTTTTTCATTGGGTTAAATAAAATTTGCCATATACTACAACTTGGAACACCTAAGTGGCTCAGTTGTTACAGCACTAGACTCGGAGTCAGGAAGATCTGAATTCAAATGTGACTTTACCTACTGGCTATTTGATCCCAGGCAAGTCACTTCTAACTCTTCATGACTGTCTGCTTCAGTTTCCTCATCTGTAAAATAGGGATCATGATAGTACTTAACTCTCAGGGTTGTTGCAAAGATAAAAGGAGAATATAAATGCTAGCTACTACTACTACTACTACTACTACTACTACTACTACCACCACCACCACCACTATTACCACCACTACTACTACCACTACTACTACTACTACTACTACTACTAGTACTACTACAACTACTGCTACTACTACTACCACCACCACTACTAATACATCTTAGTAGCTTGAGCGTTTGCTGGGAAGCTGAGAGCTTCTTTGGGAGAGCAAAATGAACCAAATACTGACATTTCCAGGGTTTTTTCTGATTGAAACCAGAAACCAAAGAGACATGTGAGAAAGTTCATCTTACCCAAAATAAGCCCAGATCTGTTGAGTCAGGGAAAGGAACATGCATTTATTAAGCACCTATTATGAGTAAAATGGGGACATGGCACACTACCCCAATATCTTTGCCAAGAAAACCCCAAACATGGACAGAGTTCAAGGGGGTCACATTGAGTTGAACTAAATGACTGAACAACAAATGTGTAGGCATTGTGCTAAGCACTTTACAAATATTATCTCATTTGATGCTCATGACAACCCTGGGAAGGAGGCACTATTATTAACCCCATTTTATGGATGACAAAACTGAGGCAGACAGAGGTTGTGACCTGCCCAGCATCACAAAGCTGGTCAGCATGAAGCTAGAATTGAACTCCGATCTTCTCTGACTCCAGTAAAGGCTATAAATACTTGTTGACTAATTAGGTGAAAGGGGAAAATTAAGAGCTGCTTTGAGAGAAGACATGAACGGGGGTGGGGGACCTTAGAGTGAGTGTTTGGGTTTGGTTTCCTTTATGAAGGTTTTAATCTTTACTCCCTCTTTTTTTCTGCTGCTAAAGTACATTCATTGTCTGGGGCTCTGGGTATTGGCAGAGCTGGGACCCCTCATTTCTACTCTTGCAGTAAGGGAGTAGGAGGAGGGTAGGTAGCAAAGGAAAAGGTTGGAGGAGGAAGAAGGAAGAGGTGAAGGAGATGGGGGAACCAGCCATGTGATCTTGAGCAATTCACTTTCCTTTCTTTTCCTTACTTTCATCTATAAAATGAGGAGATTACTTAGCTCTAAATTTCCATGAAGGGACCAGTCTTTTGTCTTTCTTTGTATCCCAGTACTTAGTACCATACCTGGCATACAGTTGGTGCTTATGCTTTTCGACTGACAAAGACAAAGGCAGGGGATTGGGGATTCAGTTCAAGAAACAGACTATAAAGATCTTTTACAAAATGTGTCATATCTTGGAAGGAAAAGGTCTGAATGTTGGAGCCCCAGGACAACACTCTATAAATCTTCTCTCCCAAATGCTGTACAAACTGACTGCTCACAACTCCCTTTTTCCCTTTCTCCCTCCCTCTCTCCATACTTACTCCTTAGCTCAGCAGGTGACCTTTCTAAGCTATATCCTCTAGATTTAAGAAAGCACTGAGCTGAGTGGGAACAGGTCACCCCTGTGGAAGAGGAGGGGGAAGGTACGAAAAGAGAAGGTGGTGGCAAGAAGAGACACTTAAGCCTATCTCAGACAGCAAACAATTTGAACTGACTTTCTGCTCGGACCAGAGTCCAGTACTGTGCAAAGGAGTCAAGATAAAAGCTATACAAAGTAGGATGGGAGGAGTCTTCAACTGTTAGTATCTACCAGTGACATAGGGGAGCCAGCCCTTGCCCTCAGGGAGCCCGTCCCCCAAGTTTGATGAAGAAACTTAGCTCCTGCAGTTTGAAAGCTGGGGGACCATGTCTGATGGGGATTCATTGTCCCTGCCCTCGGGAGCTCCTGATATGTTGGGGAGACACTGCCCCTGCTTTTTGGGAGGTCCTTGTCAGATGGAAGAGACTCGATCTTTTGAGAAAGCCGTTCCTGCCTTCTATGAACTCCCAATCTAAAGGGGAAGAATCAGTTCTTGACCTTAGGGACTTGTAAATTTAACATGGAAAGTTCCAGTCCTTGGTGTTGGGGCACTCCTGGTCTAATGGAGATGTGTCATATCTGCCCTTTGGGTAGTGCAAGTATGCTGGGGGAGATGCTAACCGGAGCCTGAAAGAATTATTTCTCCTAAGACAAAGCCCCTGAAGGCTTGGTCATCTCCACAGAAAAGCTCTCCATATTGGTTAAGCACTTATTTTCAGAAACTGATTAGCTGTGGGTAAATCTTCAGCAGGCCTTGCTAATAGTGTTGCAGTTATTTTAATTCAACAGGCATTCATGTAAGACCTACTATGTTCCAGGCACTGTGTGCTCCCAGTTGGGGCTACAGATATAAATACCAAAAGAATTTTTGCCTTCAAGAAGCTTATATTCCATTCTGTGGCTCCTGATGAATTGAAATGTGAAAATAAAAAGGTTACCATAGAAAATTGGCAGAGGGAAAATTAATGAGGAAGGGGATTCTCTACTTTTCCTCCTCCAAATGTCAGGGTGATATGTCCTCCCTTCCCCAAATAGTAGCACTGACTTCCTTTCATAGCGGTGCATAGTGATCTTTCCCTTCTCTGCTTCTTAACCTGGGCATCCTTGAACTTAAAAAAAAAAAACTATAGCAATATTTCAATATAACTAGTTTATTTTGAAATCCTATGTACTTTATTTTATGCATTTGAAAACCTTATTCTGAGAGTGGGGATCTATAGGTTTTGCCAGACTGACAAAGGGGCTCATAACACATGAAATGGTTAAACTAAGACTGACACTCTAGTTCTGGAAGGACTCAGGAGACCTGGGCTCAAATCCGAGTGTTACCAGTTACTAGTTAAGTGACCTTGCAGAAGTCACTTCCTTTCTTGGGCCTGTTTCCTCCTCTGCAAGGAAAGAAGGTTAGAATTAGATGGTCCCTGAGGTCCTTTCCAGCTTTCACATTCTATAACTTGAATAATATGACAGGATTTATGACTAGCCTGCTTGGGAAAAACTCGGCCCAGTTTCTGCTTGAAGTAACAGGGTCTCTGGGATCTTGGTTGCCCAGCCCTAATTAATCTAACCACTACTGGTATTTGGGTGGACTGACCAACCTGGAAGCGCAAAAACCTTGTCTAGAGCCTTGCTTGGCGCCCTACAGGACTCTCGCTACCACCTTGGTAGAGTGGGGGAGGCACAGCTCCTTTCCCATCCCAGCCCTCATCCTTCCTAGGGCGTTTTCCTGGCTGGGACTGCGGGGACAAACGGAAAATGAATAATTCACCGCGAGTTTTGGCTTTATGAAGTATTCATCGCGTCCCCGGGCCTCCCGGGGTAATTAACTCTCACATCAGCTGCGGGAGCGCGAGCTAAGACGCGATGCATCATCAACAGCTCATTAGCAGGACCCCGCTCGGCTTAATCAATTGCTTTGCAAGACGCCAGATCGAGGCTCCGGGAAGGGAACATCGCGGGCGGGCTGCGGGTGGAGGAGATTCGAGCTTGCAGCGGGGGCTGCAGAGAGCCTGGGCTGGCATCTCCCTCCCACGCCCTCCGAACCCACCGGCCTGCGGAGATGGATACCCAGGTCGATGGCGTCTGGCTGCGGGCATGAGCCGCTCACGTTTTCTCCAGCCCAGGTAGATGCTGTAGGTATCAGGTGTCACACTCTCTCGAGCTCCCCATCGGGTTCCTATTGTTGGGGCTGAGAATGGAATAAAACTGCTGAGGCTTGCAGCAGGAAAGCCGTAGGTTCGAGTCTCCGAAGGACTTCCCGACCGGCAGGAACAATTGAGGTGGTTTTCACAGAAGGCTTAAAATACAGGGAAGACCGCTGGCTTAGTCCTTCCTCTGCCCCCAGTGCTGGGATTTTCAGACCCTTCTTGGGGTCTCCTTTTTCTTTTCTTTCTTTCTTTCTTTCTTTCTTTCTTTCTTTCTTTCTTTCTTTCTTTCTTTCTTTCTTTCCCTCCTTCCTTCCTTTCTTTTCTTTTTCTTTCCTTTGTTTTCTCTCCCTCCCTCCCTTTCTTTCTTTCTTTCTTTCTTCATGCTTGGAAAAATAGGTACATGTTACCTTGCCCTTGAGCTCCTTGAGAGAAGGGACTCAAAATTTCCATTTTTGTTTTCCCTGGACTTGGTTCATAGTAGGTGTTTAATTAATGATGTTGATCGCTAAACAGTATGGCTCCTTCCTTCCCACCATCCATAAGGGGCTGTAAGTGAGGACAGCTCCCAGAGTCATCACTGGGGTTGAAGGTCAGCCAAAACTTTGACCCAGGGCTCTGAAATTTATTAAGTGTCATACTTGAACATGCTTCCTCTCTCCCTCCACCCTGCTCCACCCCCTAGCTTCAGGTCATCAGGTATCTCATATTCCTCTGGCAGAGGCCTCTAGTCCTTCTGTATCAGAATAACCCTTAGGAAGTCCTGGAAAGTGCTTCCTGGAAATTCCAGATGACCTCCCCACAGGTGCGATATTCCTAATTCATTTGAGATTACCGTCTCTATCCCATGGCTAGTACTATGCTCTGCACATAATAGGAGCCTAATAAATGTTTGTTGGTTGAGTGAATGAGTCCCCGCGCCTCAACCCCAACACTGATAGGTTATTAAACAATTAATAAAATTGCTAGGATCCTCCATCATTATCAACAATCTAGGAAACTGTAGAGATCTCCTCTCTCCTACCTCCTCCCCTTTTCACTCTCTGAGATATCTGGAAGGTTGTGAGCACTTTCTCCCCATTTCCCTATTCTACCATTTAGGGAAGCTGTGAAGAGCCTTATGAAGGCCTAGGACATAAAATCGCTATCAGAGAAAACAAAATATACAGTACCCATTTTTCAATACCCCTTCCAAGTTTGGGTAAGGCCAGTTGAGATGCTTGACTTCTGCCATCAGAAGCTCCTTTACTTGTCCACTCTCCTGGGAGAGTAAGTGTCCTGTGTTGCTGCCCTAGCATTGAACTCACAGTAATAAGAGCAGCTCACATTTAAGTAGGGCTTTACAAAGGACCTTTCATGGATAACAACCTCCTGAGGCTGGTCATACAAATGTTATTATCCACATTTTGCAGATGAGAGGTCAGCTGAGGCCTCCTTGCTGTTTCACAGTCCTATTCTCCTCTTACTGACTCCCTCTCTCATTCCCTCCTCTATATGCTCTTCCCGCCTCCCCCACTGCTATCCCATCCTTCACACTTGAAGCAGCTCATCTAGTTTACTTTCAGTGGCCACCTCCCAGATGCTGCCTCAGCGTTTCTCCTCCGTTCCTCAGAATTCAGTATCATGATCTAGCAAAATTCAATATCAGCTCCTCTTTCCCTTTGGTGTAAGATGGAGAGGTGTTCTGGACTGGGCCTGACTCAGCTCAATCCCTTGGTGGGTTATGTTTGATACTGGAACAAAATGAAACACTGGTGGGTTATTAAACAATTGATGTAATTGGCTAATTATTTAGCCAGAGCAGAAAGATATTCAACAAGAACATGCATTGAGGATGCTCCAAACTGCTTGAACTGCCCATTCTGGTCCACTAATCGAGCATCAGAGGGCACCAAAGCTTCTTATGGCTATTTCATACTCAGGAGATCAACATGTGATGTCAACAGCCTGAGTCTTTATGCCCCTTGAGTCAATCAAATCCTGAGGAAGGTTTAAATATCTCTTAAGGAATACTATGGGCAGCTAGGTGGCACACAGGATAGAGTACCTGGCCTGGAGTCAGGAAGACTCATCTGAGTTCAAATCCAGCCTCAGATACTTGCTGTCTGTGTGACCCTGGGCAAGTCACTTAACTCTGTTTGCCTCAGTTTCCTCAGCTGTAAAATGAACTGGAGAAGGGAATGGCAAACTACTCCAGTATCTTTCCCAAGGAAACCTCAAATGGGGTCACAGAGTCAGATATGATTGAAACAATAGAAGGAAATCTAGCCTAGCTGGCATGGGAGGAAGGGGTTGGCATATTGCTTTCCTAACAAAGGGCATCCCTACTACTCAGTAAGGCTAACCTTTCTACCCTTACCTTTGATCCTACTCCCTCACATCTCATCCAAGATTTTGTTCCAGTGGTAATCTCTTTTTTATGATCTTTTGTATTTCCTTCCTTAGTGACTTCTTTTCATGTACCTACAAACATGCCCAGGTCTTTCCAATTATAAAAACAAAGTCTTTTCTCATCCTTTTTACCTCAACCAGATTACTCTCCATCCAGTTGTTATTCCATCTCTTTCTTTCTTATTCATGTCTAAGTCTCCTGAAAAAGTTTTCTGCTCTCTACTCACATAGGCTATTATAATTCCTGATCTCTAGGCATATTTCACTTTCTTATGAGCTAAGTATCTTCCAAACCGGGGGCGCCACTGAACCCAGATGATTCTGGAGGATAGAGTGAGGCTGGTGACTTTGTGCAGCCCTCCCTCACTTAAATTCAGTTCACTTGCAAGTCATGGCATCATCTTCCTGATGTCCTCATCGAAAATGAAAGATAAGCAACATCCATCTCCAAACCACTTGCAATCTGATTTCTTTACCTACCATTCTATTGAAATTGCTTTCTCCACAGTCACCAATGACTTCGTAAAATCCAAAGTCCTTTTCCAGCTCTCATTCTCTGTAACCACTTTTATTTCTCCCTCCCATTAGAAACTCTTTTCCCTCTGTTTCCAAGACATCACAGTTTCTTGGTTATCCTTCTTCTCTTACCACTTGTTCTCTGATGCCTTATCTTTTTTCTGGTCTCCTAATGAAGGTGTTCCCCAAAGATCTATCTTTGACTCTCTTTTCTCTGTATTTATTCCTTGGCTTTCTATTCACTCTTGCTTCTTGCAAATTCTTTTTTTAGTTTGTTTAATTTAATTAATTTATTTTTGTTACATTTTAAATTCTGAATTCTCTTTCTCCCTCCCCACTCTGCCCTAGAGAAGACCACCATTTAACACCCACATATACACATGCATATGCATATACATATATTACATATACACACATATGTGTTACTAGATGTGACCTTGGGCAAATCACTTTACCCTGTTTGCCTCTGTCTCCTCATCTGTAAAATGAGCTGGAGAAGGAAATGGCAAACCACTCCAATATCGTTGCCAAGAAAACCCCAAATAGGGTCACAAAGAATCAGACATGACTGAACAACAAGATATTTCTCTTGAGGTGGAGAACATTTTCCTGCATAGGTCTTTTGTAGTTGATTTGAATATCTATCATGATCAAAATAGCTTAGTCATTCACAACTATTCTCTTAACAATCTGCCGGTACCGTATATAATGTTCTCTTTCTGTTCATCTCACTTTTCGTTATTTCATGCAAGTCTTTCCATGTTTTTCTAAAACCGATCGGCTCGTCATTTCTTACAGTACAGTAGTATTCCGTCACATTCATATACCCCAACTTGTTTAGTCATTCCCCAGTTGATGGGCATCCCTTCAATTTCGAGTTCTATGCCACCACAAAGAGAGCTGCTATAAATATTTTAGAATACATAGGTTCTTTTCCTTTTTCTCTGATGACCTTGGGAAACAGACCTAATAGTGGTATTGCTGGGTCAAAGTATAAACACAGCTGTGTAACTCTTTGGGCAATTTCAGAACAGATTATTTTCAAATCTATATCTCCAGCACTGAGCTTGCTTCAGAGTTCCAGACTTCTACCTGTATCTGTCTTCAAGATGCCTCCAACTGAGATTTCCCATGAACAACTTGAATGCAATCAGGTTTATTTTAATTTATCACTAAATCTTTCCTTCCTTCTGACTTCATGGTTTCTGCCTGCAGCTCTAACTCGATTTCAGCTTTGGGGTTATCTTTGACTGTTCTCATCTTTCTTGACTCTCATACGCTGAACCCAGATGGCTCTGGAGGAGAAAGTGGGGTTGGTGACTTTGTGTAGCCTTCTTCACTTAAATCCAATTCACTTGCAAGTCATGGAATCACCTTCCTGATGTCATGGTCCTCTTTGAGAATGAAGAAAAAGCAACAAAAACAACATAATCCATTACCAAATTTGCCAATTCCATTTCCGTAAAATCTCTCTTTTCCCATTGCCATCACTTGAGGGCAGGACTTTATTACTACTCACGTAGGATATTGTAATTCCCTCCGAACAAGCCTTCCTTTCTCTACTCCCTTCCTCCTCTATTACATCCTTCATACCACTGCCAGAATAATCGTTCTTATGTATAGATCTGGTCATGTCACTGCTTTGCTTAAAAAACTTTAGTGGACTCCCTGAATGTAGTTCAGATTCCTTTCCTTGGAATTTCAGGCTCTACATAATCTGGCACCAACTTTTCTTTCCAGTCTTGTCATGTCACTATCCTCCACATTCCTTGTGCTTCAGCTGTACTGGTCTACTCTATTGATTCTTGTTGTTTGGTCTTGTCTGATTCTTTGGGACCCTATTTGGGGTTTACTTGGCAAAGATACTGGAGTGGTTTACCCTTTCCTTCTCCAACTCATTTTACAGATGAGGAGACTGAAACAAACAAGGTTAAATGACTTTTCTGGGGTCACACAACTAGTGTGTCTGGGGCCAGATTTGAACTCAGGAAGATGAGTTTCCCTGCCTCAAGGCCCAGTACTCTAACCCCTAAGCCATGTATAGTTAGCTGTATTTATGTTTCAACTCCCTATTAAACTGTGAGTTCCATGAGGGCAGAGACCTTGTCATATCTAAACTTTGTAACTCCCCAGGTGATTCAATTCACATTTTCCTACGTAGTTGTCATTTAATAAAATATCACAGAATTAATTAATTAATTGAACAGTCAGGTGATCTGCCCAAGAATATACAACAATCAAACATCAGAGCCAGGATTGAAACTCAGATCTTTTGACTCTAAGATTAGTTTTCTTTTCACTATATCAAATGGTGCAATAGAAAGAACATTGGTTCCACAGGACTTGGGTTAAAAATCTTACTTTTAATATTTACTAACTGTGTGACCTTGAATAAGTCACTGAAATCTGGATCTTGGTTGCCAGATCTGTAAAATGAAGAGGCCTCTGATTTCTCAGCTTCAAATTTGTGATTCTGTGAATTCACTGACTCTTTTTTACCCCAAAAGTTGTTCAGTCATTCGACAATTTATGACCCCATTTGGGATTTTCTTGGCAACCATCCTGGAGTTGTTTGCTATTTATTTCTCCAGTTCATTTTGCAGGTGAGGAAACTGAGGCAGAGTCATATAGCTAATAAGTATCCAAGGCAAGATTTGAACTCAGGAAGATGAGTCTTCTTGACTTCAGGTTCGGCACTCTCTCCACTGTGGCACCTAGCTCCTCAACCCCGGAAGTCTGTCTGGTTTTATTTGGTTTATCAGTATAGGGATTGATTATGGCCAATGTTTGAACCCAGACTGGCTTTTCCCTCATTTTTACCCTTCCCACACAGGCCTATTCAAGAGATACTGTGTGTTCAGAAAATGGAAACTCATTCTGATCCTAGTCTAAACCATAAGCACCAAGGGAGTCCAATTTGCTATGCTACCCCACCTCATCACACATAAGTAGATCCTGTATAACATGACTCCAACCAACATTATTGCACAATAACATCATTAATATATTATAAGCAAATGCTTTCATAATGTCACAAGACCCTGTTGTAATATCATTTGGCAGTCACCCAAGGTACACATCAGATGGTCAGTACTCAGAATTCAGAATGGGAAGAGCTATTTGAAGGCTAGTTAGTCCAACTCCTTCTCTTTACAGATGTGGAAACTGAGGCCCAGCAAGGTGATATGACTTGTGACCTGACAAAAGTCATGTAACTCTTGAAGGACAATATTTCTCCAGATCCCAGTTTTTTCCCTCCATTACTTCATACCATCTTTTCTTTAGAAAGGAATCTAGAGCTCTAGCAAAACCTAAAATCATCCAATGAGATCAGGCACATTGTCCCCTGTAATATTATTTCACCTATGGTCATGTTTTCAGGGAACCCATTAACAATGGTAGGTAGGATGGGTCTATATTGTGTTCCAAAGTCAGAACGAAGCAATTTTCCTTTTTTTCTCTTTAAAATCCACTGGTTTTGATCACCTGCTGTTTAGTCTTTATTCTTCCATAGCATGACTCTCCCTGCATTGGCACAGATAACTCAGAGTGCTTTGTTCTTTTGTATAATATTTTAACCACTCCATTTCTCTTTCTGCAGCTGTAGGCTGGTCTGAACCCCACTCCTGGCTGTGTTGGGGGAAGGCTTGGCAAATGAAAGTCTTGACTAGAATGAGAACTTGGTGCCAAATGGTGGCTATAAATGTGCACTCTGTTTTCTTTGTGGAGGGCAGGGTGGTTGAGGCAAAAGAGCATTTGGCTGGCAGTCAGGAGACCTGGGTTCAAGTCATGACTCTGTTATTGACTAGCCATATGATCTTGAGTAAGTCCCTTGTGTTCTCCAAAGCCTCAAAGTCCTCTCCTATAAAATAAAGGGGTTGGATTAATTATAGAACTGGGAGGTGGAAGACACCTCTACTTGTTGGAAGTTTTTCCTATCTTTGGTCTAAACATGTTTCTTTGCAATTTTCACCCATTGCTCCTGGTTTTGCCTTTAAGGATCAAAGAGAACACATCTAATCCTTCTTCTGGGCTCTAAAGTTCCGTCCAACTCTGACAGTCTATGAAATGAGCTATTGTTGGAACATGGGGTTTAGATTGAGGAATCATGAGAAATGAAGCTTGAGTGGTGGGGATCCTGGGAGGAGACGAGGAGGTATAAGAGTCCTGTAAGGTAAAAACTTGGGTTTTACCTTTCTAAATTTGATCTCTCACTTAATTCCAACCTAGATATTTTACTTTACCCATACTAGTCTATTCACCACTCCTGGAACATGATGAACGTCACCTCTCACTTTGTAAAGACCTTTGCTTACACCATTCCCTTCAGTCACCACCTGCTATCTACCTGTTTTAATTTTGCCAGTTGTCCAAAGTCTAGGACAGTAGCTCTTACTGTTTGATCTAAGCTCACTCCCTACCCCAGAGCCCCCAAATCAAGACCAAGGTCACATGCTGCTTAATGAATGAATGACTGGATAAAAAAGCATTTGTTAAGGACTTATATATACCAAGTACTGTGCTAAGCTCTGGGAGTATAAATACATTTGCAAAGATCATCTCTGGCCTCAAGGAGCTCACTTTCTAATGGGGGAGGGGCCAGTTCTAATGGGGAAGTTGTAGCCAAGAAGGGGCTACTTGGGTCCAAAAAGTTATAAAATGGTGGTGGTGGAGTTGGACACACCCCATCCAGGAACAATGGGAGAGTTGATTTGATCAAGGTTCCTGGTTCCAGACCTGAGTTAGGGAGAAAAGAAGGAAAAGAAGAAGTACTTGCTGAGAAGTTGCTGTCAGGTTGTCAAGTCTAAAGAGGGGATAGTTGGAAGGTAGTAAAAAGAGTAAAGCATGGCTGGGACTTTCCTATAGATGGAAATAGTAGCTACAATCATATTCCCATCATTGAGTTCCCTTCTGAGAATAGGATAGCAAATGGATAAATTGCTCTCTTGCTTGTAGAACATGGCAGCACTTGGGTTGGTCCAGTGTTGGAATGGGTCCTCAGGGATTGTGCTTTTTCTGACTTGACTGATAGATGTCTGGTGGCTGGCCCTCCCCCCAAAGCAAAAAGAAACAAAGAGGAGGTAACCTCATTCCAGATGCAGATGTGCCTAGGAGGTCATGAGCTCTCAGGCTAGGCTGGTGAGGGAAAGGGTGCCTCCCACTGACTTGCTGGTACCTTGTATTCATACTCAGTTCCAGCTCAGCAGCCAATTAAAAGACTTGACCACTCTGCTTTGTATGTCGCTCTCTCCCCATTAGAAAATAAGTTCCTTGAAGGAAGGACAATCTTTGCTAGTGTATTTGTATTCCCAGAGTTTAGCATAGTGCTTGACACAATTAAAGGAAGTCCTTAATAAATGGTCCTGTAGAAGTATCTGGCTTTTCTAACCAGACTGTGAGCCCTGGATAGGCAGAGACTTTCTTACGTCCACTGTGGGCCCATAAACAAAGGATTACGGGATAACAAAGATTTGTGGGGAAAGTCACTATAAAAGCTGTGTGATAGATTGCTAGGGGTACCTGGCAGGGTGAAGCAGGGAGAGGCCAGTGAAGGAAAGATGGAGAAAGGGAGCTGGGAGAGAAAGGAGCTAGAGTTCTAGACCACAGGGACTCTCATGAAACACGTGTTTTCCAACCAGAACAATGGAAGTGGAGGTTCTAGTCTTGACCCTTTCTTGCTTCACAAACCAGAGCATAAGAATTGATTTTTATCTCCAGGTAAATGCTATCTCCCCTTCTTCCTGGGCTGTGGATAGTTAGCAGCCTCTTCTATGAGGGACTATGAAGGGGATACTCTGGGAAAGAGTCTGGTGAATTCATCTCCATCTCTCACTTTTAGTTTTCCAGTTCTGGACATTTCCTCCAGATCCCACTCCTCCTTATACTCACTACTCTGTTGTTGGCTCAGGCTTGCAGATTCCAGAGTCATAATTCAATTCAATTTGACAGACATTTATTAACAACAAACTGAATGCAGTGTACCATAGCAAGGAACTAGGAATGCAAAGATGAAAACAGACCCTGTTCTCAGGGAGCCTCCACTCGTTTCATGAATATATACATACACATGCCTCCCTCAGGAGGTTCCAGAAGCCATGGGACAAATCTAAACTCCTCACTCCATCCCTCAAGGTCCCTAATGGTTCAACCTCTCTTCTCATGGCTGCCCACAATCTAATTTTCCTTAATTGACAACATTGACTATCGGGCTCAGAACTAGTTCTTCATCAACCCTGATCACTCCTGTGACAAGCGCCCTAAATCTCAGAGGCCATTCTTCCTGCCTTCCCCTCTCCCCTCTGACAACCATATACTTCTCTTCCTCCTAAACTCACCCCCTTCAGGAAGTCTTCCTTGATGAACTCCTTTGAACTTTTTCCTCAGCCCTTTTATGACCCATTTGTAGTTATGTTCATCCTTTATTTTTGAAGGAGTCTGTGACATCAGAGAAATGATGACGTGACTTGCATTGGAGTTTGTTTTGAGTGAGGGAGGGCTGTGCAGGTCACCAGCCTCACTTCTCCTCCAGAGCCATCTGGATCCAGTGATGAGATATTCATCAGGATGACTGGAGAGGACCCAGGTTGCAATGGAAGACCTTGACCTTTTTAACTTTGTACTTACTGACTAGATTTCTTCTCCATTTGTAGTACTTCTGCACTCAAGGAGGGTTATTCAAGGAGTCCTCCCTCCCCTCATGAAAAATCACATGCATCTTTAGATCTTTGGATGGTAGGTGGTTTGGTCTTCCTTAGTTGCTTTGGGGGAAAAATTTCATCTGGGGGCCAACTTTCTAGTGATGAGAGCCTTTAACCTTAAGTTTCTCTCTGTGTCTGTATCCTTGCTTTGGGCTGGAACATTTGGGCATTTGACCTGTCTAGCTAGGCAGTCTTCTGGAGCTTGTACCGAGCACTAAGAGAAACTTCTGAGAAGTACAGTGCCCACCATTTACCAATGAGGAAACAGAACCTCGCAGAAGGCAGGTGTTTTGCTGAGGGTTTCATAGCAAGTTAGTAGCAGACTGAGATGTAGAACTCAGGTCTCCCAACCCCATTCTAGAGTTTTTTTGTCCTGACTTTCTGGAGTGTCCTGCCTTCCTATTGGAAACTTGATTAGGAATTCTTTGGAGCTCTTTGGAGCTGAGAGTGATTGGGAGAGAAGGGGATTTAGTCTTGATTTTGTAGTCTAATCAACCAACAAGTACTTATTAAGCACCTACTATGTGCCAGGAAGTGTGCTTGGCACTTGGTTATAAAGACAAAAATTAAACAGTCCTGGCCCTCAAATTCTCTGCATTTAACAAATAGGGAATTAGAGTCACCGAGAAGTCATGTGACTTTCCTTGGGTCACACATCCTAGAGTGTCTGAGATGGAATTTCAATCCACGCTTCCCTAAATCTAAGTCCAGTCCCCACTCCATTCAACCCCATAACTCAATAACAGAAACAACATGCTCCACTTGGCACAGAAGTAATATTAGGCACATGTACTTATACTAACTTTCATTTAGCAGTTACACATTCCACATCTGTCAGGTCCTAGGAAGGGTAACTGAGGCAGTGCTGTTGTTGGATCAATAATATGGGTCAGTTTGGTTTCCTGGCAGGGGAGCAATCTCTCTCAGACTTGTATAGTTGCCTACTGATATATGGTAGGCATCTTCGAGCTTTTGTTTGACCTTTATTCTAGAAGAGGACCATGACATCAGAAAGATGATACCATGACATGTACATGAATTGGATTTAAGTGAGGCAGGGCTATGCTAAGTCACCAGCCTCACCTTCTCCTCCAGAGCCATCTGAGTCCAATGGCAAGATATACATGAGGATGACTGGAGATGGCCCAGACATCCATGAGCAGAGCGGCAATGGGATTATACATTGTACATCTCTATTATATTAATTATATATCTCTATTATATTAAATTCCTTTTTGAGTCACTATCTCTTAACCTTGCTTCTTCATCATTGGAAGTGCCAGCATTTTAATTGTCAGAGAGGAAAGGTACTCTCTTGATTCCCTGAATCTGGGGTTTTGCTTTGAGAACTTACAGCTTTTTAATTGACCATAGCCTTACTTATGGGATTTCCTCTTGGCACATAGCCTAACCCTGTGTAGTCTTGGCAAACTAATATAGGACAGGGCCCTTTCAGGAATATATCAAAACTATTGCCAGGCAAGCTAAAACTTTCTAGATAAGTGCTGTACACAGCACTTATGTGTATATATGTATATATATTATATATAATTTAATATATATACATGTATAATATGTATACATATTCCTTTTACATGGGGTGGGAGGAGTTGATTCTCAAATGGTGATTTTTACCTTTGTGACTGCATTGGACACAACAAAAAAAACCACACTTTAGTTTAGTTTGTATAGCTAAAAATTAAATGAAATGTATTCATAACAGCTTATAAACATAAATTAAAACATTTTTATAAACACATTTATACAACTAAAATTATATAAATTATATAATTATGCAAAATTGTATAATTTTAGTTGCACAGACATGTTTATACAAATGTATTTTTATGGAGTATTTATCTGGAGTTTCATGTAAACTTTTTTTTTCCCCTTGAGGCAATTGGGGTTAAGTGACTTGCCCACGGTCATATAGTTAGTTAGTATCTGGAGCTGGATTAGAATTCCAGTTCTCCTGATTCTAGGGCCAGTGCTCTCTCTACTGTGCCACTTAGATACCCCTTCATGTAAACTTTTAAAACTTGCCATGATTTAAGGCTAAGTACAATGTAGTGAATACAGGGTTAGACTTGGAATCAAGAAGGCCAGGGTTCAATTCCTCCTCAGTTGCTTACTAGCTGTGTGACTTAATCTTTCTGGGCCTCAGTTTTCTAGTTTGTAAAGAGGGAGGTTGGACCAAATTTCCTCTAAGGATCTCTTCCAGCTCGAAATCTATGATCATATCATTCATTTATAGGGCTTTTGCATAGTAAGAAATGTAGCAATCAATCATGATTTGGGGACCTTTCTAACGTGGCCTAACTGTGGAAATCACCAGTGAAGTTTGAGATTGTTCTGGAGTTTGATAAAATTTGATTTTATTTCATCTTTGAATAGGAACATGTGGAAATCAGTCAGGAGAAAAATCCTTCACACCAGGAACATCTTGGGTAAACATTTCTCTGCCATTTAACAACAAACCTGATGTTGACACTTAGCAGATCATTGGAAAAAGCAATCTTTGCAGTCCTGTCTGTTATGGAGTCTTGTATGATTTTGATGTATGTGCAAGAGGCCCTTTGTCCAAGGAGAGTCTTCAAGGCTATATTTTGCTCTGCTATGTCAAATGCTTTCTTAAAATCAATAAATAATAAACACAGAGGGTTGTTATTTTCTCTACACCTCTTTCTCAGCTTTGTGACCTGAAAGATGAGGTCACCAGTAGAAAATCACCCTTTGAAAGCCTGTGTGCTGTCTTCTTACGTTTTCATCAAGGTTGCTTTCAATATATGCATAGACCATTCTTACAAAGAATTCATAAAGAAGAGAAGGCAGTCATACAAGTTAATAGATACTGATGTTTTCTCAGGCACTTTTGGGGGGTAAAAAGCATGATTTGTGATCTTTTCCATTCTTTGGGAACTTTTTTCTCTTTGCAATATCTTAAAAATCAATCCCGAGTGCCTTTAAAATTGTGTTTCCTCTTTCACAGACCAGCATTCTCTGGGAGTTCCTATATTGTTGTGAATTGTGGAACATGATGATCTCAGAGGAATTAAAATTACAACTTCCCTAAAGCTTGGTGGCTGTAAGCAAGTTGTGGTACGACAAATGAGGACTTGTATGGAGAACTGGTTTACAAGATGCTTCCTAAGACTTTACAAGCATGGAAAAGGTGGGCTATTCTTGTAGTAAGAGTGAGGGATAACGGATTAACAAGTTCAGATAATTTACTGAATTTCTGTGGCACAGTATATAGAATGCCTGGCCTTAAGTCAGGAAGATCTCAGACACTTACTAGTGGTGTAACCCTGCGCAAGTCACTTAACCTTGTTTGCCCGAATTCCTCGAACTGTAACAAGAGTGGAGAAGGAAATGACAAACCACTCCAATGTCTTTGCCAACAAAACCCAAATGGGGTCACGAAGAGTCAGACATGATTGAAACACAACTGAACTAATAACCAAGTGAAACATTATGAGTATTATGAAACTAAATGCACTAGGTCCATCTAGGGGGCAAAGTGTAGAGAGCATTGAACCTGAAGTCAGGAAGATCCGAGTTCAAATCCATTCTCAAACACTTACAAATTGCATGATCCATTTTTTTCTCAGCTTTTTCATCTGCAAAATGAAGACAGTAGTAACACCTAACTCCCAGAGTCGTTGTAAGGATCAAATGAAATAATAATTGTAAAGTGTTCAGCATCGTGGCTGGCAAAGTAAGAACTATATAAGTGTCACATTCAGAAGAACTCCCTTAAGTTTATAGGACTTTGTGAGGGTGCATTTCCTTGATGCTTTAGCTCATGAGCCCCCATCAATAGTTACTTTTTTTCTAGTCAGCAAGAGGATGGTATGAGTTCAAAGCAATGGATTTAATGAGATAGCCTAATCAGAAAAGTAGCAATAAACCATTTTCTCTAAAAATCTGTCAGTGAGAAGAAAGGGTAAATGTAGGGATTTCTTAGGAGCAGCACACACATGTGTAACATGTAGAATACATGTGTCCAGAACATGCGCATGGAGGAACAACTCATTCCTCTGCCACTATCCGATTGCTGGTGTCTACCTGTGATGTCTGTCATTGCACTGCTCTCCCTGGCCTGCTCCCAGCTGGGTACTTCTCCGCTGTACTTTGCACAATACTTCTGCTGCTCCCTTAAAATGAGGAGAATTATGAATACTTCATATAACAAAGCTATTGTGAGTAAGGCTTTTTGTAAACCTTAAATTGCATTGTAAGTGGGGGCTACTATTATAAGACTTCTACAAAAATAAGCAGTAGATTGTCTTTAATAAACAATGATTGGCCTAGTAATCTAATTTATATGATGCCAGTTTAAGATATTATAGTTGTTTGGTCATGTCCCAATGCATCATGACCCTACTTGGGGTTTTCTTGGCAAAGATACTGTAGTGGTTTGCTATATTTTTCTCCAACTCATTTTGCAGATGAGGAAACTGAGGCACAGAGGGTTAAATGACTTGCTCAGGGTCACACAGTTAGTAAATGTTTGAGATCACATTCAAACTTGAGTCTTCCTGACTCCAGGCCCAGTACTCTTATCCACCAGCTCTCCAAGAGATCATTATATAAGGTCTTTTGAAATGTCCGTCTAGTAGACAGGGAAAAATTGAAGATTTAGGTGAAGATATGAAAACTTTGGGGTGCTCAAAGAGTAAAGGTCTAAAGTAAAGAAAGTAAAAATGCAAAAATGTATTTATCAGTCCCACAAAATGCCTTTGCTTTTCAGGGAGATTATGATCATTCTGGCTTATCATGTTTTGAGTGCTTGTTACTATTTATGTTTTCTGATTTGTCTTTCTTTTTGTAATAGAGGAAATAAATAACTATATAATGGATATCTTTTCTAGAAGGGACCTTGTGAATTCCTTCCTCTTTGAGAAGACCGTAGACATGAGCTATACCTAAGCTTTTTTAAGGAGAGATTTTCCCCAGATTTTTATATAAACTATCTATAGATCTATTGATCTACCATCTACCATTCAAATAGTTCTAATAAGAGGGGACAGCTAGGTGGTGCAGTGGATAGAGCACCAGTGCAGGAGTCAGGAGGACCTGAGTTCAAATCTTACCTCAGACACTTGACACTCACTAGCTGTGTGACCTTGGGTAAGTCACTTAATCCCAATTGCCTCATCCTGGGTCATCTCTAGTCATTCTGATGAATATCTGGTCACTGGAATCAGATGGCTGTGGAGGAGAAGTGAAGCTGGTGACCTGCACAGCCCTCCCTCACTCAAAACAAAGTCAAGTGCAAGTCATGTCATTATTTCTCTGATGGCATGGTCTCCTTTGGCAACGAAGGATGAACACACTCTAGAATGGAGACATAAGGAGCCAGAGAGCATAAGAACCTGACTCCCCTCTTTAGATCAAGCTATCCCAACCCCAGGTTGAATCTGGGCTCCAAGGGAGTCCAAAACAGGATCCTCTTTTCTGGGAAGGGCTCCCTTGGACCATAGGTCATAGACCATGTTCCTATCTCCCCATAGCCAATGAGCTTTTTCCAGGTCTTCTCTGCCTTCAACTACTTAGTCTCTTTCCCATTCCTCTTAGTCATATATGTTGCCTCCTAGTTCATATCCCTATTAAAAAGAAATAGGAAAAAAAATTAAAGCAGCTCTGCAAAGCCAGATAACACATTCATAGATTCTGACATTCTACATTGTATTCCATATCCATAGTCCCCCAACCTCTGTCACAAAGGGAGGGAAGTAACCCTTTGTGCTGTAACTCTCCAAAGCCCCAAAGATCCTATACATACCAAAATATTCAAAGCAGCATTTCTTGGAGGAAAGAGAAAGCATCTTTTCCCTCCCTTCTCTCTCCAAGGATACATTAAATATCAAACAGCCCAGCAAACACCTGGAATCTGCTTTGGGAATGAGGAATGAAGATAAAAGGAAAGAAAAAATTACCATGTCCTTCGCAGGGGTCAATCAGGGAAGTTTTCCCTGAACCAAGTATTGAAGAAGGGGAAAGGTCTGATTTGGTGGAAAGTACAGTCATAGAAATGCCATATCCTTCATGGTGTCATGAAAGTTTGGTGGAGTTTTGGGGTTCTGATGGTTAACAAAAACTATGTGGGTATCCTTTGAGTGGAGAAATGCTGAACAAATTATTTGTATGCAGAATTATTATCTCAATGCAAGAAAAGATGAGGTATGGGGGAGTCAGATAAATATAGGAGAACATGGGTGAAACTGATGCTGTGAAGTTCAGAGCACCCTAGAGAAGAAAAAAATATAGACATCATGGGTGCCAACTGTGTAAACAAAAACGGTGCTGAAAGGAAGTCCTACTCTGATGAATTGTAATGACCAGTCTCAGTCTGGGAGAACAGATGGTGAAGAATGCTTCCCTCCACTCACATGAAAGACAGGGGATGATGGGTGTGGCATGTGGGACAAGCTGCCAGTGCAGTCGCTAAGTCACTTGGTTTCATTGAACTGTATGGCTTCAGTAAGAGGGAGCATTCAAAACTGAAGGGGGCTGTATCTGGAAATTGCTGTGATGCAAAAAAAAAAAAAAGCTTAAATAAAACCCAACCAAACCAAAAAACCCTTCTCTAATGCATTTAACATGTCATATTCTGCATTAAATCCCAAACTGGTTCGGCAGAAGGAGTCGTTTTCCTTGGAGGGCCAAACTTGGTCCTACCTGAACTTATGGATGTGACCTTTTTCATCCACAAAATGACTCATTTGCTCCCAAGGTCACTTCCAGTTCTAAATCTATGATCTTTTCTATGTTTTTATGAGGTAAGCTCTTATAGGACAGGGATCACAGTGCCTGATATATAGTAGGTACTTTATAAATAACTAGTTGACTATGTCATATTGGGACAGCTAGATGCTACAGTGGATAGGCTACTAGACCTGGAGGCAAGAAGGCCTGAGTTTAAATCCAGCCTCAGATACCCACAAACTTTATGTTGGTTGTCAGTTGTGTCCAACTTTTTGTGACCCCATTTGGGGTTTTCTTGGCAAAGAAATGGAGTGGTTTGTCATTTCCTTCTCCAGCTCATTTTATAGAGGCAAACAGAGTGAGGTGACTTGCCCAGGGTCACACAGCTAGCAAGTGTCTGAAGCCAGATCTGAACTCAGGAAACTGAGTCTTCCTGACTCCAGGCCCTTTATCCACTGCACCACTAGGTTTGTGGCCCTGGGCAAATTACTTGACTTCTATTTGTCTCAGTTTCCTCTTCAATAAAATACCTACCTCCCAGGGTTATTGTGAGAATCAAATGAGATATTTATAAAAGTGGCTAGCATAGTGCCTGTCACATAGTAGGTACAATAAAAACATTAGCTATTGTTACCATTATCCTATGAATGAATGGCAAAGAATTTATTGTGTTCACTGTGCTTATCTAAACTTAGAATTTCTGTACATTGTAGGTATTTAATAAATGATAGCTGAATTGAATTTCACACATATATTCTTAATGGTTACAAAATGCTTTACACACAAGTACATCTTGTATATTTAACTGGTCTTCCCAGAATTGGATAAGGATGGGAAGGGAGAGGAGAGTGAAGGAGTTGACAGTGACAATATCCGGTGGCAATATTCTGAAGCCAAGCCCTGAAGCCAGAGCCTGAAGCCATGGAAACAAAGCAGTAGCAAATCTCAGAGAAGGATGGAGAGAAGGAACACATTTTACTCAGGATTTGGGATAGGTCCCAACCTGCAGGCATGACAATCTATCAAAGAGGACTCAGGATCCATCTCCCTGGGTCAGTCAGTAGATTAGAGGGAGGTGGGGAAGATTTAGTCTTTGATAGAAGAAACCTTTATTGAGGAGGCCTTTTTAGACTCTCAGAATGGTGGACTAGAGCAAATTTGAATGCCACCAACCCTTTCCCTTCCTCAGTGCTTGGTTCAAGGAAACCTTCAATGACTGACACCATGAAGGACATGGTGTTTTTATGACTGTACGTTTCTCCTCCTTTTTAGTTCTCCACATTCCTTATCCCCCAAACAGGGCCCAGGCCTCTGCCAGGCTGTTTGATGTATAATGTGTCCTTAGAGAGAGATGAAAGGGAGAAGATGCTTTCTCCTCCTCCACCTTTTTTTATTATGAACCTTAAAAACATCAACAAATAGGAACATTTTACTCGAAATCATAGAACACGGAAGTCAGTAGGTCAATAAACATTTATAATGCAGCTATAATGTGCCAAGCCCTGTGGTGATCCATTCCTTTTGTCATTTCTTAGGCCCCAGATACAAGACCTTTAGGAAAGCTTTCTTCATGACCCAGGACAGAAGGGGAGAATTCAGGCTTCTTTCCCTGGGCAGCTGGTCAGACAGCAGAATCAGAAAGAACAGTTTATGACTTTTGTGAATTTAGCCATCCTAATCTACCACCTCCTTTTGCTTTATACTTCTTTTTTCTCATAATAAACTAGTAAAATTTCGCATTTAACTTTATAGTGTCTTAATAGAAAATGAGGGAGGTGATGGGGGAAAGGTTTTCCCTCCTTAGCCTGGGTCAGAAGAACTTGGGAAGTCTGGGTGGTTCAGACAGTAGGGAGGGACTGAGGAAGCCCGGTCCCTCTAATGGATATGAATCTGGGACTTATCAGACAGTAAGGGGAATGTCATCTCTTTGGACAGGAGCCTGGGGATTGGGATATGCATCCTGCCCTTTTTCTAGCCTGAAGCATATTTTAATAAACCTTATCTGACTGATAATTTCTTTACTCTGCAATGTCACAGCGCCTAGACAATCCACATTCACTTGCGCCTTTGCAAATATGCTGAAGTCTTTTCCTCTACATGTGACAATTTTCTCTTCTTATATGGATAAGGTCTTGAGGATTCGTTATAACCCCACTAGGCTTTTTTTAATCCAATGTCCTTTCTGTTCCATAGCTACGTCTCCTCTTCCTCCCGGGCATCTTCTTACTTCTACTATGCCCCTTTTCTGAAATCTCACTATATCTGGATTTTCTAGACCTGGAAGATGCCAGAGGGTAAGGATTGTGGATGCTGTCTCTCTCTACGGTTCCTGGCATACAGAGAACTAGATAATAAGGATGATAGCTAACATTTATATAGAGCCTACTCTAGGCCAGGAACTGTGTTAAGCACGTTACAATTATTGTGTCAAACAACCCCGGGAGGTAGACGCTGTTGTTATCCCCATTTTACAGATGGGGAAACTGAGGCAAACAGAGGTGAAATGACTTGTCCATGGTCACATGACCATTTGGTGTCCCAGGCTAGATTCACACTTAAGTTTTCCTGATTCCAGGACCAACTACCCTGAAAGTATGTTGACTAACTAGAAAAATAATTGAAAATATAATAATCTACATTGGTTTAATACTTTTCAATTATAATATTCTTTACAAGGAATTACTTTTATATATGTAATGAGGATCAGTATGGGTATAGAACTCCTCCGTCAGTGTCTCTCCATGTTGAGGCTCTGGCAGCTTTCTTCCTGGAGATTGAATGACTTTAGGGAGACACTGAAGCAAGTGTAGACCTTCTGTAACTAGATCTGGGGCGCTAACTTCTTAGTGAAGAGGAAACTCTTTATTTGGTGATAGAGGCATTCTAAAAGGGTGGAGTCAATCTGGTCCAGTGCCTTCTGCGGTTTTGCTTATGGTCAGACTTTGCTCTCAGTGTCTGAGGAGAGCAAAAGCTAAGATGGAAGACCTGGAGGCCTTTTCTCCATCAAGGCCTGGTGGCTCCAAGAAACAGGCTTGGTAGCTCCTCAGTTGTTTGTTCTTTCTTGTTTTAGGCCAAGAGATTGGAGCTTTCCATCTTGTGAGTTTTGAGAGTGAGGGTCCAGGCTTCCCAGGGTCTAGTCTTGATAGTTCAGTATCAATGCCAAGAGGACCATAGGGAGTGAGCCTCAGAACCCAGACCTTGTCTCTGAGGCTAAGTGTCATCCAGCAGTAATGCTGCATTTGGATGTGAATTTTGTGGATTCATACAATGCTGTGTAGGAACTGAGGTCAGTCTCTCCAGAGATGGAGTGGGAGATAGGGAAGGGAGGGAATAAGCATTTATCTGGCACCTACTATGTGCTAAGCACTCTACAAATATATCTCATTTGACCCTCACAGTAACCCTGAGAGGCAGCTACTGTTATTACCACCATTTTACAACTGAGGAAACTAAGGCAGGCAGAGTGGATTATGTTGTGTTCAGGCTGGATTTGAACACACTTTACCCTTTAATCTCTAGTCTCTCTTTCCTTCTGCTGATAAAGTACAGCCATTTCTTGGAGCTCTGGGTACTGGGTACAGCTGGGAGCTGTCATTTCTACTCATAGTTAGGGAGTAGGAGAAGCATAGACAGGGAAGAGATTGGAGGATGAAAGGGAAGGAAAAAATGAAGAAGATTGGGGAACCAGCTGTGAGATCATGCCCAAGTACAGCATTCTAGCCACTGTGTCACTTAACTGTCTCAGGATAGGAAAGAATGTTTCCCTGAAGTATTGAGGGGGAAATGTTAGTATATTTATTCTTACAGTATCTTTGAAGCCTATTTCCCTTGGTAAAAATTGATTAAATGGAATTGGGGCACTAGTCACTGACATATAATAGCGGATTAAAGCCTTCATAAACAAAACAAACCCAAACACTCAAGGTCCTTTCTAATATGTGTCCCCCATCTCAATCAATTTCTTCTCCTAAAATAGCTCTTTATTTTCCCATTTCAATTTATCAATCAAAAAGTATTTATAGCCACTGCTAGGTGACTCAGTGAACAGAATACTGGACCTAGAGTGAAGGACAGCCTGGGTTCAGATCCATCCTTAGACACTTACTAACTGTGTGACCATGTGCCATAGTGGAGGAAATACTGGAGACTCAAGTCAGTGGCAGTAGAGAAGAGTTCCCTCCAAACTCCTTGAGCACCCTAGAACCCTGAGGGGGCAGATATGGAGAATAAGCCAGAGCATACTCCCTACACATAGAGGCAGTGAGATTGTGGAGGGGATAAAGTGCTAAACTTAGAGTCAAAGACCTGAGTTTTAATCCTGACTCAAAGACTCATTGGGTTGATGCTGACCAAGTCACTTAACCTCTCTCAGACTCGGTTTACTTTTCTGTAAAATAAGGGGGTTCCACTTAGTAACCTCTGAGTCATTCTTAACTTTAAATCTATGAATCTGTGTGATCTCATCTGATTCCTTATATATAATCCTCACCACAATCCAGTGATGTAGCTGCTATTTTGTAGATGAGGAAATTGAGGCAAACAGGTCACTACTACTACTACTATGACTACTACTACTACTACTACTACTTCTACTACTACCACCTAGCTACCATTTATTAACACCTCCTATGTACCACGCACTTTATAAATGTCTCATTTGATCCTTACCACAATCCTGGGAGGTAAGTGTGAGACAAACAGATTTTCCAAATCACAGAGTTAGTCAATGTCTGAGGCTGCATCTGAACTCAGGTCTTCTTATCTCTAGACCCAGAGCCCAGTGGACTGCAAGTAAACTTGGTGAGGTAGGTAGGACAAGCATTATTGTTTCCCATGACAAAGCCAAGGCTCAGTGTGACTGCCGACAGAAGAGTGTGCTGGACATCAACAATTGGCAAAGTTTTAGATGCTTTGTTAAAGGAATGCTCCATGAAGATCTAGAAAGGGAAATAGTGATCACAAAGAGCTCCCACAGCTTCATCAAGAACAGTCCTTTCCACTCCACCCTCCCTGACTTTTTTTTTTTTTTTGGTAAAGGTGAATAGATCAGGGAATATTTTAGTGAAGCATTTGACAAAGTTTCTGATGCTTTTTTTTTTGTAGTTGTTGTTCACCAGATGGGGAGATGTGGGCCTGATCGTGATAGACTTATATGGACTTAGAACAGTTATTAACAATTGAACATCCACTTGGAGGGGCAGCTAGGTGGTGTAGTGGGTAGAGCACTGGGTCTGAAACTAGAAAGACTGAATTCAAATTTGGTCATTGACACTTTACTAGTTGTATGATTCTGGGCAAGTAACTCAACCTCTTTGCCTCAATTTCTTTCATCTGTAAAATGAGCTAGAGAGGATACTCCAGTATCTTTACCAAGAAAATCCCAAATGGGGTCATGAAGAGTCAGACATGATTAAAGAAACTGAAAAACAACAAGGAAACGGAGGTGTGGGGAGGTTAGAGTTAGACTTATCCATCTCTTCCAGCCATCTATCCCTTGAAACTTAGTGTCTATTCTTTCCCTCACCTTTTTATCTCCATTGAGATAAAAAAGCATCTTCTCCACTGAATTCTAAGAGACAGTGTGAATCACAGCTTTGGAATTCTGCCAGCTATCCTGATGGGTGAGTTTGTGAATGACTGAAAATTCAACTAACTCACTAAATCTAGGTAACCCCAGTTTATGCTTTACATCCCATCCAGGCAAGTACCTCAAGTATCTTGTCGTTCCCTCCACCTCATCCCTAACATATATTTGCTATGTAAGTTTTGAAGGGGACCTAAAAGGAGAAACTGCATCCAATAGAATGAGCAGTTGTGATAGTCCTCCGTTAACACCCCATATACCCCATTATTCTTAGTATATTCTTAGTAAATGATTTTCTAAAAGTTAATTATGACTACTGACTGATTGTTTATGGGAAGCACACTGATTGGGGCTCATAAACTATAAAGTACAGACCCACAGTATTACCCCTAAAACTCAAGGTAGCAGCTACCCTCAGGGGCCTAATATAATCCAGTGTTCATCTATAAGGTCCATGCCTCCTCCTACCTCCACCTGAAATATGGGTTAGAGCTACCTTTTTGTCCCTCTCTCCTTTGACAAAGATTTCCTTTGGAAACAAAGGTGTCCTTGGGAGTTCATTGGTCCCTGACTCCGTTGATGCAGCTTCCTGCTCATCTTAGGACATAAAAAGTTCCACCCACATAGAGGCAGGACTCCTCTGTCTTGGAGATTTCAGAAAACCATCCTGATGACCAGATGAGTTTCCATATGGAAATGGGGCCTGAGAGGGCATATCCAGAAAAACTGTCACTATCTCCTTGAATATGCTTGCTGTGTTAGGGCAAAATAAACTATTTTTAGAAACTGTTTAATAACTTGTAAGTGCCTCAGTGGTTTATTTCTTCCCAACATTACACCTGAACAAAAAGAATGCCTCTAACAGGGACCCAGACATAACTTGCACGTACTGTGCAACAGGCAGCTCATGAAGTTATAGGGAATGGCGCATTGTTTCCAGATAAGATGTGACAACTGACTACCCTTTGGCTCCATTCACTCTCCCTGTGACTCCCTTGTCTAAAACTCCCTCCCATGTTCACCCACTACCATGTACGTGTTGTCTTCCCCTAAAAGGCTGTGAGCTCCTTCAGAGAAGGAATGATTTCATTTTTCTATTTGTCTCCCTAACACTTAGCCCAGTGCTTGGTGCAGAGGAAGCACTTGAAAGGTGGTGTTTTTTTTTTCAAATTCATTCATTCATTCATTCATTCATGGTTCTATATCCCTGAAAGGGTCAATGGAAATGCTCCCTCAGGGTGTGCCTACAAAATCTCCTAGTTCCATATACACATCTATGACTATCTTACTATTTTATTTGTACCCTCATTTCATAGCACATAGGAGACACTTAATAAATGTGTTTTCCTTCCTTCCTTCCTTCTTTCCTTCCTTCCTTCCTTCCATGCATTCATTGGCCAAGGTCACACAGGTAGTAAGGGATGAAGATAAGATTTGAACTCCAATCCTCTTTCCCCACATCTGCACTCTTCCTAAGTACAAGAGAGAGGAGGTACAACTAGACAGCACCTCATTGGAGAAAGAATCCAGAAGCTTTTAGGGGGCTGCAAATCTACTCTGAGACAATAGTGGGCTGTGGCACTCCCCCGCAAAAAGTTAATTTTATTTTAAGTTACATGAAAAGAATCTTGATGTCCAGGTGGAGGTGCTGTGGTCCCTCTTTCCTGGTCAGACCACAGCTGTGTTTTCTTTTGGATGTAAAGACATTATTAAGCTGAAGGATGTCTGGGGAAAGCAATCAGGGAGTGTCAAGATCACACGATAAGGGATGTTTGGTTAAAGGAACAAGGAATGTTTAATATAAAGAAAAAAGACTGGGGGTGAAGGTGGGGTATGTGTGATGGTGATGGAGAGACAAGATAATTGTCTGTCAAGTATGAAAAGGTCTGTATCACATTGAGGAGGGGCTAAGATTGTCTGCTAGACCCCAGGGGACAGAACTAGACACAACATCTGAAAATTAAGGAGAGGTAGATTGGGACTTGATGGGAGAAAACTTCCTAATGATTAGAACTCTGTCAGGAGGAGGTGAGGGGGAAAAACGTTCTTGCCACTGAATGGATTAAAATACAGGTTTTCAGTATTCACTTGTACAGGACATTATAGAGAGAGTTTTTGACCAAGTTTCATCTGAACAACTCGGAGCTTGTAAGTGTTGAGCCCAGAATCTAGAATTTAGACAGAACTGGCAGGGCAGTCCTGTGTTCAAGATCTCAAGGAACAGAAATATAACCTCACTTTTCTTAGCTCTAACTGTAAGGGGTAGTGATGTCAACCCACCCCTGGAGAGTATGGTCAGATGCATACTCTATTTCGTCATCACTCAAGAAATCAGCTTGGTATCAACCTGATTCAGAGGGGCTTTTGGTGAATAGGACTACCACTGTTTTAGTACTCAAGAGCACAGAGGGACTTGGATATTTTTTTTTAAATAAATACACCACTTTAGGATAAGCTGACCTCAAGCACTTTGTCTACCAATTTGAGAGTCTACCAATTCCAGAAAGGCTAAGAAAAAATAAAGGTCTAATCAATCAATCAAAAATAATGTATTAAGCACTTACTATGTGTCAGGCATTGTGCTAAATGCTGGTGATATAAAAAAGGCAAAAGCAGTCCTTACCTTAGATATGCACACACATATTTTACATATATAATATATGTACATATGTGTACATATACATATATGTATTTTTAACCAAGTTTATAAACCCCAAGTTAAGAATCTCTAGCCAATATCCAGTAAAGGAGACATACACATATCCATGACACTGCTTCCACTCAATTCTACTTCCATTCTGTAGAGAATTGTTATTTAAAAGCCTCTTTTGCTTTTGGGTGAAGCAGGGGATGAGTGAAACATGTAGAGGGTAAAAAACACAAATAAATGGCAGGTTGTGAGTCCCAAGGATCAAAGGAATTTCACTAAACTGTATTCATTAGATTTTCATTTAAGCAGCTACATCACTTAAACTTTATGTGACTTCCTCCAGTTTGGTGTTACTATGTGTCAGGCATTGTGCTAAATGCTGGTAATATAAAAAAGGCAAAAGCAGTCCTTACCTTAGATAATCATTTAATATCTTTTTTTGGACTTTAATAAGGGTCAGAGTTTGAATTAATCAATCAGAAGAAGAGCCTGGACCTAACAGTCTCTTGTTCTCCAAAGTAAACTCAGAGAATACCTCTCCCTATATCAACAAGGTCAGATGGGGATGATTTAGCATTCTTTATGAGACCCTTAACCTGAGAACCTTGAATAATGGGACTTTTTCTTTATCTTAATATTTTGTGGACATATACTATGTTATGGCATGTTAATGGTAAAGAAAACATAGATATCCTGGGTCGTAATTTCAATAGATACTTTGACAACTCTTATTGTATTTACAACTTATTCAATTAAGAAAATGCCTTTCTCATGGTATAATTAAACACATATAGAGACCATAAATTTGAGGTCACAGGCATCCTGGGATTGTCCTAAAACAGATTTAAACCTAGTCATTCATGTATTAGTCAGTCAGAAGTTTCCTTCTGACTCCATGATTATGTAACTGCTAGCTTTAAGGGAATAAATTATTTATGTATATATGTATACATGTATATACATATACATATATACACACACATAAATGTACATATATGTGTATACACATATACATACACACATATATATGCATACATGCATGTATATATATGTATGTATGTATTAGCCTGTTTGCCTCTTTTTAACCAAACTTTCAGGCCCATATCTTCATGGACATCACATTGTAATGTTGGAGAGATGAGGTAAATGACTAGGTACATACAAAATGTACACAAACTAAGTAGGATGAAATCTATTTACTAGGAAGGCATTAACATCTGGTGGCACCAGAAAAGACCTTCTGCAGAAGGTAGGATTTGAACTGAGTCTTGAAGGGAATCAGAGAAACAGAAGGAAAATGGTCCACTTTGGCATCTGAGTGGACAGCTAAGTGGTGCAGTAGATAGAGCACCAGTGTAGGAGTCAGGAGGACCCAAGTTAAAATTTCACCTCAGACCCTTGACACTCACTAGCTGTGTCACTTAACCCCAATTGCCTCATCCTGGGACATCTCCTGTCATCCTGATAAATGTCTGGTCACTGGATTCAGATGACTCTGGAGGAGAAATGAGGCTGGTGACCTGCACAGCCCTCCTTCTCTCAAAACAAAGTCAAATGCAAGTCATGTTATCATTTCTCTAATGGCATGGTCTTCTTTGGCAGCAAAAGATGAACACACACAAAGAGACCAGTTAGGAGGCTAATTAGATCAAGGCAGGAGGGGATGAGGGTCTAAACCAGAGTGGTGATTTGGTGAATAGGGAGAAAGGTACACATACACCAGAGATATTTTGAAGGTAGAAACAATAAGATTTGACAATGGGTTGTATATGTGGGATGAGGGCAAGTGAGGGAAGCGGGAGTGGAGAATAATAGTGTAGTTGAGAGCTCAGGATACTGGGAGGATAGAGTTGCCTTTGACAGTTACAGGAAGGCTTAGAAGAAGGAAAGGTTTGGAGGAAATGTTAATGAGTTCTGTTTTGGATATGATGAGTTTGAGATACCTATGCGCCATTCAATTCAACATGTCCAGAAGACAGTAAGTGATGTGGGACCAAAGAGAGGCCATTCAGAGGAAGTAATGGTGCTCTGTGGAGTGGAGTTTGCTGTATCAGATTTTTTCGTTTGCTTTTTTTCTTTAAGATCTGATGCCTAACAACCTTAGGAAGGAGAAGAGACATGGAGGGAGAAAGGAAGCTAAAGTATTAAAAGGCATTTTCTCCAAAGAATCAGTGCTTCCCATGGCATTGCCCATCTCCCCCCAGTTGTCCCACAGTCCCTCAGTTCCAGCAACCCCTGCTCCCCTCACTAATTCTGAACATCGGTGACTGTGTTTACCCACAAGTTGACCTTGTTTGAAGCCAATTCACTTGAAGCATTTAATCAATTAGCACAGTGATTTCATTTCCATAACTGAATGTCTCCTGGAGCCTCATTTTTGTTGTAGCCAAAACCAAATTTCTTGAAGCTGCAGAATTAGGAGGAGGCTTTGGGGACTCCTTCCCAACTTTGGGGGTCAATTAGTGTCTGCAAATGTTAATCTAGGAAGTCACTTAACAGCTACTTGACTCATACAAACTTAAAGTTAATGAGTCCTAACAAGTCCTCTGAAGAGGGTCTTTTAAAAAAATGCTAAGCATTGTCTATCCTAAGCACTTAATTAAATGAGGGCGATGCAATATAAGTGAATTGGTGAGTTCTATCCCAAAAAAGCATTTTCATGGGCTTCTTTCTGATATTGGGTTTTGCTGAACAATGAAGTTGCTTAAACACTCAAGTTCCCTTAAGTTTGTGAGAACTGCCGACTAAATGAGAATGGATATTGTACGATGGGAATATCAGTTAGAGTCCTAAATGCTTTATCTTGGACCAGTCATCTGGTCCCCTGGGGCTTCAGTTTTCTTATCTGCAAAATAGAGATAATAACCCTTGCCCCATCTATCCCAAGGGCAGTTGTGGGGGTGATGTAAGATCATATGTTTAAAGATTTCGCTCTATAAATATATGCCTTTGGTATTTAATGAATGCAAAGATCATGTGATGGGCTGTCTAATAAAATTTTCTTGCAGGGGTTGGATGAAGAATTAAAGATATGTGACTGTACACTGATGTACTGTTCAAACTTTAAAGTGAAAAGGATGAATTTTTTTTCAAATGTAAAATTTATTTTGACTTCCAAGAAAAAATACAGGTATGTAAACTTATAAATGAGAAAGTAAGGGGGAAAAATCATGCAAAGAATATGAACAAAATGAACCAGAAAATAAAAGATTGTAAAGGATTGCACAGATCAATGAACCATCCCTATTACTAATTGCCACTTCCTCCCCAAAAGATGGGCATGCCTCTTGGATGTGAACCTAAAGAGACTTCAGAACCCCTCATTTTAAAGAGGAAGAATTGAGGTGCTGATGTATTAAATGACTTGCCCAGGGTCATATAGGTAATCAAGGTTAGGGGAGGGACTTAAACCAGGTCTTCTTTCTTCTCTTGACTGTAACATAGCCACTAAATCCTTGTTTTCCTTTTTTCTTTTATTTCCTGTATTGCATGAATAGCATGAATTTGTTTCTATTATTATTGTATTATTTAATAGTATAGTTATAATCAAATATTCTTTTAGTTCTGTTTCCTTTACTTGTCATTTCTTCCCCTGGATGGGCTCAGAATTTCCTTTTCTTTTCTTTTGCTATTGCAAATAGTGATTCTAGCTATATTTTTGTATAGATAGGTTACATTGTTTTCCAAAAAGGTTGGCGTAATTTGCAACTCCAGTCAACAGCAGTGTAATATGTGCCTGTTTTTACCTAGGGTGTGCCAACATTGAATTCTGTTGTCTTTTATTATCTTTGCCAATTTGATGAGTGATAAGTGGAATCTTGAAACGTTTAATCTGTGTTTCTCTGGTTATTAGAGCTTTCTAACATCTTTTCATCTGGCAGTTATTTCATCTTTTGAGAAATGTCTCTTCATATCCTTTGGCCATTTATCCATTTTGTAATGGTCCTTTACTGAATGTTAGGATTCTTAAATGCAATTACTTAGTACAATTTCTCTTCAGAAGAAAAATTCTGTGACCATAATAGAAGTTGTTGGGGGAAACAAAATCTTTCTCTCTCTCTCTCTGTCTGTCTTTCTCTTTATCTCACTATATGTATATATTTACATATATACACACATTCATATATGTATATATTAATTTCTTCTTAAAAATTCTGAATTTAACAAACACCAAATTAAATGAAATTTTTATATATAATAGAACATAAAAAGTAGATTGTATGTAAAAATGAAGATCTCTATTGTGTATAGCTTGCTTTTCTTTTTAAGCATATAATGAGTTCAACCTGTAGCTTTCAAAATTCTTCTGCTTGTCCTTTTTTCTAGTTTTCCTTCTGCTCTCTAATCTGCATTAAAAAAAGATGTTTCAACAACCCTCTTTATTTAATTTTAAGACAATAAATATTTGTTGAGAAGTAGCATGAAGTAGAGGATAAAGATGGAGGCTTTGCTTCAAAACCAGGAAGATGGTGGGGGCAGAGCCAAAATGGCGAAGTAAAAAGACACACATATGCATCCTCTCCCCACACAACCCATAAAATACCTGTAGAGAGGGACTCTCAACAAATTCTGGAGCAGCAGAAGTGGAGAACAACAGAGTGGAGGAAATTTCCAGTCCAGGGTGACCTGAAAGGCCCACAGGAAAGGTCTGTTGCACAGGATGTAGAGCCCCACGGCTCTGGGAGGAGGATACCTTTGGGGCAGAATCTCCAGTTACAATGGCAGCATTCACAGATCCCTCAACCCACAGGCACCAAATGTCAGTGAAAAAGCATTCCAAAACATGGAATTACAGCATATTTCCTAGATTAGTCTGAATAAGTTATTTTGTATAAGGTATTGAGAAAATACTTGATGTCTTCATTCTCTCTGATGTATATTTTCAGATATGTTCTCTTTATTTTTGTTAAATCACTTTTTAAAAAAAGTATAGCATGAACATGCCATTCAAAGGGAAGTTTAGTATTCTCTTCCTTTCTAAGTATAATCAATACTGTGATATGTTAGACATTCAAAGAAGAACTAGTCATCATGTAGTTTACTTTGGTTTTATATTAGGGAGGGAGAAATAATATCCTTAATAAATGTCCAAACAGTGTAATCTAATGTTAACTCACTAACACTCCTGTGGTCTGAATACGGTATATAACACAAAGCTGAAAATGGAACTGAGTTACTCCTTGGTCTCTAAAATACACTGTTTTGAAGTATCTTAAAATGTTTATAAAATTGTCTTTCTTTTATATATTTAAAAGAATTGAGCTTCATTCTATTCCACCCATTTTTCATGTATAAAACCCTGAAGTCTAGGAAAATAAAAGTGTTAACACCAAAAAACAAACAAACCAGGAAGACCTTTGTTCAATTCTGACCTCTGACACATACCACCTATATATATGTATTTTGTCTCTGGGCTGGAAAAAATGTAAAATTGTGCTCTCTACACTGCAAATTAATGTTACATAACCTTAACTAGGCCCTTGCTGCTACAAGGTAATCCTTTTATCCTTGGCTAATTAACTTGTTATTCCACTCACCACAGCAGTTCTTCCAAATCTCTTCATTCCTCCTCAAACCTACCATGGATCCCCCTTCCCCCACCCTCTCAGCTGAGACCCTTGTCTTGTATTTTACTGAAAAAATTGCAGCCATTCACTGAGAGTTCCTTCTTTTCTCCTTCTCTGCATCTTACATCATCCAGATACCTTTTATCACTGTTTCCTTTTTCACCTCTGTCTTACAAAATAAGTTGGCCCTTTTTCTTGCTAAGGCAAACCCTTCTCCATGCACAGGTGATTGATCCCATCCCATCCTATCTTCTCCAGTAGATTGCCCCCTCCATTATCCCCACTCTCTCACTAATCTTCAGTCTCTTTTTGTCTACTGGCTGCTTACAAATGTGCCCATATCTTCACCCTCCATAAAAAATTCTCACCTGATTGGTCTATCTCCATGAACCATCATCCCACATTTATCCTTCCTTTGGTGCCTAACCCCTTGAGAAGACAATATAAAATGGGGGTGCCATTCCTTTCCTCTGCCTCTTATTTTTAACTCACTACTATCTGACTCCTGACTTTATCATTCAATTGTAATGACTTTCTCCAATGTTACTAATAATCTCTTAATTGCCAACACCTTAGTTACATTTTCTTCCAGGTCATGTCTGCTAATCGTGGAGGTCTCACAGGGCTGTCCTGACCCTCCTCTCTTCTTCCCTATGCTATTTTACTTGGTGATCTCCTCATCTCCCATGGCCTCAGTTATCATCTTTATGCTGGTAATTCTCAAATCTTATTCAACCCTAATGTCTCTCCTGAACTCTAGCCTTGCATCTTCAAATCTCTGTTAGACATCTTAAATTGGACATCTTAGACTCATCACACTGATCTGTTATCTACTGAGTTGAGGGCTAGTGCCTCCTCTTTGTTGACCACCCTCAATTTATCCTGGCACTATCTTATTTGTATGTAGTTGTTTTCATGTTTTCTCCCTCATTAGACCATGAGCTCCTTGAATGAAGGGACTGTCTTTTACCTTTCTTGGTATCTCCAATGCTCACCTCCACAAAATTAAATGCATTACCTTTCTTCCAAAGCCTTCCTTCCTTTTTCAAACTTTCTTATAATTTTGAGGGTTCTGCCACCCTCCTGGTCACCCAAGTTGGCTATGTGGGTATCCTCCTCCACTCCTCACTCTCTCTCAGACACCCATATCCAATCTATTGCTAGGGCCTGTTGATTTTATCTTTATAACATCTCTTTATATCCTGTTCTCTGCTCTGAACCTACTACTACCCTTGTACAAGCTCTCATCAACTCATGCCTGGCCTATTGCAATTATCTGCTGGCGCATCTGCCTGCCACAAGTCTCTCCCCACTCCAATTCATTTTCCGAAGTGGTTTTCCTAAATCAAACATCTGACATTTCACTTCCCTACTCAATAAACTCCAGTGACTCCCTATCACCTCCAGGACTAAATATAAAATCCTCAAAACACTTTATAATCTGACGCCTTCCTATTTGCCTTCTCTCCATCTCTCTAGTCTTATACCAAACTTACACTTCATTTCCCAAACCCCCTCTCAATCTCGAATTCAACAACACTGGCCTCACTCCTTACTGGTCCTTTCGCATAACACTACATTTCCTGGGCATTTTCACTGGCTGGTCCTATGCCTGGGACTCTCACCCTCCTCATTTCTCCCTCTGGACTTTCTTGACTTTCTTCAAGTTCCAGCTGAAAACTGATCTTCTATAGGAAACTTTTTTTCAATCTCTCTTAATTTTAGTGCCTTCTGTTTGTTGATTATTCCTAATTTATCCTGTCTCTATATTGTTCATATGTAGCTGTTTGCATGTTTTCTTCCCCATTAGACTATGAGTTCCTTGAGTGAAGGGACTATCTTTTACCTTTTGTTGTATCCCCAACACTTAGCTCAGGGCCTGGAACATTGTAGGTGCTTGATAAATGTTAGTTGATTGACTGATTGAATCTGAGTGAGTTACTTAACTGCACAGTGGCTCAGGCCAGTCTCTAAGAAAAAGTATTGATTTGCACTGGGAGAGAATTCCTTCACCTGGAGCTCCCTAGATGGATAAAATTACAGTTAAAAAGCAATATTAACATATTTACTAAATCCACATTGTGTTTTTAAAAGACTGAGATAATGTAATATACCTAAGCTGGGTGCAGAGGGTACAGAGGGACATAGACAGGAAGGAAGAACTAGTCCTTGCCTTTGGGGAACTCACAGTTTAACAAGGACAAAATGCCTTCCTCTCACTACCTAGAGAAAAGAAACTTAGGAACACCTAGGAAGCAATCTACAACTGATTAGACTGCAAAACAAGTTGATAAATACTGAGGGGGCCTGAGAAAAGTTGTCACTATGGTTAGAATGGCTGCCTGGAGAACGTGGTGTTTGAAGGAGGGGAGGGCCTGGAAATGGTGAAGCCAAGGAAGAAGGGGAGGATGGCATTTCAGGTGTGACCTATGAAGGCTCTCAGAGGCAGGAAGGAGCATGGCATTTTCACTGAGTTGGGAACATTTGATTGACCAGAACTTGTGAATGACTAGAGAGCAGGTTGGTTGAATAGAGAGGGGCTGGGTTAATGGCGAGTTGGTGGAAGACCACTAAGGGTTTCTCTTTCCCTGCATCCACACAGAACCAATTGGTTGCTGTGTAATTAATAAGCCATGTGGGGTGGAAGCTGCAGATGTTGGAATTTGTTTTAATGCTCTCCTACAGTACAGCAGATCCCAAGCATGTAATTTTCATTATATGATATCAACATTTAGCTTCAGTACTGGATATGTCAACTTTAATTATTTTCAAGGAGTCTTGATGGCTCTGGGAATAAATCAATATAAATAATGTTTTCATAAACTCTGAATCATGCTTCTAATAGCATTATGTCTATAATTTTCATATTCAAAACAATTTTTCTTTTTATCTTTGTTATTAATTGTCACTATGGGCTCAGTTTTATGTTCCCTATTGCAGTCAGTCCAAAGACGGGGGTTTCAAGATGTTGGGGAAGGGGATTGGTACAGATATAAATGAGTGAATTGTTGACTCACATCCAGATTCCCTTTATTCATTTCTCTAGATACTTGTCTGCTTATAGAATTTTGTTTTCCCCTTCTGATTCTACCAATACCTCAGGGACCCTCATCCCCTTCCTAATGCCTTCCTTGACTCCTGGAGCCAAGAGTGCTTTATCTCCACTAATAAGTTAGCTTAGTGTGGTAGTAAGAGTGGGCCACAAGCTGTCTTTGAATCTCAGCTCTGCCACGTTATGGGGTCTTAAGGTAAGTCACTTCTCTCTGGGCCTCGGTTTCCTCCTCTTTAGAGTGAGGGGAATTGGACTTGATGGTTTCTAAGGACCTCTCATACTCTGACAATCTATGACTATGACATTCTAAGTACTTACTCTCCAAACCACTCATCTGGCACTTGTCATAAACTGACTCATACTGTTAGGCATCTTTTCACGTGTACATCACATCTCCCTCATGTGTATATATGCCATCTCATTAAGGGGCCTAGAGCTCCTTGAGGACAAGAATTGTATTTTATACTTGTCCATACCCCTTAAGTGGGGCAGGTATGTGACACAGTGCCTGGGTACTGGGCTTGAATTTAGGAACATTAATGTTTGTGAGTTCAAATCTACCCTCAGACATTTACTAGCTGTGAGACCCTGGGCAAGTCATTTAGCCCTGTTTGCTCCAATTTCTCATTTGTAAAATCAACTAGAGAAGGAAATGGCAAATTACTCCAGTATTTTTGCCAAGAAAACTCCAAATGGGATCACAAAGAGTTGGATATAACTGAAATGACCCCAAAACAACAACGTTCTCCCAGTGCTTAGAAAAGGGGTTAAGTGTACAGTGGGCATTCAGCAAATAGTTATTGCATGCATAAATGAATGGGAAGGAAACAGAGGAGTGGAGGTGCTTACTTGACTCTTCACCGGATGGAAAAGGAGGAAGTGGATGAGATCTTTAAGCTGGACAAAAGGAAGAGCTTCCAGACGGTGGAATGAGTGACTCAGGGAGTCTCTGGGGGCAGTTTTGGTCAGAGACAAAGGATGAGTTAGATGATTTCTCAAGGTCCCTTCTAGACTTAGTTTGATCTCCAAAGCTTCCAGAACACAAGTTGAGTTAGACACAAACCGACAGAAAGAGTTAATGTAGTTTGATTTCTGTTCAAGATTAATGAAGAAAAGGAGAGGGGGAGACAGAAGGAAGAGAAAAGACAAGGGGAGGAGGGAGAGATGAGAAGGGTGAAGGTGAGAGTACAATATAGGAGAGAAGAAGGAATGGGAAGAAAGAAAAATAGAAGGGAGAGTAAAAGAGGAAAAAGATAATGGGGAAGGTAAGAGAAAATAAGGAGATCTCAGGAGAAGAGGGGAGAGAAGTAGAGGAGGGAGAAGGGGAGGGAAAAGAGAGAATAAAATCTATCTTTCCTACCTTTTATGGTCAAACTTCTAGAATTACCTCTGCTGGCTGTTCCTATATCCCTATTCATTTCTTTATCCCTTTCAATGTAGCTTCCCATTCCACCACTCACTGAAAAGTTCTCCTCAAGTTTAGCAAAATCTCTCAATTGCTAAATTCAAAGGGGATTTATTTATTTGTTATTATAAATCTTCCTTGACTTCTCTGTAGCTTTTGGCATTCCTGGTCACCTTTCCTTCTGCATACTCTCTGCTCCCTTGTTTTTCTCAACGTTGTTCTTCTTTTCTAGCTCCAGCAACCAATCAATAATCATTTATTAAATGCCTTGGATATTTACCAGACTCTGTGCTAGGTGCTGGGGATCCATACACAAAGAATGAAGCAATCTCTCCTGATAGTATGTGGACCTTACATTCAAATGGGAGAGACTACAAGTGTATCTATCTATCTATCTGTCTATCTATCTTCTATCTATCTATCTATCTACCTATCTATGCCTATCAGTCTATCTATGTGTCTATCTATATATGTATCTATCTATACATCTATCATCATCTATCTAACTTCATATAGACAGAAATTAGACATAAAGAGAGTAATTACAATGTAGTTAGATGTAAGGTGGGCAGTTAGGTGGCACAGTGGATAGATTGCCAGCCCTGCAGTCAGGGAAGACCTGAGTTCAAATCCAGCCTCAGACACTAAGCTGTCGCTTAACCCTTTTACCTCAGTTCCTGATCTGTAGAATGAGCTAGAGAAGGAAATGGCAAACCAATTCACTTATCTCTGCCAAGAAAACACAGATGATGTCACAGAGTCAGATACAACTGAAATGACTTAAGAACAACAACAAATTAAGGTAGTTTGGGAGAGAGGACACTGGCAGTTGAGAGGACCAGGAAAGGCTTCCCGCAGAAGATGAGACTGAAGTTCATCTTGAAGAGAGGAAGAAAGGAGGGAGGAGGAAACACTTTCTTGGCATGGGGGAGGGGGAGAACACTTGTGTAAAAGTCCTAGGAGGTGATGGGATGGAGATATGAGTGAGTGAATGAGAAACAGAGAGAAAACCAGTTTGGTGGGGAGTGATATCCAACAAGACTGGAAGGATAGCTTGGGGCCAAGTGGTGAAGGGCTTTAAAGGCTGCTAAACAGAGGAGTTTACAATTTGTCCTAGAAGCAAGAGGGAACTACTTAATTCCAGTGCCTTACCTCTGTTGATGATCTCAAATTTATCCTGCATATAGCCAGTTTATACATATTTGTGTGTTGTCTCTCACATTAGACTATGATCTCCTTGAGGGCAAGGACTTTTGCCTTTGTTTTTCCTTGTCTTTTGCCTTTTGTTGTATCTTCAGCATCTATCACTGAACCTGGCACATGTTGTTCAGTTTTGTCTGACACTTCATGACAGAAGTGTCTGGGGTTTGGGGTTTTCTTGGAAAAGACATTGGAGTGGGTTTGCCCTTTTCCTTCTCCACCTCATTTTCCAGACCGACAGACTGAGTCAAAGAGGGTTAAATGACTTTCCCAGAGTAATAGTAAGTATTGGAGACCACATTTGAACTCAGGAAAATGAATCTGCCTGCATAGCAGGCACTTAATAAGTATTTATTGATTGATTGACTGACTGATTGAGTCAGGGCTGTTGAGAGTCAGCTGGATTCTTATGCTCCTATAGGAATTTTAATGAAGTAATGGAGAAAGCATTGGTCCTGGAGTCAGGAAGAGCTGAATCCAAATCTTGCGTCAGATGTTTACTAGTTGTGTGACCCTGGGAAAATCCCTTAACTTCTGTCTGCCTCAGTTTCCTCTTCTGTAAGATGAACATAATAATGGTATCTGCCTCCTAGGGTTGTTACGAAGATAAAATGAGATGTCATATGTAAAGCACTTTGCAAAACTTAAAGCGCTACATAGATGCTATTTATTATTATGGCATTTGTCCTTTCTCAGCAAGTTGGAAGGGCCCCTAGAAATCATCCTGTCCATCTCCATTTTACAGATAAAGAGACTGAACCTCAAATAAGGGAAATGACTTATCCAAGATCACACAGGTAAATGATAAAGAAAGCTAGGACTTAAACCAGTTTTCCAAGTCCAAGCTTCAGCTCATAGTTGTATACCACTTTAAGGTTGATTAAACATTTTCCTCACAACACCCTTGTGAGGTAGAGAGCACAGACATGATTCTCACCATTTATTGGTGCTCTTAGGGACCTTGGAGAGCATCTACAGTTGAGAAAACCAAGGCTTGGGAAAGTTAAGTGACTTGCTGCAAGGCACACAAATGATAAACCACAGACTTTAAATTTTGACTCCCTTTTGACTCCAAGTCCACGACACCTGACTAATGGGTAGAGAGGAGCCAAGGAAGAGAAGAAAGACCAGCTTGGGTTCCCCAGGAACAGAACTCCCCCTTTTCCATCTCAGGAAAGTTTGCCTCAGGAGCTCATGGTGGCGGTAACTAGTAAAGTCCTGGGCCCTGTCCCTCTTTGCCTAGTCCTGACAGCCTGTGGAGCAGAAGTGGTTTTCTCCCCTCCTTAGGAATGGTGTGGGTTTGTATGCCTCCTCCCATCCCCCAAAGCAGCAGGCAGGGGCTTCAAATAGAGCTGGCTTCACACCCTTTCCAGACTTGGCAGGGCCTCCTGGAGAGGCTGCTGCTTCTTCGCTCCCTGGTGCTGATGGGTGCCTCATGCCAGCCTCTCTGGCAGGCATGCCCTGAGGTGCACCTGTGGCTAAGGGGAGAGAGCGTGAGCACCCACTATTTATGGAGCTATATCCAAATAGGATGCTGGCGGCCCCTCCTTGTCTCTGGAAGTACTAGAAAAGGAGTCTAGCTATAATGGGGCAAGGTCATCTCAGAGAATAGTTGGGCATAGTCTTTGGGCCAAGTGGTGAGGACAGGATTGATTGTAACTTGTGTTTTTTCATGTGTCAAGAGGGTGTAGCAGTGGCCTCAGACCTTGGAACTCCTGCCTTCTGCGTTTTGGACATCTGCCTGCCCTGAAACAAGGACCAAGCCTTTTCAAAAGACCTGTAGAGATTACATTGGCATACAGCAAAAAAGAAAAAAAAGGCACTGGACTTAATAATGGAAGACTCAGGTTTGAAGTCCAGCACCATTCCTCTCAATTTTGTAGTGGCTCCGTGAGGCTCAGTTTTCACATATGTAAAAATAAAATGGTTAATCTCTGAGGTCCTTCCTAGCTTCAAAACCAACCATCCTGTAAAGCTCTTCACAGTCTGGCACCTTCCTCTCTACTGACTTTTCTTACCTTAGATGTACTATAATCCAGTGACACTGGTCTTGCTGTCCCTCCTATATGACAATCTGTCTCTCCCATCTCTGCATCTTTGCAAAGGCTATGCCCTTTCCTCATCTCCACCCCATAGTTTCCTGGTTTCCTGCAAGATTCAACTTAAATCCTATTGTCTATAAGCCTTGGTGCAGTGAAGTGGTTCAGTGGATAAAGCACTGGACCTAGAGTCAGGAAAACTTGACTTCAAATCTGCCCTGACTTACTAGCTGTAAGACCGTGGTTAAGTCACTTAACCCTGTTTGCTTCAATTTCCTCATCCATAAAATATTCTGGGGAAGGAAATGGCAAACCACTCCTTTTCTTTGCCAAGAAAACTCCAAAATGGGGTGATGAACAATAGGAGATGACTAAAAAATAACTGAAACCTACAGGTCTTTCCTTGTCTTCCTACTAATGACCAAGGCTCCCTTGGCTGGCAAACAGAGGGTATCATTCTAAGCTTGAGCTCTATGGCTCCAGGCATAGAATCAACTCCCTATTCTTTTCCCTCTTAAAATACCCTAACCACAATTATGCCTGGCAGCCTCCACCCCTGAGTCAGAGCTGGCTCACAAGACTGCTGTCTGGAAGGGGCTTCTGCTTGCTGAGGGATTTGGAGCAACAGTGGGACTCCCAGCTTTGCAGCTTCTCAGATAAACAACCAAGCTGGCTGCCTCGGAGGTGCAAGGCCCTGGGAATTCGCTTGGCTGAGAGGGATAGAACATGGCATAGCAGAGAGAATACTGAAGGAGGAGTTAGAATATTGAGGCTTGAGTCCTAACTCTATTACTAACTCATTGTCAATGATGATGGATAAGTCACTTTCCCTAATTAGATTTGTCTTTTTTTTTTTAGCATAGTCATAATTATAGCTACCATTTATATAGAACTTTAAGGTGTGTGAAGCACTTTACAAATATCTCCTTGTATCCTCACAACAACCCTGGGAGGTAGGGTACCAAATGTGTCCTTCAGTTGATAAGGAATTCCCATTTCCATTATTTTCCCCATTTTGCAGGTGAGGAAACTGAGGCAAACAGAGGTTAAGAGACATTTTTGTCAATTAGTCATGTCTGACTCCTCATGACCCATTTGGGGTTTTCTTGGCAGAGATAATGGAGTACGTTGCCATTTCCTTCTCCAGCTCATTTTACAGATGAGGAAAACTGAGATAAACAGGGTTAAGTGACTTGCCCAAGGTCACACACAGCTAGTTAGTGTGTGAGATCGGATTTGAATTCAGGTCTTCCTGACTCCAGGGCTAGCACTCCATCTGCTGTGCTACCTAGCTTCACTTGTGATCGCCTCACAATAACTCCATCATGCCCTTTTAGATATCTTGGACTGGATGGTCTACAAACATCTCAAACTCAACATGTCCAAATCATCAGCATGTTCCATTATCTTTCCCCTCAAACTCTCCCCTTGTCTAAACTTCCCTATCATCATCATCCTTCTAGTCATCCAGATTGCAACTTTTGTCTCATCCCCTACACTTCACTCGCACTCACCCCACATAATCCGATTTTTGCCAAATCTCTCTGTTTCTACCTTCAAAACATTTAGAGTTCTTATTGCATATTCCATTGTGCTAGAACAAATGACCACATATTACATAATTAGAACTTCAAATAGCGCAGATTCACATACATCCACCCTCTTCCAGGGATTCATTTTTCATACTAATTGGGAATTTGCTAATCCTCAGATAAAGGTCCATCTTGTGACTCTGGGCATTTTCACTGGCCCTCTCTCATAACTGGAGTTCACTCCCTTCTCATCTCTGCTTCTTGGCCTCTCTGGCTTTCTTCCAGTTCCCATTAAAATCCCACCTTCATTAAGAAGTCTATCTTGGTTCCCCTTAATGTTAATGCTTTTCCTCTTGATTATATCTAATTCATTCTGTACCTATCTCATTTGTACATAGTCATCTACTTGTTGTCCTCACATTGGACTATGGGTTTCTTGAGAACAAAGACTGGTTTTTGTTTGTTTGTTTTTGCCTCTCTTTGTATCCCCAAAATTTAGCACAATGCCTGGTGTCCCACTCCCACATTTTACAAGTGGGAAAACTGAGGCCTAGAGGAGTGAAGGAACTCATTCCAAATGGAATGCTATGGTGCCATGAAGAGCAAGACCCCTAGAATGGTTGTCAGATCCCCCGTAGACTGTTGTTCAACATTTTAATTGGTCTCTTGGGAGAAGCTATAGACGAAACACTTGTTAAAATTTCTAGCAGGGAGATAGATTAACATATTCAACTTCACAAATAGATGACAGGGCAGCTAGGATGCTCCGTGGATAGAGCACTAGGCCTGGAGCCAGGAAGATTCATCTTCTGAGTTCAAATTTGGCCTCTGACATTTATTAGCTGTGTGACCCTGGGCAAGTCACTTAACCATGGCTTGCATCAGTTCCCTCATCTGTAAAATGAGCTAGAGAAGGATATGACATACCACTCCAATATCTTTGCTAAGAAAACCCCAAATAGGGTCACAAAGAGTCAGATATGACTGAAAATAAACAAGTAGAAGATAGTATTGTAGGAGGGGGGGATGTGAAGGGGTGACAGTAGAAGATCTGAAAAAATCTGGGAGTTTAGTAGACAGTAAGCTCAATATGAATCAATATGTGATATGGCAATGGCCAAAGCTTATTCAATGTTATGCTGCATTAAGAGGCATGGTATCCAGGTAAATTAAGGAAGTGGTTGTCCTTTTATAGTCTGTTCTGATTGGGTCACCTTTAGAGTATTGTGTTTAGTCAGTTTGCCAGTCAATATTTATTAAGCACCTACTATGTGCCAGCCATTGTCCTAGGTGCTGGGAATACACATATTAAAGAGAAAGACAGTTTCTTTTGAGGAACTTACGATGTAATGGGAAACAATAACATACAGAAGGAAGCTGAAAGGTTTGGGGGTTTGCAGGGAAAAGAAAGGACAGGACACCAGCTGTAATGAAGTCCAAAGGAATGCAGCTGGGTGGGAAATGAGAACAGATGACAGACCTGGATGCTCTCCTTAAATGGAGGTTTGGGGAGGGGTCCAGCATTGGATGCCATATTTTAGGAAAAGCAACCAGAATGGTGAAGATCCTCAAAATCATGCCCTTCAAGAGCTGCTGAAAGAAGTAAGGACCAACAGCTCAGGGAAGAGGAGTCTTAGGGTGGTGGTGGTGGGTGGTGTCTGTTTTCAATTGTTTGTGGAAGAAGAGTTAGTCTTATTCTGCTCAGCCCCAGGGGACAGAACTGGCAGCAATGGATGAGATTTGCAGAGAGGCAGATTTAGGCTTGGCAGGAGAAAAAACTTCCGACAATCAGACAAAAGCAGAATGAGTTTTGTTGGGAAATGGTGGGTTTCTGTCAGGGAAGGGAACCAGAGATCGGCTCACAACATGGGGATTTGTAGATCAGGTTCATGCCTTTGGGTCAGGGTTGGGCAAGATGACTTCTGATATTCTTTCCAACCCTTCATTTGTAAGGTCAGCTTTGCCCCTGGCTGGCTGGGTGACCTGGGACAAGTCACTTCCATTATTTGGGCTTTCTCTATATAATAAAGGGGTTGAACTTGAACTTGGAAACTAGAAATCCCTTCCAGTTTGTGTACCTTGTGAAAGTAGGCTGCTTGTGGTTTTGTTACTGTACTATGGTGTTGGGCAGCTAGGTTGGCACATAGGGTCCTGGGCCTAGAGTCAGGAACACTTATCTTCCCTAATTCAAGTCTATTCTCAGACACTTACTAGCTGTGTGACCTTGGGCAAATCACTTCACCATGTTTGCTTCAGTTTCCTCATCTATAAAAATGAGCTGGAGTAGGAAATGGCAAACCACTCCAGTATCTTTGCTAAGAAAATTCCAAATGCAGTCATGCAGAGTCAGAAAGAACACAAAACAATAACTATACTGTCACCTATCCCTGCTCCCTGTACTCGGATGACAGCTGTCAAATAGCTTCAGCTGGAGACCTGTGTGGGCAGCATGCTAGGACAGCTATGTTTTCTCTCCTTCCTGAAGTCTCCAAATAATCACTGAGCCATAAATTTTGTTTCTTGATAATGAATGAATGAAGTATTTATTAAGTGATTCCTGTATGCACCATGCTAAGGGCTGGGGATGCAAACAGAAATACTAGACTGTCCCTGCTCTCAAGGAGCTTACTTTCTAATGAGGAAAACAACACACAGGAAGGTTTCAGCTACAAATCAGATGGCAAAGTCCCATGATCCTCTGGGGGCAGCAAATGTTAATGCTTCATCTTTAATATCTTTTCTGCTGATAAGCTCTTATCAGTCTCTTGCGTTGAAGCATTTGACAGTGCCAAGGACAAGGAGCAAGAACTTTCTCTCCAGTGACTTCTCTTCAGAACTTCTCTTCAGTGACTGTGCCTGCAGCCCCTGCAGGAGCAGTAGCCAGGCTGTGTCTGCACAGGAGCTGCTTCCCAGGATGATGAATGGGGGCATTGGACTAGAAACATCACTACTCCTAGGGCTCTTGGGTTCAGGGTCCTGGACCATTCCCTATATATTTCTGTGCATTCTCCTGTTGTTACCATTGTTTATTTGTGTGTGTGATATGTGATTTGCTTGAGTGTGTAAGTTTGCAGATGTCTTTCCTTCCAAATTGGAGAGTGTACTCTTTGAGATCAGGGTCTGCAACTTCTCCGTTCCTCACAGCGCAATAGTCTCTTCAACCCATTACAGGGGCTGTATAAACAGTGCTTGGTTCCACTAGATCCGTGTATCTTCTTTTGATCCTTCAGTGAGGTTCAATATCAGTATATTCTCTCCCTTGGTGCAAACTCCATCCACTCACCCCTTCTCATCCTGTGTGATTCTTGTCCCTGAGCTTCCATAAATTCTTCATAGAAAATCCCTTGTGGAGGTTTCCTCTATGACCTTGGGCAAGTCATGATTTCTATAGACCTCATCTGTAGAATGAGGAGGTTAGACCAGGTGACTCCCTTCTGGCTCTAAATCTACTGAATGAACCCATGATCATTCCTCTGGTTTATTTCATAAACACAAGGACAGAACTTGGCTGTTGTTCCCATGAGAAGACTCATCCTTTTCTATGTCCTCCATGATGGATTTTATAAACAAATGAACTAAGTCTTGGGGATACAAATGCAAAAACAAGAATTTCTTCTCTCAAGGAATTTGTATTCTCATCATGGGAGACAACCCATAGAAGGGAATGGCCGCCAAGGGAGGGAGGTTTGGTCTGTCAAGTCACAGGACTGATGAGTAAAGGGAGTCATCAGCCACATCCTTATCCAGGAGCAATAGCAGGACTGACTCAATTATTGTTCTCAGAGCAAGAGATGGAAAGGGGTGACGATTTGTGGGAAGTTATGTTCCCTTGACAACAGAGCTATTGGCAAGATATCCAGGTCACATGAATGGCAGTCTGGTCTTGGACTGGTTACATGTGGAGGATTGGGTGAGTCTGTATTCCTTCACTCACTCTACAGGATGGCTGAGTCCAAAATGGAGTTCCAAAGATGAATAGATTAACTCACCCAGGGAGAAGCACATGATCTCCAGAGGTCTAATCTGGGCAGAAAGTGGTGGTGATTTTTTTTCTAAATACATTTTATATTTTAAGAATGTTTTTTATTTTATTTTTTCAATTATATGTAAAAATGATTTTTAACATTTTAAAAAATACTTTTTTAAGTTCCAAATTCTCTCCCTCCCTCCCCTTCCCTGAGAAAGCAAGCACTTTCACATAGAATATACATGTATAGTCATGCAAAACATATTTCTATATTGATCATTTGGCAAAAGAGAACACAGATAAAAAAACCCAAGAAAAATGAAAGTTTAAAAAGTATGCTTTGATGTGTATTCGGACTCTATCAGTTCTTTTCTAGAGGTAGATAGCATTTTTTATCATTGGTCCTTTGGAATTGTCTGATCTTTGTGTTGCTCAGAATAGCTAAGTCATTCTGGGCTGATTATCATACAATGTTGCTATTACTGGGTACAATGTTTTCCTGGTTCTACTCACTTCCCTCTGTATCAGTTTGCAGAGGGAATCTTCCTAGGTTTTTCTGAAAGCATACTGCTGGTCATTTCAATACAAGAGTATTCCATCATAATCATATGTCACAGCTTGTTTGGCTATTTCTTAATTGCCCCTCAATTTCCAATTCTTTGTCACCGCAAAAAGAGCTGCAATAAAAATTTTTTGTGCAAATGGTTCCTTTTCCTTTCTTCTTTGATCTCTTTGGAATACAGACCTAGTAGTTGCATTGCTGAGTCAAAGGGTATGCAAGTTTGATTGCCTTTTGGGCATAGTTTGGTTTTATACCATTTCTTAAACCACTAACATCATCAATTCTATGCTACAGCTTGCTTATATCTACCCTGCCTGGGGGAAATGAGCACTCCTAATGATCATCATTCCATGCATGCTTTTCCCACTTGGCTACTCTTTTCAATCAGTCCTCTAGACATGATCCTAGAATAGAGAAAGAGAGGAGAGAAAGGGAATACCTATGGCCAGAGCCCCTAGGAGCTCTTCTCCATGGTTTAGCATGAGAATTTGGATCCACTTTAGAGAATTTCCCAAGCACTCTTGGGAAGGGATCTCTCTTCTTTCCCCAAAAGACACCATTCCTACAGGATGAGTCTCTCAATTAGCTGCCAACAAAGATCCTAATGATGAGTTATTCTAGGGTGGATTATATGTACATTTGGAGAAGGGGTGAAAAGATTAACAGTTGGGTTATTTTCCAATCCTTAAATGTCAGAGCTAGAAAGGACTTTTGGGAAGGAAACATGCATTTGTTAAACTCCTATTATGTGCCAGCCACTGCACTAAGCACTTTAGAAACATTATCTCATTTGATCCTCATAATAACAACCTTGGGAGCTAGGTATTATCACTATCTTCATTTTACAATTGAGGAAACTGAGACAGAGGTTAAGTGACTTGCTCAGGGTCATACAGCTAATAAGCATCTGTGACTGGATTTAAACACAGGTCTTCCTGACTCCAAGTCCAGCTCTCTATTCATTGTGACACCTAGCTGCCTCTAGAGAACTTTAGGGTTGTCTAACCCAACTTCTTGATTTTACAGACATCCAAAGAGAAAAAGACTTAGCCAAGGTGATAGCCAGTTAGTAGTAGAGCTGGGACAGTAATCAACAAAATCTTCTGGCTCAGAGGCTAGAGCTTTTTCCATTAAACCACATGGTCTTTTGAGGTACAATTTCCTGCCTGATGCTGCCTCTTAATCAAAATACATAGGCAGTCAATTACTTAGCCAACTTGTCTCACCCTACTTTTCTTGCTTCATGGAAGTTATACCATCTTACTGATAACCTTTATTATCTCTTAAATTTACCTAGTAACTTACATAGAATTCTCCTAAAAACCCTATGAGGTTATTTGAGGAAATAGGCTCAGGAAAAGGAAGATATTTGCCAAAGATTTTTGTCACCCAGAAATTTAGAGACTGTCAGGATTTGAACTTGGATCTCCTGACTCACAGTCTAGTGCTCATTCCATGATAGCACACTCTCCTTTTTCCATATACCTGAGCTCTCTCCTCCAATCTGAAAGGGAAATGAATGAACATCCTGAATACTACCTCCTCACTCCTCCCCACATAAGTCCTTAGCAAGCAAGTCACATGTCTTGCTTATTTGGGTCCAATGGGCCAACATGTTAGCACTTAGGGAAATCCAGCATTGATGGTGAGCCTTACTTAAGTCATTGAGTCGCCTTGGTGGTATTGAGCTAGGGTATTTGAAGAGAAAGCAGAAGGGTGGTCTTTGCTGATGGGTAGAAGTCTGACCACAAACCTTTTTTGGGGGGCAAATTGGCTTATCTTTGGAGAGTAGAAATGATCCAAGGAAGACTTTGGGGAAGGGCATAGCAGCTCTTTGTGAGATTCCCAGCTAAATCTCTTAAGTGATTTTCTACTTCGTGTGTTCTATCCACTAATCCACAAGGGAAAACATCTGAAAATTGTGATGGTAGTGGTGGCAACTTATGTATGTCCTTGTCTCCTTGCCCAGTCATCTTTTGTAGTATGGCTGTACCAGATGCCTGAATCAAGGGTTCTCTTTATGGGAGACACAGATCTAGGATAACAGAGTACTTCAGGATATGACATTAAAGGCTATTGATCTGAGATTTTTATTCCCTCCATGTGCAAAACTTGAGAATCCCAGACAAAGTTTACTTACTCAAAGGGGTTTATGGATTTACTTGGTGTGGGTCACCCACATTTGTTCCTCTCTGGCTTTGGCACACAAATGAGTGTGTGTGTGTGTGAGTGTGTGTGTGTATGTGCACAGAGGGTAGGGATGGGAAGGTACAAAGATGACTACAGAATAGGCAGATTGGCTTTTCTTGACATCTTCTCATCTCTGCTCTGTACCCTCCGCTTGTTTTATGCCCAGAATGAAGATAAATCACTCTGGCTCCGGAAAACTACATTTAACATCTCATTCTTTTTGTGGGGACGGGAAGTTTGCATCGACAAAGTGTTTGTATTGCAGATGGCTCGCCATATGCCACGTTCCCTCGCGCTATCACCTTGTAAGCAGATTCTGTCAGGTTTAAAGAGTAAAAGCTTAATTAACGAGTGGTGTGTACAATTATGTACTTAATTATCTACTGCCTTTATTTCTTTGTTGTTCCTTGTTTTTCGAAAGTTTGGTAACAATTACAAGCAACTGTTCCCTAATGCTGCTTCCCCCTACAACTACATCCTCCACCCCCCCCACTTCCTTTTGCTTTGTTTTGCTCAAGTGACTTGCGCACTAGAGCGAGGAAGGACTCTGAGTGCTTAGTATCCCACGCCACCCCCCCACCCCAAACCTAGGCTAGATCTTTCTTTTCTTCTTCTCACCAACCTTTACTTCTTCAGTACTCTGGCTATCACCTAGTAGGATGACACTGAGAGATAGTCAAGATGGAGTGGAAAGGAGGATCACAGGACTTATAAGTAGAGAGAAATGGCATTGAGTCCTCTAGTTTAGTCATGTATAACTGTGTGACCTTGGACAAGTCACTTAAATTCTTGTAGACTTCTGTTCTCTATACAGAGCTCAGGGTTTACATGGATCAGTTGCGATCTTGGAGGTTGTCTCTAATACCTTTGCCATGTTTTGATCTTACCCAAAGTCTCCTCTGGGAATATCAGAATATAGCTTATGTCTAGGTTTCAATATACGTAGGTAGAAAGTTTTCTAGCTCTTATGGTAACAATAAAAAATCAAAATGCTACAAAGGACTGTTGTTGCTGTTGTGGAATCATGTTCAACTCTGACACTTCATTTGGGGTTTTCTTGTGAAGATACTGGAGTGATTTGCCCTTTCCTTCTCTAGCACATTTTACAGACAAGGAAATTAAGGCAAACAGGATTAAGTGACTTGCCCTGGGTCACATAGCTAAGTATCTGAGGTCATTTCTGAACTTGGATTTTAGTTGCCCCAAAGGGCTCACATAACCCTTAAATAGTCAATATGTCTCCTCTCTTTTTGGATGGGTCCCACTTCCCATCAGAGGAACCAATGTAGTCATTCAGCTCCATATTACTCTAACGATCTAACCTCCCCTCAGAAACTCAGGATTGCTAGAACGTCAACCCTTTGATACTCTAGGAAGTTCTACCTTTATCCCAGGAGCCTATCCAGGACTTGTCTTATAGGACTACCCTAAAGACTGATTTTAATCGACTCAGAAGAAAAGTTAATTTGAGGTTGCTAGAAAAGCAACCCTCTTCCTCATGCACTTGGATCCTTTAAATAACTTATGGCAATACTAAAAGTCATTGTCAAAGCTTTATTCATCTGTATTGTGGCTCAATCTCTAGTTATTCCTCCATAATCATGACTATATTTGATTCTCAGTTCAGGAGTTCTTGATGTTATTCCTGAAAGCTGGGATTTCGGGAACTCTTGCTACTCCTCCAGAACTACTTGGCTGTGTGGTGACCTTTTTCATAGCTGCCTTTTAGATCAGATCTTTCTTTTCTTCTTCACTTCTCACCAACCTTTGCTCCTTCAGTACTACTGCTATCACCTAGTAGGATGACATTCTAAGAGGTAGCCATGGTGGAGTAGAAAGGAGGATCATGGGACTTATAAGTAGAGAGAAGTGGCACTTTATTGTTTTGTCCTTGTTATGCCAATGCATGAGTTTTCTACCCAAGGGAATAAAGTTTCATCTTAGATCTCTGATCTTTGTTCTTCATGGATCTCTCTGAGGGATGGAACTGGTCTATTGACTCTCCTTTACAGGTCCATCACAAGGGGTTTGACTCTATAATAATGCAAGCCAATATTCTCTCATTCTCAATGTTATGTGAATGGGTTGACAAGAATCTAGGCTTGGGGCATGTCCTGAAACCTCTCAATGACTGAGTCTCAAAGGTTCTGTGACTCATCAAAGAACCAAAGTTTCACCCTCCATCAAGGTGCTATGTTTGATGGATATATTTGTACCTCATCAAGTTGGCCATGCCCTTGACCAGCCCTCCATACCCTTCCCCTCCAGTTAAAATTTTGTAGTCCCTTCAAATCATTCCTCAAGGGAGATGTCATACAGCTATGTCTGGGGTCATTCAGTTTACCATTGGCTAAACTTATATTCTTGTTTTCATAACTGGATTTCTAAGCTATTCACCAAAGACAGAAAAGACCCAACCCAGAGGACACACACAAAGCTAAGTGTGAGGAGGTTCCTTTAGGCAGGAAATACTGCATTAGAACACAAACAGAAGGAAAAGTTACCTATGGAATCCAGGAGCACTGTGATCATGCTGGTTAGCTATGTTAGACATCTCTTCCTACTTTATCGCTTTGTTGTTGTTTAGTTGTTTCAGTCATGTTTGACTCTTCATTTGGGATTTTCGTGTCAAAAGTACTAGAGTATTTTGCCATTTCCTTTTTCAATTTGTTTTATAGACAGGGAAACTAAAACAAACAGGGTTAAGTAACTTTCCTAGGGTCACACGGGTAATAAGTGTCTGAGGCTGGATCTGAGCTCAGGAAGATAAAGTCTTCCTGATTTCAGGTCTGGTGCTCTATCCATTGCACCATCTAGCTGTCCTGCTTTATCTCTTTCTTCCACTCAATTATACATCCTGTGTCCACAGAATGGGACAAATATAGAAACACCACTGAGTTATCTCTGACCTTAATTAAGTTAGATCCCTATTAGATGGGAGAAGACCTTTGCTTGTACCTTCCTCAGCCTATGTTCATAAGTACTCTGATGTTCTCTCTAGTCCAGATCATTTTATTTTACCTTAAACCAGACTCACTTTAATTCAGTTAATATTTGTTAAGAATATACTGTGTGCCAAGCATCATGCTAGGCCATGCTTAGGAAATACAAAGCTTGCATAAGACACTGTTCCAGTCCTCATGGAGCTTCATGGAGCAACATGGTGCAGTGGTTAGAGCATTAGGCCTGAAGTCAGGAAGAGCTGGGTCAAATCCTACCCCAGACATTAACTGGCTTCAGATCTTAAGCAAGTTGCTTAAACTCCGTAAGTTCTCTCACCTGGATTCCATGACTTCTAAGGTCCCTTCTAGCTTTAAATCTATGAAGTCTAGAAGGAAGAGAAGACTAAGACCCCAAACTGTAATATACCACCCTAAGAATGGATGACTGTTTCACTCTTCAGGCTCTTCAAGAAAGGAGGATTAAATCTGCTCTGTCCCCAACAACCCCACCCTGCCATCCATCATCATTCTACCTAACCCACCCAGGTGAGGAGTTCCACTTGCTGCCCTAACCCTAAATGCAGACTCCTCCCTTCTCCTCCTTGTCTCCTCCAACCATTGTTCAGGATGAAAAGAATCACCATTTCCAGCTCACCAAAATTCCATCCAGCATTTAGAATCAGTTATGGATTCATCCCTTCTTTCCCTTTGCAAACCCCTGAGAACTCCAGCTGGTTGGATCATGTTCTCCTTCCTTCTGTTTCAGTTCTTTATCTATAGGCTCTGCCCTGGGTGTTAGAAAGTAAAAAAAAAAAAAAAACTTGGGGAATTGAATCACCAGATGTCAGAACTGGAAGGGACGAGATCCTACCCCCTCATTTTACCAAAAAGTAAGGTGAGATCGAAGCAGGGCAGTGGGAGGGGTAGATAGAGAAGAAAGGGGGACGATTTTTACAAGGTCACAGTGAGTTAGTAGCAGAGCCAACAACCTAATTCTGTTTATGGAGTTCTTATGAAGCTCCAACATCTGTAACTGAGTTTGATTTAGAGACACACAGGTTTTGAAACACCTGGACACTAGCATTTATTTATTTTCCTGAGGAACATGGTCTCTGTCTCCCTTTCTCTCATTAAATCCTGGGCTGTGTTCTGTCAATTGTTTTCAAAGTCAGAGTGAGAGCATTCCACTCGGCACTTACATCTCCAGTACAATTCCAAATTACCCTGCTCCCAAGGTTTTGGCTAGACACCAGTCCTCTGTCTTTGCTTGTCCTTCTGTAAACTGGGGCCTCTGGTCCAGAACTAAGGGGCTATATTCCTCATATCTCTCTCAGTTTCTGGCTCTGAGATCCCGCTTCCTTGGTGACTCACTTACGTTTCGACAAGCATTCATTCCCGAAGTGTTTACCAGGGACAGTTCTGCATTGTGGAGATGAAGACTGGGAAACAAAAGAAGCAGAAAATGCGAACCTTGCCCAGGAAGATCTTGCCATCTCACTAGAGAGTGAAACATCAATACAAAGCCAAGACCAACCCTCCCTTCCAGTGTCAAGTAAGCCAGGTTGGCTGGCTTTCAACCCCCTCCCTAAAGTGTCCCTGTGCTGGCTGGCTATGGATCTCACTTATGACAAAGATATCGCGGGCTGAGTCACTGAGTGTCAGACTCAGATGCAACTGTGGCTTATTAATGCTTCATAAACAGAATTTCTTGGGGCTGGGGTTGGGTGGAGAGGGGTGGTGATATTGTGGAATGACCCTTGGATTTGGGGTTTGGGGGTGACCAGAGGCTCTAGTTTCAATTCCTAATTCTGTTGTGGAGTGCCTGTGCAATCTCAAGCAAATCGTTTAATTCCTTTTGGCTCTAGTTACCTCATTTGTACAATGAGGTGGGTGGGACAACATGATTTTGTAAGGCCCCTTCTACTACCCATGATCAATTGGTAGTAAAGCCCTTTGATACCATACGATAATATGGGTTGATAGAGGATCATACATCTAGAGGTAAAGGGACCTCGGAGGCTATGTAGACCTGCTTTAAGATGATGACGCAGTGGATAGAGCACCAGGCCTGGATTCAAGAGTTCTTGAGTTGAGATCCAGCCTCAGACACCTACTGGCGGGGTGGTCCTGGGAAAGTCACTTCACCTCTCTTTGCTTTAGTTTCCTCATCTGTAACATGAGGATAATTATTAGTGTTTACCTCCCAGGGTTTGGTGAGGATCAAATTTGATAGTTATTGTAAAGCACTTAGCATACAATAAGTGCTATATAAATGCTAACTCTTAATAATAAATATTTATTCAGTGCTTTATGATTTGCAAAATGCTTAGATCCGCTCCCCATCTTCCTGTCTACCATGTACAGAGATGCCTAATGCTCCTTAATCTCTCTCTTCAAATACCCAATATTTTCAATCTGTTCCTGTCCAGTCTCCTATCCTGTCTCCTTACTCACAAAATTACCCCTCCAATCCTATCCCCTAATCTTTGTCTCCAACTTTCTCTTCCCGTTTTCCCCATTCCATGCCACTGTGAAGACAAAAGAAGAAAGTCAGGTTGAGAAGGGTTGAGATGCAGGGAAGCATCTCTGTCAGTCTCTCCCTACCCCTATCTCCTTCCACACACTTTTTAGAGTGCTCCCTCAAGGAGGAACTGCTTTTTGTGGGATCAAGAAATAGAGGTGAAGGTGAGGCAGTTAGCCATCAAGGGGACAAAATAAAAGGAAGGAATACAGTGAGGGAGACTTTTCCATACTCCTTTTTGTTGTATTTTGAGGGAGGCAATTGGGGTGAAGTGACTTGCTCAGGGTCACACAGCTAGTAAGTGTCTGAGATCACTTTTGAACTCAGGTCCTCACGACTCCAGGACAGGTGCCCTATTCATTGTGCCACCTAGCTGTCCCCATACTCCTTTTACTAAGTGTGTATTTCTGGTGCCAGGAAATTCTATCATTTGTGGCAAACAGCAAGAACTTCTGTTCATATAGTTCTCTGCCTAAGGCCTCGTGTGACTTTCTCAGATCAGTATTAACGAACCCCTCTAAGATAATTAGGTATAGGGCAGGTGCTGATGCGGGTTGGAGGATGGAATTTCCTTATCAAGAATTTTCTACATTAATGAGATCACAGGTTGATTCCATGTAGCAGTTCAGGGTTTACAAAGTCTTATGATAACCCTGTAAGGTAAGGAATACAAGTGTCATTCCTATTTTACAGGGGAGGAAACAAAGGCACAGAAAGGTTGAATGATCATACAGCTAATAAATGTGTTTTGTAGATGTGCAGGGCAAGTCACTTATCCTCTATTTGCCTTAATCCCCTGGAGAAGGAAATGGCAAACCACTCCAGTATCTTTGCCAAGAAACTATCCATGGAGTCATGAAGAGTTGGATTGCACCGAATGATTGAACAGCAAGAGGGTATGCATATCATGATACAGCAAAGTCTATGATGCAGGAAACCAGGACTGACTAGGCTGGTCTGGTGGCTCAGGTTTGAGATTGGAACAAAATGAGATACTCAATGCCCATCTAACAGTTAGCCAAAGGAGGTTTACATGGTCACATGAGGATAAGGACATTTAATAAGGATGGAGAATGGATTCACCTAAGCATGGATTTCCTAGTGGGGCTATTAGTCTGCTGGTCAGAAGCCTGACTGAGGATCTTCCTGCTCTGATATTTTTTTTTCCATTTCAGGCATCAAGGAAGCTTTTAACCACTTGAAGCAATTGAGTCTCAAGAATGTTTTCAATGCATTTTATTTTAAAAATTAAATTATTTTGAATCGGCAAAAGTCTATTTTTTCTTCCTTCTACTTCTTTCTCCTTCACTGAAAGAAGCAAGAAAAAGCACACACTTTTTGCAAATGAATCATTTGAATCCATCATAATGAATTCCTGCTCCATGACTTTTAAGGGAAAGAACTATCCAAGTCTACATGGTAGTGGATTCTGGTAGATAGTTCTACTATTTCTACTACATATGAGTAATAACGAGTGCTCAAATCTTCCAGTAGACATGTGAGAGAAGGGGCAGGATTGTTTTTTTCTTTTTTAAATTTTATAAAGAGATTTTGTTTTTACATCATCTATATTTTCCAATAAGTCCCTCTCCTCTTCTCCCAGAAAGCCATCCTTTATTAAAAAAAAACAACACCATAGAATCAAAGATAGGACAAAAACCCCACTTCAGTAAAACTAAATAATATATCAGCCAAGTTTGACATAGGTAATGATCCATGCCCAGAGTCCCACACCTCTGGCTTGATTTTCAAATGTTGCCCATGTACTCACTCATTTAATTATTCAGTCATCAGTCATGTCTCATCATTTCCACCTCCACTCACACAGTTACCATTAGTTCAGGCCCTCATAATCTCTTGCCTGAACAGTTACTTTCTCCATGCCTCAAGTCTCTTCCCACTCTACACCTCCATCAAGGTGATTTTCCTCAAGCATAGATCTGCTTTTGTCACTACCCTAGTCAATAAAGTCTAATTGTTCCCTCTTGTTTCTAGGATCAAATAAACAATACTCTGCTTGCAATTTAAAATCCTTTTTAAGCTAGTCCTAACCTACCTTTTCAGCACCTATACACACACACACACACACACACACACACAGACACACACATACACACGTCTGACTGAATTGACCTTTTCCCAGCTCCTGATATCCAGATTGCATCCAAATTCCACCTCTCAGCTCCATGTGTTGGCACTGATGAGCCGTTGCCCATGCCTGGGATGTACTCCTTTTATTATCTCTGTGTCTAAGAATTCCTAATTTCCTTCAAAATTCTGCACAATAGGCAGGTGTACTGGTATACTCTTTGTGAAGCTGTGAATTGCCTCAGCCATTCTAGAAAGCAATTTGGAACAATGCCCCCCACAAACCACTCATTTCTATATAGCCTTTGACCCAGTAATACCAATCCTAGCGCTTACTTCAAAGACATGAAAGAAAGAGGAATATTACCTATATATACAAAAATACTCATAGAAACTCTTTTTTCATTGTAGAGATGACCTCAAACCTAAGGGAGTGACCACCATCTGGGGAAGAGTTGAACAAATTATAATGTATGAACATAACTGATGAGGAAAGTATAGTTCCAAGAAATCTGGGAAGACTTGTTTAAATGAATGCAGAGTAAGCTTGACAAACCAGGACAACAATTTAAATAGTAACAACATTATTATTTGCTGTTGTTCAGTCAGGTCCGACTCTTCATGACCCCTTTTGAAGTTCTCTTGGCAAAGACACTGAAGTGGTTTGCTGTTTGCTTCTCTCCAGATCATTTTACAGAAGAGGAAACTGAGGTAAAGAGGGTTAAGTAACTTTCCCCGGGTAACACAGTTAATAATTGTCTGAGACTGGTTTTGAACTCAGAAGAATGAGTCTTTCTAACTCCACACCCAGCGCTTTATCCACTCTGCCAGCTAGATACCCTAGAAAATCTATTTGGAAAGACTTAAGAATCTGATCAATTCCATGACCAATCACAATTTCCGAAGAAAGATAATGAAGCATTCTGTCCACCTTCTGACAGAGGAGTAAGGCACTCCAGGTGCAAAATAAGGCATACATTTTTAGACATATCAAATATGCTATTTGTTTTGTTAAATTATGCATGTTAAATACAACAAGGGTTGTGTTTTCCCATGGGGGGTGGGTAGAAGAGTTAGCAGTAGTGTTCCTCCCCTCCAAAAAAGAGAAAGAAATAAAGGAGGGCCAATGAAGCATCTTAAAAAATATACAGAAGGAAGTTCAGAGGAAAGTGAAGAGCAACTTTCAAAGTCACATGTTGAATTTATTATGAACTTTTTAGAAAAGTAAGATGTATTTAAAAATTTTTGTTGAATTGAAAAAAGAAGACTGCCAGCCACCATCTCCTATATTTCAAGTCAAGTTAACATGTCTTTCTTAAGTGCCTACAAGTGTTAAGGCTCTAAGGACACAAAGAAAGGTAAAATCAGTCCCTGCTCTCAAGGAGATTATAATCTGAGGGGGAAAGACACATGCAAGCAAACAAGTTCAAGCAAAATGTATGCAGGATAAGTTGGAGATAATCTCAAAGGGAAGACACTAATATTTAGGGGGACTGGAACAGACTGATTGTAGAAGGTGGGATTTTTAGTGGGGCCTTGAAGAAAATCTAGAGGTGAAGATGAGGAGGGAGAGAGTTCCAGGCATGAGAGATAGCTTGAACCATAGACATGGAGTGTCTTGTTCAAGGAATAGGAAGGATCCTTGAGTCACTAGGATGTAGAATATGTAAAGTATAAGATTGAAAAAGGAGGAACTGGCCTGAATAGGAAGGGTTTTAAAAGACAAACAGAGGGTTTTATGTTTGATTCTGGAGGCAATAAGGATCTACTAGAATTTATTGAATAGGGAAGTGATATGATCAGGTCTGTTCTTTAGAAAGATCACTTTGACAGGTGATTGGAGGATAGACTGGAGTGAGAAGAAACTTAAAATGGAGATTAAACAGCATCAGGCAGCTAGGTGCTGCAGTGGATAGAATTCTGGGCCTAGAGTCAGGAAGGCACATCTTCTTGAGTTCAAATCAGACCTCAGACACTTACTAGCTGTATGACCCTGGGCAAGTCACTTCACCCTGTTTGCCTCAGTTTCCTCATCTGTAAAATGAGTTGGAGAAGGAAATGGTAAACCACTCCAGTATTAAGAGTTGGATGTGACTGGAAATGACTGATATGGAAATGAATGAAAGTATAATTCAGTGTGAGGTGATAGTTTGGGTTCTTAGCAGTGTCAAAGAAGAGAAAAGAGGGCATATGTGAAAGACGGTATAGAGGTAAAATAGATAGGACTTGGAAACAGATTAGATATAGGGGGGTGGTGAGACAAAGTGTGAGGATAACATCTAGGTTTCAGACCTGGTGACTGGAAGGATGGTGATGAAGAAAAGTAATGGGGAAGTTCAGAAAAGGGGAAAGGGAAAATAATGAGTTCTGTTTTGAACCTGCTGAGTTTAAGATGTCTATGATACACTGATATACAGTAAGAACTGGAGATGTGAGACTGGAGGTCAGGAGAGCGGTTAGAGCTGGAAAAATAGATTTGAGAATCATCTATATGGAAAGGATGAGAACCTCAAATGAAATAGTAGATAAAGAGAAGTAGGACCAGGACAGAGTCTTGGGGGGATACCCAGGGTACAATCTGGATGAAGGGCCAACAAAGGGGAATGAGGAATGACCAGGCTGGTAGAAGGAAAACCAGGAAAGAGCAACATTGAGAAAACCTAGAGAGAAGGTAGATAAAGGAGATGAAGGAGAAAGAGAATGATTAACAAAAGCTATAGAGAGGTCAAGGATTGAGGGCTAAGAAAAAAGCCATTAAATCAGGCAATTAGGAAATCACTGGCAACTTAGGAGAGAGCAGTTTCAGTTGAATGATTAGGTCAAAAGCCAAATTGTAAAGAATTAATAAGAGAGTGAGAGGAAAGGAAGTAGCAGTACCAAATGTAAATGGCTTAATAAAGGAATTTCACCAGGAAAGAAAGGGGAGATACTGTACAACAACCATCAAGGATGGATGGATCAACTGCGGGTCTTTTAAGGATAATGGAAACTTGACCGTACTTGTAGGTCACGGGAAATTAAGCAGTTGAGGAACTGAGAGTGTCAATATGTATGTTTGGAGTCCCCTGGAAGGAGGGCAAGAATTGGGAAGGAAAGTCATACCGTGAGCCTGGCACTGAACTCATTGAGGAAGGAAGGAATATCCTGGGGGTCAGGGGATAACAGCTACTAGAATCTTGATTAGGTGATAAATACGAACTGAATGAACTTCAAAGGAGGGAGGCTATTGAGTGATGTTGGTAGAAGACAAGCCTGGAAATGACAATGGGGAGTTAAGAATTATTCCAACTCCTCCTCCATGACCCACTGGCCAAAGGGTATGAGTGAAAGGGAAGTCAGTGCTGGAAAGAGTGGCCAGGGATGTTATGTTCATCAAGAGGAGGTTGGGTCTCTGTGAGTGTAAGAAGAAGAAGGAATGATAAGAAAAGAAGAAGGCTTAATATGAAAGTAACTTTGTTATATATGGAGCAGGCATTCTGAGAGCAGAGTAGAAGGGATGGGGAGAGCTTGAGCGTGATGTGAAGACTTTCCTATCTCCTCAGTTGCTAATGCCTCTTGCCCCCAAATCATTTTATGTCTATTTTATAGACTCATTCTTGTATTCCCTTACATAGTCCCCGAGGGAAGGGACTGTTTTAATGTTATCTTTGTAGCCTAAATGCATAGAACAGTGCCTGGCACATAGGAGACCCTTAATTGATTGGTTGGTTGCATAAATCTTCTGTTCATCATTGTTGAGAGGATTCTTATTCAGGAGGGCTTTGAACTCAGTGGCCTTTGAGGTCTCTTCCAGCTCTAAGGATCTATGATCCTCTTACTCCATCAATTCTATTTTTCCAGGAATCTAGGCTCCCTACTCTTCTGCTCACTCTGACTCAGACAAGTCACTTGGAACATAACCACCTGCCAATGGTCTATCAGAAATTGAGTGGCAGGATAAAGGAAGCCAGGAAAGGAGGCTAAAGAAAATCACATGGTATGGAAAATCATGCTTGAGACATCATTCATTCATTCATTCAGCTACCTACCACCAGCTCTATGTATTAGCTCCCTCTGGAGTGCTGCAGGGGCTGGAATAAGGACCCCAGTAAACTCATAGTGCTGTGGGAAACCAGGTAAGTAGAGAATACAGACTTCTACCTCTTCTCTACGTAAGGGTAGGGCCACTGAAAACTTGGGGATTGGAGAAAAGGTCTAATGATTCTTGAGTTTCTTAGCCTCTAGAAGACATAGCATAAGATAAATCTCAGGAAGGGGAATCCAGCCTAAGGCTGGGCAAATGCCTATAGGGTCAAATCTCTTGCATCTGAGCTGCCTCATCTAGCAAATTTTAGTGAGATATCCCATTGGAAGGTGCCACCAAGAACATAGTACTACTAACTACATCATCGTGCACTTTCAGATCCAGGCTCACCAAACTTATGTGCTCCCTAGACTCATCACTGATTGACAGTCCCCTGTTAAAATGGAATCAGGAAACTTAATAGTTAGAAGACCTCTTAGCAACTATTCTGGTCTGTTTTCAGGAAAACCTGGAAAGACTTACATGAAATTGATGCAAAGTGAAGTGAGCAGAACCAGGAGAATATCATACATAGTAACAGCAACATTGTGCAATGATTAACTGTGAATGACTTAATGTTCTTACCAAGAAAATTTCAAAGGACTAATGATGAAAACTGCAACCTACCTCCCAAGAAAGAACTGATGGAGTCTGAATGTAGATGAACACATACTGTTTTTAACTTTTTTTATTTTTCTTGGGATTTTTTTTAGTCTGTTTTCCTTCACAACATGACTAATATGGAAATATGTTTTGCATGACTGCACATATATAACCTATACAAAATTGCTTGCCTTCCCAATGAGGGGGCAGGGTATGGAGGAAAGGAGAGGATTTAGAACTCAACATTTAAAAAAACCCAAATGTTAAAAATTGTTTCTATATATAATCGGGGAAAAAAATATTAAAAAAAAAGAAACTGTCCTGTTTAGCCTCAACACTTTACAGAGGAGGACGCTGAGGCTGGAGAAAGAAAGTGACTTACCTGAGATCACATAGGTAGTAGGAGTAATGATGATGATGATGATAACTAACATTTATGTAATACTTCAAGGGTTATAGAGCACTTTACATACATTATCTCCTTCGAACCTTACAAAAACCCTGTGAGGTAGGTGCTATTTTTACCCTATTATTCCCATTTTACAGATGAGGAAACTGAAGCTGAGAGAGGTTTAATGACTTGCTGAGAGTCTCATACCTAATAAAGTTTAAAATTGCGATTCGAACCCAGATCCTCCTGATGCCAAGTCCTATACTCTATCCATTATACCACACTGCCTGGAATTAGTTGGGATATCATAAGAGGAGCTCAGGGGCCAGGCAGGGGACCTATTTCCTACTGATCTTTGTAGCAGAGAGAAGGGAGCTAGGGAGCAGTGGGGAAGAGAAGGCTGCTCCTCATTGCCAGAAGAGAAAAGAAATCCTTTCCCCCTGTTAGTCTTTTCTTCTCTCTGTCCCTTTTAAATCACCTTCCTAACTGTGGGGAATCCGTCCATCTTCTTGTTCTTGATCCTTCCCTTCTCCTCCAGGAGTCTGAATCATAGACCAAGGGGTCAGGTGAGGTGCCCCCCTCAGGCCTGCCAAGGACTTATTTTCTTGTTGCTTCCAACTCCTGGATTATTTCTTTTCCCCAAACCCTCCCAGCACAGCAGTGATGTGCTGGGTTTTGTTGCCATGGCAACCCATGGGGTGAGCTGTGACAATAATGAGAGGAAGGTGAGAAAGCAGGGGAAAGGCAACCTCGTCATTTGAGCATCCAAAACTCATTTGGAGCCCAGCTCGCTTTCCAGGGTCGTGGCTGTGGCTAAGACAACAGCAACATACCAGTATCCCATCAACCCTTCCCCTCCCTAAGCCCAGTCTCAGCCTTGTGCTTAAACTATCCAGAAGCTGGAAAAGGCAACATGGTCCCCACTCATGAGTGAAATAGTTGGCTGCCTGGCAGGGGGCTGGGCTGGATGGGTAGGGAGGGGGTGTAGCAAGAATCTTGTGTTCCCTGCCCCCACCCCTAACACTCACCCCACTATTTCTACTAGTTGGGGCCTGAAATTCGGTCGTTATTCTACCTCATTCCTTTACTTATTGTCAGTTACTTGCACCTTGGTGTGAGTGAGTTTAGTCAGAAGGGAGGCACAGTTGGAAGACACCAATTAGGAGACTCTGGAAGGAAAGGGCTTGGGTTTGAATCTTACTTCTGATGATTCATTTGTGTGATCTTAGGCAAGTCGCTTCATTTTTCTGGAATTATTTGTAAAATGACATTCCTTTGAGCAGCGATCTGAAAGCAGATTTTGATTTGTTCAGTTGTTTTCAGTCACGTCCAACCCTTCCTGAACCCATTAGGGGTTTTCTTGGCAAAGATACTAGAGTGGTTTGCCATTTCCTTTTCTAGCTCATTTTGCAGATAACGAGACTAAAACAGATAAATTCTGAGGACCCTTCTAGCTAGAAAGCTATGATCCTGAAGATTCTTTTCTGAAGATTTAAAAAGTCATCAATTTGCTTGGTATAGGAGTGAATAGTTCAAATACTACTAATAAACTTTTATTAAGCACCTGCTATGTGCCCAGGAGCTGCACTAAGCTCTGAGGACCCAAAGAAAGTAAAAGACAGTCTCTTCCCTCAAAGAGCATACCTTCTAATAGGGGGTGGGCGAAGGGAGACCTGTAAGTTATTTAATTATATGACAACTAGAAAAGCAATCAACCAGCATTTATTATGCACCAACTATGTGCCTAAGGACTGCCTTATTCTCTGCAGAGACACACACAAAAATGAAAAAGTCCCTGCTTTGGAGTGGGGATGGGGGTAAAGGTCAGGTGAGTATGTAACCTCTCTCAGCCTCAGTTTCCCCCTCTATAAAATGATAATACCTATACTAGCTACTCCACAAGACTGAGGCTCAGTTTTCCGATGCTCTATGAATGTCAGCTGTTATTGTTATTCTTAACTCCAGTTTTGTTCCTCCCTGTCCCTCATGCTTAAGGAGAAGTCTTCACTCCTTTTCTTACTCATACTTGTCACCCTCATCATCTACAATTCATTAATTCAAATAAATTCTTTATTATTCACTGACACAATGCGGCAGATACAGATAATCCCAAGCAGTGGAAATAACAATGGCAGTTTTTCTGAGGGAAAAAAAAAATTAAGAGTAAGTTCTCTATGAACCTGCAGGGTGATGGCCACATCAAAGAAAAAGTTAATTAAATCTCAGGTTACATTAAGGGAGTAACAGCTTCTAGGGATGAGAAGTTGATAGTCCCACTGTACTGTACTTTGCCCTGGTTGGGTCACATCCCACAGTCTAATGAGGCTATTGATAAGCCGGAGAATGTCCAGAGGAGGAAAACCGAGATGATGGAGCGCCTTGAGATCCTGCAATCTATTGAAGAAAATGGAATTGTTTAGTGTGGCGAAGAAAACACTCAGGGGGAATATTAGAGCTATGTTCAAGTATTTGAAGGGTTGCCACGTGGGAGAGAGATGAGGCTTGTTCGACTGGCTCCAGAGGGTAGAATGAGAAAGAATAGATTGAAGATGCAAATTTAGGCTTGATAGCAAGGAGGAAAATTCCTAAGAATGAACGATGCTTCCAAATAGGAACTTCCTGGCCATTTCCAAACCATACCACCTATGCCATGACCATACTCTGCCTCCCCTCCCCTGAGAACTCAGACTCCACTCCTAGGATTCTGGTCTCTAATAGGTGAGTGCATTTCTTATGCTTCCTAGAATGAGGCCACCTCACCACTTGAATCAGGAAACAAACATTTTTTTTATTAAAGTTTTACTATATGCCAGGCACTGTACTAAGAGATGGGGATGGAGAAAGAGGCAAAAGAAAGTCCTTGCTCTCCAAGAACTTAGGATCTAATGGGTAGCTAGGTGGTCCAGTGGATAGAGCACCAGTGCAGGAGTGAGGGGGACCTGAGTTCAAATCCCACCTCAGACACTTGACACTCACTAGCTGTGTGACCTTGGGCAAGTCACTTAACCCCAACTGCCTCATCCTGGGTCATCTCCAGTCATCCTAATGAATATCTGGGCACTGGATCCAGATGGTTCTGGAGGAGAAGTGAGGCTGGTGACCTGCACGCCCTCCCTCACTCAAAACAAAATCAAGTGCAAGTCATGTCATCATTTCTCTGATGGCATGATCTTCTTTGGCAATGAAGGACGAACGCACACAGGATCTCTGGACTTCCAGTTCTCTTCCAAACAGTGCCACTGCTTGAGTATACCATACCCCTCAGCTTTCAACTCCCCTTTATGTATTACCTTCATCCATTAGAATAAAACTTTATATATTGTCTTCTTCAATTAGATATAACTTCCTTGAGAGTGGGTACTGTCTCCATTGCTTGCATGTATACCTCCAGCTCCTAGCACAATGCCTGGCACATGTTGAATACTTAATAAGTGTTTTTTCAGTCCCCTAGAAGTGGTAGTTTCCTCCTCATTGGAAGGCTTTAGATTGGGTTTGACTTGTCCACCATGCTTGTAGCAGGCGTTCCTTTTTATGTATATGTAGGACTTAATGGGGTGGTGCAGTGGATGAAGTATCAGACCTGAAGTCAGGAAGACTCATCTTTCTAAGTTCAAATCTGGCCTCAGACAATTCCTAGCTGTGTGACTCTGGGCAAGTTGCTAAATCTTGTTTGCCTCAGTTTCCTCATCTGTAAAATGATCTGGAGAAGGAAATGGCAAACCACTCCATTGTCTTTGTCAAGAAAACTCCAAATGGGGTCATGAAGAGTGGGACATGACTGAAATAGCTGAACAATAAGAACAAAGGATTTAATTTTCACTGAGGTCCCATCCAACTCTGAAGTCAATGAGTCTCAGTTCCTGACCTTTGTATTTATTCTTCTATGGAGCCTCCAACCTCATGAATTTTGAATGTCCAGAGGATACCCTGGAGTTTCAGAGTCCAGATCTGTAGCCAACACTGTATTGATGTCCCAAAGAATAAGAAAAACCCTTTGGGAATGGTTTCCAAGATGCAAGTCACAGATAGTTGAAACAAGGATTCATTTAGTGTCAGGTCATGTTGGAATGTGAACTTGATGGAATTCATGCTATATAGGAAACTAAGTTAAGATTATGACCTTGAGATATTGGATAAAAATGTTTCTTCATTGTTTTTGCAATATTGTTAAAGTATACATCCCTTTATGCATTTTCTACCATTAGAATATAAGCTCCTTAAGGGCAGGGCCTTTAATATCCTTGAGATATTGGATAAAAATGTTTCTTCATTGTTTTTGCAATATTGTTAAAGTATACATCCCTTTATGCATTTTCTACCATTAGAATATAAGCTCCTTAAGGGCAGGGCCTTTCTTGATTGCTTGCATATACAGCTCCAACTCCGAATTCTACTGTCTTCCTTTCCTAGAATGTTTTACCTCCTTAAAGTCTACTGAATGGATAGGCTTTTCTGGTTCAGGGGCCAATTGTCTTTTGATATACCCCTCCCCTTGTTGCCATGACAGGCACCAAAGGATTGTTGTAAATCTCAAAGATCTTTGTCACTTAGCCAGAGCCTCCATGGCACATTGGAAGTGGGCCACAGTCCTACAGGTCAGAGGGAGGCTCACCTGTTTCTCTCTCTTAAGTAATAGCTGTGTGACCATCAGGAAAGGCCTCTTGAAAGTGATGATGCTGAAAATGAACCTAGAGATCACAGAGATCCTTGGTCTCCGAAGACTTTGCTTTTCCAGAACTAGGCTACCTCACCACTTTAACCAATCAATAAGCATTTTTATTAAATGACTACTATGTGCCAGGCACTGTGATAAGTGATAGGATGAAAAAGGAAACAAAAGAAAGTGCCTGCTTCTCAGGATTCCAAGAAGCAGGTGGGAGGAGGTAAAACATTCTAGGAGTGGGAGAAAGCCTGGGTAACTGCATGAAAGTAGAATTTGGAGCTGTAGGTGTGCATGCAAGCAATCCGGACAGGACCCACCCTTTCTGAAGAGATCAAAGACCTCATGAAGTGATGTCTTGACCTATGTGTGAATTGAATTTATGGAAGGCAGAGTTATGCAAAGTCATCAGCTTTGTTCTCTCTTTTAGAGTCATAGGAGTTTAGTAGCAGGACAAAAGTCAGGATGACTGATGATTGCCCAGGATGTAGTAGATGACCTTGGCCTCTTCAATTCCTGGCCAAGCTCCAAGCACTCCACAATGCCTGCTTCATTCACCTTCATGAATGTTGGAACAAATAGTTCTTATCCACCCATTCCTCTGGGGAAAGTCTTCATCTGCTTTGGAGCTGATGCCCTCCTAACTCACCAGCAATTGAGGACTGTCAATTACTCTCAACCTGATTTAAGCTATTTGCCAAGATGGTTTTACTGAGGTGTAGCTGTTGCACATACTACAGCTTCTTGGACCCATGGGTGAGAGTTAAGTGACAAAATAGATATACCAAAGGTGGATGAGCAGCCTTGAAAGGGGCTCTTTAAACTTTCGCACTAGAGGTGTTAATCTTTCCTAAACACCCCACATACCCCATGTCCTGGATAGCATGATTTTATTAGAAATATCTGATGTGAAGATTTTTTCCTAGCAACAGCTACTTTGATTTTATTTGGGCAAAAGTTTTTACATTTTATTTAATTAAAATTGTCAGTTTTATTTTTTATAAGTTTACCTTGATCCTTTGTTTTGTTACGAATTTTTTGCCTTGTCATAATGGTGAAAAGTATCTCCCTTTGTTTTACTGTAATCTTTTTATGACATAATCTTTTGTATTTAGGTCATGTTTCTGTTAGAAGTTTACCATGTATATGGTATAAGATGCTGTTCTAATCTGTTTTCTGCCAAACTGGTTTCTAGTCTTCTCAAATTCTTTCTCTAGTAGTTTTGTCTCTTAGGTTTGTCAAATACTGGGCTACTTTTGAGTTTTATTTTTCCAAGGTGCTCCGTGGATCTAGCTTTCTATTTTTAACCAGTGCCAAATAGTTTTGATGATTAGTGTTGTATATTTTGAGATATGGTCATTCTATGGCGCTTTCACTCGTGCTTCTCCTTCCCACCCCTGCTCCATTTCTCTTGAGATTGTAGATCTTTTGTAGTCAACTCAATGAAAATGAATTTTGTTATTTTTCGGTAATGTTCTGTAAAATATCTCCTTGGTGGTGAGATTAGGGTAGCAGTAAATCTGTAAATGAGTTTAGGTTCCTTGTGTTTTTCAACTATTCCATAAACATTTACTGATGCTAGCACAGTTTTGAGCTAGGCACCAAATAGGATGGAAATAGAAGTGGGCGTTACTAGAACCTAGTGAGGTTTACAAAGCACTTTTCTCTCTCCCCTCTAGTTTTTGGGACACCATTCTCTCCTGGTTCTCCTCCTGCCTGTCTGATCATTCTATCTCATTCTCCCTTTCTTGGGTCCTCATGCAGATCTCAAAGATGACAACAAATAAAGGGGAGCTAGAAAGCTGAGGGGTTAGGGTACTCAAGTGGTAGCATTATTTGGAAATGAACTGGAAGTCCATTAGGTTGTAAACTCCTTGATATATGGGGAGGGGAAAGGGAGTGGCAGGGAAATGGGCCTCTAAGTGGGTCAGTTTACCTCCAAAGTCCTAGGGTTCTTTTTCTTCCTTTGTGCAAGGCTGAAGGCCCTTGGAGATTTCTCCCTATGGTAGTTTGGGATTGCCACTCCATATTACCTTGTAGATATTTGCATGCCTTACTCAAGTTCCACTAGTGAAACATTTTAGTCCCCAGATGATGTAACCTAATTACAATTTCCTGGGAGAATAGAAATTCTCCCTTCTTTTCTTCCTATACCATGAGGGTGACTTGCTGTTTCATGTTTGCTAGATGGCAAAGTAGATGGAGGTCTACGGTTTAGAATCAGGAAGACCTGAGTTCAAATCATATCTCAAATATTCACTAGCTGTGTGGCCCAGGGCAAATCACTGAACTACTGCCTGCTTCCTTTTTTCATTTATAAAATGGGCATGATAATGATAGTACCCACCTTGTGAGGAATCTAATTAGCTTGGCATGATTGGAGATAGCACATTGGGAGAGCAGATTACAGAGAGTGTTAGGTCTGGAGTCAGGAAGACCCAAGTTCAAATTCAGCTTCAGACACTTGCTACTTTGTGTACTTGAGTCAATTAATCTATAAACATTTATTAAGTTCTGACCACTATTTACCATGCACTGTGCAGGGCACCAGGCATACAAAGACAAAAAATGCCTCTGCCTCTATGGAGTTTACATTCTAGAGAGAGAGAAAAGAAGTGCTTTTTAATACACAAAATTAATATAAGATCTTTTTTTTAGGGGAGGGAAGAAACTAGCTACAGGACAGGGATCAGAAAAGGCTTCCTTATAAGATGGGTCTGAGTTTTTAAGAACTTCAGGAAGTTTAATTGTTGTGGTTAAGAAGGTGTGTATCCCTTAGTATGGGGAGAGAATGCAAGAAGAAGTGTGAGAAGGCCAGTGTGAACAGAGTAAATTAATATCAAAGTAGTCTAAGCAAAACTAATCTCAGGGACAAAGTACTGATGTAAAAGAGGAAAGTCATCTAAAAAATACAATACAAAAGAAATAAGTGGAGGAAAACACAATCCTAAAAATCATAATTTTAAATGTGAATGGATTAAACAAGTGAATAAAACAAAAGAAAATGAAAAAATGGATAAGAAAATAGAGCCTAGCAATCTGTTTTTCTGCACACCCACACACCTCCCCCTCCCCCAAACATACAAACAGACAAACATCGAAAAAGTAAAGACATGTTAAGAATAGAAATGAGAGACTAGAGAAAAATTTACTATGAATCAGGTGAATCTCAAAAAGCTGGAGTTGCAATCATGCCATCAGATAAAGCAAAAATAAAAATTTGTGATATCAATTGAGATAAGTAGAGAAGCTATTGAGAAGGTGAGATAAATCAATTGATATAGAGAAGCTATGCTTAAAGGGAGTATAGATGAAGAACAGATATCAAAACTAAACATATATTTACCAAATGGTATAAGATTTAAATTCAAAAAGTAAAAGTTAACTGCACTGCAAAAAGATGCAGATAATAGTTGCAGATGTTAAACTAATAATTAGGAGATGTGTTAACGTTCCATTCTCAGAACTGGACATATCTAACAGAAAGGAAGGAGAGAAGGAATGAGAATTTATATAGCACCTACCTACTATGTGCTAGGCACTGTGCTAAGCATTTAATAAATATTAAACAGAAACAAAAACATAAAACATAATCAACCTTTGGAAAATTTGGAACTGAAAAGCTTATAGTGCCTTTGGAATAAATGAACAGGAGTATTAAAGAATATGCATGTTTCTAAGTACCATATAGCAGTATCATGATAGTATTTAGTAGTATAGTATAGTAGCTTTATAAGAATATATCACATGCTAGAGAACAGTGAAATTATAAATAAACATAAAGAATGGAATTATGCAACATATACTTTACAGACCATGACATAAGAAAAATAATAATTAATGTAGTAACATAAACAAAAGACATAAAACTAAATAATGACTTAATTTACAACATTATCCTAGTCAGCTAGATGGCACAGTGGATAGAGGGCAGGGCTCAGAGTCAAGAAGACTCATCTTTTCGAGTTCAAATCTAGCCTCAGACACTTACTAGTTGTGTGACCCTGGGTAAGTCACTTCTTCTTGTTTGCCTCCGTTTCTTCCTCTATAAAATGATCTGGAGAAGGAAATGGCAAATCACCCCAGCATCTTTGCCAAGGAAATCCCAAATGAGGTCACGAAGAGTTAGTCACCACTGAAACAACTGAACAACCGCAAAATGTTATCTTGAATAATGAGTGAATTAAAAAAAAACAAATCATAGAAACAATTAACAACCATGTGAAGGAGAATGATAAGACAACATACTAAAACTTGTGGGTTGCAGCTAAAATTGCTTTCTGAAGAAAAATGACATCACTCAGAGCAATGTTAACAAAAATAAAAAAAGAGAAGATCAATAAATTGAACAAGTAATTTAGAAGTTAGAAAATCCACAAAAATACAAACCTAAAATAAGCACAAGGGAGAAAATATTTAAATTTTGAGGAGAAATAGATAAATTAGGAAACAAAAAAGATGAAATTTATATGCAAGAAAGTCAATTTGGTAAGACTATTAGGATGCATGAGGTTGAGTAATACACTCATCACATGCTCTGGGGTCACTTTAAATCCCACTCATTCTGGCTATTACTCCCACCCAGAGAGTTCTAGGGGTAATGATGGAGGGTTGGGCAATAGATTGGATTCTTGAGGTGAAGGAGGTTTAGGAGTTGATGACTATGAATTTCAAACTTGGATAATTAAAAGAATGGTGGTGTCCTTGACGGAAATAGGGAAGTCCAGAAGATCTTCTGATCTTCTTGTTCCCAGACTGGGAAGGGAGGAGGGGGGAGTGGAAGATAATGAGAAGGGAAGTAATTGAAACTGGAGCAGAGGTGATGACCTGGGAGAGTACTGATGAGTTGGAGGGATAGAGGTTATAGTGAGGACAAAGAACAGTTTTAAGAGGAGTGTCATGTTAATTAGAGAATTAAAGATCTTCCACACCCATTGATGGGCCTGTCCATTAAGGGAAGCTTGATTAGGGGAGGCCCACCCCTTATATTAATTTCTAATGAGACACTGGTTCTCAAGGGTTGTGATGATCTCTGACTTTGAAAAGTGTATAAATCCTCTGCGGTGAGGTTTTACTTTAGGGCTTACTCATTGGAAGGGTTTGTTTGGCCAGATGAGACTCTGGGCACCCTAAAGAACCCCCTGACTTAAAAAACCCAGATGTTGGTGCTTCTCTCTCTCTTAACTATATGTATATATATATATATATATATATATATATATATATATATATATATATATTGCTTACTGTCAGACAGCAAGGAACCCCCTGACTTAAAAAACCCAGATGTTGGTGCTTCTCTCTCTCTTAACTATATATATATATATTGCTTACTGTCAGACAGCTGGAAGCCCTGTCTGTTGATCTTTGTTTCTTTGTATTTTCTCTGAAGTTCAGATGCTGACGTTTTCCCCCTGAACTAAGTAAATGATTGTTGATCCCTCAAAAGTTGCTTTTCTTTTAGAAAAGCACATCTAAGCACCTGTACAGCAGGCTCTCCTGTGTATGTCGGGGTCCTTGCTGACACAAGGAGTCAAGCAAAGGGACACATGGGATGTCAGAAAGTTATCATCAGATAAATGAACTTCAGAGTGGAACACTTTTGGGTGATGGTAAGATCAAAGGTATGGCCATCTTGGTGTGTAGATGAGGTGAGGTGGAGAAAAAAATTACAGTAGTGGAGGAGATTGAGGAAATGGGAGGATTAAGGTGCTTGAGGGTACATCAGTGTATATGGTGGGTTACAGGAATTGGGGTGGAGAAGAGGAAGAGTGACTGGTGGGCCAGTGGACAACTGCTCTCAGAATGTGGACCTAAAGGAGGACAAGTTGCTGAATAATTGTAGCGAAACAACAGCAACAACGAAAAGTTATACAAAGCTTACTATGTGCTGGGAACTGGCACAGGGCCATCCAAAAACTCTATATTTTCTTTCTAGTTCTGCCTAATAGTCACCTATCAATGCCACATACCAAAGTCTCTGGGAAAGGTCAGTCCCTCCAGACAGGCTAGGAAAAATACCGTAAAGGTTAAAATAAACACCTTATCTCACTCATCACTCATAGTTGCCTCCTACTCACCACCAGACAGATAAAGGACTTGATTTATAAGCTCTTACAAACTTATTCATATAACATACTCTGTCCATGACTCCTTTACCAGTCATGGTGAATGGAGATGGATCCAAATTGTTATGATGTTATAAATAAGGCAATAATGAATACCAACAGCTAGCATTCATAGGATATTTTACAAATATTTCTCTCATTTTATCCTTGCAACAACCCTGGGAAGTAGGTGTTATTATTGTAGAGGAAGTGACTGAGGCAGGCAGTGGTGAAGTGACCTCACCAGGGTCACATAGGTAGGAAGTGATTGGGAAAGGAGTAAAACTAAGGTCTTTCTGATCGTAAGCCCAGGGTTCTATTCACTGCCTCTGAGCAACAACAGCAAAGCCGCCCCTCACCCACAACAAAATGGCAAATGACCAAAAATAAAATGCCTCTGATATGAATGGGGCAAGAAAATGACAAGCTATCCAGGTAGGTCATGGTGTTCTGGTAGATGAATGGGATATGAATCATGACATAATGGGTTAAAATGGGCATAAGTGAGTTTACACTCACTCACCCACCACTCAGATGAGATCAATCAAAACAAAACTGAATCCATTAACTCCCCCAAGGAGGAGGTGGGAGCTTGGTTTCTAGAAACCAGGATCACTGTTCTAGGTGAGGAGCAGGGATCAGCAGTTCCATCCTCTATAAAATGAAGGGATTGTTCTAGGAGATCTATAAAGCTTCTTCTAGCTCTAAATCTATAATTCAAAACAGCAAGGACATCTCTGTCATCGAATAAATAAGTGTCCTGCTCCTTTTCAATGGTAACTTCCTGTGATTCTCTATTAAAGGAAGCTACAGTTGGCTTTATGCTTTCCTTATCTTCTTCATCTTTAACTACTTCATTATCACCCTTGAAAAGGCACAATAACACCTTATTTTAGAAGATACTTCATTATCCTGCCCATTTTACAGACCAGGAAAATGACCAAAAAAAAGGGAAAGTGGAAACTTCCCCAGGTCGCAAAGATAATGAATATAAGAACCAGAGCTCGAACTCCTAATGCTATGTACAATGCTCTTTCCACTACAGATGTTATCTAGCTTCCTTGCCATCTCCTTATCATGCCATCATTCTCATCCCCTTCCTACTAGAACCTTATATGCTGCTCCTGGGATGTACCTCTTTGACTGATGTACTTTGGCCTCATCTTGCCTGGAAGTGGGCTTACAATCCAGGTCTCAGTCATGTGCCGCCTCCCTCTCCTCTTTCAAGCTTCCCTTCTTGTGTATTCTTTTCTTATTAGAATAGAAACCCTTTGAGGGTAGAGACTGTCTTGCTTACTTTGTGGCTTTAGTGCTTGGCAGAGTGCCTGGCACATCATAAGTGTTCAAACTTTCTTCTTCCCTCCCTTTTTTCCTCTGTCCCTTCCTTCCTTCCTCCCTCCCTCCCTCCCTTCCTCCCTTCCTCCCCTCCTTCCTTCCTTCCTTCCTTCCTTCCTCTCTCTCTCTCCCTTCCTTTCCCCTTTTTTCTTTCTTGAATATATCCAAACACCCATCAATCAGTAATTTTCCATTAGTTCATTAATTCATAACTTCTCCCAACACCATTAGACCAGGCTGAGTTTTCTTTCAGAGATTCCATCCGTCTCCCCTTTTCCTTCTTCCTACCAGTAGAAAGTAGATTCTAGACCCATCTTTCATTTCTGACCAACCAACTTTTCTCTTTCTCTAATTACACTTTTCCTCCTCCTGCCCCATTGCCTGGATTCCTCTTTGATCTACTGCTCCCCAGGTTCCCAGAACTAATATTTCTCTCCTGGTGGTGCCAAAGACATCTCTTGCTTACCATTACCTTGACAATTAACTCTAATCATTAACATGGATAAGGACAGACTCAGCACCAATAGACAAATAACATAAGGCTGTTGGTTACACAGGAGGAGGAGGGGAGAGGAGTATTGACATGAATGCTCATTTTGGCTGAAATATTTTTTTAGAAGATTGATCATTCTTATCCCTGGACCCTCTTTGTGTGGAAGTAGCCTAAGTAAACATTAGAACTAAAAGAGCTCAACCTGACCAATCTCTTCATTTTACAGGTGAGCCCCAGAGAAGATAGAGTGGACTTGCTAGTTAAAGACCCAACAAGAACTAGAACCCAGGTCTCTTGATTCTTGCTCCAGTGCTCTCTCATAGACTCACATAACCCTTAGAGCTGAAAGGCACCTTAATGGCCATCTAATCCAACCCTTCTCATTTTATAGATGAGGAGACTGAGGCTCCAGAGAGGGGAAGTAAGTCAGCATTTATAAAATGCCTACTATGTGCCAGGTGCTAAGAATACAATGGAAGTCAAAAGACAGTCCCCACTTTCAAGGAATTCATGGTCTAATGGGGGAGAAAATAGGCAAACAATTAATCACAAATAGGATAAGTATAGGATGAGTTGGAGAATCATTAACACAAGGTGATACCACTAGATTCCTACCAAGGTGATACCATGAGAAATGACCTCATCTTGTCCAGAAGTGGGCTTCCAATCCAGGTCTCAGTCATCTCCAGGCCATGCAGCCTCCCTCTCCTCTTTTAAGCATCCCTTCATGTGTTGTCTTTTCTTATTAGAATAGAAAGTCCTTAAGGGTAGAGACTATCTTGCTTACTTTTATTTGAATCCTTAGTGCTTAGCAGAGTGCCTGGCACATAGTAAGTACTCAGTCTTTCTTTCTTTCTTTCTTTCTTTCTTTCTTTCTTTCTTTCTTTTTTCCCTTCCCTTCCCTTCCCCTTCCCTTCGCTTCCCTTCCCTTCCCTTCCTTTCCCTTCCCTTCCCTTCCCTTCCCTTCCCTTCCCTTCCCTTCCCTTCCCTTCCCTTCCCTGCCCTTCCCTTCCCTTCCTTTCTCTTCCCTTCCCTTCCCAACGTAGCCTGTATATCTGTCCTAGGAAGTTTGGAGAGACACGGTCACCAGGTGATGAACTTCTTTTTTCATTTTCTGAAATACCATCTACTAAGGCATTGGTCTCCAGAAGGGGTGCCATGGAGTCACCAAGGGGTAGGGGACTAATGAATTAGAGGGTGAGAATATTGTTTGCATCCCAACATTCCCATTGTAAGTAATCATGGGGCTTGTTTCCAAAATACCTGTGAGTACTATCGTCTCTCAACATTCTCCCAGCTCCCTCTGCTGAGTAAGTTCCCAACCTCTCCTCAGAGCAATTATAACCAAAGTACTTCCCAACCTGCATAGATGCCATTGGAAAAAACTTATGTTTCTCCCCCTTCCCCCATCATACCCAAACCCAATCCCCCATATCAGATTTCTGGCTTTGGTAGGTGGCTCTTGGAGAGTGGATTCTGAATTCCCGGCCAGTGATCAGGAAGTAGGATTTGACCTCTCCCTCCCTCCCCTACAACATTTGGTTTGAGGTGGGGAAAAATGAGTTTGGATAGCTATGGTCTGTGTGGCAGATCTCATTACTTGCTCCACAGCCTCCCCAAGCCTACCTCTCTTCCCAACTTTTCTGTTTCTATCAAGGACAGCAGCATTCTTTGGGTCACCCAGGTTCATCCTCAACCCCTCCCTTTTCCTCTCTCCATATATTCAATCAGTTTTCAAACCTTGCTATTTCTACCTCCACATCTATTCTCTTGTCTCTACTTATATCACCACTTCATTATTTTTCACCTGGACTGTTCCTACAGCCTCCTAATTGGCCTCAGCATGGTCTCTCCCTTCCCCCATCCATCCTTCACATAGCTGCCAAAGTTATTTTTCTAGAGCACCTCTCCCTTCCTCAATAAACACCAGTGGTTCCCTATTGATTTCTAGGGTAATCATCACCACC
>CM053770.1:312703579-312726095 GCA_028658325.1 Potorous gilbertii
TCATCATCATCATTGTTTATACAGCACTTACAACATGCCAGCGATTATGCCAAGCACTTTATAATTACTATTCCATTGATCCAACAAGCCTGGGAGGTAGGTGCTACTGTTATTCCTATTTTACAGATGAGAAAACTGAGGCAAATGTTGATCGACAATGTACATAATTATTAATTTAATGGAACAAGCACAAGTAGATATGCCATATCGGGCTTGTATGTTCAAACATTTTTGTCGGTAGAGGTGCATGGTCCAGAAAGTTTAGAAACTACCATACCATGAGGTGAAAGGTTTGTATTCTGCTTCTGTGAAGGAAGCCTCTCATGGAAGAAATCCCAAATCTTTCAGTAGTTAAGTAAATACCTCCTAGCTTAGGAGCTCCTACTTCTTAGGCAGGTCATTATCCTTCTAGGGCTTAGTAAAACATGGAATCATAGGTTGGGAGCTTTAAATGACCACAAAGGTCATCCACCCTACTGTTCTCATTTTACAGATGAGGAAACTGAGGCCTAGAGTCTCTTCTCAGAGGTAAGATTTGAACCCAGGTCTTCTGACTGAATTCAGTGTTACTGTTCCTGGTCATGCTTGTCCTATTTCCCTGTGCCATCCTGCAAAAGCACAGCTCTTTAGCCTTTTTCCCCAAGAGGTAATGGTGAGAGGGATACAAAGCTATCTATCATTTAGCAAGTGTTACTATTGATGACTTACCACAGAATGTGAAAGAGGCAGTGTCATAACTTAAAATGTATGCCAGGCAAATTAAGAGGGATTGGGGAAGACTTCCCACAGCAGGTGCAATTTTAGGTGGGACTTTAAGGTAGCTAGAAAAGCAATAGATAGAGATAGTTGAAGATGAGAAGGAAGAGCATTACAAGCAAAGAAGACAGCCAGAGCAAATTCCTGAAGCCAAGAGATGGACAGTCATACTTGTGGAATGATAATCATTTAATATCATTTTTGGACTTTAATAAGGGTCAGAGCCTGAATTAATCAATCAGAAGAAACTGAACCTAACAGCCTCTTTGTTCTCTGAGTAAACTTACACAATACCTCTTCCTATGTCAACAAGGTCAGATGGGGCTGATTTAAGAGTATTTTTCCTCTGTTTAAGGATGTGACCCTTAACTCAAGACACTATGTTGAATAATGGGATTTTTTTCTGTATCTTAATATTTTGTGGATTTATACTATGTTATGACTTGTTAATGGTAAAGAAATCACAGATATCCTGGGTCATAATTTCAAATGAAACATTATCAACTCTCTTACCTTACTTATTTACAACTTATTCAGTTAAGAAAATTCCTTTTTCATGGTGTAGTTAAACACATGTAGAGACTGTAAATCTGAGGGACACAGACATCCTGGGAGTGCCCCAAAACACTCAAGCTTGGTCATTCTTGTATCAGACAGCCATTACTTAACATTTTGGCTTCTTGTACAAGTTCATTAGCTTAGACTAGCTTAAAGGGAATAAACTATATGAATTAACATATTAACTAGTCTTTTTGCCTCTTTTAACCAAGCGACTAGGTGACAAGAACAACTAGGAGGCCAGTGTCACTGGATTTAAGAGAAGGTATAGAGGAGTAAGGTGTAAGCAAATTGGAAAAGTAGGAGGGGATTAGATTATGAAGAGCTTTGAATTCTAATAAAAGGATTTTGTATTTGATCCTGGAGGCAATAGGGAGCCACAGAAGTTTGTTGATAAGGTTTAACCTATGCTTTAGAAAAATCAGGTCCCCCGACTCCAAATTTAATGTTCTTTTAAAAAAAAAATTTATTCCCCCTGCCCCATTACATGTTAAAACAATTTATAGCGTTCATTTTTACAAGCTTTTGAGTTCCAAATTTTTCTTCCTTTTTCCCTTTTCTCCTTTCTTTCTAGAATGATAGGCACTTTGATCTAGGTTATATATGTGCTATCATGTAAAACATATTTCCATATTGGTTGTAGTTGTGAAAGAAGAAACAGATCAAAAGGAAGAAACCATGAAAAAGAATAAAGTAAATGAAAGAACTATACTTTGATCTGCATTCCGAGTTCCTCAGTTCTTTATCTAGATGTAGCTAGCATTTTCCTTTGTGAATTGTCCGTACTTGTCTTGGATCGTTGTGTTGCTGAGAAGAGCTGAGTCATTCATAGCTGATCATCACTAAATGTTGCTGATACTGTGCACAATATTTTCCTGGTTCTGTTCATTTCACTTTGCACCAGTTCATTCAAGTCTGTTTTTCTGAAATCTTCCTGTTCATCATTTCTTATTGCGTAATAGTATTCCATTACATGCATATACCACAGCTTGTTCAGCCATTTCCCAACTGATGGGCATCCCCTTAATTTTCAATATTTTGCAACCACAAAAAGGACTGCTATAAATAATTTTGCACATGTAGATCCTTTCCCCTTTTCTATGATCTCTTTGGGATTCTGACCTGGAAGTGGTATTGCTGGACAAAGGGTATTGCACAATTTGTTTGCCCTTTGGGCATAGTTCCAAATTGCTCTCGATTCTGGAGAGCAAAACTCCAAGAGTGCATTTAGTGTCCTAATTTTCCCCACATCCTCTCCAACATTAATAATTTTTCTTTTTTGTCATATTAACCAATCTGATACCTCAGAGTGTTTTAATTTGTATTTCTCTAATCAAAAGTGATTTAGAGCACTTCTTCATGTGCCTATAGGTAGCATCTGAAAAGTGCCTGTTAATATCCTTTGACCATTTATCAATTGGGGAATGGCTTGGTTTTGTTTGTGCAAAAATCCTTCAATTTAATATAATAAAAATGATCTACTTTATATTTTGTAATGCTTTCTTGTTTGGTCATGAACTTGTAACTCACTTAATTTCTCCTTTAAGAATTTGGATGCTATTCCATTTAGTGCATATATGTGTAGTACTGATATTACTTTGTTGTCTATAGTACCTTTTAGCAAGATGTAGTTTCCTTTCTTATATTTAATTAGATCTATTTTTGCTTTTGCTTTGTCTGAGACAGGATTGCTACTTCAGCTTTTTTTTCTTCAGCTGAAGCATAGTAGATTCTGCTCCAGTCTCTTATCTTTACTCTGTGCGTCTCTACATCAAGTGTATTTCTTGGTTTTTGATCCACTCTGCTGTCTGCTTCTGTTTTATGGGAAAGTTTATCCCGTTCACATCCACAATTATGATTACTGTGTAATTCCCTTCATCCTAGTTTTCCTCGTTTCTCTTTTCTTTCTTTTTCCCTTTTCCCTTTCTGATGGTGTTTTGCTTCTGTCTATAACCTCCTCTGGTCTGCCCTCTCTTCTGTCAGTCCCTCCCCATCTCTTTACTTAATCTCCTTCCCTCCTACTTTCCTATTGGGTAAGATAGATTTCTATATTCAACTGATTATGTATATTATTCCCTCTTTGAGCCAATACTGATGACAGTATGGTTCAAGCATTGCCCATCGCCCACTCTTCCATCTTTCCACTGTAATAGGTTTTTATGCCTCTTCGTGTGAAATAACTTACCTCATTCCACCTCGCCCTTCCTTTTGCATCCAGTGTACTCCTCTTTTTCATCCCGTAATTATTTTTATGTTATTCCCTCAAATTCACCTTATAGCCATACTGTCCGTGTATATTGCTTCTAGCTGTATATTGGTATGATTTTTAAGAATTACAAATATCATCTTCCCATGTAGAAATGTAAACAGTTCAGCTCCATTGAGTTCCTTATGTTTTCTTTGCCCTTTGTAGGTTTCTCTTAGGTCTTGATATTAGAGATCACTTTCTTTTGCTCAATTCTGATCTCTTTATGAAAGCTTGAAATCCTATTTCATTGAATGATATGCTTAATTTTGTTGGGGAGGTGATTGTTGCTCATAGTCCTAGCTCCTTTGCCTTTTGGAATATCATGTTCCATGATCTCTGATGCTTCAGTGTTGCAAATACTAAGTCCTGTGTAATCTAATTGTGGCCCCTTATATTTGAATTATTTCTTTCTGGTCACTTGCAGAACTTTTCTTTGACCTGATTGCTCCGAAATTTCTCTATAAGGTTCCGTAGGATTTTTATTTTGGGACCTCTTTCCTGAGGTGATTGGTGGAATCTTTCAATGCCTATTTTGCCCTTTGATTCCAGGATATCAGGGCAGTTTTCTTGGATAATTGTTTTGAAAGATGGTGTCCAGGTCTTCCTTTTGATGATTGCTTTCAGGCAGTCCAATGATTCTGACATTTTCTCTCCTGGATATATTTTACATGTGACTTGTTTTTCACATGCAGTAATTTTACATTTTCCTCTATTTTTTAATTCTTTTGAACTTGTTTGATTATTGATGTCTCATAGAGTTATTAGCTTCCACTTGCCCACTTTTAAGGAGTTGTTTTCCTTGGTTAGCTTTTGTACTTCCTTCTCCATTTGGCCAATTGTGCTTTTTAAGGATTTGTTTTCTTTTTCCAGTTCTCTTGCATCACTCTCATTTCTCTTCCCAAAATTTTTTTTCTGTCTCTTATATGACTTTTAAGCTCTTTTTGAGCTCTTTCATGAGTTCTTTCTGGTCTTGAGACCACTTCCTGCTTTTCTTTGGGGTTTTGCCCATAGGGGTTTTGACATTGTCGTCCTGCTCTGAGTTTATGTCTGAAACTCATAATCTGAGTTTGTGTCACCATAATTTTCTATGGTCATATTCTTTTTTTTGTGTTTTTTACTCACTTGTTTGGTCTTTTTCCTTTCTTTTAAGTTTGAGCCCTGCTCCTTGTATCAGTAAGTACCCCAACATACACATGGGGACCAGCTATCACAAATTCTTAGATCTACATTCATAAAAGGAAAGGCAGCTTTCAAGAGGTTAACCATCACTTTAATCAAGCACATGTATCAATCCTTTAACCAAGCACATATATCGTTCACCTATTTCAAGGGAGTCAGCACCTTTAACTTCAAAGAAAATACAGAGAAATTAAAAGTCAACAGATATGGCTTCCTCTGCCTAACCACAATTCAACAGACAGGTACAGCTGTCTGACCAGTGACCAGAGAGGGAAGCATGATATCTGAGTTCCCAAAGCTGGAGGGCTCCTTACCTGCTTCCCAGAGTCTCATCTGGCACAAACCTTTTCCCAAAAACTAAGGCCTAAAATAAAACCACACCTCAGAGTCTTTATACACTTTTTAGAGCCAGAGGGCATCACATCCCTTGAAAAACCAGTGCCTCATTAACAAAAGGCATAGACCTTCCTACAAATCTTCCCAGGCCCAACAATGCATGGGAAAGATCCTCCTCAGTCACATTCAAATTATACTTCTTGATTATACTAAAACAAAAAAAGCAAAAGATCCTATTTAACTTGACATTGCACTCCCATAGTGCAAGGGGCATTGTTTCAGGCTCCTTGTACCAAGGTCTGTAGGCCCTGACTGTTTACCTGGTGCTGCCCTGAGGCCCATAGGGGACTCTCATGTCTGGTCCTTTGTTGATGGGATGGGGTTGGGGGGTGGCTGGCTCTTCTAGAGGCCATAGGGATCTAGCAGCTTACTTGGTGCTGAGCCAGGATTCTGATATTAGTGTTTGGTGTGTGCTGAGTTGGTGGGGTGTTTCTGCATTTCCTTGGGCCTACACTGAAGCATGTGGTGGTCTGGCCACTGGAGCTCATCTGTTCACCTGGGGTTATGCTGAAGCACATGGTAGAGCCCTGCCCTGGTGGCTGCCTGTTTGCTTAGGTACCCTTGAGGTTGATGCTACCTATTTACCCAGGGCTATGCTGAAGTGTGTGCTGGTTCTTTGAACTGGAATCTGCCAATTCCCCTGGCTATGCAGATGCATGTGAAGGGTCTTGGTTATTGGCATTTGCCAGCTCCACCACACTGGGATTCATGATCTCCTTCTGGTGTGCTGAGATGGGGCTTGCTGGGATGCTTCCTGTCCTGAGCTGCATTCCCCTTTTAACCAAGTGAGACAGACCTTTCTTGCTGATCTTCCAAGTTTCCTGAGTTCAAAGATTGTTTTATCCCATCTTTTGGTGGTTCTTCTGTTCTAAGATTTGTTTTTAGGGTACTATTTTATAGTTGTTTGGAGGTGAATATGGGAGAATTATGGTGATTTACTGCTTACTCTGCCATCTGTTGCTGGAAGTCTCTCCAAATTTAATGTTCTTTAATGGTAAGAGGAGGAGGATAATTTTTACAGATGAGGAAACTGAGGCCCAGAGAGGTGAAGTAAAGGTTACATAGGTAGCAAGTGACAGAGGCAAGGACCCTTGACTCCATATTCAACGCTCTTTCGACAGTAGTAGTAGCAGCAGTGACAATAATTCCTCATTCCAAATAATGGTTTAGAGTTTCCACGGTATTTTCCTCTGTGTGACCTCATCTGATCCTCACAGTACACTACTTATTACCCCTATTTGACAAATGAGGGAAATAAGACCCAGAGAAGCTAAATAAGATGACCAAGGTCAAAATAAATTTGCATACCAGACTGCCTCCTGAGGTTGATGAGAAAACAAACTCATTTCCAGGACTTTAGGTTTCCTTCTGGCATGAGAGGCAACTGAGCAGAGGTCTCCGATTAACTAAAGGTTAACTAAATTATGGTCCACGGCCTCATGGAGCTAGAAACCTAGCAGGGAGTGAGTAAGACACATGCACAAATAATAACTCTAATACAGAAGGAGAGGTAGATGCATAAATCGGGATATAATCTCAGTTCTATGACAGGCTGAGCAGGGAAGGCTGGGTACTGACTGAGAGGACTAGGATAGCTTTCAGGAGGAAATAGAATTTGAGCTAGACTTCTAGGGATGGATAATATTTCAGTAAGTACACCTGGGGTAGGGAGAAGGGAGTATATTCCAGGGGTGGAGGACTGTCTGAGCAAAGACACAATGAAGAACAATAAAGAGGTGGACAGGAACTAGATTAGTCTGGCTGGGGCAAAGGTGAGTAGAGGGGAGTGGTAGGAGAGAAAGACTGGAAATATTTCCATGACAAGGTGAGTTTTAATTTGATTCAGTTGGCAATAGGGATCCGCCGAAAGATTTTGAGCCTAGGAGTAACCTGATCAGATTCATACAGGAGGATTTATACATAGTTTGGCAGCAGGACAAAGGATTGATCGGAGAGACTCTGCTTCTCACTAGCTGTGCGACTTTTGGTAACTTGCTTCCCATTTCTAGACCTCATTTCTCTTATTTAAAATAAAAGGATTTGGACGAATTGCTTTGAGGTATTCAGCTTAAATCTTGTGAGTTCAAGATCAGTTAGAATGCTTCTATACAGCATCCAAAATGAGAAAAGTGAATTTACAAGCAATGAAGAGAAATACAGGCAATTATTAGGAGTTATTTTGCCAAACTCTAGCTAATAAAACTGAAAATCTAAATGAAATGGATGAAAATTTGCAAAAACAGAAATTGCCCCAAAAACAAGGGAACAGGAAATAGACTGCTTAACCCTATCTTAGAATGCTACAGCATTAAGTCCATGTGGGGAAAAGTGAGGGGCTTCAGTGGTGTGATGGTAGTAGAAATAGAAACAAGGACAGATAGATGACTCCGGAAATATTGTAGATAGAGAAGCGACAAGATAGTGTGGTACAGTGGGAAAGAGCAATGAATTTAGGATTAGAGATTCTGAGTTCAAATCTCACCTGTCCCACTTACTACCTATGAACTTTGAGAAAGTAACCCCTTTGGGCTCAGTTTCCTCATCTGTAAAATGAGGGGGTTGGATTAGATGTTCTTTAAGATCCCTTCCAATTCTGAATCTATGATTCAGCTATGGGTAGCTGAGATGACACAAAGACAACATTAAGATTTCCATCTTGGAGGATTTCAGAAAAATATGGAAAGACTTACAGGAACTGATAGAAAGCAAAGTGATCAGAACCAGTGTACACAATAATAGCAACATTGTACAATGATCAAACACAAATGACTTAGCTCTTCTCAGAAATACAATGATCTGAGACAATTCCAAAGGAGTTGTGATGAAAAATGTTATCCACAGGTAGAGAAAGAACTAGTAAAATCTTAACGCAGATTGAAGTTTTCTTTTTTCATTTCATTTTTTTTGTGAGATTTTTTTCATTTGGTCGATTTCTTCTTTCATAACATGATTAATATGGTAAATTTTTTAAATGATTGCATATATATAACTGATATCAAATTACTTAGGGAGGGAAGAAGGGAGGAAGGGAAGGAGAAAACCTGGAAGTCAAAAATTTTAAAAACTGAATGTTGAAATTTATTAAAAACAAAACATGTAAAACGTAATTGGAAAAAAAATACTCTTTAAAAAAAAAAAGTTTTCAGCCTGGGAAATCAGGTGAATTGTGGTAACATTGATTGGTGGAAGTAGTGATATCAAAAGGAGAGACAGATTTAGGGGATAGCTAACAAGCTTCATTTTGAACATGTTGAGCTTGAGATACAGTGAGATATAAGTGGAGATGTTCTGAAGGCAGTTGGAGATGTAGTTCTGCCTTCAAGTAAAGTTAACTTATGTAAAGCAAGCCTTAAAGTACTATGTGAATGCTGGTTATTAACTATTATTTCCTGGAGGGGTTCAGTCATTCAGTCATGTCCCATTCTTCCTGACCCCATGGACCATAGCACACCAGCAGTGTCCATGGGGTTTTCTTGGCAAAGATACTGTAGTGACTTGCCATTTCCTTCTCCAGTGGATTGAGGCAAACAGATTAAATGACTTGTCCAGGTCACACAGGCTGATGTCAGATCTGAGCTCAAGTCTTCCTGACTCCAAACCCAAAACTCTAGCAACAACACCACCTAGCTGACTCTATTTCTTGATACCTTACAATTAATCTCTCTCTGTCTCTCTTTCTCTCTGTCTTTTTCTCTGTGTGTCTTTCTGTCTGACTCTGTCTCTTTCTCTCTCTGTCTGTCTCTGTCCCTTTCTCTCTATGTCTCTCCCTCTGTCTTTCTCTCTGTGTGTTTGTCTCTGTTTCTCTGTCTTGCTCAGTCTGTCTCTCTCTGTCTCTCTGTTTTTCTGTGTCTCTCTCCCTCTTTCTCTCCTTTCCCCTTTCCCTGCTCCCTCCCTTCCTTCCTTCCTTCTCCCCACTGCCCCCATTCTCCCCTGAGGAAGAAGCAAAGGATGAAAGATCACAGATGGAGAAAAGGATTTGGGAAACATCTGAACAGAAGTGACAGTTGGAGCCCTAGTAGGGTGAGAGGAAAATGAGGGAAGAGAAGGCATCTGGGGACTGAATTTTGGAGAAAACTGATGTTAGTGGATCAGTGAGAGAATCAACGAGCCATACAGTGAGAAGGGGTTAGAGCAGCAGGACAAAAGCCAATGGGTGTGTCTCAGAAGTCAAAGGAGGAGAAGGAATCCCAACAACACCGAATGTTGCCAGATCTATGAAGTTATTTACATTCCCGGGGCCTCAGTTTCCTCAACATGAAGTGGAAATAATAGTAGGAGCTATCTCATAAAGCTATTAGAAAGCTCCAGTCAATATATTCTAAAGTGCTTTGAAAATCTTAAAGGTTTTTGTCCACTCAAGCTATTATAAAACAAACTGAAACAGTGTCGAGTGTCACATAGAGATGAAAGAGAATGAGTGAGGAAAAACAGTTTAGTTTAAAAAACTATTTCATGCACTTAAGAGTGTATTTTATCTCATTTTTTTTATACTGGGATTATCTGCTCTATCAGAGTGTAAGGCTCATGAGATTAGAGACTGTTTTGTTCATCTTTGCATAGTTTTCTCCACAGCACTGAGCATGGTACCTTGCACATAGTAGGCACTCAAGAAAGTTCTTTGAATTTGAAAGGAAATGTCTCCTTCCCTTTTTAATGGAAGAGTTTTTCCTTTAGTCTTGAGAGAATAAGAGGCACTGTGCCAGGCAGGTGATGGGTATATGTATATACATAATAACAGGTGTCTGGAGCTGCAAGAGAAGGGGAAAGCAGCCAAAAGTAAAATTGGAAAGGGAAAAGAGATTTAAGGTAGAAAGGAAAGCTTTTCCTTGTAGGTACCTACTGGCAAACCTCTGTGGAATGGCCTTTTGTGTGCTTCAGCTAAATAGCTACTTAGATGTGACACCAAATGGAGTTCTGGGCTAGGACCAGACTGATTAGATGGAATGGTTGTAGATATATCAGCCAAACAAGGAGCTGAGAGAATCTCAACAACTGGTTGGAAGGAAGAGGAAAGTTACAGTAAGAGAGAAAAGTAAATTAATTGGAGAGTTCTCTGGGAACTGTTGAATGGAACAGAATTGCTGCTCAGGGACTTGGAAGGTGTCTTAGAGAAGGCCATGGTACAATGGGGTAAACCAGCTCTCACCCCACCCCAATCTATTTTGGCTAGGGAATACCCCAATAAAGCATATATGAATCTGAACTGAGCTCCCCTAGCCACTTCTGGGGATTCATATAATCATTTCTAAAAGACTTCAGAATGATACAACAATCCCTTGGTCATCATAATGATGGCAGGGGGCAAAAGCCCACATCAATAATAACATTATATATATATATATATATATATATATATATATATATATATATAATAACATTTATATATCACCTACTTTGTGCCACTCACTTTACAAATCTCTTATTTGATTCTCACAGAACCCCTGAGAGACAAGTGTTATTCTTTCTTATTGTACAGATGAAGAAACTGAGGCAAACAGAGGTTAAGTGATTTGACCAAGTTCACAAAGCTATTAAGTGTCTGAGGTCAGATGTGAGCTCAGGTCATCCTGATTTCAGACTAACGCCCTATCCATTGAACTACCTTGTACTACTGAGCTGAGAAGAGCCACCTACTTGGTAAACTTAAAAAGGAGATAAAACTTCTACTCTTTTCCTCCTCATTCCTTAACCTGTGGTAGAATGCTTCCTGGGATTTCTCATGGTGAGATGAAGGGGACTTCTCCCCTCCTCCTTATTTTCTCCAACCAAAAGTTCAATAGAGAGCCTCAGAGCCCATCATACTCCTAATTAGCAGGAAGAGAAATGATAAGAATGGAAGTTGTCTCTCTCTTTAAAGTCTACATTAAACTCTTTGTGGCTCAGGTGTCAGTCTTCCTTTGGCATACCTTTCTCCTTCTACTGCTGTCCCAAGGACCAAGAGATTGATGTGTCCTCTCAAAGTACCAAGTTCTTTCAAAGTGTGCATGATTATCTAGGTGATTTGTTCTTAAGTAAAGTCTCACTTCTTAGAGTTTCTGCCTACACATAGCCCCCATCTTGTTTCCCAGGGCTAGAAGAATTTACATTCCTGTGCAAAATCTGTCACAGTCATCAGCAATATGTAAAATAGACATTGCATAGGGTAAATCATCACTTAACAAGCTGCATTAGGGACTGGAGGTCTAAATTATATTCAATACATATTACTGATACATATCCCAGCAATACATACTTAGCCATTGAACACAGATATGCATGATAATAAAATAAATAATGAAATCGATAGGCTTACATAATAATGGAACATACTTAGATAACCAAGTATAGACAAATAAGTAGGTACAGCTAGGAAACAAATGTATCTACCATATATGTGTAGCAGTAATGGCATAGTTTTATGGTAAAATTTGCCGTCAATGATCACTGTAGATAGTGACCACAGCCATGAAATTAAAAGACACTTGTTCCTTGGAAGGAAAGCTATGGCAAATCTGGAAAGTATAATAAAAAGCAAAGACATCACCTGGCTGACAAAGGTCTGTGTAGTCAAAGCTATGGTTTTTTCAGTAGCAGCGTATAGATGTGAGAGTTGGATCATAAGGATAGCTGAGTACCACAGAATTGATGGTTTTGAATTTGGTGCTGGAGAAGACTTTTGAGACAGCAAGGAGATTATTAGTCAGTACTTAAATTAAAGGACTTAATTTAGGCTATTTACTGAAAGGTCAAATATTGAAGATGAAGCTTAAACACTTTGGCCACATGATAAGAAGATGGGATTCATTGGAAAGAATCTGATGCTGGAAAAAATTGAAGGCAAAAGGAAAAGTGGAGGGTAGAGGATGAGACAGCATGATGAAAACAACAAACATGAACTTGGACAGACTTCAAGAGATAGTGGAAAATAGAAGGACCTGGCATGCTGTAGTCCTTGGGGTTATGAAGAATTGAACAGGACTAAACAACAAAATGTATGGTAAGTAGGATCATTCATCTATTCCTATTTACCCTCACCATTCTATAGATTCATTGCCTATGGTGTTTCTTGAAATTATTTCTCTGTTCTGAGAAGTCTCAACAAATGAATCTATAATTCTTTTTTTTTTTTTAGCTCTGAACCCTGAGTCAGAAATAGCATTCTCTCATCTTCCCCAATGCTTCCCTCAATGTCATCCTTTCAGCTGCATTCCTGATGGGTACATCTGCATTAGCAAATACCTGTGAGTAACAATTGCTGGTTCTAAAGACAAAGTTAATAAACTTTAAAAAAAACACAGACTTCCCAGTGTCCAAAAGAAAAAAGTTGTAGGTCCCTAAGAGGGAGCTCAAAGGGAGGAAAGAAATCAAGAAATTGCTTGGAGCAAGGCAGTGCTTATTTCAGCAATGGGTCTTCATGTTGGCTACCTCCACTTGTATATCCACTCTTCTGGTTTCAAGTTGCTTCCTGTGGGATTTCCATTTTCACCACTTCCCTTCTCACCTCCTAAGTGTCTCTCAAGGAGATGGGTTCCTCCTCAGTTAAGAGGCAGTTCTGGTAAAGCTTGCTTCTTTTTAAGGGTCTCCAAGGTGGTAGACAGTCTTTCTCTAGGCAATGCCAAGTCTCCTTTCCAATTCATTCAGGAAGTCTTTCTCACATTTTATAAAGGACACATTTTTGCAGTTAGTCTAACATATTAAGAGCTCCTGACCTCTTTCATCTGCCCAGTACTATCAACTGAGTTTGAAGGAGCAAGGTCAATTGATCAGGAAGTGTCCCAAATAATTCCTACCATTATAGTTGGAACACAAGGTCAAAGATTTAGAGTTGAAAGGGCTTTTAGATGCCATCTAGTTCAATTTTCTTATTTTGCAGGTAAGGAATCTGAGCCTCAGAGAGGAGATACCTTGCCAAAAGTCACATAGGTTGTGATAGTGCAGATACTGACTTTGACCTGTGTGGTGGTACTTCTCAGTGCAAGGTCCTTCGGTTATACCATGGTGCCTTTCTCTGATGGAACTGATGGGGTGCTTGGGTGCACATGCTTGGTCCCCAATTCTAAAATCACATTTCTCTTTAAAAATCACATTTCTCAGGTAGGGGTGGAGCCATGATTGTGGAGTGAGAGCAACTATTTACCTAAGCTCTTAGACAAACTCCTTCAGATACGTCTAAAAAGAGAATCTGACCAGATTTTGGAGGGGCAGAATCCAATAGGAGACAGACTGTGGAAGATTAACAGTCCAGGACAGACTGGAAGATCAACAGGAAGGATCTGTTGCATGAGGCTGGAGGAGTACACAGCACACAGGCTGAACCTCTCATTGCCACAGGGCCAAGCAGGAAGTCCTGGGTAGTTTGAGGCAATGACCACACTGTGGAATCTCAGGCATATCAGCCCAGGGCAGTTCAGTGGAACTGAGCAAGTGAGACCAGTGGAGCCCCAGGTATCTGCAACAGCTGCTCCTGAGACTATGAGCCCACAGATCAAATGTCTGTAAGTCACCTACTTGAACTGCTAGGAGCCAAGATGGCAGAGTGATTGGTAAATGCTCTCTCCCCCTCACCATGTTGACCTGGAAAGAACCATAAAATATTTCCCCAGAAAAATCCTGGGTCAATGGAATCAGTTGAAGGGGCAAATAGTTTCTTAGCCTGTGAGGCTAGAAAAATCACTTAGGAGGGTCCCTCTTGCTGTGGCTGAAGGGGACCAGTGCAGGACTGGAGCTGTCCTAGACAGCCCCACCTCAGTGAACTTGGAGGAGATCCTGAGCCCCAGTGGGGTGGAGCCCACAACTGCCAACACCAGGACCCTAGGCTTGCCTCAGCAATTCCCTCAGGGGAATGGGGAAGATACTAGTGCAGACACAATCACAAACCACTGAGCTTGCCTATGCTCTAGTTCAGTAAAGGAGACCTGCTGTAGCCAGACCACCCATCCTCCACACCTGATACAGCTAACTCCAGGACAACTCTGGGGAAACCCAGAAAGACTTCACTTGGCATCTGCTTTCTCAAAGCAGCCAGCTCAGCACCAGGTAAACTGCAGCATTTTAGTTTCTAGCTGAAAGAACCAGAGGCCACAACACACAAAAATCACATTTCTCCCCAGCCTCAAAACACTATCCCAGTTACTTTCTCCCCAGCCCAAGGATACAGCCTGCCTCAGCAACAACTATTACCTCCCTTCCTGCTACAGCAGCCAGCTGCACCTATAGAATTTATTAGTCTGAATCATCTGTGTACTGGCTGAACTGGCTGCGCACTAGATCGTAATGACATTTACTACTCACTGACCAAACAAATATGTCCTGGACTTAGACATACGTATACTCCCTTACATTTATCTTGTCTAACAAGACATTGATGAGAGCAACCTGGTATTTATGAGCCAGCCCTGACTGTTGGTTGACTTAGTGACCTTTCAGGCCTAAAACCACACCTCCATGTAGCCCCGCCTTGGACTATTTCCTGATGAATTTTGGGTAAAATTTTTGTGCAGTAGATACCAAAAGTGCATGTTCCTTTAAGAACTGACCACTCCTTAACCACTCCCTAATTCCACTCCAAAACACTAGTTAGCATATTTGGCACAAGTGATACTATAGAATATCCTATATAAACTTTACCTATTTGGCACAAGTGATACTATAGAATATCCTATATAAACTTTACCTGTACCCCTCTAAGGTTACAGGTTCCCTAAGAACTCTTGCCTGCTGAAAAGCATAACGAATCTTTACCTTGACATCAACAGTGCTTGATCCATGCATTCTTCTCCAGGTGACCTGCCTCTGGTACCCCAGTCTTTGTGGGGGTCTCACACCCCTCTTCCAGCCTCATCAGAACCCTGAGCCAGGTGTCCAGCTTAACCTAAGCCCAGAATAAGAAACAAGAATCAAAATAAGAGCTCTTACAGCGTGTAAGGAAAATACAGGTTAACCTTGATTAGAAATAGGGTTGGGACTAAAAATGAAATTAGGGACTATCCAGATTTCTTGGGTAGCCAGGGAGCAAAATACTTGAGCTGAGGACAAAATGGACTGAAAGGAATGGAGTAGTGTTTACCCTGTTCTACATCTAGTACTAAGGGATGATAATGGATTGATAAATTTCTTAACTAGGGAAGGAACCAGAGACTATTAAAACTAGAAGAGGGCCTTAAAGGTTTATCTTGTCTAACCTCTTGCTCAACATATGAATCCTTTAAAAAATCAGACATCTTAACTAAATGGCACCTCTTAAGATAGGGCGCCATCACCTCTAAGAATCTGTAATTTTGAAGTGTTTTTTTTCTTTGTTATGACCTTATAAACATTTCAGTAGAGAAGGAACAGAAAAGAGGATGAAATTGAAAACTTCTATATAAATACAGTTTTTTCAAGCATAGATTAAATTTAACACAATAGTCACAAAATTGCCTTGCTTGTCTATATTCCCTTCTACACAATCTTCTATCTTCTCCTGTACGATTTTTCAATGTTTCACTGATAACTCTTTTCTTTCTTTTTTTAAAATCACTATTCCTACCCTGGGGCAGCTGGGTGGCACAATGGATAGAGCACTTGGTTTGAAATCAGGAAGCCCTGAGTTAAAATCCAGCCTCAGACATTTACTAGTTGCATGATCCTGGGCAAGTCACTTCACTCTGTTTGCCTCGGTTTCCTCATCTGTAAAATGAGTTGGAGAAACTGGTACCCCAGTCTTTGTGGGGGAAATGGAAAACCACTCTCTGTATCCCTGCCAAGAAAACTCCAAATGGGTCATAAAAAGTTGAACACAACTGAAAAACTACAGATCACTACCTTCTAACTTCTCCCATCAAACAGAAGCCAGCTTTCCCTGCCTCCCCCCGTGTAACATTTAAACAAAACAAATCCACACATTGACTGTGTCTGAAAATGGATGTATCATTCTGTGCCTCTAGTCCATCACCTCTCTGCCAAGAGGTGGGAAGCATCTTTCATCATTTGCCTTCTGTAAACTTCTAATTGCTACCTTCTATAGAATGGATACCCTTACTAGACTATAAGATCCATGAGGGGACTGACCTGTCTTATCTAATCTCTGTATCTCTTCCACTTGAATTGAATTCAATTGATAAATCCCCAGTCCAGAAGTCAAGTAGATTTAGTTGTTCCTAGCACAACAGGTCTAAGGGATGCTGCCAGTGACTTATTCCTAAGGAGCAGGATGGGCAATAAAAGAGAATGAGGAGGAGTGGGGAAGGAGTGAAGGATGGATGTTTCTGTAGCTACAGGAATGGCTAGCGGCAGCAAAGGGAGGGAGCCTGGCATCTTATGGTGAAGGGGAATACAGAGAACAGGATAGCAAGAGATAGGATAGACTTCTCAGGGAGCCAGGGACGAGACCTCCATTGAGAGAGGGAGTGAGAGAAAAGATTGAACTGGAGTAGTTACGAAGAGAAATTTACACCAGTAAGGGAGAAGGTCCTGGGAAGCAGTTCTCAGGCTCAGAGAGTAAAAGGGATTTTAGTTCAATTCCCTCATGTTTCAGAGGAAGAAATGGAGAAAACTAGTTGTATGAACCTGGGCATCTTCAAAGCTGGAACTTATTTCTACCTATATATAGGAGATGTGACTAAGGGTCACAAACCTGATTCCACAACCCACGAGGGAAAAAATCAGTCGTGTCATGTCTTGAACTTGTATTACTTAACTTGGAAACAGGATCTGAAGCTGGCAAGGACTTTAGAGATGAGCTGGCTCTGGAGGCAGATTATTTTCAATCCTATCACGGGTGTCTATTAGCTGTGTAACCTTGGGCGAGTCACCTGGGCCTCAGTTTCTTCATATAAAAAATGTAGGGATTGTGTAAAGTTTCCTTTAAGCTCTGGAGCTATGATCAATCAATCCAGTAATTAAATGTCTACTATGAACCAGGAAACATACTGAGAATACAATGACAAAAATTAAACAGTCTCTGCCCTTAAGGGAATAAATATATTCTATCAGGTAAATCTCATTTATATATGTGTGTATGCACAAGTATGTATGTATATATGTATGTATGTATGTGTGTGTATACATAATGCATATGAGGAATATATAAGATAAATATATTTTTATTATTGTAGTTCAGTCATTCCTGATTCTTTATGATCCCATTTGAGGTTTTCTTTTCAAAGGTTCTGGAGTGGTTTGACATTTCCTTCTCTAGCTCATTTTACAGATGAGGAAACTGAGGCAAACAGGCTGAAGTGATTTTGCCAGGGTCACATCTCTAGTAAATGTCTGAAAATGAGTCTTCCTGGTGGCGTTGTATCTACTGTACCATCTAGTTGCCACAAAATGAATATATAGAGAATATAAATACAAGGTAATTAAGGAAGGAGGTGTAACAGCTAGCAAAGTGGGATTTTTTGATTTTTTTTTTTTGAGGTTCAGTTTCCCAGGCTCAGGCTCAATTGTGAGCATCTGAAGGTTCAATATCCTTTGTACCCTGATGGTTCACAGTTGTGCTGAGTCCTGTAGGTTTCGTGCCTACTGACTCTGAGTCAATCAGGAGCCCAGTCTTTGTTATATATACCAGGAGCTTGGTGTTTTGTTTTGTTTGGGGGGCTAAATTATGAGAAGTATTTTGTGATTACCTGGTCAAGACTCTGAGAGGCCATGTGTTCAGATCCCCAACAAACCCTCTTCTGCTCAGATGTAAAGCCTCTCTTAACTCAGGGATGTATGTAAAGTGCATAGCATTATTGCCTTGATTCAGGTTGTTTGTCGGTCTTTATTTCTTTGCTTGTATTTTCTCTGTTTGTTGAATGTAATTAAAAAAGATGGCTGACCCCTTAAACAGTTATCTTTCCTAGTAAAGCAGATCCAAGAACCTGTGCTAGCAGCCATCTTGGGTATACCAGTGTGGTTGCCTTTACAGGAGGGCATTAACAGTTGGGGGGAATCAGGAAAGGCTTCATTTAGAAGGTGATGGGCTATATCTTCAGAGGAGAGAGGGATTCTATGACACAAAGGTGAAGAATGGAGTGCATCCTAGGTATGAGAGTTGACCAATACAAAGAGACAGGCTATGGAGGACTGTGTGAGAAAAAGAAATCATGAGTCAAGTCTCTGCCCTTATATCTGATTGTTGTTGATGGGTAGATCTGGGGAGGGATGAGTTTGAGGGACACATAGGAGGTCTATCAGTGGGTGGTCTGGTGACTCCCCCATTATCAACCACAAGGGCTTTGTGATTAAGAAAGTTTACTAACCTTGCATAAATACTTATGCTAAGTTTGCTGTTTGATTTTAATCAAGAGAGATTTGTATTTCTTACGTAAATGAAGTTGACTTAACCAATATTGGGTACATAGAAACTTCTTGGTACATAGGCATGTCAATCAATGGTCATATATAGAGTCACTTCTGTCCCCCAAGGCCAACCAATAGGCCAGTCCTCAAAGATTGACTGGAAAGTATAAGAAGGGCAGTAATGTATTTATTCTAGGGCTAGAAAAATAGACTGTGGAGAATTTTAAAGATCACAAGAAGAATATGTATATATATATTATTCCTAGAGGTAATAGAAAGTCACTGGAATTTATTGAATAGGGGAATGACATGATCATATATGTATTTAAAAGAAAGTCATTTTGAAGTCATGTGAAGGTTGCATTGGAATAGAGAGAGACCTGAGAGGGTGATGAAGATGGGGGAGGGTGGTGGGCGGAGAACAATCAGGTTAACTAGGTACCAGGCACATGATTAGATAGGTGGGGTTTGGGAGAATAAAGGGTTGACTATATTGCCTAGGATACAAACTTTGGAGACTGGAAGAACGTTGGTGCCTTCTACAGAAAGAAGGAGGTTAGGATGGAAGATTATTGAGTTCTATTTTGGACATGTTGACCACATCATAGGACCATAGATCTAGCGATGAAAGGGACCTCAGAGACCAATGAATCCAACTCCTTTGTTTTATAGATGAGGAAACTAGAGGTTCAGAGAAATTATAATTGACTGTGTCTTAACGGGAAAAGCTAAGTCATTTCAGAAAAACAATAAGTAACACAAATGGGATTTGAACCCAGGACCTTTGACTTCAGACTCAGTATTCTTTTAATTTGAAAAGACTATCTGAGGTATATATTACCAGCGCAAGGTTTTATTTTGATAAATCTGAGACTTATGAGACAATGCTATGTTGTGTGTACAATGCTATGTACACCTGGGAGATGTAGTGTGAAGAAGACAGAATCGCTTTCCCTTCCCATCCTGGAAGAGACTGGGTACTCTCTTGGGAATGGAATTGGGTGTCACAGTGGGGATTTTGAGATGACCATTACTAGTAACATAACAGAGGAAGGAGCTGCAGAGAGAGGCCTATGATATGGAGAGAGGAATAGGAGAAGAAAGCAATGCCAGAGCCAAGGTGGCCACTTTGTTTACCAAGACAGATCAAACAACTGTCACTAGAAGCTGGGGTCCCTTTGTGGGTGATTTTTTCCCCTAGCTGAGAATCCAGGCAGAGAGGCTGTTTTCGCCATTTCTACCCCACACCACCCCCATCTTTCTGTTGGAGAGAATCCATGAATAATTGAATATAAAATTGAGGCTTTTCCATTTGTTAAAGTTATTTATCTTCTGTTTTAAGTAGTACTTTTAGAAACTAGCTCATTGTAAATAAAATCTGACCTATTTTAACTGCTTTTGATTCATGTACACTCTTAATTCTTGGATTCTCAATTCCAAACCAGGGCTGCAGGAGAGAGGAATAGGATACGGTTTTGGTATATAAGAGATTGAAGGCAACTAGGTATCTTATTTGCTAGACCTGGAGTCAAGACCTGAGCTTAAATCTGGCCTCAGACACTTTCTAACTGTGTGACCCTGGGTAAGTTACTTTCTTCTGCCTTAATCCATTGGCAAATCATTGCAATATCTTTGCCAAGAAAACCCCATGTACAGTATTGGAGTGCCATGATTCACAGGGTCACAGAGTCAGACACAACTGAACAAATGCAGAGATTCAGAGAGGGCTAATATTTAAGCCTTGATCCAACGTGCCAGATTTTCTCTTAGCTGGGGGTGGGAGTCGGGGAGGGAAAAATTAAACTAAGGGAGAACTTGTAGTTTTGATGGATAGACTTCCCAACAGGCAGAACTAAGCTGCATACTATTTTCCTTCTGGCCCTCATAATTAAATGCATCAGTGTCATTCTGTTAACTCAGATGAGGCTGGATTGTGTCCTTACTCATTCGTCCTCCCCTCCCCTCCCCAGTGTATGCCTAGAGAAAGTTCTCTGCCGAAGTAGTTAGGAACAGTAAGTTGGGGGCAGGAAGGGCTTGGTGGATGGGGAAATGGCATGGCTTATCCTGGCTGTCAACACCGATGTTCCAAAGGTAAGGGGCCAGAGAAGGGAGTATTTTCCCCCTTTCAGTTTCATCTTCATCTAACACCTCATATTCAGGGACAAATGTTACATATGTCCAGCAGGTTTTTATTGTTTGCTTGTTTTGAGCTTTCATTTGGGGGGGAGGGAGAGAGATCCTAGGGTTTAACCTAACCTGTGATTTCATCAGTGTAGGGCATTCTCAGTGAGACCCTTTAACAACGCACACTGGAGCTGTCTTGGCAATTTCTGCCTTGCCTAATATCATCCAGCCAGTAAACGTCAGAGATAGTACTTACATCCAGGTTTTTCTGACTCCAAGGCTGATCCTCAATCCACCATGTGCTTGAGACCATAGCTACAAGTGCTCCATGCCAGCAAAGGGTGGAGGGGAGGACTGGCAGAGCCAGCCCTTCGCCGTCTCCTCTGCTTGCTCCAGCCCTGGCAGAATCGACGCTTCTGCCCCTCACATCTGAACTCCTGACCCTGTGATTTGGAGCCAAGCTCCTAACACACCTCTGATTTTCCTACGTGGAGAGACCGTGAACACTGCCTTGACCTCCCCCTCTACCATGTCTTAGTACCTTAGCAATTTCAATTAGCTTTGCTCAAGCCATCCCAACAGAGCTGAGAAGTTTTCAGCAGGAATGTACCTCAGCTGGGAGAGATCAATACGTCAATAGATATGTCAGGTTGAAGACAAACAGAGGGAGAGCTTAGCAGAGGGACTGATCCCCTAGCTTAGGGGAGGGAAAGGAGCCAGTCAGCCTCATCCAGAAAGCTGTTGGAGAACAGGGCCTATATTTCACATCTGGGGGAAAAAACTCATTAATTCAAATCCCATTAATTCAGAATTCATGATGATTCTCCTGTGGCTCAGGCTAAAGTTTACCTTCAACCTATCTAAAAAAGAAAAAAAAAAGATTTGCTAAGCAAACCAAGGGTAAGTATGACTGCAGAGGAGAATGCTTTTAAAACACCTTTGTACCCATTTGTACATAATTTATGTGCTAATTATAAATGATCCTTAATTCAGGATAACAGAATAGGGCTGGAAACAGCAAGAGATGTCATAGGTTTATAGATGTAGAATTAGAAGGGACTGCAGAGGTTACTCGATTTCATCCTCTCATTTTACTGATGAGGATCATGGGCCATAGCTATGTTAAGTGACTTGTCCAAGGTCATGCATTTAGCAAATGCCAAAGTTTGGATTCTAGCCCAGTTCTCCTGTAGGCTGCTGCTTCCTCTTTACCTGGTTCTTAAAGTGGGGGCATCTTGTTTGTCTCAAAGTATCAATAACATTGTAAAAACTATCCAATCAACTCAATGACCAACCTCTATTCCAGAGGAGTGATTATGAGAAGTGCCACTTGCCTCCTGACAGCTCTCTCTCTCTCTCTCTCTCATACACACACACACACATACACACACACGCTCATTCACTCATTTACTTATTTGTTTATTCATTTATTTTTTGTTCATCTGGAAAATAAAACTAAAGAATTAAAAAGAATACAATAAAATATAACAAAATAACATCAGTAACCCCCTCAAAGGAGTTGGCAGCCTATATAGCACCACTCCCAAAGATAGCCTCCCAAGTTTATTTTTCAAATCTTATTTTTATTCACATTTTTTGTGTCTGCATTCCTTTTATTCACTAAAATATCTAATTCAATTCAATAAACCTTTATTAAGTGCCTACTATGTGCCATGCACTATGTTAACCACTGGGGATACAAAGGGGGCAAAAGATAATACTTGTCCTGAGAGAATTAATTTGATTTTGTGCCATTTTGTAATTGTTCCTGTTCTGTATTACTGCCTTTTTTGTATGACTGCTTAAGCCATATTTCTTTGTCCCTTTGTCTATGAGCTAAGTTTAAAAGTTCAATCTTCTCCTCTGAGTTACTTTAAAATTATAATTAAAAGAGAAAAACTGTTGCCTTTAGCTCCTAGGAAAATTCCAGGACATCTGTTTGTTATCTTTAAAGGCCTATGAGCTGACCTGGTATATTTCCACAAGATATATTCTCCATCCTTGCTTGTC
>CM053770.1:312726595-312772721 GCA_028658325.1 Potorous gilbertii
AATAGGCATGACCTAACTCTTAGGGTTGAAGTAATGCAAGTGCTTTGCAAACCTTAAAGAACTAAGTTATGCACTTAAAGTTATTATTTTTGATTCACATTTGTGTTATTTTGGATGAGATCCCTAAGATTCTTCTCCAGCTTTTGACATCCTATGAATCTATACATCAGGTTTTAGGAACAAGCTGTAGGCCAGCACCCAGAATAGGCTATCCAGTAGAATGAGACTATCTAATGTTATTGGCTTCTCCAGGACTCTTCATCTCTTAAGCTCTTCCTGGCCAAAAAGTCACTCAGTTAACTCACGAGTGATGCTAAAAGACTAGAACTTTTGGAGCTTTGGGCAAAAGCACCCAACCCATCCAGGGGACAACAGAGAGAGGAAAAGGAGTCCCAAGACTATAGTTGAATCAATGGTTTTTTGTGAGACTACATCACAACATGGGAGGTTGCATGAAAGTGACAGGAGGGGAAAAGGCTGGTATAGAGAAAGGAATGTGTGATGTACGGGGGTCAAACCTAGGGCTAACAATGAAAGAAGACGACTCCTGTGGTCTCCAGAAGAGAAGAGCACAGGGGAATGGAGGAGGAGGAAGGATTGAAAAAGGGAAGACAAGAATAATGGGAGACTGCAACCATATGATTTAGTGGAAGTAAAAGTACTCATAGATGCACAAGCATCCCTGTTACAAATGAGTAAAACACACACATATTATTTCCATGGTGCTTTGGGATGTATAGAGCCCTTTAATCCCAACAACCTGTAGAAGCAGGTGGTGTAGGTGTTATTGCCACCATCTTACAGAGCAGAAAACTGAGTTTCACAGCCAGCAAGTTTTTGAGAGTGGCCTGAAACCCATGTGCTCTGGCTCAGAGTCCAAGGCCTTTTCACATTTCACTACACTGGGATATGTTGGAGTTCTTGAAGCCCTTAGATTCAGACCTATGAGATTGTGGTTGGGAGAGGGATCATGGAGATGTAGGTTCCTGGTAGGGTAGATTTGGAGTTGGAAGGATCCCCTGAAGTCATCTAATTCAATCCATTCACAAGCAGTCTTCTGTCTTGCTGTCTCTTCATTCTCTGCTTGAAGACCCTCAAGGAAGGGGAAAGTACATCACCTCTTCCAATGAAAGGATAGTTCTTCCCATTGTTAGGGAAGAACTGATGTCAGGCCTAAATTTGTGACTTCTATCCATCACTCTACCTTCTGGGTCCAATAGGGATAGGGAATGAATCTGTGATTCTTTTGATATAGGGAAATCCAAGTGATGAAACTCCTTCCCCCAGTGCAGACTGACACCTTCTATAATCTTAGAAAGTTGCCCAGGAATTTAAATGACTTGCCCAAGCTCCCATAATCAGTATGTGTCAGAGGTGAAATTTGAACCAAAGACTCCTGGATTCAAGGCAGGCCATTATAATATTTTATTATATTACATATTATATAATATATTATATGATACAGTTATTATACTAGAATGCTTCTATAAAGAAAACAATCATAATCCTATCTGCACTTGACAGCCCTTCAGACACTTGGAATTGGCTGTTTTGTTTCACATTTTTGTACGGTTGTTCAGTTGTGTCTGACTTTCTGACTCCAAGGGCATGCCAAAACCTTCTATCCTCACTATCTGCTGAAGTCTGTCCAAGTTCACGTTCATTGCTTCCATGTAACTATCTTTCCATCTCATCATCTGCTATCCCCTTTTGCTTTTACTTTCAATCTTTCCCAACATCAGGGTCTCTTCTAAATTCCCCAGCCCCAATCTCCTCTGGGCTAAACTTGCCCTCTTTCTTCAAAGAATTAGCAAATGACATTTATAACCTATATCAAATTGCTTACTGTCTCTGGAGGCAGGAGATGAGAGAGGGAAGGAGAAAATTTGGAATTGAATTTTAAAAAGAAAATGAATGTCAAAATTTGTCTTTATATGTAATTGGGGAAAAATAAAATATTATTCAATTTTTAAAAATAAACCCAAAGAATCAGCAAATGCTTTCCCAGAAGATAGAGCACCAGCCCCAGAGGTCATGAAGACCTGAGTTCAAATTTTGTCTCAGATATTTACTAGTTGTATGACCCTGGGCAAGTCATTTAACTTATCTCCCAGAATTGTTGTAAGCAAAAAATGAGATAGTATTTATAAACTGCTTGGCAAACCTTGAAGTACCATATTACTGCTAGCTATTATTATAATATGAGATGAACTCAAGATCCTTCATTATCCCTGTTGCCTTCTAGTTTATCAGCTGTTGTCCTTCATTCTTTAAAAGGACCAAAATGACATCACTTTGCTAGAGTCAAGTTTCAATGTGTTCCAACTGTGGCTGATCAGACCAATGAGAGCTCAGAATGCTCTACCACAGGTTGGGCACAAATAGTCCATGTGGAAATCTGGGGTGGATTCTCTAAATCTGTGCATCCTACATTTCCTTTGAGCTGTTGCAGTTCTGCTTTGCTTATAGAGAGCAGCACCTTCTCTGATGTGGGCATGCTATGCTGAGCAGTCCTGTGCCAGTGTCTCTTGATGTCGTGCAATCAATTTCAAAGTTCTTAAGAGAGACCTTGAGAGCGTCCTTGTATTGCATTTTCTGACCACCATGTGAGTGCTTGGCCTCTGCGAATTCTCTATAAAATAGTCTTTTTGACAAGCATACATTTTGCATTTGAACAATGTGGCCAGCCCATAGTCATTGCATTCTCTGAAGCAGAGTTTAAATGCTTGGCAGTTTAGTTCAAGCAAGGACCTCGGTGTCTGGTACCTGATCCTGCCAAGTGATCTTCAGAATCTTCCTAAGACAGTTCAGATGAAAGTGATTCAGTTTCCTGGCATGGTGCTGGTAGACTGTCCAGGTTTCACAGGCATACAACAATGAGATCAGCACAAAGGCTCTGCAGACCTTCGGTTTGATATTCTGAGCCTCCCAAACACTGAGCCAGCTCTGGCAATGTGTGTGTCAACCTCATTATCAATGTGTACATCCCTGGAAAGTATATTACCAAGGTAAATGAATTTATCAAAGTCCTTCTTAACATGGTGCCCCAAACTGAACACAATACCTTAGAAGAGGTCTGACCCCTTCCTTTTACAGATAAGAAAATTGAGGCCCAGAGAAGTGACTTCTTCACAATCACATAGCGAGTCAATAACAGAGCTGTGATTTATACTCAGGTCCCTACAACCCCAGTGTCACCACAGGGTAATGGGGATTGGGCAGATCTAGAAGAAGGACTTTGCACATCCAGAGGTCAAAGTGAGGGACCCTAGAGGTCACCTGGGGAGCCAAGGAGAGCAGGCCAAGAGGTGAGAAAGGGAAGGTAGAAGGGTGCCACAGACATCAATTCTCCCCAATCCTGATGGCTGCAACCACAGAACTCAAAGGCATCTTTGGCGTTCCATGCCATAGGCTGCCAAGGCCTGATTCAACCTGTCACTGAATCAAAGAGAATCTGTGAGCTTAAACAAAGAGCCAAGCCGTGAAGAAGAATCCAGGGGTCCTGGGACAGATTAGGGAGTAGCAATTAGAGAAATGTATATGACCATTTCTGCTGAACTAGGAAACCAGAGGGCCCTTGTGGGAATCTGGGGTGGGCTTGTTGCCAGCTACTTGGCAGTGGAGCTACAATTAAATCCAATGGCTCCCATGCCCCTTGTTGAGTCAGCCCTGGGAGCTCATGAGCACACCTGTTCCCATGGATGACTTTGGGAATCTGGGAAAAGACAGGAGGGGTTGAACTGAGGATGTAGATCCCTGTTGGTGCCCACTTCAGAGGGGACGGGGAATGATGATAATGGTGCTAATGATGATGTTGTGTAATGTTTTAAGATTTACAAAATGCCTTCCCACAACATACTGTCGGGTAGGTAGGGCAAGAATTGTTCTCAAGTATAGGTGAGAAATCTGAAAAGAGCAAATCTAGCAAAAGGGAATTGGGTTGAATAAATTCATGCACTAGCATAGAGGTCTTTTACAGAAGAGCTTCCACTGAAGGCCCCTCCATGCTGATGACCACGATGAGTGGGGGAGTTGGATGCTAACTATACTGATGTTAGAAGGAGGAGGCCTTGGTTTTGGGGCACTAGAGTCAGCCAGCTGGGAATCTCCACCCCGGGGTCAATGGGGAAATTGGAAAACAGGAGGGAGAAGAGGGACACCCAGCTGAGACTGGGTGGGACAATGGAAAGAGCACTGGTAAGTAAGTCAGGATACCTCCTTCAGGAAAACAGGAAATTCTCTGCCATTCAAAGCCTTCATGACCCAACCTCTTCCTACCTTTCCAGTCTTCTTATACCTAGCTCCTGTCCACAAACTCTGAGATGCAATGATTCTTTGCTATTGACATTCAATCTCCTGATTCCAGTTATTTTCCCTGGCTGTCCCTCATGCCTGGAACTCTCTTTCTTGTCATCTCTACATCCTGGATTTCTTCAAGTCCCAGTTAAAACCCTACCTCCTGAGAGAACCCTTTACCACTCCTCTGGATCTATGTAACTGAAATGCAGCTATTTGCATGTTTTCTGTCTAAATAGCCTAAGCTCTTTGAGAGCAGAAACCAGCTTTGTTTGTTTGGGGGTTTTTTGCCCTTCTTTGTATCTTCAGAGCTTGGTACAGTGCCTGACAGGTAGTAGATATGCTTTATTTGACCTCACAGCTTAGGGTAAAGCAAAAACCTGGGCTCAAGAATTTCTAGAAAATTAGAACTTAGGAAGGTGATGCCATCAAGAACTTTATTATTATATGGTACAGCAAGCAGGCAAACCAAAGCATACATACATCACACAGCAATTTAAGCAGACAGAAGTTTGTCCTCACCAATTCAAGAAACTACCTAGTACAGGGGGAGAGAGATGTGTCAGAGAAGAAATATGCTCAAAGTTGGGTTCAGATGGCAAAATTCTATACTCTGAGAATGACCTTGGCTGAGAAAAGGTAATTGGTGCCAGATATAGGAGGGGAAAATTCCTATTCATAAAGAATAGAGTATTGAATCTGGAGTCAAGAGGACCTGATCAAATGTGATCCCAGAAATTTATTAACTGTGTGACCCTGGGCAAGTTACTTATTCCTGTTTGCCTCAGTTTCCTCACCTGTAAAATGAGTTGGAGAAGGAAATGGCAAATCACTCCAGTATCTCTGCCAAGAAAACCCCAAATGGGTCATGAAGAGCCAGGTATGACTGAACAACAACCAGATTGTAAAGGGATTTGAGTGCCAGAGTTTGAATTTAGCTCTACAAACAAAAGAGAGGTATTATATTCCAAAGGAATATAAATTTTAATCTCTTATATTTTTTGCAAGTTACTTTGTTGGGTCTGGGAACTAGGTTTTTTTTTCTTATTTATTTATTTAAAAAACTGGGGCAATTAACTCTAGTCTCACATAGTTTTTTATTTATGATTTCTTGAAAAATAGCTCTGAAAAAACAGACTTTGTGAGAGCCCATTGAGATTCAAATGGTACTACCTGATTATGCCTTTAAACTTTAGATCAACCTGATTGGCCAATAAAAGGTCCCAGCCCAAGCCTCACTTGTTCATTATTTGGGTTTTGATGGCTTAAAGTGAGCAATTGTTTCTCTTCTGACCAGAAACTCAGAAGGTCTTCCCCTCCCAGACTGATTCTTTTATGAAGACAAACCAGACCATCTTTTGCCTCAATTCTTACCTAGCCTTTAATTACTGAATGAGCTTTGCCTCAGATGAACCAAGACCTGGGAAAGAACTTAGCTTTCTTCAAAAGACCGGCTGTATCCTGGACCACTGCCAGTCATCCTGACTTATGTCTTGCCGCTGGATTTCCAAGACGAGAGGAGAGAGTGAGGCTGATGACTTTGCACAGCCTTAAATCCAATTTACTTGCAAGTCATCAGTCCTCTTCAAGGATGAGCAATGACCACAAACAAACTGAATAAAAAAAAAGGCAAACAAATCCCTGCCTTGTCCTTTAATACCTCACAAGTCTCTTCCCCTCTCTGGGTCTCAGTTTTTTACTTTGTAAAATGAAGGATTTAGACAAGATGGCCTCCAAGGCCCCTTCCAGCTCTACATTGAAGATTCTCCGATCCTTACCTGTCACTGGGACCTTAAGGACTTGGTTAGCCCACTGAGTGGCTCATCTCAACATCTCTATCCTTGGATCTAGGAATCCTCCACCATGTGTCCTTTCTCTGGAGATAATCTGGGTTCCAGCTTTGGTGCCTCTCTGCCTTACCTTGGTAAACTGGATTCCTTTTCTAGGGGCATGAAACCCCAAGAGAGAATGGAAAGGGAGCCCCATGGTAAAGGCCAAAGCTGGGCCAGCCTTGCTCAGAAGTCTCCTTCAATGATGTGATTTCACGATGCCACTATGACAACGAATTCCTCCCTCACTTGTTGAGTGAGACCTGAAATTATATCCTTAGAATGTCATTTCTTTAGCTAGTATTATTAATATAAAAATATGATCATAATTGTTCATGTTTTTATAGCATGTAACGGTTACAAAGCATTTTTCTTCACCACCCTGTGAGTAGGTATAATTATTACACCTCATTTTATTGAAGAGGAAACTGAGGTAGAGAGCTACAGTGATTTGCCTGTGGTCATGCCAGCTAATTGTGTGGGGCTGAGATTCAAACACAGTTCTTTTGACTCTAAGTTCTGTTTTCTGACCACTGTGAAATGTGAATACTTCTGGAAAGGGATTATGCTATGATAATGTTAACAGTCTAAATATTAAACAGTTAAGAGATAAATGTTACTCAGTGTGTATGAGTTTTTGGGATCTTCTGAATCTAAATCCAGTTTTAGAGGTAATGCTCTCCTGTCAACAGTCATTTATCATTCAGTGTGAATGAGTTTTTGGGATCCTCCTGAGAGCAGATTTTGAGAGAAAAGGCCATGATGAGCCTAGGTACCTCAGAAAGAGGGAGGTAAACAGATGTCACTGAAGTGGGGAAAGGGCAGGAAGCTAGAGGTATTGCATGCAAGCTTGGAGCACTTTAGTATTGCTTCAGTGAGCAGAGGGGCCATCTCAGACCATGGAGGCTTCTGGGATAGCCTGGGAACTATTAGTTATGATTAAGACCCCCCAAGCATGTGAGTCCCTTATTGGCAGCTCATCTACCCCAGATCTTTTTTTTTCTTTTTACTGTGCGTCATAAATTATTATACAGCCTTATTTCCATTTTACAGCCTCTTCTGGGCTATCCAGAAGATTTACTTTCTTCTTTGGTTTCTCAAACTTTATCTTGGTTGGCTGATTCTCAAGGAGACTAACCAAGGCTAATCCAGACAGGAGAGCGAAAACAACAGTCAACTGGCTGATAAGCTTTCAAGAGCTCTAATAGTATCAGTCAGTGCCATTGTTATAATTAATAACACAATGCTTAAAGATTTGCAAAGCACTTTGCACATATCAACTCATTTTATCCTCACAACAACCCTAAGAGGTAGGTGCTATTGCTATTCTTATTTTAGAGAGGAAGAAACTGAGGCAGAGAGAGGGTAAGTGACTTGCCCGGGGTCACACAGCTAGTAAATGTCTAAGACAGGGCTTGAACTCAGGTCCTTCTGACTCCTGGTCCAGCATTATATGGAATTCTCTTGGAGAAGAGAAGAGGATGGAGAATTAGAAAACTCAATCTTGTCCTCAAGGAGTTTCAAGTCTAATTGAGTAGTAAGGAGAGACAGACAGAGACAGAGAACAAAGAGAAGAAGAAAGATAGAGAGAAAGAGACAGAGAGAGAGACGGGGGGAGAGAGAGAGATGACAAAGAGAGAGAGGGAGAGACAGAGAGAGGAGGAGGAGAGAGAAAGGGAGTGGAAGCGAGAGGAAAGGAGGGAGGGAGGCAGAAGGAGACACACACAGAGATTGTGTGTGTGTGTGTGTGTCACAATTTATTGTCACAATACCTTTCTAATGTTCTCTCACCCTATTCACCTTACTGCTCCCCTCATAACGAGTTCCAAAATGAAATACTTCCTACCCGCAGAGCTCAGCCAGGACCTTCCCGTTATTGTGCCTTCTGTGTGAAATTCTCTTTTCAGCATATCTGCATGCTCGTAGCTATCGTTTAAAGTCCTCCTCTGCCATCCCTGCCCATCTCTCAAGGCAGAGCTCAAAAGCTTCCCCCCATACAGCCCCCCAAACCCCACAGCTTGAGATTATTCTTCCTTCCATGAGCCTCTTGACTCACAGTCCTTTTTTTATGCCTCTCTTCTGTATTTTGGGGAAGATTCGTTGTATTTATCTAGAAAGGACTTCAAAGATCAGACTGTCTCATTTTACAGAGGAGGAAACTGAGGTCCAGAGTGGTTACGTGATTTGCCTGAGATTGCATAGGGAGTAAGTAACAGGGCCAGCATTTGAATGTGAGTTCTTTGCCACTCGGTTCTCTTTCTGCTGCATCTTTCGGCCTCCTCACTTCACTTTCTTCATGTTCTATTTTTATGATAGTTATTTGTGTACTTGTCACATCCATCATGATCCAGCCTGGCCACTACAGGAGAGGTAAGGCAGGCACTTCAAGTCACTGTCACCTCCTTCCATAGATGAGTTATGGGGAGAGAAACATGAGTGAAGGGGACCGGGAGGGAGGAGAGTTGAGAATCACCAAGTCCAAGCTAAGGTCTTTTGCTGGGTTTTAATCCATACGCTGAAAGAAAGGAGCTATGAGTGCAATGTACCTTGAACTAGAATTACCAACCAAGTTGCCAGACTAGAGTTAAGCAATCACAGGAGGTGAAAGAATCAGACTGGAATTCTGGGGAGTAGAAGCAGCAGGGAAGATAATTGCTTTAGGATTGCTAAAACTGTTTTTTAAGTCTGCCTTGGCTACGTGCTACAATGGATAGAATGCCAGACCTGAAGTCAGAAACATTCATCTTCCTGAGTTAAAATTCAGCCTCATATACTTATTAGCTGTAGGACCTTGGGCAAGTCATTTAACCCAATTTGCCTCAGTTTCCTCATCTGTAAAATGAACTGGAGAAGGAAATGGCAGACCACTCTAGTAACTTTTGCCAAGAAATCTCCAAATGGGTTATGAAGATTGGGAGGGACTGGTAAATGACTGAGCAACAGCAACAGCAGGCAATGTGAACCTCAGCTGGTACACTACCTCCTCTGGGCTCGCTCTTCCAATTCTCACTCACACTAGCAGACTGCGTCCCTGGCTGTCTGTCATTCCCCCATGGTTCTGGGTTTCCCGGCCCGCGGGACAAGAACGGGGACCTGGAGGACGAAAAGAGGGGGCAGGGGACAGGAGACGCAGAGAATGGAGACAAGACAGGCTTTCTGATCAAGTCTCGTTTATTGAAGGGCAGAGTAGCAGTAATTATAGTCGTATTAGAGGAAGGAGGGGGTTTCCAGAGGGCAGAAGCAAGGAGGGGCCGTAAAGGTTAAGATAACCGGGGAAAGATTAAGATAACCGAGGAATGTTCCAAATCCGGGGTGGCATGTCGCAAGGCTGTTTGTTTGCTGCGATGGGGTAGTCCAGATAGCTTTTGGCTTCCCACACTGGGGATAACACTGATGGATTAGAAGTACCGAATACTAGTTCCTGAGCCTTCCACTGAGTATGATCCCCATTATCAGTCAACCAATTGATGTCAGTGACATTTTACAAAATGGTATTTACTGAAAAGGAATTTTAAGAATGATAGGTATAACACAATCCTTTCAAGTCAGGAGCATATTCTCTCCTTGAACACACATGATTACCTGGAGAGAGTAAACTCAGACTTAAAATACAATGATAGTGAAATACATATGTAGAAAGCATGTGTAGTTTGCCCTTCATGGAGTTTTCATCAAGTTCCATTGAGTGCTGTTCTCTTGGTCTTTTTAATTAGTCACATCCTACTCTTTGTGACCCAATTTGGGGTTTTCTTACAAAGATACTGAAGTAATTTACCATTTTTTTTCTCCAACTCATTTTACAGATGAGGAAACTTAGGCAAACAGAGTTAAGTGACTTGCCCAGGGCCACACAGGTAGGAAGTAATCTAAGGTCAGATTTGAGCTCAGGTCATCTTGATTCCAGGGCTGGCACTCTGCACTGTGCCACCTGGCCTCCAAGGCTCAATACTTTTCTAGAGTGATGATGGTCATGATACTTGAAGGTGCTGTGGTCCTCTGGTAACATTCTTTTTTTATGATTTATTTTACTTTTTAAATTTTGTTTTTTTCTCAATCAAAAAACAATCTGCCTTCTCTCTCTCTCCTACCCCCTTCCACTTCCAGTGAAAAAGAAAAAAACAAGAACCTTTTCACAAACTTATAGCCAAACATGAGAAGTTCTTTAAATTGGCCACATGTCTCAATCTGCAGTTCATCACTATTAAAAAAAAAATCAGGAGGTGAGTAGCATGTTTTATTGAGTCCTCCAGACTGAGATGTCAAACCTATGACCTATATGCTACACTGTGACCTACAACACTTCACTGCCAAACCAAATTAAAATGTAATTGAGAAATATTTAACAAAATAAATAAAAATACAATTTGACATAAAGAGTGTGGTTTTTAAAGTCAATATGTGGATCTCAGAGCTCTTTATCATGGTTTAGTGACTTCTGTTTCTTTTTCAATTTGCCACCACTGTTCTGACCTCAAGGTTGGTCATTAAATTGAGCAGAGTTCCTTAGTCTTTCAAGATTTTTTGTCTTACAATATTGTTGTCATTGTGTAAGTTCTCCTGGTTCTGCTCACTTCACTTTTCATCAGTTCACACAAAGCTTCCCAGCTTTCTCAGAAACCTTTCTTTTCATTATTTCTTACAGCACAATAGTATTCCATCATAGCTATATACTATAACTTGTCCAACTGGTCATCAGTTGATGGGTACCTTTGAGTTTCCAGTTCTTTGCCACCTCAAAAAAGTTGCTATGAATTTGTATATTCTTAGAGTTTATTTTAATTACTCTCTAATCCCTCCCTTAATTCACCCTCTTATTTCCCTCTTTCACTTCTATTTCCCTGTAATTATGTAAGGTTTATTCTTCCTTCATTTGACTAAGGCAGATAAATGAGATTCAAGGGTCACCCACTCTTTCACACTTTCCTCTTTATTTGTATAAATTTCTACCTAGACTATGTGAGATAATTTTCCTCATTCTTTCTCTCTCATTATCTCCTTAGTGTATTCCTCTTTCCCTCTCTTTCTATTCTTTACATCAAAACATAACCGAACTACTACCAAACCCTCTGTCTAATCAGTTTCCTTTTGTCACCCTTGATGTTGATAGGGTTCTGAGTGGACATGTGTATCCGCTCCTCATAGTAGAATGTAAATGGTTTCTTCTTACTTAGCCTCTTATGATGATTCACCCCTGTTTACCCTTTTTATGTTTTCCATGACTATTCTGTTTACACTTCAAAGTTTCTGTGCAGCTTTGATCTTTTCATCAGGAATACTTAGACACCTTCTATTTCATTAAAGATTCATTTTTTGCCCTCTAAGATCATACTTTTGCTGGACAAATTATTCTTGGTTGCAAGTCTATGTGTTTTTGGAACATACTATTCCAAGCTCACTGATCCTTTGAAGTGGTGGCTGCTAAATTATATATAATTTTGACCATAGCTCTTCAGGACTGAAATTCTTCTTTCTTTTTGGCTGCTTGCAACAATTTTTCTTTGACTTGAAAGTTCTTCATTTGGGCTATTATGTTTCTGGGAATTTTCATTTTGGAGTTTCTTTCAACAGGTGACTATTAGGTTTTTTTCCTATTTCCATTTTGCCCTCTGGTTCAAAGAAATCTAGTCCATTTTCTTTTATGATTTCTTGAAATGTAATGTCTAAGCTCTTTTTAAAAATTATTGTGGCTTTAAGATTCTCTAATGCTCCTTAAATTTTCCTTCTCAACCTGTTTTCCAAGTCAGTTGTTTTTGCCAATGAGATATCTTATATTTTCCTTGATTTTTTCAGTCTTTTAATTTTATTTTTTATATTTCTTGTTGTCTCATGGAGTCATTATTTTCTATTTACTCCATTCTAATTTTCAAGAAGGTCGTTTTTTGAGTAAGGTTTTGTACTTATTGAGCCAAACTGTTAACTCTCTTTCCTATTCTTTCTTCTATAACTTATTTCTTTACTTTTTTTTCTCTAGTACTTTCATAAAAATATTTTAAACTCTTTAAAAATATTCTTGCTTCATTTCTTTCAGGAGTTTTAGATAAACTTATGTTCAGACTATGTTATTTGAGGTTTTACTTGTAGCTGTTTTGGAGTCATTCTCTTTTTTGGGGTTTGTCTTTATCATGGTAATAGCTTTTATAGTGGGATTTGCTTGTTTGTTCATTCTTTCAGTTTGTTTCCTGACTTTGGATTTTATATTAGAGTCAGACTTTGTGTACTTTTGGAGGGAATGTCTGGATTGATCTGAGAACTAAGTTGCTGCTGCAGCTTTCTTGGAGATATTGAGTGTTATGTTATTCTGGGTTTGCAGGCAGCTCTTGCTAGGGACCTGTAAGCTTTGCAGTACTAGGTACCAAAATGGTCTGATCCAAAAAGGCAAAGTCTAATTTCTGCCTTTTTGGTCTTAGTTCCACAAGTTCCTGACATGGAGTTGGATCTGAGTAACACACTTGTGGACTTGTCTCTTGTTGCAGTTCCCGTACACTGCTGTTGGACTCAGCTACTATGAGCCAGCTGGAAAGCTCTTTTGGTTTAGAGCAAAAGAACTGTAGACTTCCTTTGGTCTAAGATTCCTGCTCTGGTTATTCCACTGTAGGCCTCAGAGTGAGTTAAAAGCTGGAAGTGTGACCCCCCCCCCCCCACTCTGCTCCTGGGGTCAGAGTCACACATTTCCTACTTTCTTCTGTATTTGCTCATTGCTTTAGTATATAGCCTAGGGCCCATGACCCCTCTTTATCTGAACCCAGATTCCCTCCCATAGGCAGGATCTGTGATCCCTGCCCTGGATCTGTGACCTGGAATTGAGTAGTAAGCAACCAAGTTGTCATTTGGTTCCTATTTATGCACCTTATACAAAGTTAGGCCCCTCTCTTTTGGATTTGAGAGCTCTTCTTTACACAATGTGCAGACTCCCCCTGCATCAAATACTTTGGGTGACTGTTCTTAGATAGATCTTTACACCAGTGACTATATACCAATCTGTCTGTTTCTCTGTGCTGATCTGTGCTGGAAAAATGACTCAGTGTGATTTTTTTTTCCATTTCCTAGTCAGGACTTGATCTGGTACATTTTCTAGATGGGTTTGATGAAGTTGTGAAGTAGAGCATGACTGTAATTTTTCGTACTGCTCCACCGTCTTGGCCCTGTCTCTTGGTGGCTATCTATCCACATCTGTCTACGGGTGCTTTCTCTGTTTTTGGCCTCAGTTGTTCTGGCAGATTCTGCTACAACTTCCAGTTATCAATGGGATTTGTGGCAGTTTTGACAAATCCTCAAGATTTCCTGAACTTGTAAGATTACCACATGGACTATTACCATTATGTAATACTCTTTTGCCTATGATCAAGAAAAAAGATATATTTAAGAAATAGAGACTCCATATGCTCACACACATGTTGTCTAGATGGGGGATTGGGCAGCCACCCTTCTCCTCCCCATCCCTGTAGCAGCTCATAGCAATTCTGCTTTACTCACTGTCAGGAAGGAGAAGAGATAGAAACATCAGTCACTCCTTTTGTATTCTAACTCAGTTGTGGCTCAGCAGCTCTTGAGTCATTAATTCTTAGTTTATTAGTTCCTAGCTCATTAGTTCACTGCATCCAATTAGAACTTTTTTCATCATCACATTATACTAAACCCATCATGGTTGGAAATCAGCTCCCCAAAGTTCCACATATTGGATTAGAACCAGGCAGGGAATCTCTGTGTATGCTCTGTATAACCCATGAAGAGGAGAAAATCTGGGCCTAGTAAGAACTGGATCCTTATTAGACTCTATCACACTTCTGTGGCAGCCCTTAAAAATCATTTGTCCACCTCTTATTCGCTGCACAAAAAGAAGGACTGATCCTTATTTCTCTTTGCACTTTTCCCTGCATCAAACAGAAGGAAAGTTTTACACATAGTAAATACTTAGTAAAAATGTTGCTGAACTGAACTGAATTGATCTTGTAATGTTTGTTCTCTGATTGTAGGAGTGTTCCAATGGAAAGGTATCATTTCCTCCTAGTCACCAAACCTAGCAATCAAGTGAATAGGGATACTGGATTATGACTATGAGAACCAGATAGGCCAGACCTTCTCCAAAGATGAGTGGCTGAATTTCAGAGGATTTGGAGCATATTGGAATCATTTTTAATCCAAGATATAAAGCAGTTTCCTCATTTACAGGAAGCAATGGAGGCTGCTAGACTATAAAATCTTAAGTCTATATAATGCTTGTTTTGGTGGAAATGCTTGTTTTTACAAATCAAAAATAATGAACAGGCAAAGGAGTTTAAATCATTCTCAACAGCTTTTTAAAAGAATATTTTTCTCCTGAACTTTTTGTGAATCTCAGGTCATCAATTAAAGTGGGGGAAAGAGGAACTCTGGTATATTCTCTTGCCTCTCATTATTCAAATAAACTACAATCTTCTTCTCAACACAATTCTCTGGTAAGTTTGTCAATTGCCATTTCCTCTGACAATTCATTTTGATGGAATGACTTTGGTCCTGATCCATACTATGAAAAAAGAGAGTCTGCAGCCTGAATATATAAAGGGGAAGGCTGTGGATCAGGATCAGTAAGACAATGACAAAATGGTCACTCACATTTATATGCCACTTTAAAAATGATAAAATGCTTTTATTACAAAAACCAATAAGAGGGTGAGGCAGTAGGGAATAGTGGTAGGAGGGCTAAATGGAGCCATGAGAATCTAAATTAATTTCCTGCCTCTAATCCCTCCAGGCTAGGTGACCTTTGGAAAGCCACTTAACCTCTGAGCCCAGGCAATTTTGTAAAACATTATTTAATATTTTATTTTTTATCAATTACATGTAAAAACAATTTTAATATTCTTTTTTTGTCCTTCAAATTCTGAGTTCCAAATTCTTTCCCTCTCTCCCCCTCTTACATAAGAAGGCAAGCAATTTGACATAGGTTATACATGTATAGTCATGCAAAACACATTTCTATTTAAGTCATTCTGTGAAAGAAAACACAGATGAAAAAACTCAAGAAAAATAAAGTAAAGAAAAAGTATCTTTGATTTGCATTCAGGTTCTACCAGTTCATTCTGTGGAGATGAACAGCACCTTTCATCATGAGTCCTATAGAATTGTCTTGGATCACTGTATTATGGACTAGCTAAGTTATTCATAGTAGATCATAATATAATATTGCTGTTACTGTGTATAATATTCTCTTGGTTATGCTCATTTCACTTTGCATCTGTACATGTAAATCTTCCCATGTTTTTCTAAGAGCATTCTGTTCATCATGTATTAAAACACAATACTATTCCATCACAATCATATACAACAACATATATGTCAATTCCCCAATTGATGGACATCCCTTCAATTTCCAATTCTTTGCCACTAAAAGAACTGCTATAAATATTTTGGTATGCATAAGTCCTTTTCCTTTTTGTTTTTTGTTTTTTTATCTGTTTGGAATAGAGACCTAGTAGTGATAATTCTGAGTTAAAGGGGAGGCACAGTTTTGTAGCCCTTGGGCATAGTTCCAAATTCTCTCCAGAATGGTTGAATACAACTTCGTCGATAGTACATTAGTGTTTTAATTTTCCTACATCCCCTCCAACCTTTGTCATTTTCCTTTTCTGTCATGTTAGCCAATCTGATAGTTATGAGGTAGTCGGAAAGTCAGTATAGCTCAGAGTCATTTTAATTTGCATTTCTCTCATCAATAGTAATTTAGAGCATTTTTTATATGATTTTATATGACTTTCATTACTTTGTCTGAAAACTCCCTGTTTATATTCTTTGGCCATTTAGCAATTGAGGAATGGCTCTTTTTTCTATACATTTGCCTCAATTTTCCATATGTTTGAGAAATGAAGTCTTTATCAGAGAAACTCAACAAAAATTTTGTTTCACAGTAATGACAACTATGTATTTCCCTCCATTCTATTTTCCTCCAGTTTATTCTACTCTCTCTCCTTTTACTATGTCCATATTTAAAAGTTTTGCTTCTGATTTTTACCTTCCCCAAACTGCCTTCTCTTTAATCAGCTCTCCCCCTTTATCCCCCACCTTATCCCCTTCCCTTCCTACTTTCCTGTATGGTAAGATAGATTTCTACATCTGAGTGTATATGTTATTCCCTCTTTGAGCCAATTCTGATGAGAGAAAGGTTCATGTTCTCCCCTCCCCATTTCCCTCATTCCCCCCTCCACTGTAAAATCTCTTTCAGGCTTCTTTTATGTAAGATAATTTATACCATTGTACCTCTCCCTTTCCCTTTCTCTCAGTGCGTTCTTCTCTCTCATCTCTTAATTTTATCTTTTTAGATAATCATACCATCACATTCAACTCACATCGCTGCTTTCTGTCTGTGTATACTTCTTATAACTGCTCTAATAATGAGAAAGTTTTTAGGAGTTATAAATATCATTTTCCTATGTATGAATATAAATAGTTTAATCTTATCAGATCTCTTATTTCTCTTTCCTTTTATAGTTTTGTGCTTCTTTTGAATGTTATATGTTTAAGTAAAATTTTCTATTCAGCTCTGGTCTTTTCATCAGAAATGATTGAAAGTCCTCTATTTCATTGAATGGCCTTCACCCTTCCTCTCCCCCCCACACTCCCACCACTCTGAAGTAGTATATTCAGTTTTGCTGTGTAGGTGGTTCTTGATTATAATCTTAGCTCTTTTGCCCTCTGGAATATCATATTTCAAGCCCTCTGATCATTTAATGTAAAAGCTGCTAAAACTTGTGTTACTCTGACTGTGGCTCCATGATATTTGAATTGCTTCTTTTTTGGCTGCTTGTATTATTTTTTCTGGATCTAAGGCATCTGAAATATGGCTATAATATTCCTTGGAGCTTTCATTTGGGGATTGCTTTCAGGAGGTGATTGGTGGAGTCCTTCAATTTCTATTTTACCCTCTGGTTCTAGAATATCTGGGTAGTTTTCCTTGATAATTTCTTGAAACGTGTAGGCATTTCTTTTTTTTTTTTTAAATCATGACTTTCAGGTAGTCCAATAGTTTTTAAATGATCTCTCCTGGATTCACTTGTTTTTCCAATGAGATATTTTACATTTTCTATTTTTTCATTCTTTTAACTTTGTTCGATTATTTCTTGATGTCTCATAAAGTCATTAACTTCCACTTGCTCAATTCTGACTTTTAAGGAATTATCTTCGTTGAGCTTTTGTACCTCCTTTTCTATTTAGTCAATTCTACTTTTTAAAGAGTTCTTCTTTTCAATGAATTTTTGTATATCTTTTTCCATTTGACCAATTTTGCTTTCTAAGTTGTTCTTCTCCTCACTGGATTTTTGTGCTTCTTTTACCATTTGGTCTAGTCTGGTTTTAAGGTGTTATTTTCTTCAGTATTTTTTTGGGTCTCCTTTACCAAGTTGTTGACTTTTTTCTCATTGTTTTCTTACATCAGTCTCATTTCTCTTCCCATTTTTCCTTGACATCTTATACTTGATTTTTAAAAATCTTTTTTGAGCTCTTCCATGATCTGAGACCAATTTTTCTTGGAGGTTTTGGATGTTGAAGCTTTGACTTTGTTGTCTTTTTCTGAGAATGTGTTTTGGTCTTGTCACCATTGTAATTTTCTATGGTTAGAATTTTTTTCTGTTGTTTATTCCCAGCCTATTTCTTGCCTTTTAACTGTATGCTAAAGTGAGGTTCTGCTTCCCCATTGGAGAGGGCCCTATCCCAAACTTCAGGATTTTTGTGCAGCTGTTTTCAGAGGTAATTCTGAGGACCCGTAGATTTTTGGTTCTTCCAAGGTGCTATGATCTAGGGAGGAATGTGTTTATTATTCTTCTGCGTTGTGGTTTGTAAGCAACCACAAGCATCCTTTTCAACCTTGGAGCTGTGCCTAGGGTTCCTTCTCCCCTGTGGCCACAATATCTGGTGTGCACTGGGACTAAGATTCTGGATTGCAACTCTCATCTAAGTACAAGCAATGCAACAGAGTCGTGCATTTGGTGCCAGCAAAGGAATCCCTAAAAATATTTTTCTGACCTGTTGTCTGATCTCCTTACTATCTGTCGGCTGAGGGGTCTAAAAACTACCACTGCTACCACTGATTCAGTCTCCCCAAGGCCTGATCTTGATTTGCTGGGGCCCAGTCTGTACTGACTTAGTCTTTACTGACCTGCATTCTTCTCTCACCCTCTTGCAATAGACCTTCTCGTCGATCTTCTAAGCTCTCTTGGATTGGAAAATAGTTTCATTCCATCTTTTGGTGGGTTCTATCATTCTAGAATTTGTTTAGAGTCATTATTTAAAGGTGTTTGAATGGATTTGGGGGAGAGTTCAGGAAAGTCCCTGCTTTTACTCTGCCATCTTGGCTCTGCCCCTTGAAACTTTTTAGTAGTATAAATTGCCCAACAGATGCTGAACTGTATCAGTAGAGGGAGTTTCCTTCACCAAAGGCCTCATAGATCCAGAGGACAACTTCCTTTCTCATCCTACCCTGTAAGGTAAGCAAAGCAAGTAAGTATCATTATCTTTATTTTACAAATAAGGAAATAGAGGTTTTGACGACATCATTGAGGCAGGTGGACACTGGACTCTTGGTAGGACTTCAAGCCAGGCCCACTTGACTCTAATTCCAGTGTTTTCCCACTATTCCCACAATCCTAGTTGTACTCTGGAGTCAGGGAATAGAGACCCATAACTCATCCTCAAAGCATACACCTGGGACAATAGCTAACCTGTGGCAAAACCACCCAAGGCCCTTTTGTTTTGATTTTCAGACATACCATGAGGGGAAGGGGACAGGGGAGATGGAATCAATATTTATTAAGTTCCTACTCTATGCCAGTTCAGTTGGTTTTTTGTTGTTTTTTTTTTCAGTTTTGTCTGATTCTTTGTGACATCATTTAGGGTATTCTTGGCAAAGATATTAGAGTGATTTGCCATTACTTCTCCAGCTCATTTTACAGATGAGAAACTGAGGCACACAGGGTTAAATGACTTGCCCAGCATCTCACATCTAGAAAATGTCTGAGATCAGATTTGAACTCAGGAAGATTGAGTCTTCCTGACTCCAGGCCCAGTACTCTACCCATTGAGCCACCTAGCCATCCAACAATCTCCTAGGGAAGATTAAACCTGGACTCAGTCAAAGGGTTGCACTTGAGGACCTGGAAGACCACAAGTATCCTCAAGGCCACAGGTTCCTCACCCCTGATCTAGTCCAATTTTCTCATCTGATAGATGAGAAATCTAAGGGCCATAGAGGTTAAATCATTTATCCAAATCCAAACAGCTAAGAAATCATCATGCCAGGATTTGAACTCAGGTTCACTGACTAATTACCTCTCCCTTTCCTTGTACCAGGCTGCCTCTGAAAAGCTCCTGAATCATCTAAAAAAGATTAAATGAGGCTCAACATATGGTGCTTGTATTTCACTGCATTCCAAATCTTTGAAAACTGGGCAATCTCTCCTCAACATAATACTACTAATACATTTGTATAGCACTTCATCCCTTTAGAAAAGGTTTTCTGAATATTGTACCATTGAATAAAGCTGATTCTCATTTAACTAAATAAATCCATTAACCTCGAATAGCTTATTCCCCAACCACTCTGGATAAATGGGAGTTTACTGGAGATCAGTAGTGTATCTGAAGCCCCCTTCCCCATGTCCATGGACTCAGGTGTTGCCATGGAGAAGAGTGCTTTTGGAAGATATGGGAGCTTTCTGGGCCATCTACAACTCACAGGCAGAACTCAGATGCTTGCCCCCAGTGCAGTTGAGCAGAATGTGCTCTTTGGCTAGCTGGTTCTACATGCAGCTACTTGCCCAGTTCCATGCTGTCCCCCTATGAACCAGCAAATCTCCCAGCTTGCTTCATCTTCTGTGGAATCTTGGTTCTGAGTCTCCCATTGGCCTTGGTCACTGCTTTTCCTCTCAGGATTCAGTTACTAGGTCCTTCAGTTTGTCTTGTTTGCATTGAGATTTTAGCCCTTATATTTGCATTAACTGTTAGACTACAGCTCTTTGTACCCTATCCTGTTTCCCAGTCAATACTATGGCCCCTACTGAGAGAAATGATTATTATATGAATAACCAATTATTAAATGAGATTAAAGTTTTTTTCTATTTCTTCATTCAAAGTCCAATCTCTTAAGGACATTACTGACCTTGACTCAAAATTTACCCCATCTAGACCATTTTATTTAGGTGAAATTCTTACTCTACCCTACTAGAAAACCTTACAAAGAGAATCTAATCTGGGCCTTTTCTACTCAGACAGCTTGGGTGAGGGTAGATCCCTTTGTCTAGATCACCAAGGCTGGAAATGGTCTGGGCAGAGGCATGAGAGTAATGTAATCAAAGCCACAATCCCCTGGGCCCTTATTAGATTAGGCTACCTCTCATAATAATATTCATTCTCTTATTAATTGTTAACCAATCAGAGTTAAATTCTGCCTGTTGGGAACACCAACTCTTCCAAAGGTATATAAGCATCAAGAGACCTCCATGAGGGGTCTTTGGTTTATGAGGGAAAGCCAATGACCATCCTTTTATTAATTATTTGCTAGCCATAATTAACAAAATTACTACAGTCCAACTTTTCATTCATCACACTACTCAGTTGTAGCCCTTCAAGGGACCCAATGGTACAAGTCTTGCCCAATTAGTACTATACCTTGTTCTGATGAAATATTTAAATTATCTTCCACTAATGTCTCTGGCATTCTCCTGAGGTTTGGACTGATATCTTTCTTTGGAGCTCAGGGAAAGAAAAAAACAGGAACTGGGAATAAGAACATCAGACCATACCTCATAGAGCTAGAAACCATCCAATCCAAGCTGCTCATTTTACAAACAAGGAAACTCAGGCCTGGGGAGGTGAATTGCCTTGTCCAATGCCACAGAAATAAATAGTAAAGTTAGGACTTGAATCCAGCTCCTCTGACTTAAGGATCTAGTGCTCGTTTGGGAGAAAGATTCAGGGGGGAAGAACCAGTTTTAAAAGAAAGTGTCTATAAACGATATATAAAAGTTATCTCTCAGCTATTATTATTTTAAGAAGTTAGAGTCTTTGACAGTAAGTTTTTCAGACTGGTAAATTTCTTGCTAAGGATTGGAATTTATCAAATGTCACTACAGAGGGTGATATTTTACCCTTTATCATTAGAAACAAGAGGGGGAAAGGAGGAAAGGAAGCAAGCATTTACAAAATGCCTCCTATGCGCCAGACACTGTACTAAGGCCTTGACAAATATTATTTATTTGATTCTCACATCAGCCTTGGGAGGTAAATACTATTATTACCCATATTTTACCCATGAGAAACTGAGACAAACGGAAGTTATGTGACTTGCCCAGGATCGCAGAGCTAGTAAATGTCTGAGGCTGGATATGAACTCAGGTCCAGCACTCTACCCACGGCATCATCTAGGTGATTTCAGAATTAGGAAACCTGGATCCAAATTCCAACTCTGTTATTTGCTTGACTTTGGACAAGCTGCAGCCTCTCTGGGCCTCAGTTTTTTCATTTGAAAAATAACTGGACTCAATGATTTTTTTTAAAGTCCTTTCCAGTTCCAAATCTATAATTCTACAGATAGGACTGAAGGGATCTAAGGAGAAATCCCCTGACCAGCAGACAATGATCCATAAAGGACAAAAACTCAAGTGAATCTGTAATGGTCTTTGCTTCCTTCTCACTCATCCGTATCCCATGACACCTATGTAAATAGCCAGAGAATCTGGTCCTGCGAGCAGAGCTAGAAGGGCTAGCTTTGAAAATGTAGTACAGTAAGGTGAATGAAATGTGTGCTCTATGCAAATAAAATATTTAATAATGAGGAAGACAAATATCTTTTGACTATCCCTGTTTTCTCTGTCTTCCTTGGTACCATCTCAGCCTCCCAATGTCCCTGAAATGTCCTTGCATTTCCATCTTGGACTCCAGGATACTTAACCTCTCTCCACCCTGCCCCAAATGCAGAAAGGAACCCAGAAAGAGCAGTGGACTTGTAATCTGAAGACTTGGGTTTCCATGTGCCATCTTCCACTTGACTTTGGTATCACACAATCTCCTATTCTTAGGGCAATAAAAGTAGTTACCATTTTAAAGCAGCACCTTATGCAGTATTGCTATAGCCTACTGGTAAGTCTGCCTTCCTCAGGTCTCTCCCCACTCCAAGCCATCCTCTACTCTGCTGCCAACTCTAAACTGTAGACCAACCACATAAATCCCCTAGTCAACAAGCTTCTTATTACCTCTAGGATCAAATATAAAATCTGTCTTTTAAAAAGCTTTTTAATCTGCCTCCTTGCCTTCTTTTCCAGTCTTATTATACTTTATCCTCTTCTACTTACCATATGAGGGTGACTAGGTGGCACAGTGGATAGAATAGTGGGCTTGGAGTCAGGAAGATTCAACTTCATGAGTTTAAATCCAGTCTCAGACACTTCCTATCTGTGCGACCCTGGGCAAGTCACTTAACCTTGTTTACTTCAGTTTCCTCATCTATAAAATGAACTGGAAGAAGGAAATGGCAAACCAGTCTAGTATCTTTGCTAAGAAAACCCCAAATGAGGTCATGAAGAGACCAACATGACTGAAATGACCGAACATCAACAAGTGAACATATGATCCAGTAACCCCAGCCTCCTTGCTGCTCCTGGTCCCAAGCCCAGTGCTCTGTTCGCCATGCCACCTAGTCACCCTCATATACTAAGTAGAAGGGAATAAACTAGAAGGGAATAAAGCAGGGAATAATGAGACTAGAAAGGTAGGAGAGGACTCTTTCTGAGTCTCTGCATGTGGCCTTATCCACCATGTTCCTTTCTCTTTTCTATCATATTTTCTTTTCTTTCAAATTTCCTGCTCTTTCCAGGCCTCAGTTTCCTCATTTTTAAAATGAAAAAGTTGGACTGGATGAAGTCTGAGGTCCTGCTCTATTCTGTCCCCTAGACCTGAGTCACAAAGGAGAGTTGCGGATATTCTATGAAAAGCCATGGGCCTTTAGTATGCACAAGGAATATGTGACTTTAGATAGTCTTGGAACACAGACTGGAAAGGTTGAGGGCCACAAGGGAAGGGCATTAGGCAACACCTGTACCCTCCCCACCTCCAAATGAGCCAGTTCCTGATACCTCCAAATAGGGATAGAGAAGGAAAGGGATATAAGTTGCCAGAACCCTGGTTGAACAGTCCAAGGGCCAAGGCAAGGACAGGGAGTTAAAGGATAACAGATCTAAAGCTGGAAAGGCCCATAAAGGTCGCTTAGATCAACCCACACATTTCACAAATGAAGAAACAGAGGGATAGGAAAGTTAAATGACTTGTCCAAGGTCATACAGGTAATTATTACAGGCAGGATTTGAACTTTGGTCTTCTGACTCTGTGGGCAGCTAGGTGTTGCAACAGATGGATAGTGCCAGGTCTAGAAAGATTTGATTTCAAATCTGATCTCAGATACTTACTAGCTGTGTGACCTTGGGCAAGTCACTTTACCTTGTTTGCCTCAGTTTCCTCATCTGTACAATGAGCCAGAGGAATAGTAAATCACTCCAGTATCTTTGCCAAAAAAAAAAAATAACCCAAATGTGGTCACAAAGAGTCAGACTTGACTAACCAATACCAACCTCTGACTCCAAAGCCAATGTTCTTTTTCACCGACTATAAATCTTCCATCAGATGCTTATCAGCTGTGTGACCTGAGCAAAATTACTTAGCCTCTCCTTGTCTCACTTTTCTCATCTGTGAAAGGAATGTGTGTGTGTGTGTGTGTGTGTGTATGTGTATGTGAGTATTATTCATAGGATATCCCCAGCAATCACAGCATTTTTATACTAAGCTGTCCCTCCTCTCCCAGGTTGGATGGGGCCTGTTCCTACGTCCTACACATTCTATGGATAGGGAGACTCAGGTTGGAGTTTTTATAGGAGAGTTCCTCCTTGTCCAATTGTCTGGTGCATTAGGAAACATCATGGAAAGTTTGTAGCATGGAACACTTCTCTAGGCATTGAGAATTCCTGAAAGGAAAGGGTGACCAGGAAAGAGAAGGGAAAGGGGGTGAGGAATGGGAGTCTTGGACAGATAGATAGTTATAAGAAAGGCCAGGCCCCCAAATCCCCCAGAGGCTTCAATTCCATTTCATTCACATATGATCCTAGGAAAAAACTGATGGAGTTTGAATGCAAATCAAAGCATGTTATTTTTCACTTTTTTTGTGGCTTTTTATTTTTTTGGTCTGTGTTTTTTTTTTTTTACAACATGGCTAATATGGAAATATGGTTCTCACGATTGCATATGTATGACCTATATCAAATTGATTACCATTTCAGGGGAGGGGAGAGGAGGGAGAGAATTTGGAATTAAAATTGTTTTAAATGAATGTCAAAAATTGTTTTTACATGTAACTGGGGAAAAATAAAATATTCAAAACAAACAAAATACATATGATCCTGGGCTACTTTTTCCCATGATTCTACATCCTGAAAGTTCTCATTACGTCTCTATGATTCTGTCCTAGTCTGCAATCCCTGACCTGGTCCAGCTGGTCATTTGCTTCTGTACTTGAACATCTTGTCACATGTTCCTTTCAGCATTCATCTTCATTCTAAAGGTGATCCTGGTGAATTTCTATTTGAATTTAAAAATACTTACATTTTGTAATGATTTTTTAAAAATTACTTTTGAATAATTCACTTAATGATTCAAAGTATTTTCAATATATTTTCTCTTCTCTCCCCCACTTAAATTTTTAATACAGCCAAGCCCCTTTTCTGGTGGTAGACCCTATAGTTCAGGAGCCTTTTTTTTTTTTTAATAAAGCTTTGAAAAGAGGTAGAAAAGGGGTTTGGAAAATGGTGGAGCAGGATGGGTGAACAAGCTGAAAAGGAGATTGTGAAGTATCTGAGAGAGAATAGATGGTTGTCAGTGAAGAAATTGAAAATGACGACAGTTATCCAAATTCTATCTTAATTTAAATTTATACTGGTTAGCACAAATAAATGGGGCCTTTTCAAAACATGTATTTGGGTTGAGATCCTCTCCTCTCCTGCCAGTATCTAGCTCCTCACTTGCCATCCGAGGGTCTGGATCCTTCAGATAGATTGATTTAACTGGGAAGGAGTGGGAGTGGGGCAAGGGTCAGGTCCAGCCACCTTTAGCTTATCCACTTTTAGCTTTATCTCCCTGGGTTGCTGTTTGATGGACCTGTCAGACTGAGACAGAATGATTTTTTTCATGTCATTTATTTTTCATCTTACTGCCCTGTCACCTTGACAAGAGCTTTTGTCAGAGTGCAGAGAAGGTTACAGGGTCAGGGCAGGAGGAACACCTCATCACCAGAGACTGGGGATAAAGAGGAGAAAGCTGGAAGGAAGGGGAGGGGAAAAAAGTGGAAGAAAGTTGGGATTTGACCTACGAGAAGTGGTGAGTGGCAGCTGAAGGTGCCAGATCTAGAGAATCAAGAAAACCCAAGTTCGAATCTGGCTTCAGATATTTAATAGCTGTGTGGACCTGGGCATAACATTTATCCTCTGTTTACCTCAGTTTCCAAAACTGTAAAATGGGGGTAACAAAAATATCTACCCAACAGGGTTGCTGAGAGGATCAAATGAAATTATATGTAATATTTTAAAAGTGCTTGGCACATAGTAAACATAATATAGATGTTACTGTCTTCCCCTCTCTCACTGGGTATATTCTTCTGCTCTGGAGAAGGCAGGGACTCTGGGAGGGTAGGGGTGAGGAACATGATAACTGTCCTTTGGTATTTAAAGGATTGTCAGGTGGTGCAGTGGATAGAGCAGGAAACCTGAGTTCAAATCTGCCCTCAGACACTTATTAACTGTATGACCCAGGGCAAGTCATTTGACCCTGTTTGCCTCAGTTTCCTCATCTGTAAAATGAACTGGAGAACAAAATGACAAACCACTCCGGAATCTTTGCCAAGAAAACCCCAAATGAGGTCAGCAAGACTAGAACACAACTGAAAAACAGCATGTGATGAAGGGACTAGGAACTTGGAACAATGGATAGAAATTGCCAATGTAGGTTCCAGGTCAGGGAAAATTTTAGGCCCCAAAGTAGAATGTGCTTCCTGAGAGATAATGGGTTCCCCTTCCTTGGGGGAAGCTCAAATTGCATGACCACTTGTCCCATACTGAATGGGAGACTCCTTTTGTGGACACCTTGGAGTAGATGGAAGCTGGGGGTCCTTTCCACCGCTTAGATGCTTTGATTTGACTTTAAGGGACATTGGAGGAGGGATCTGGGGGCTTTAGGGAAAGATTTGAGGATGTTAAAAAGTTTTGAGCTGGTCCTTTTGTGAATGGATAAAAGTTCTCCCATGTTTTAAATTTTTTTAATTAAGTTTTTAAAATGAGTTTCATAACTTTTTTGTTTTGTTATGTTCAATTACTTCAGTTGTATCCAACTCTTGTGACCCTATTTGGGGTTTTCTTGGAAAAGATACTGGAGTGATTTGCCATTTCCTGCTCCAACCAATTTTACAATGAGGAAACGAATGCAGACAGGGTTAAGTGACTTGTCCAGGGTCATATACCTAGTAAGTGTCTAAGGCCAGATTTGAACTCAGGAAGATGAGCCTGGTGCTCTGTCCTCATCACCACCTAAATGCCCTTTCACAGCATTAATAACAGCAAAATTAAGAATTAAATCAGTGAAGTTTTTCTTTAATTCTGTTCAGTTTCCCTCATCCTCTGTACTCTCTCCAAGGTTGTCTCCCCTCAGCGTTCCCATGCTCATCTGTTCTTGTGGTCCAAATAATTCACTCTTGTTAAGTAACTTCCTGCCTTTCTCCTTTCAGGGGTATTTACATTTTAATAAATAACTTCAGGGCAGAGAAAAAGAATCATTAATCTTGGGATTTCAGGTCTGGAGAGCAGACTCTGGTGAAGGGGATTTAGGGAGGAAGTGGGCCCTTCCTCAGTGCCCTTAGACAAAGATGACGATGACGATGACAACAACAGAAGTTGACAATGTTAATAATAATTGTTATTTACATTTTGTGCTTTAAATGAAAGATTGGGTCTATCCTCATAGGAATCCTGAAGAACAGGTATTAGTATTACTCCTATTTTTCAGATGAGGAAACAGAGGCAAAAGTTAAGTGATTTCTCTTGGTAATTCCAAAGGAATTGCCTTTCATCTTCAGAGAGAGGACAGATGAATTCTGAGTTTAGATCAAATCATCATGTTTTTCACTTTATTTTTCTTGCTTTTTTTGTAAACAACATGGCTAATGTCAAAAATATGTTTTGCGTGTCTTTGTATGTATAATGGGTATCATATTTCTTGCCTTCTCAATGGGAGGAGGATGAAATAGAGAAAGGAAGAGAATTTGGAAATTAAAAAAATTTAAGGTCATACAACTCATATCTGAGACTGAATTTGAACTCAGGTCCTCTTGACTCCAGGTTCAGTGTTATTATAAACACCACAAAAGATGGTGACCAGGCAATATATTTTTTGGACTGGTCCTATGATTTCTTTGATAAGGGCAGTGCTCAGTGGTAAGATTCCCCCTTACCAGTGGAGAACAGGATGCGCTCTATAAGGCACGGTACTAAGAGAATTGATGACTTGTCTAGAATCTCACTTCCCATTTGTCTCAGATGCAGGACTTGACCCTAACTCTCTTTGACTCCATATTTGTCTGGCTATCCTGTATCCCACACAGCCACAAATGGCTCAAATCAAGACCCATGTGAACCATTCTGAGCCCTCATCCCTTCAGAAGAAAAACATTTTGACCCACTCTGAGCTTAAATTACCATATTGCCTTGCGTGCTCTGGCATAACAGACATGCTTTGCTTTGCTCTCTGAGCAAACTGAAAATGCCCCTTCCTGCTTCGGCAACCACAAGGTCAAATGAAACTGACCAGGAGCACTCTTCTGTTTGTGATTGCCAAGGACAAGGCACCTGGAACTGGCCACTACCTTGAATAATGGGTGTTTTCTTACGTTATATTATGTCATGTTAATGATAAAAGAACACAGATATCCTGGATATATCATTTTAATTGATACTGTGACATTCTCTTATCTTATTGTATTTACAACCTATCCCATTAAGAAATTCCTTAACATATGAAGACTATAATTTTGTGTTGACTCAGGCATCCTGAGTTGGGATTGCTCTAACTTTTTATAAAGGGTCTCGTTCAACTTGTTTACCTCTGAGTTCAGAATTATTTTCTGTCTCCGCCATGCATGATTCTCTAACTTAATGAGAATAAATAAACGCCTTATAGCACATATATAGCCTGATTCTGTTGTTCCTTGGTCAAACCTTTGGTAGGGGGATATCCCATTCTGTTTGTTCTTGAACAAACCTTTGGTTAAGGAGAAAGTCCATTCTATTTGTTCTTTGGACAAACCTTCAATTAAGGGGGAAATTGATTCTGTTTGTTTCTTTGAATCAAACCTTTGACAAATGGTTGATATCCATTAATAATAGATCAAATTTGTGTCCTGCTGGAAAAACTCTGCCCTCACAACAAATGCAAATATCCCCAGTTTACAGATGAGTGAGACTTGGACAGGAAGGTAATGTGATGAGTTTCATAATTCAAAGGTTTGAGTTGGAATTCTGGTCCTGCCATCTTTGTGATCCTGGGAGAATCACTTAGTCTTTCTGGCCTCAGTTTTATCTTCTGTAAAATGGGGGGATTGGCCTCTATGGTGTCCTGTGTTGGAAACCAAGGTGTCCTCATTCTGAATCTACAACTCTCTCCAATATACTCATTCTTGAGGGAAGGCAGCACAAGACTAGGGGGTTTGTTGTGCAGTCCTGAGCAATTTTTCATCACCCTCTGGGTCTGTAGGGTTTCCTTGGCAAAGATACTGAAGTGGTTTGTCATTTCCCTTTCTAGTGAATTAAGGCAAACAGAGTTTAAGTGACTTGCCCAGGGTCACACAGCTAGTCTGAGGCTGGATGTGAACTCAGGTCTTCCTGACCCCAGGCCCAGTGCTCTCTATCCATCCAGCCATCTAGTTTCCAAATTCTAGGGGCTTTGGAGAAGGGGAAATTTTGGCTTTGCTGCAGTGAGCAGAGGGGAACACTTCAGTTAGAGTATCAGGTAGGGGCCAGGGAGTATGTTGCCATGACAACTCCCTCTCCCCACCCTTCCCCCAAGAATTAAAACAATTGACTGTAACTGCCTCTCACCCTCTGGGAGTGCAAAGGCTCACATTTAACTGCTGCCTGAAGCCGGTTAACTGCCAGTGTATCCTGGGGGTGTAGGGGGAGGAAAGCAGCAATACAGGTACTAGCACACCCAGGGCACATCCAGGATCTCCTTTTGTAGATGGAAGAAAGGAGGGCAAAACGGGAGAGGAGGCCCTAGAGCCAGGGGGCTAGAAACCCAGGAGAAAGCTCCCTGGCTCTGCCCTGGGGAGGAATGGGGCTTTGATAGACCCTTTGAAAGGGGGAATGGCTAATACTGAGGCTCCTCCTTCCCTTCCTTCAGAATAGCCAGAAACAGCTCCTGAAAGCTCTTTGCTGTCTCCAACCATCCTAGGGCTTTGTTACCTCACCATGTGTTTCCTAAGCTAGGAAATAGACAGTAAGAGAAAGAAAGGAAGGAAGGAAAAAAAGCAAAGTTAGAAATGGAGGGGGCAGAGAAAGGAATAAAAAGGGGAAAGGCCTAAAAGTGAGAAGAAAGAAAAAAGGAAAGGAAGGAATGGAAAGAAAGAGAGAGAAAGAAAAAGAAAGAAATGAAAAGGAGAAAAGAGGAAGGAAGAAAAATGAAAAGGAAGAAGAAAAAAGGGAGGGGAAAAAAGAAAGTAATGAGAAGAGAGGTGAGAAGGAAGAAAAAAAAGGAAAAAGAAAAGGAACAGAAAAAAGAGAAAGGAATGAAAAGAGCAGGAAGAAAGAGAAGTGAGGAAGAAAAAGGAAGAAAAAATAAAGGAAGAGATTTAACAAGAGGGAGGAATGAAAAGAGGAAGAAATAAAAAGGAAAAAAGGAAAGGAAGAAATGAAAAGAGAGGAGGGGAGAGGAAAAATAAAGAAATGAAAAGAGGAAGAAAAGCAAGAAAAAAGGGAGAAAGAGAAGGAAGAAAGGAAGAGAAAGAAAGGAATGAGAAGAGAGGAAAAAGAAAGGGAGAGGAAGGAAGAAAAAAGAAATGAAAAGAATAAGAGAAGAAGAAAAAGGGAGAGAAAAGTAGGAATGAAGAGGATGGAAAGAAGGAAGAGAAAGAAGGGGGGAAAAGGAAGAAAAGAAAGAGAGGAAAAAAGAGGAAGAGAAAGTGAGATTCTTTTTTGTGAGTGGGGGGGTCCAGTGTGCCCATGCTGCCCTGCTCTGCTGTAGTCTGGTTGGGTGACTGCCCACGTCCTCAGGGTGGGCCTCCTTTCTCTGTCTCTAAGTGACCAGTAAGGACCCTCCGCTTCTAAATCCTGTGATGTTTATCTTCAAAGTCAGATATGGAAGGCTCAAAGGGAAAGCTGAGGCCTCTGCCAACTCATCATGATTCAGAGCCCCTTAGCTCCCATCTCCTGAGAACCCACCCCTAGGGGGGTGGGATGGGAGGATGGGAGGAAGTGCTTCCTCAGTCTTGAGCATTTATTTTAACTTGAAATTCAAGTGATCTAGAAGTAATATCTTCTGTAGGGTGTGTTTTTAACTAAAGGTTAGGTTGCAGAAGCTTAGGAAATAGGTATATCAAGATGCTTTCAGGTTTTTCAACTTTGAAAAGTTGTTCAGACTGTCTCCTGAAAAAAGATCTCTGATACAGAAGAGCAGGTGATTCCTCTCCATTCATCAAGGCAATCGATCTTTGCTACATTCTACCATGACAGGGTCCTGGGAGAGCAGGATAACTTTGTACCCAACCCAGGTTTTGAGGGTTGCCAATTTTGTCCCTTCTAAAATGGTATTTTTTTCATGTTCCTTGGAATCTACCAAGGCAGATTAGAGGTATGGCACAAATTTTTTGTTTCTTGGTGCCTAATTTCTCTTGGACTAGCAAACTACTTCTCCATCTTTGAAGACCACCTTGCATTAGTGGAAGCCCACCTTCAAGCTTTCTGATAGCATGCCCTCCAGTGGGAAAGGGAAGAGGAGTTGAATTATTTGAGTTCTTGTCATTTGGAAAGCATTTTCCTTGGCCTGTCCAAGTTCATTTTCAGGAAGCATTGGCATGGTAACGAGGTTGTTTGGAAATCCTCTCCTGGATGCTCAGGACCTGTGGTTGATTCCAGAATGAATATGTTTGGTCTGAGAACAGACCAGAGCAGCTATTACTGAGCAATCAGAAAAGCCCGTGACAGCCCACCAAGGACAGGCCTGGGAGCCAGGAAATGGGGAAAATTAATGGACTCAGACTAGCAGAATGACACTGGAGGAGCCCTAACAGGACAGCAGGGCCGGATAGTTCTGCTAAATGGGAAATGCAGAGACTGAGGTGTTTGTTTGCACTTGTAGGGTTCAGAACCTCAGAGCCAGGATCAGCTCCCCATTCAGCCTCGCTGTTGTAGCTCAAACCTATCTCTGGAGCACTTCTAGACCTAGAATTCACCGCATCAAGGCCTTTTATGACTACTTGTCCCCGTGAGAATGAATTTTTTTTCCCATTGCAACTCCCAGTGAAAGAGAATAGGATCAGAGATCTTACCCAATCCAGGAACCTAGAACCACAGTGGGGGCAGGAACAAGATTATTTTGGCCATACCCACTGGTCCAGCAGTCATGACTCTCTATCCAGGCGCCCCCTATCCAGCTCTGTCCTCCAGAGCCCTAGAAAAAAGCCCATGTCCCTTATCCCCAATATTTTCTCCCTTTGACCGGGGCCTGAGACTGTCAAGTGTTGATGACTAAACAGTTGAAAATTCAGTTACACAGGGCAGGTGATGGAGGCTTATTTGGGTAATATTTATACATAATCAAAGTAAACACCAGATGAAGCTGAGCCATTATACCAAAGCTTTCAGGAGCCTGGAAAAATGGAGTAATTACAGGTCAACCCAGAGGCCCCTGGGCAAAATACCCAATCATCCTTTGAAGTCATTCTATTTTGGGTGACCAGTAGGGAAAGCTGACCTCACCAGAGGGCTAAATGGGAGGCACGTGGGGAATTTGGACATTGTCAACCAGGAATTCTAGTTAAACAAGCAGATCACAGACATGGATTCTGAAACAGGGAAAGATAATATCATAGGAAAATTCACAAGGGGGCAGGTGGGGCATGTTGTAGGAGTGTAGAGTGTAGGTAATAGGTAGGATCTGAGTTAAACTGAAAACCTCTTGTTTCCTACTCAGCCCAGCCTGGGGTCTGTGGATAGATTTTAGGCGATTCTGTGAACTTGGATAGGAAAAAAAAATGCATCTTTACTCAGTATTGTTTCCCTTGTAATTCTATGTATTTAAAAACATTTTCAGAAAGAGTGCACAGACTTTACCAGAATACCAAAAGTGTCCATGACACAAAAAAGATTAAGGATACCTTCACTGGAGGAGCCCCTGGGGTGAGAATGTTTGTAGTGCTGTAGAGGGGTGTGTATCACCACTGTTTTCAGTGATTTGACTGAATCTACTACACTGCTACCACACATAGATAACCTTTCTCCTTCCCTCATCCCCAACTCAAGCAGACTCAAGTATGTTAGAAGTGGGGAGATAAGTTAGGGAGGATTGGACTTAGGGTTTGGAATAAACCACCCTATGCCCTACTGTAGCATAACACATTTTTTACAGTATGTTTACAAAGCATTTACTTGATGGGCATGGTGATGCAGGTTTCTAAGCACAGAAACCAGGAAGGCCAAGGTTGGCTGATCTCTGAGCTCTGAGCTGCAGTGGGCTAAGCCAACTAGTTGGGTGTCTACACTGTTTGGCATACACATAGTGAGCCTAGGGAGAGGGAGTGTCACCAGGTTGTCCAAGGAGGGATGACTCAACCTAGGCCTGAAACGAGTCATGTCCAAGCTTTTGATGCTTAAGGTTATAATTTTCAGGATTTTATGGACTCTGTTTCTCATTAGTGGGGTGAGGAGAAGAAGCATTTAATTCCCTGTGAGGCCAGAGGAAGTAGAGAAATTCCAGATTTCCTCGTAAAGGCAAGGAGGCAACTGATGACAGAGACCCCAACTTTCTTCAAGAGGTGGTAGTAGATGGTTCCTTTTTTTTTTAATTTTTGGTAAATAACATTTTTTAATTTTTGGTAAATAGTATTTTATTTTTTCCAGTAACATGTAAAGATAGTTTTCAACATTCATCTTTTTATAAGATTTTGAGTTTCTAACTTTTCTCCCTCCATCCTCCCCTCCTCAAGACAGCAATAGGTTATACATGTGCAATCATTAGTCATGTTATAAAAGAAGAATCAGAACAAAAGGGAAAACTGCTAGAAAGAAAAAACAAAAAGCAATAAAGAGAAACCAGTTTGCCTCGATCTGTATTCAGACTCCATAGTTCTTTCTCTGCACGTGGATAGCATTTTCCATCATAAGTCTTTTGGAGTTGTCTTGGATCATTGCGTTGCTCAGAAGAACTAAGTCTACCAAAGGCAGTCATCACACAATATTACTTTGTACAATATTCTCCTCATCCTACTCACTTCACTCAGCATCAGTTCATGTGAATCTTTCCAGGTTTTTCTGAAATCCTCCTTGTTCATCTTTTTTTATAGCACAATAATATTCCATTGCATTCATACCTGTTCGGCCATTCCCCAAATGATGGGCATTCCCTCAATTGTCCAATTCTTTGCCACCACAGAATGAGCTGCCAGTATTGCTGGATTAAAGGGCATTGTGCACTTTTATAGACCTTTGGACATAGTTCCTAATTGTTCTCCAGAATGGTTGAATCAGTTTACAACTTCAACAGCAATGCATTGGTGTCCCAATTTTCCTACATCTTCTTCAACATTTATTATTTTCCTTTTTTGTCATATTAGCCCACCTGACAGGGGTGAGGTGGTACCTCAAAGTTGTTTTTGTTTGCATTTCTCTAATCAGCAGTGATGTAGAGCTTTTTGTCATATGATTATAAATAGCTTTAATTTCATCTGAAAACTGCCTGTTCATATCCTTTGACCATTTTGGATGAGTCCTTTCATCCCAGTTATCTGCCATGATCATATAGATAGTCATCAAGTGTAGATGGGACACAAAAGAAAACTTTAGTTCAATCAACAAAATATTTATCAAACACCCCACTGTATGCAACAAAGAAAACACAACAATAGACAGTGTCTGTCACACTCCAGGAGGAGGGGGAATATGAATTTGGATTGCCAGAAGAGGGGCTTCATTTTGCAAACTGCTCTAAAAGTTGTCAACTGTCCCTTGAGAGATAGATAGCCCTACTGTTTCGATAAGTCACAACCTTTTGTCCTAATCTGCTGTCATGGAACTGAGTCCAGTGTTGCTACCAGACAGCTTAACCCCATATATCGATCTTAGATTGAAATATTACAACCAACTCACTGAGAGATGTTTGTTGTAGGCACTTGTAGCACCAAGAACTGGGAATCAAATGACATGTTTTTTGATTTTGTCTCATGATTTTGGTTGAGTTACTTCCACTCTGGTCCTCCAGCGCTTCCCATATGCCAACCCTGTGCTAGTGTCAACAGTATGGCCATTTAGAGCTATAGGCAGGGTATGCTGGAGTTAGCTTGGACTGGCTCTCCAGCCAATTATTACATTTTCACTGTGTCCATTTATATTTCAGAAATTGCTTGATTTATTTGTTGAACTCTAGACTTAAGAAAATGATGGAGAAAGTGTTAATAATTCAGATTAAATTTTAAAATGTATCCTGCATACATTCCTTGCCTTGGTGAGCTGGTGTTTACCAGCACACCACTGGCCTTGAAGGAACATATGGGCTAGTTGCCCAGTGGGATCCACATGCTTGCATGTGAAATGACCATGGGGAAATCACTTAGATGTACATCCCAAGTTCATTTAGTTTTCTTTTGGGCCTTGATCCTGATCTATTTTAATTGGCATGGTATGTGAAGGGAGATTGGCAAACGTCCCTTACATACTGGGGTGCCTGGATCTCACCCATTGCTCATTTGGATTTTCCCCCTCCTTTTAGAGAGAGGGGCAAATTCTACTTTGCTTTCCAGATAGGATCAACATCTAAATCTCCCAGTATCTGTTGGGTGAGAATTGAAGAGGCTTGCCCGGGATGAGGGAACAGAGGGAGAGGAAGAAGACAGCAGACCCAGGGAAGAAAAGGCAGAAAAGCTGGAGAGGGAATGAGGCTTCCTATAAAGGCAGCAAAGTCCCCAATTTGGTTTGTAGTAAATAGGAAAACCAGTTAAAATAAATTGATTAGCATAAGATCTCCTCTTAACACTCTTTAAACTCTAACATCTGTTCACAATAAATAATTCACGTAGTGGATATTAATTAGAAGTCTTAGGAGGAGAAGGCAGCTTGAAAATTCCAGAGAGAAGCCTTTTTGCCAAGAAACTAAAGCTTATAACCAGATGTGGTGGAGCTAGCACAATGACTGCAGTCACCTCCCGCCTCCAGGTTCTCCATGAAGCTGTTGCTATATTTTGGACATTCCTCACTCAGAGTGAATATAAAAATGAACTGTTTCTTTTTTGACTAGCAGCCCTGAGGGTCTTCCTCTCCCAATCTGATTTTTTTTTTAAATTAAAATGGCCATCCCTTAACTCACTTCTTAAAGAGGCCTATTCATTGAATGGGTGTTACCTCACTCAAAGTAAGACCCTGAAAAGGCCTTAGCCTAAAAGGGCCAAGATCTCCCAGTGCATCCTGGGACATCTCCAGTCATCTTGATGAGTCCTAACCACTGGACCCAGATGGTTCTGGAGGAGAAAGTGAGGCTGGTGACCTGCACGGCCCCTCCCTCACTCAAATCAAAGTCAACTGCCAGTCATGTCATCTTCTCCCTGATGTCATGGTCCTCTTTGAAAATGAAGGACAAACATAACAGCAGCTCCCAGCCACACCAGCGCAGGGCTTAGCCCTAGGGGAGTGTGACAGCCTAAAACGGTGTCAGTGTTTGACCCCTCTCTCTATATCACCCCCCCCCCCCCGAGTCCCCACACTCACACAGCCTCCTGGGCCAGTTGTCTCAGCACAACTGGGAAGTTGCCTAATGTCAATCATTCGCCTTTACTTACATAACACTTGTTCAAAGATACCCAGACACGAATAGTAGCTGTCTCTGTACACCTCAGCAAGGGGAAAGCTATTTCCTAAGGAATCAATATGAGACTGGGAGAAAAGGGTATCTGGATGGGCTAGTTGTAGCTGAAGGTTGCTTTGACAGATTGGGAACATCCCCAGATAATCATAAGAATAGTTCATGTTTCTTTAGCTCCTTCAGGTTTACAAAGCTCTTTCCTCAGAGCTCTGGTGAAGGAGAGAGTACAAACATTATCATCATCTCGGTTTTACAGAGAAGGAAACCGAACCTCAGAGAGCTAAAATGATTTGTCCATGATTACCCAGCTAGGAAGTATCAGAGCAGGGGTTCCTATCCAGTTCTCCTGACTCCAAGAGCTCTCTCTACTGAGAGATGGCTTTTGTTCTGATTTTTTAGCTTCAAGGGGCATACATGCCACATGTACCATGAGACCTTCTCTGTGCCTCGACTCCCCAATCTTGGGTTATGTTTGTGGAAGCAGAAACTATCAATTTCTATAATGCTAGGCAAAAGCATGAGCAGTGTGGGGTCCAGAGAGCATGAAGCAAGGTTGAAAAATACCTGCTTCTCTAAGGGTCAACCTATCAGGTAGGTGGAGAGTATAGCATTAGATATATTTTACAGAGCAAAAAAAAATTTGAGGCCAGCTGCTGCAAGATGACTCAGCGGCCCAGTTCCACATTTCAGAAGTCCTCAGCATCATTTCCCACCTTCTTCATTACTGTGCTGGTCTCAGAAGATGAGGTGGCCCTTCTTTTGCCTTTGCCTTTTGCTTTTGCCTTCTTTGCCTTTCTAATTGGGAAGGGGATTTATAGTCAATTAACCAAACATTAAGTGCCTACTATATTCCTTTTAATGTACTAGATGCTGGGGGTACTAACATAACAAGTAACACAATTCCTGCTCTCAAGGAGTTTAAGAAAAAGACATAATAAAGACATGTATAAGTATATTCAGAATAAATAATACATACAAAGTACTTCAATGCACTGGCAGTTGGAGGGACCATGAAAGGCTTCATGTAGAAGGTAGTGCTTGAAGGAAGGGAAGAATTCTATCAGGAGGATAGGAGGAGGAAGTGAGATGGAGTGTCTTGAGTGAGTAACAGAGAAAAGGTCAGTTTGGGTATATATCATGGAGGTTTTTAAGGGGAGTCACATCCAGTGAGGCTGGAAAGATCAGCTGAACAGCCAGGTTGTGAAGGGCTTTAACAACAGAGGAATTTATAGTTTATTCTAGAGGCAATAGGGAACCACTGGAACTTATTGAGTAGGAGAGTGATGTGGCTGGATGGGCACTCATGGAAAATTATTTTTGGTAGCAGTATGGAGGATGGACTGGATTGGGGAGAAATGATGCAGATAGGCCAATTAGGAGGCTGCTCCAGTATTCTAGGCAAGAAGTGATATGCACCTGAACTAGGCTAGTAACTGAGCAGACAGAAGGGTTTAGATAAAAGAGATCGATGTGAAGATAGAGTCAAGATTTGGTAACTGTTTGGATGGGTCTGGAATGGAGGAGAGTGAAGAGATAAAGATAATGCTGAGGTTGAAAGTGATCCACATATAAGAAAAGAAAAACCAATCCAGAGTTCTTACTGCAGACCAATTAAAGCTCCCTCCTGTCTTTCTACAGAAGAGTTGTTGGATGATAATGTTTATTCTAAAGATGTGCATAAGATGCTTTATAAGCTTAGTGGAGCTAGATCATTGTACTTCTTCATCTATTAAGCTTATAGAGATCAGTACTGTTAATGGGATGGGAAAGAAGCATGTGGGCTAAGAGCCAATTTTATGAGGGTGGGGATAGGGGGTGGGAGGGTGATAGAAGACAGTATCACCCTATTGTTTTGTGCTTGAATAGTGTAAGGGCAGCAAGCATTGGCTAGGTGATGACTTGAAGGTGGGCTTGGGAGCAGACTGAAGAGGAGTCCTGGTTCCGGGAAAGATAAGGTGAAAACTCACCTATCAAAACCTAGCATCCCAGGAAAGGAATTCAAGGTTAGTGGTAGGCAGTGGCAGCAGTGACGATGGTGGAGAGGTGGGAACAATAGCCAGAGAGAAGACAGCATAATGTGGAGACGGCCACAGACAAGAAAGTGTTCTTCCCTTTCCCTTCCTTCAAGTAACACCTCAGGGAACCTTTTATTTGGCTGCCTCAATGTGGAAAAGAGTGAGATACAATCTTGGATTAATTGCATACTCACAGAGACATCTCTGGAACATGGGGCGTGATCTTGAAATATTAACACCGCTTGCTTGTTCCTATTTTTCCTTTTTAAAATTCTGAGTTTCATTTAAGAATCCCACTCTCGGAGCCCAGCAAGGAGTGGTTTGGTAGTTAATAAGAGGTTTCTCACGTCTATGGAGAAATGGGGATCAACTCTGTGAGAGAATCCAGCTAATACCCTCTGTAGAGCAGGATGTATGTTGGCCATCCAATGGAAGTGATCAATCAGGGGCCCTCAAACCAAGATGCTCTCTAGAGATGATCTAATGTAATGAGCTAGGAAAGAGATGGATCTCTGATTATCTTCTGCTTCCCTTAAGTGATGATCAGTGGTGTTTCTGCAAAGGCAGGCAAGGGAGGTGCCAGGGTATTATGCTATAAGGAGAGGTTCTCAAAGTGGGCAATACTGACTCCTAGGGGGTGTTGAAATTATCCAGCAGTGGTGATAGTAGCCTTGGGTGCAATTGGAGGTGTTAAATAAAAATCAGGGGGTGATGGAAGCATAAAGAAAGAAGAGAAGAAAGTTTTGAAAAACCATTTGTATGTATTTCATCCATTGTGTAACAAAGTAAAAGTTTTAGTGATTAATTATTTTCATATACAAAATGCAAGTTATAACCTATTAGTGGTCAAGTCCACCAACAGGTCCTAACAAGCAAGTGTTGGCAGGCAAGCTTGTTGCTCATTGTTGGGAACTGCAGCATGCATCAGCAGGATTATGTGTGTGTAATGACTTGTTTACAATATAATACTATATGGTTACACGATGCAATATTGCATCATTAAAATTTCAATGCAGGAAAAAACTTCACAAATTTATAAAAGATAATTCAATTTAAGATGTCATTTTTAAAAATTTGAAATGACAAATTAAAAAAAAATTAAAGGGTTAAAGAAAGTAGATTTAAGAAAGGGGAGCAGTAGGCCAAATAAGTTTGGGAACCTCTGTTCTAAAGGATGGAAGGGAACACCATCTAGAAGCAGATCCTGGTGCAAATCTCCCTAGGAATAATGGTCAAAACAGCAGGTTGGGGGAGAAGGGACCAGGCATTGCCACTGAAGAGTCAAAGAGGAAGATATGTGAATAAACAGTGAGGGCTCTTGGGCTGGCAGCCTGAAGATCAGCCAAAGCAATAGTATATAGACAGCCATTGGTCCCCTTTTTGGATGGGCAGTAGGGAGCTCCAGGCAGTGCCTTTAGGCAGTTGGGTCAAGAGCTAATGGTCAGGCCAGCAATAGAGTAGATGACTGACCAAGGGTTGATGCCCTCAGGTTGAACCTGAGGGATCAGATGGTAGACCACTTGTGTTCTGGGTATTGAGCCTTAGGAGCAGAAATTATCAGTGAAGAATAGAAAACTCAGACCATACCACACATAGAAAAAAATTCCTCACCAACATTGCTTAGCATGGAGTCCACTGGGTTTTGGAGAGGGTCTAAAGAGCCACCTGGCAGCCAGAATAAGTAAGGAGTGAGGGCAATTGTCAGAGGACTGTGTCAGTGGGTTGGTAAAAGGCTCCTATGGTCCAATGACCTTTTCTCTTGATGATACATGTGATGAGTCTTTGGGTGATCAAATGTAGGTATTAGAAGTTATATTCCACCTTAAATCATTGTTAATAGAGGCAGGGTATGGGAAGGTAAGAGAACAGGACAAAACACAGGTTGAAATAGTATACATTTCTTTTCCCTACTTTTTGACCAGTAGCAAGCTATACCCCTGAGGATGGTGGGGTGAGGAGAAAGGAGGAGAGCAGAACTGGGGAATGGACACACTCCATTTCATGGCTCTCAGGGAGAACAGGATACATGGAGGGATGTGAAGAGAGGCCTGAAGCTGGTAGAGCAACTAATGCAAATAGCAGGAAGGGCTGAAAGGATAGGTCTTACATTGGGTATGTGAGGGCAGATGAGGAGAAAACAACCTTTTTCCCTGCAAAGGTCTTTGACAGATAAGGCATAGAGAGTGGATAAGATCAAATATAAACTTTCCCCCCCAAATTTATTAATTTATTTGCTTTCCATTTTCAACATTCATTTCTATAAGTTTTAAATTTTCTCTCCCTTCTTTCCTTCTCCCTCCCCAAGAGGGCATGCAGTCTTATATGGGCTCTACACATACATTCCTATTAAACACATTTTCACATTAGTCATGTTGATAGAAGAATTATGATAAATTGGAGAAACCGTGAGAAAAAAACAAAACAAAACATAACAAAAGACAAAATAGTCTGCTTCATTCTGTGTTCCAACTCCATAGTTCTTTCTCCGTATGTGGATGGGATTTTGCATCATGAGTCCTTTGGAAATGTTCAGGAACTTGTACTGCTGAGAAAGGCTAAGTCTATCAAAATTGGTTCTCCAAATATAAACTTTTTTGAGGGAGCTTTTTATCCATAATAGTCACCATAGCATACTTGGATAAAACAGATGCTTAATGTTTGTCGATTACTGGAGTGAAAATGGAGTAAGAACGGTAAAAGAGAAAGAGGTTACCCTTCTCCTCCATTGAGTCCCCTATTTCATTTCAAACCTCTTCATGCTCAGGCCTCTCAGTAGCCAGAGACAATGGTGACCTTCAGGGAAACCGTAAGTCTCTTTGGAGACATCACACATGATGGGGGTGATAGATTTCTCATGGTACTGTGTAGGGAAACCCGGAGAGGAGCACGCCTGGGTGAACCTGGCTCACTGCTTTACCCATGTTGCTCTCCTAAAACTCAGAGGCAGGACTTCGGACAGGGCAGGGTGCTAAACACCATCAGCAGGCCTCACCTCTGTAAGTGATAAGATGGTGCTTTTCCCTTTTCTTTCCTCCCTGGACTTCATTTATGCCCAAGTTATCTTATGATCCTTTCAATAAAAGGAAACAAAGTGAAATTAGACTAGTCAGACATAAGACAGACAAGGAGATAAAGCAAAAGACAGCCTGAGGGAGAGGGCTGAAGAGATAGAAATCAAGACCACACTCTAGACTCGACCAGAATGGTGCCTTCCTTTATATCATAGGCCCCTAGACGAGTCTAGCATTTAATTCATTTATGTTGAAGTTATGAGCCTAGATATTCTCATCTTTGATTCAACTCAATTCAACAAACATTCATTGCCTGCTAGGTGTAAAGCAGTGTGCTTTGTATTGGAGTTACAGTGAAAAGTATTAGAATCCCTTTCCTCAAGAAACTTACATTCTATTGGGGGAACAGAGCATGTACGTTGATGAGTATATAACAGATAATTCAACTCAAAAGACTGAGGGATTTCCAAAGAAATGGACAAGTAATAATGTTAGAATCAACCCTTATTCTTTAGGGGAGTCAGGGTCATCCTTTGATGCTGGGGTAGGGGGAACCTCCTTGCTTAGAGAGTTTTGCTTGTGCTATGCCCCTACCTTGTGACTCCCTTTTGGGCCAGTCTTGGTGTTACTAAGGAATAGAAACAGGTTGCTGGATGATGGGCTTCTCATTCTGTTGTTTGAGGGGAGCTTTAAAGAGGCACATATAGTATGGAAACATGCATATAGCTGCTATAGACCCTAGGCCACTCTCTTAAACTCAGAGGCAGGAACTTAAGGAATAGACAAGATGAAGAACGCTGCATCTCTTAGTCTTGCCCATTCTAGGTCTCATCTCGGTGAGTGATCTCCCCTTCAGTTTCAGTCTCTGGCCCTTGTTTCTGCTTCAACCATTTTCTATTCCTTCCTATAAAAGGGCAACTAAAGGAAATTAGATTAGCCAGGGATAGGGAAATTCAGGATTAAGAGAACCAAGAACTTGAAAGACAAGTGAGGACACACAAAGCCAGGGAGAGAGATCACATTCCAGAATGAACTAGAATGCAACCTGTGTTGGCTGACCTTTATTTAGTCCCTTAGGCTAATTTCCATTTAATTTGAACAAATGCTGAGGTTATTAACTCAGCTTATCTCCTTAGATTCTATCCCATTCCGTAAATACTCACTGCCTCCTCTTCTAAGGAAATGTGCTAGGTGTTGGCTGTACAGTCCCTGCCTTCAAGGAGCTTTCAATGTTCTAATAGGAATGTAACATGTGCATAGATAGGTATGTACAACATAATTTCAAAAGGGGGAAAACATGAACAATTATGAGATTTTGAAAGGAAGATACTCATAACTATGATAGAAGTCTTTATCATAAAGGGAAGTGAGGTAGGGTACTCATTTTGTTCTAAAGGAAGTTAGGGTACCCTCATAAGCCCCTTGGGGCTAGGGCATGACTGGTCATACCCCACTTGTAGCTCTCTTTCTTGTAGGCTTCCACTGTGGTGTTCAGAGATGAATGCAGGCTGGTGAGTGAAGGATTTCTTTGCTGATTTCCAGGGGAGAGCCAGAAAAGATGGTGTGTCCTGTGAGGAAAGGGCTGTGACACCTGAACTCAGAGTCAGGACTCAGGAAATCACAGGATGACAAATGGCTACTTTCCCAGCCTCATCAGCAGGCCTTGCCTCTGTGGCTGGCAAGATGGCACTCTCCTTCTTTTTTTCCTTCTTCCCCCCATGGAGTTCATTTCTGCCTCTACCATCTAGTCCTCTCTATGAAATGAAACAGCGAAATTAGAATCGTCAGAAATAGAGAGACAAGGAGATGCAGTAACAGGACGAGGGAGAGACTTGGAGAGATTTAAAGAGCCAGAGAATGAACTGGAGCAGCGTTCGCTTCTGCTATGACTTTACTAGGATAGGCTAGATTGAATTTAGTTTGCAAGTATTTGCTGAGGTTTCAGTTCCCCCCCAATCCAAGAAACATGCATTGCCTTCTATGTATGTGGAAGGTAATGTACCAGGCGACAGACGGACAGAAACAGAATAGTGTCTGTCCTCAAGAAGCTGATGTTCAGTTGAGAGAATATATAACATGTAGACAGATAAGCATGTGCAAAATAATTCTAGGAGGGAAATAATTTTGCTGAGTGCTGGGAGAATTTATTTTTAAAGACTTTATTAATGATGTCAAAAAAGAAACCTTTCTTCTTTGCCGGTTCATGGAGCTTCTTTTCTTCTGAGGACCTGGGGGAACTCCTTGCTTAGAGAACTATAGTGCTGGAGCTCAGATGGAAGCTTAGCCACATTGTGGCTCCTTTTGACAGAGTGATACATGCTCACTTGTTTCATTCCAGTCTCATCAGTAGATCTCTCTTCTATGGGTGACAGTATAATGTTCTGCCTTAGTTTTCCTTCCTTTCACCTCTAGGCCCCATTTCTGTCTTAACCATTTTGTGGTCCTTTCTGTGAAAGGAAATAAAGTGAAATTAGATTTACCAGAGACAGGGAGAGACAAGGAGAAAAAACAACAGAGAATTCAAGAGACAGAAGTGGAGATATAGAAAGTGACAGGCACAGAGATCGAGCTCCACAATGAACTAGAATGATGTCTGTGTTTGCTATGAATCTATTGAGTCCTCAAAGGTTAGTTTTCATTGAATTTGTCCATATGTTCTGAGATTAGGAACCTAGCCATTCTCTTTGATGAAATCCAATCCAACAAACAGGCATTTCCTACTATGTGCAAGGTGATATGGTTGCTACTGGGAAATAGAAATATGACAATTTTCCTTCTATTGTAGGGCTGTACCCAGGTATTGAGATAAGTATATACAAAATAATTTCAGAAGGAAGAGAAGTAATAATAGTGCGATAATAGGCATTACTAACGAGCAGCACTAGGAAAGGCAATACAGGTGTACCTCATTTTATTATGCTTTGCAAATGTTGCCTTTTTTTTTTTTTAACAAATCAAAGGTTTGTGACAACCCTGTGTGGAGCAAATCTATCTGCACCATTTTTCCGATAGTACGTGCTTACATTGTGTCTCTGTATCACATTTTGGTGATTCTTTACTGTTTTAAACTTTTCCATTATGATATCTGTTCTGGTGATCTCTGATTTCCACCCCCCCACCCCAACCCTGCCCTTGCCACCTTAGGCGATGGGGGTCAAGTGACTTGCCCAGGGTCATGCAGCTAGTGAAGATCTGAAGTTGGATCTGAATTCTGGTCCTCCTGACTCCAGGGCCTGTTCTCTATCCAATATGCCACCTAGCTGCCCCAATCAACGATCTTTAATGTTACTATTGTAATTGTTTTGGGGTGCCACTAACCGTTCCCATAAGGATAGGGAATTTAATCTATGTGTTGTGTGTGTTCTGACTGTTCCACCAAACAGGTGTTCCCATGTTTCTCCTTCTCCATGGGTCTCCCTATTCCCTGAGATACAACAATATTGAAATTAGATCAATTAATAATCCTACCATGGCCTCTAAGTTATCAAGTGAAAGGAAGAGTCAATCTATGTGACAAGTTTCATTGTTGTCTTATTTTAAGAAATTGCCACAGCCACCTGAACCATCAGCGACCACCCCACGATCAGTCAGCAGCCATCAACACTGAGGCAAGACCTTGCACAAGCAAAAAGATTATAACTTGCTGAAGGCTCAGGTGACAATTAGCATTTTTAGTAATAAAGGATTTTTTAAACTAAGGTATGGACATTGTTTTATTTTAGACATAATGCTATTGCACACTTAATAGACTATAGCAGAGAGTAAACATAACTTTTATATGTACTGGAAAGCCAAAAAAATTCATGTGACTCACAGATATGTGATACTTGGTTTATTGCAGTGGTCTGGGACCAAACCTACAATGTCCCCAAGTTATGCCGGTAATAAGGATCAAGTATTTATTAGGCATCTACCATGTGCCTGGCACTGTGCTAAGGCACTGAGTATATAAATATGACTGGAATAATCCCTATTTACAGGGTGTTTGCCTTCTACCAGGGGAGACCATAAGTATGTTGATGAGTGTATACAAAATAAATATGAAGAGAATATATAAAAAATTGCAAAGTTATTAAATGTAAGGTAGCTTGGAAGGGAAAATACTAACAGGTATGAGATCATGAAAGTCTTCTCTCAAAGAGGGCAGTGCTTGAGCTACTCTTGAAGGGAGATGAGAAGGAAATGCATTCCAGGTAAAGACTAGAAAAGACAGAGTATCATAGGTGAGGAAGAAGGAAGAGGGGGCAGAGCAAAGATGGTGGAAAAGAAACAGGAATCTCCTACAACTCTTCCCCCAAACCCTTCAAAAAATGATTCTGAACAAATTCTAGAGCAGCAGAAGCCACAACATGACAGACTGAAGCAAATCTCCAGCCCAAGACAATTTGGAAGGTCGTCAGGAGAAGGTCATCAGGAAGGGTCTATTGCATCTGGTTGGGAGCAGAGCACAGTCTGATGTGGGCCACATCAACTCAGACCTAGGAGGAGCAGGCCTGAGGCAACTGAATCGCTGGCAGCTGCTGCCGATTCCAGACTTCTCAACCCACAAATGCTAAAGATGACTTCAAAGGTCAGTGGGAAGGTTTTCTCATGTGGCTGAAAGGGAAGCATGGTCTGGCCCCAGCCCCAGTCCCTATCCTAGCCCTAGGACAGTGGCAGCCACTGCTGAAGCAGAAACTGCTTCTGGAGCTCTCCACTTAACAAAGCTCAAAAGTCAGGTAATTGGCTGGGAAAATGAGCAAACTGGGGGAAAAGAAACAGACTGTAGATTGTTACTTTCTCAGTGAAGAGGTGTTTTCTTACATCACTGCTGACGAGGAAGATCAAAACATACAGCCAGAAGAAGACAACAAACCCAAAGCTC
>CM053770.1:312773221-312793525 GCA_028658325.1 Potorous gilbertii
GTTACTTGATTTCTGAGAGTCCTCTCCACCCCCTGGCCTAGATCTGCCCAGCAAGTGCTTGGGGTCTGGGATTCAAATGCTGCTCCCCAGCCTCAGGGCTTTTGTCGCCAGGCCTGACTGCTCTTCAATGGGAGCTTATCTGCTGGTTTTCAGGTGGGGGCAGGGCCGCCTCCCAGGCTCAGTTCCCTCAGGGGGTTTATGCAGAGATCTTTGGTAATGGAGCTGGGGTGGAGCTCCCGCCTGCTCTGCGGGCCTCTGGCCCAGCAGCCTCTGCCTCTGCTGCGGCTGCAGCCTCCCAAGGGGGTCCGAGTCCCGGAGATACCCCACTCCCCTCTCAGCCCGTCTCTCTCACTGACCTGTGCGTCTGCGGGTGGAGGGACCTTCGCCGCCGCCTGGAGATTCAGGTCTCTGAAGCCTGCTTGGGTCTGCTGGCTCCTCTCAGTGCTGCGTGGCAGGGCAGAGCTCCACGGCCAGGGCCGGGGGAGGGAGCGCTTGGCAGGGCAAGACTCCGCTCCCGTCCGGAGTACCTTTGTGGTCGGTTTTTCAGGGCTCTCTGCAGCAGAAATCTCCTTCACTGTGTTGCTGCGTGGCTTCCACTGTTCCAGAATTTGTCAGGAGTTCTTTTTACAGGAAATCTACGGGCTGTGGATTCAAAGCTAGCACATGTGAGTCTTTCTACTCCGCCATCTTGGCTCCGCCCCTGCATCCAAACTTCTAAGAAAAACATGAATTGGTCTCAGGTCATGGAACAGCTCAAAAAGGATTCTGAAAATCAAGAGAAATAGAGGAAAAATTGGGAAGAGAAATGAGAGCCATGCAAGTAAATCATAAAAAATGAGTCAACTCCTTGCTAAAGGAAACCCCCAAAATAATGAAGAAAATAACACCTTTAATATTAGACTAATTCAAATGGCAAAAGAGGTTTGAAAAGTCAATGAAGAATACCTTAAAAATCAGAATGAACCAAATGAAAAAAGAGGTCCAAAAGCTCACTGAAGAAAATAATTCTTTAAAAATTAGAATTGAGCAAATGGAAGCTAACAACTTTTTGAGAAATCAAATAATTATAAAACAAAAAAGAATAAAAAATAGAAGGCAAAGGGAAGTAATATCTCACTGGAAAAACAACTGACCTGGAAAATGAATCCAGGAGAGATAACTTAAAAACAATTGGACTATAAAAGTCATACTCAAAAAAAGTCCCTAGACACCATCTTTCAAGAAATTATCAAGGAAAACTGCCCTGTTATTCTAGCACCAGAAAGTAAAATAGATATTGAAAGAATCCACTAATTACCTCATGAAAGATATCACAAAAGGAAAACTCCTAGAAATATTGTAGCCAAATTCCAGAGTTCCCAGTCAAGGAGAAAATATTACAAGCATCCAGAAAGAAACAATTCAAGTATTGTGGAAACACATCAGAATAACACAAGATCTAGCGGTCAAATGAACTAGGATTAAAACCAAGTATCCCCTATCCAGCAAAATTGAGTATAATACTTCAGAGGAAAAAAATGGAATTTTAATGAAACAGAGGACTTCTAAGCATTCTTGTTGAAAAGACCAGAGCTAAATAGAAAATTTAACTTTCAAATACAAGAATCAAGAGAAGTATGAAAAAGTAAACAGGAAAGAGAAATATAAGGGATTTATTAAAGTTTAACTGTTTTCATTCCTACATAAAAAGATGATATTTATAACTCATGAAACCTTTCATAGTATTAGGACAATAAGAGGGAAAATATAAATACATATATATATATATACATTATATGTGTATATATATATATATGTGTGTGTGTGTGTGTGTGTATGTATATATACAGATAGAAGGAAAGGACACAGGGTGAGCTGGTTATGAAGAGATGATATCTAAACAAGAAAAGGGTTGAGAGGAATATGCTAGGAGAAAGAGAAAGGGAGAGGTAGAGTGTAGTAAATCATCTCACATAAACGAGGCAAGAAAAAGCTTTTACAATAGAGGGGAAGAAGGGGAAGATGAGAGGGAATAAGAGAGCCTTCCATCATTTAGCCTTAGGAGGGAATAACAAGCACCCTCAATTGGGTATGGAAGTTTATTTTTCCCTACAGGAAAGCAGGGGGAAAGAGATAAGAGATGGGGGATGATAGAAGTGATGGCAAATTGGAGGAAGGGGTAATTGAAAGCAAACACTTTGGTAGAGGGACAGGTCAAAGGAGAGAATTGAATAAATGAAAGGTACAACAGGACAGAGGGAAAGATAGTTTTTCACAATATCACTGTTATGGAGGTGTTTTGCATGACTACAGATGTATAACCTTTATGAAATTCCTTGCCATCTCAATGGGGAGGGAGGGAGGGATAGAAGTTAGAACTCAAAGTTTTAAAAGTGAATGTTAAAAATTGTTTTTACATGCAACTGGGAAATAAGATATGCAGGCAATGGAGTATAGAAATCTATCCTGCCTTACAAGAAAATAGAAGGGGGGAGGTGTTTAAGAGAAGGGGTGGGGCTGATAGAAGGGAGGGCAGATTGGGGGAAGGGACAATCAGAAGGCATCCTGTATTGAGGTCGGGGTATGGAGCAGATGAGGAGAAATTTGAAATTCAAAAATTTGTGGAAGTTAATGTTGAAAACTGAAAATAAATAAATTTGTATGGAAAAAAATTTTAAAAAGAAAGACCAGTTGGATGATATTGCCAAATTCATGAGATAGAGGAATATCCATTGAGACTGGAGACAAAGACTGGGACCAGGCTGTGAAATGCTTTAAAAACTAAATATAGGAGTTTGTATCTGATCTTAAAAGACAATAGGGAGCCACTGAAACTGATGAGTACTGGAGAACGATTAGATCTATGCCTATGGAAAAATCATGTTGGAATATTAGAGTTTGGACTAGATCATAGGTTTTTACATTGAAGGAAACACAAACTTTTAATTTTACCCCCCAGAGGATCTGATGGTTTAGGGGTAAACAGGATTCTATGCTAGGTGAAGGATTAATGGGATAGATCTAAAGTGGATTTATTCCCTATCACTGGTCCCTTCTGAGCTAGCTGTGGGTATTGTTCAGAAATAGCAATAAGTTGGATTAAGGACTGGCCTTCTGGTTTGCTGTTTAGGTGTAGCCAATAAGGATCATTAGTGTTGGAGGGTGTCTGTTTATAGCAGCATGTAAACAGCAATTCTGAATTCAATGACATCTGGGAAGGAAGAAGTTAATAATACCTGCTTTTCCAGTGTCATCAGCAGTCCTTCCCTCTACAGATGGCAAGATGCTGCTTACCCGCCCCGCCGCTTCCCCAGCTCTCTCTCTTCTGGCACTGTATTCTGATAAGAACAGGTACAAAAACCAGGGTGTAGAAATAGTGCCTGATGTTTGCCATGAGTTGGACTAGTTCCCATGTAATTTCAATTCAGCTGGATGCTGAAGTCATGAATCTACCTGTGCTGTTCTTTTTATTAAAATACATATAATTTATTTATTTTTCAGTTCTCAACATTCACTTCCACAAGAATTTGAATTCAAAATTTTCACCCCATCTCTCCCCACCCCCACCCCAGGACAGCATGCACCCCTTTCTTCAGTCTGTCTTTCCATATTACCCCCCCATATCCCATTGCCTGTGTATCTTATTTTCTAGTTGCATGCTAAAACAATTTTTAACATTCATTATTAAAGTTAAGAGTTCCATATTCTCTCCTTTCCTCTCTCCCCACCCACCCTCATTAAGAAAACAAGCAATTCAATATAGGTCATACATGTGTGACAGTGCAAAATACTTCCATAATTGGTTCCATAATTTGTTGCAAAGGACTAACCACATTTCTCTTTGTCCTATCCTGCCCTCCATTTATTCCATTCTCTCCATTGACCTGTCCTCCCACAACAATGTTTGCTTCTGATGCTCCCTTTCCCCAATTTGCTGCCCCTTCTATTATCTTCCCTCTCCTATCCCCTTCCCCCTTGCCTTCCTACAGGGTAATATAGATTTTCATATCCAATTGAGTGTGTATTATTCCCTCCTTAAGTTAAATCCCATGGGAGTAAGGCTCACTTATTTTCTTTCATCTCCTCCCTCTTTCCTTCCGTTGTAAAAGCTCTTTCTTGCCTCTTTTATGTGTGGTGATTTGCTACATCCCCCTTTCACTTACTCCTAGTACATTTCATTCAATAGTAAATTTTAGTTTTTAGGTATTCTCCCTTCATTTTCAGCTCACCCTGTGCTGTGTGTGTGTGTGTGTGTGTGTGTGTGTGTGTGTGTGTGTGTATGGTGTATATGTATATATACACATGTACATATACGTACCTACACATATGTAATATACACACAAATACATACCCATACACAACCTACATACATACATACATATATATATATATATTCCCTCTAACTACCCTAATACTGAAAAAGGTCTCATGAGTTACAAATAGCATCTTTCCATGCAGGAATGTAAACAGTTCAACTTTAATGAGCTCCTTAAGACTTTTCTTTCCTGTTTACCTTTTCATGTTTCTCTTGATTCTTGTATTTGAGAGTCAAATTTTCTATTCAATTCTGGTCTTTTCAACAAGAATGTTTGTAAGTTCTCTATTTCATTGAAATTCTAGTTTTTTCCCTGAATCATTATACTCACTTTTGCTGGGTAGGTGATTCTTGGTTTTAATCCTATCTCCTTTGACCTCTGGAATATCATATTCCAAGCCCTTTAATCCTTTAGTGTAGAAGCTGGTATATCCTGCATTATCCTGATTGTATTTTCACAGTACTTGAATTGTTTCTTTCTGGCTGCTTGTAATAATTTCTCCTTGTCTTAGGAACTTTGGAATTTGGCTACAACATTCCTAGGAGTTTTCCTTTTGAGATCTATTTCAGGAGGTGATTGGTGAATTCTTTCCATTTTTATTTTACTCTCTGGTTCTAGAGTATCAGGGCAGTTTTCCTTGATAATTTCCTTGGAAGAAGATGTCTAGGTTCCTTTTTAATCATGGTTTTCAGGTAGTCCCATAAATTGTCTCTCCTGGATCTATTTTCCAGGTCAGTTGTTTTTCCAATGAGATATTTCACATTATCTTCCATTTTTTTCATTCTTTTGGTTTTGTTTTGTAATTTCTTGGTTTCTCATAAAGTCATTAGCTTCCATCTGCTCTATTCTAATTTAGAACTACTTTCTTCAGTGCGCTTTTGAACCTCCTTTTCCATTAGGCCAATTCTACTTTTTAAAGCATTCTTCTCCTCATTGGCTTTTTTGGACATCTTTTGCCATTTGAGTTAGTCTATTTTTAAAGGTGTTATTTTCTTCAGCATTTTTTTAGGTCTCCTTTAGCAAGGTGTTGACCCACTTTTCATGATTTTCTTGCATGACTCTCATTTCTTTTCCCAGTTTTTCTTCCACCTCTCTTACTTGATTTTCAAAATCCTTTTTGAGCTCTTCTATGGCCTGAGACCATTGCATATTTTTTTCTTTTGGAGATTTTGGATGCTGAAGCCTTTGGATGCTGTCTTCCTTTGATTGTATGCTTTGCTCTTCCTTATCTGAAAGGATGAGAGAAAATACCATTTCACCAAGAAAGTAACCTTCAATAGTCTTATATTTTCCCCTTTGGGGCATTTTCCCAGTCAGTTTCTTGATTTTTGAGTCCTTTGTTAAGTGGAGGATATACTACCTTAGACTTCAGAGTTTTTGTGCAGTTGTTCTCTGAAATAGGTCTAGGGACCTTTAAGTTCTCAGTTTCTCCAAGGTGATACAATCAAAGGTCTTCACTCTTGTCTGTGAGCAACCAAAAACACTCTTTTCTGCCCTGGAACTGTGAGTAGGATTCCTTCTCTACAGCCACTACCAGTTCCACAGTTTCCACCAGTAACATGATGCCAGCTCTATTCCTCACTCCAGGATTGCCACTCAGAACTGAGATCCAGATCAGCTGCTCAGTTCCCCCAGGGTCCTTAAGCCAAGGGCTCCAAAATTGGAAACTGTTGCTGCAGTCACTGCTGTTGCCCTGGGGCTAGGGCTGGGGCCAGACCTCACTCCCCTCTCACTCAGGTGAAAGAGCCATCTTACTGACCTTTGAAGCTGTCTTTGGCATTTATGGGTTGAGAAATCTGGGAACCACTGCTGCTAACCATGATTCCGTACCTTGTAGCCTGCTTCAGTCCTGTCCATGCTGTGCTGCGCAGCCCACATTGAGCTATGCTACACTCCAAGCCTGGTGCAATAGGCTTTTCCCGTCAGCCTTCCAGGATGCCTTGGGCTGGAAATCTCTTTCACTCTGTCATTTTGTGGTTTCTGTTGCTGTAGAATTTGTTTAGAGTCATTTTTTTACATGTATTTTATGGGTTATGAGAGGAGAGCTAGAGAAGGTCTGTCCTTCTACTCCATCATCTTGGCTCCTGATCCCCCGTGCTATTCTTAGATGCAATCCAATCTTTAAATATACATTGCTTAATATGCATAAATTACCTGGTTAAGTACTGGGAATACAAGGGAAATATAAAGTAGTCCCAGCCCTCAAGGAACTTACATTATCCAGTGGGAATAGGACATGCACACAGATAAGCATATGAATGTTTACTTTCCTGAGAGAAGAAACACTAAGAACTGGGCAGTTTCCAAAGACTTGAGTAATGATGACTGCAACTTAATCTAAAGTGGAGGAGGGGAGGTCTCATTTTACCTTAAAACTCTAATGCAGCTCCATGCTAGGGATAGGAGCACTCTGAGGCTAAAGTTTAGGGGGTATTATAACCCAACTGTGAGCACTGAACTATCAATGTGTTGGTCATGGATGGCAGTATGATTGGTGAATGTTGGACTTCCTGGTGTACTGTCTGGGGAAGTCAGAGGGGTGTGTGTGTGTGTGTGTGTTGAATATAGTGAAGGCAGGGCTATAAAGTCTCTTAGAATGCTGTCTTGAACCCCTAGACAGGACTCAGGGAAGGGTAGGATTTCCCGATCTCATCAACAGACCTTGTAGGTAACACGATAATAGTGATTTTCTCTTGTTCTTCCTCATCTTCAGACCTCTATTTCTTCCTTGACCCTCTTATGGTCCTTTCTATGGAAAGGAAGCAAAATTAAATTAGCGGCAGAGAGGGATATAAAAAGACAGGGACAGAAACTGAACTCTAGAATCAACTAGAATGGTGTTTTCTATGACTTAATTTAACCTGGCAGGTGCTCTCAGGAACAGGAAGTCAAAAAGCCAGACTCTTTTCACCACAAACTATTTGCTCTCAGATGATATGTGTACAACTTAAATTATGATTTAACTCTGAAAGAGACTACCATTCCTTTGGAGCATAGACACTAGAGAAACTAATCCAAGAAAAGCTCTTACCACAAGGACAATGAATGCAAAGATACCCGGAAGATTTTACAGGTGTCTTCATTTTAATCACACAGAGTCAACCCCCAAGTCACATGGATTTTTCTTTTTACCATTTTCATAACATTTTCCCTTTTCTCTTAACAGTGAAAATTATGTATGGAGAATTAGAAAGATGAAAGGTCATTCTTAAACCAGAACCCCATATGTGCTGAAGTAATTCTGTCCTTTCAAGACTTCTGATCCCCAGAGCCAGATTCTCATACTGCTCTAAGAGCTGAGGGAAGGTCAGGAAGATGAACATGCTTTCCCAATCCCATCAGAGGATGTTGTTAAGGGGTTAAGGTGGTGCTCTTCATTTTTCTGCTTTCCCAGTCTCATCAGCAATCCTTGCCTCTGTAGATGATAAGATGGTAGTCTTTTCTTACCCTTCCTCTCCCCTGTACAGAGACCAGAGTGGAAAATGAAAGAGGACAGTGCCTTATATTTGCTAGGAAGCACTATGGCATGAGAACAATGCCCTGTATTGCTGTGACTGAGTTCTCTGGGCTAGTTTCCATTTGATTTGCATATAAATGCAATATATATGCCAACACTATGAATCTAGTTGTACTTTTCTTAAGGTTCAATTCAATTCAATCCAACAATTACTGTAACATGCATCTCTTCATATAGTTTGTATGTAGCAAGACTGGAATTATTCCCCCAATCCACAAGCCCACTAGCAGACACAGTTCCCAGAGGGAGGTCAGCTACCTTGACTCCTCAGGGTTCTAGGGATATCCCTGAGGAGTTTGGGGTATATTTTTGTAAAGCTACTAACTTGAGCCCCAATTCTTGTGTACTATTACCTCAATATCAGTTATCATGTATGGGCTCAGGTGGGGAGATGGGTGACTAACAGCAGGAAGCTACTACCACCAATGCTACTACTTAAAAAAAATTATATACTTAGAATGTTACTTTCCACCAATCACATGTAAAAACAATTTTTAACATCCGTTTTAGAAATTTTTAGTTTCAAATTCTCTCCCTCCCTCACTTCCTCCCCACCTCTCTCATTGATGAGGCAAGCAACTTGATATAGGTTTCACAAATGCAGTCATACAAAATACATTTCCATATTAGTCATAAAAGAAAACAGACCCCCTCCCCCGTCCCCCAAAAAAACCCCAAGAAAAACAAAGTAAAAAGAAAGTGTGCTAAAAATCTGTATTCAGACTACATCAGTTCTTTCTTTGGGAATAGTATTTTTCATCATAAATCTTTCAGAGCTTTCTTGGATCATTGTGTTGCTGAGAATAGCTAAGTCATTCACAGTTGGTCATAGTACAATATTGCTGTTACTGTGTTCTTCTGGTTCTACTCATTTCACTTTGCATCAGTTCATGTAAGTCCAGGTTTTTCTGAGAGAATTATGATCATTTCTTAAAAGCACAATTGTATTCCTTCACAGTTATATACCACAACTTGTTCAGCCCATTGATTAGCTTCCTCTCAACTTATAACCAGAAAAGATTTGTTATAAATATTTTTGTATATGTAAGTCCTTGTCTTTTTTTGTTTTTTATTGATTTTAGACACAGACATAATAATGGTATTGCTGCTCTACATAATGGTTGAATCAGTTCACAACTCTACCAACAATACCTAAGTGTTTCAATTCTCCCCCATCCCTTCCTACATTTGTCATTTTCCTTTTATATCCTATTAGTCAATCTAATAGGTATGAGATGATACCTCAGAACTGTTTTAATTTGCATTTTTTCAATTAATAGTGATGTAGAGCATTTTTCCATATGGCTATAGACAGCTTTGATCACTTTATCTGAAAACTGGTCACATCTTTTGATCATTTATAAATTGAGTAGTTCTTATTTTTATAAATTTGACTCAGTTCTCTATACATTTGAGAAATAAAACCTTTATCAGAGAAACTAGCTTCAAAATGTTTTTCACAGTTATTTCATTGTATTTCCCTACATTCTATTTCCCCCATTTATTCTATTCTCTCTTTCCTTTCACCCTATCCTTCCTCAAAAGTGTTTTGTTTCTCACTAATGCCTCCTCAAATCTGCCCTTTCTTTCTATCACTGCTTCCTTTTTCTCTTATACCCTTTCCCTCCCTAGATTTTTATACCCAAACGAGTCTATATGTTATTTTTTTCTTTGAGACAGTTCTGATGAGAGTAAGATTTACGTGTTCCCTACCAGCTTCCCCATCTTTCCCTCCACTGTAAAAGCTTTTCTTGCCTCGTTTGTGTGAGTTAAATTACCCCTTTTACCTCTCGCTTTTCTCCCAATGCATTCCTTTTTCTCACCCCTTAATTTTATTTTTTAGATATCATTCCATCATATTCAATTTAGACCTGTGCCTTTTTTCTGTATATACTCCTGCTAACTGTCCTAATAATGAGAAAGTTGTATTATCTTCCCTTGTACAAATGGAAACAGTTTAAACTTATTAAGTCCTTTATGATTTCCCTTTTCTGTTTACCTTTTTATGCTTCTCTTGAGTCTTGCATTTGCATGTCAAAATTTCTATTCAGCTCTAGTCTTTTCATCATGATTGCTTGGAAGTTATTTCATTGAATGTCAATATTTTTTTCCATGAACGATTATGCTATTTTTCTGGATAGGTGATTCTTGACTGTAATCCTAGTTCATTTGAAATATCATATTCTAGGCCCTCTGATCCTTTAATGTAGAAGTTGCTAAATCTTATGTTATCCTGAATGTGGCTCCATGATACTTGAATTGTTTCTTTCCAACTATTTGCAATTATTTTTATCCTTGACCTGGGAGCTCCAGATTTTGACTATAATATCCCTGGGAGTTTTCATTTTGAGATTTCTTTAAGGACGTGATCAGTGTATTCTTTCAATTTCCAATTTACCTTCTGGTTTTAGAATATCAGGGCAGTTTTCTTTAATAATTTCTTGAAAGATGGTGTCTAGGCTTTCTTTCTTTTTCTTTTTTTAAATTATGGCATTCAGGTAGACCAAAAATTTTTAAATGTTTTCTCCTGGAACCAGGTCAGTTATTTTTCCAATGAGATATTTTACATTGTCTTCTAATTTTCTATATTTCTAATTTTTCATTCTTTTGGTTTTGTTTTATTGTTTCTTAATGTTTCCTAAAATCATTAACTTTCATTTGCTCAAATCTAATTTTTAAGGACATTATTATTATTATTTTAGTGAGTTTTTCTAGTTCCTTTTCCATTTGGCCAATTCTACTTTTCAAGGCATTCTTCTTCTCATTGGATTTTGGTGCCTCTTTTACCAATCAGCCTATTCTGTTTTTTTTAAGGAATTATTTCCTTCAGTATTTTTTTGTGCCTCTTTTATCAAACTGTTGACTCTTTTCACATGATTTTCTTGTATTATTCTTGTTTCTCTTCCATATATTCCATATTCTTCTAATTCTCTTGTGATATCTCTCTTTATAGCTAGGTCATATACCCATACTGACCTCATCTTGCTATATGATTTAAGATATTGGTCTATGCCCAATTTCTGCCAAACTGCTTTAATTTACTCAATAATTTTTGCTGAATAAAGGTTTCTTGCCCCAAAACTTAAATTTTTACATTTATCAAACACGTGGTTGCTATAATCCTTTACTACTATATATTGTATATCTACTCTGTTCCACTGATCTACCTTTCTATTCCTTAGCCAGTATCAAATAGTTGATATTTACTGTCTTGTAGTTTGAGGTCTGGTACTGTTAAGCCTCTTTCCTTTACATTGTTTTCATTTCTTTCTTTGAACTTATTGATCTTTTGTTCTTCCAAATGAATTTCATTATGTTTTCTAATTCAGTGAAAGAACTTTTTTTTTTAGCAATTTAATTAGGGTGGCATTAAATAAATAGATTAATTAGGTAAAATAGTCATTTTTACTATACTGTCTTTGCCTACCCATGATGAATTAATATTTGTCCAATTATTTAAATCTGACTTTATTTGTATAAAGAGTGTTTTATAATTATATTCACATAGTTCCTGAATCTGTTTTTGGCAGGCATACTCTCAGTTATTTAATACTGCCTACAGTTATTTTAAATGGGGATTTTCTTGCCATTTCCTTGCAGGGTTTTGTTGGTGATGTATAAAAATGCTGATCATTTATGTGGATTTATTTTACATTCTACTACTTTGCTAAAATTATGTATTATTTCATCTAATTTTTAGTTGTATGTTTAGGATTTTCCAAATATATCATTGTATTGTCTGCACAAAGAGATAATTTATTATTTTATTTCCCTTTCTGACTCTCTCAATTTCTTTTTCTTCATTTATTGCTGTTGCTAGCATTTCTAAAACAATATTGAATAACAATGGTGACACAATGTAGTTTCCCTATTTATCTCTTTTAATTAAATCTATTTTAGCTTAAACTTTATCTGAGAACATGATTGCTACCCCTGCTTTTTTTTTTTACATCAGCTGAAGCATAATAAATTCTACTCTATCCCTTTATGTTAATTCTGAGTGTAGCTCTCATTTTTAATTGTGTTTCTTGTACGTGACATTTCATCAGTTTTTGATTTTTAATCCATTCTCCTATCTGCTTCTGTTTTATGAGTAAATTCATCCCATTCACATTCAATGTTATAATTACCATTTGTATATTTTCCTCCATCCTATTTTTTCAAATTATTTTTTTTGCCCTGTTTGTCATATCTCTCTTCACACTGCTAATTTACTTCTATTACCTTGCCCTCCTATTTCTTAATCTACCCACCCATCTAAGAGTCCTTCCCTTGTCTTCTCCCCCAATCCTCTTCATTTTTAATCTAAACATCCCTCATTTTATCCCCTTGCCCTCCTATTTCTTTATAAATTTAGAAGACCATACTCTTCTAGATGTATATATTGTTTTCTTTCTTTAATCTAGTTCTGACAAGAGTAAGGTTATACCACTACTGGCCGTCCACCCCAACTTGTTTCTTTTATATCATTTCTTGCATTCACCACTCATTTATATGAGAAAATTGTTCCTTTTTACCTCTCCCTACCCAGATTTATCTTTTTTTTAGAATCAACCCATCTTACTCAGCTCAGCCCAAACCTTTCTTTCAAACTACTAAAGTAATGATGAAAGTCTTAAGAGTACTTGACGTGGTTTGGGGTTGCTGGGAACCTTGATGACACAGTTTGGGGTTTCTGGGAAGCCCAAAATGTCAAAGTACAGGGCAGTATCTGCATAGAATGAATTCATGGACTCAAACCTTCTTCCAGTCAAGGGGAAGTTTATTATAAAATCAATAGAAGAGGGCAGGTTTCCTAGTGAACCTGTGACTTAATGGGCATAAAAATGTTGCTTATATGCAAAAAAGGCAGTGAAAGGATCTGGATTGTTTGAAGGAAGGGTAAGTAGTCTAGGAAGGGCCAACTGCAAAACAGTGAAAGGACCATCAAGTAGGCTAATTAGGTGATCTAGATGGGATTAAGGAGGGGTCAGTATATTCAAGTAGTCTGTGTGGGCCAAGTATAACAATGAAAAGAATATCCAGTAAGCTAATTAGGTGATCTAGGTGGGCTGGGGTGGGCCAGTTGTCTTGGGCAAAGATGCCAGTGATCTGGACTGCTAAAATGTATGGGAAAATTCAGGAATTAGCTTGCTTTCAAAGACATGATCTTTTCCTTTTAGGGTTTCAGATTCTACCATCCCATCAGTACTGATAATATTTTCACATATAAGAAATAAACAATTTGATCTTATTAAGTCCCTTAAAATTGGTCTGTAATGTTTACCTTATGTTTTTTCTGAATCTTATGTTAAATTTTCCATTGAGTTCTAGTCTTTTTCTCACAAATACCAAAAAGTCCTTTAGTTCATTGAATGCTTCTCTCACTTTATTTTCATTCAGGATTATACTCAACTTTACTAGGTAAATTATTTTTGGTCACAACACCAGCTCTTTTGCTCTTTGAAATATTATGTTCTAAAGTCTTTTAATATTGAAGTTGATAGGTCTTGTGTAATCCTGATTATAGAGCTGTGGTGTGAAAAAAATGTGTTTTCTTGCTGCTTGCAGTATTATTTCCTTAGCCTAGGAACTTTGAAACTTGACTATGACATTCCTCTAAGTTTTCCTCTTGGGTCTCCTCTAGGTAGTAACTGGTGATTTTTTTTTCTATTTCTACTTTTACCCTCTTATTCTAAAACTTCAGTGTGATTTTCCTTAATAATTTCTTGTAAGATTGTATTGACTTCTTTTTTTTTTTTGTCATAACTTTCAGGTTCTTATATTGTGTCTCTGATGGGGTGATGAGACTTGGATCCCTAAAAGGAAAAGACCATGTCTTTGAAAGCAACCTGGTCCCTGAATTTTCCTATACATTTCAACAGCACAGATCCTTGACATCTCTGCCCAAGGCCACTGGCCCACCTAAGCCCACCTAAGATCACCTAATTGGATCAATTATCTTCTTTTCACTGTTGTACTTGTTCCACCCCAGACTACTTGTCTACCTATCACTCCTTAGTTCCATCTAGATCACCTAATTAGCCTATTTGATGGTTCTTTCACTGTTTGCACCTGCCCTACTCTAGATTACTTACCTGTCCTTCATCCTATCCATATCCTTTCCCTGTCCTTTTTGTATATAAGCATCAGTCTCACCCCCATTAATTTGCAGGTTCACTAGGAACTCTGCCCACTTCTATTGGCTTAAAATAAACCCTGTCATTTGACTGGAAAAAGGTTGGAGTGCACGAATTTATTCCTAGTGGACTCCATCCAGGACCCTGACATTTTGGGTTCTCAGCAACCCCAGATTACATCATCTCAATCTGTTCTCCAGATCAGATGTTTTTCTAATAAGATGTTTCACATTCTTTTCTATTTTTTAATTTTTGATTTTATTTTATTATTGCATGGTGTCTTATAACATCATTAGTTTCCCCTTGCCCAATTCTGGTTTTCAAGGAGTTGTTTCCTTTCTTGAATTTTTGGATCTCTTTTTTCAGTTGGTTGACTTTTTTCTCATAATTTTCTTGGATTGCTCTTACTTTTTTTCCTAACATTTTCTCAATCTCTCCTCTTCCAAGTTCTTCCAGGTACTCTTTTCAGGCTTGTGAACACTTGACATTTTTCTTTGAGTTAGGAGAGGCTTTTTTACCTTCCCCATCTTCTTCTGGCATGAATCCAAATTCTCTATCCCCATAGTAACTGTCTATGGTTGGATTCTTTCTCCTTTGTTTAGTCATTTTTATTTTGTTTTGTTTTATTTTAAGCATCTTATTATTGTAATCTACTCTAGTCCCAGGGTATGTGTTATGGTGCCCCAGGCCTCAGGTACTTCTTACTATTATTTTCTGAGCTCTATCTGGTGGCCCAACCTCAGACACTCTTCCCTACCCTCAAACCACAGCTAGGCTCCCCAGCCATTCTGTCCCATAGATGCTCCTGCTCTCTGTAACCTCTCCTTTGGCTACAAATTTCAGCTCTCCCCTCTATGCTGGAATAGAAACCAGGAACTCCACTTGCCTTCAAGTGCCCACAGCCAGTAGGGCCCCAGTCCCTCTGTTACCACATTCACAGGTCATCTGCTTCTTTCCTCAGTTGCAGCCTGGGTCATGTTTGGTCAGCACAGCTGGGCCTGGCATCCAGGGACAGTGGAGGGTCTTTCAATCTTCCCCTGTTCAGTCATCTGCCCCTTAGTGCCCCACTCCCACCCCCACATTTACCTATGGTAGTGTGATGAAAGTTCCTGAGGAAGAGGCTTCTTACTTACCCAGCTGCCTCCCAGGGCTCTCTGTTTATCCAGCAGAGACTGCCTGGAGATATTTGTTCTTCACTGGGGCAGAACCTCTACCCTTAGAAATAGGGTCTTTTCTAAGGTCCTCTCAAGTTGTCTTAGAAGGACAACTGCTTTACCCTGACTTTTATTTTTCATGCTCTACATTAGCTTTGAAGTAATGTTCTGCCTTTTTAGTGGAGGAAATTTGAAGAGCCTGGAATTTTCTAACTCTTCCATCTTCCCAGAATTTGTCATTCATTTTGAAGCCCTGTTGGTCTCCCCTGACCTCTTTGGCTTTTTGCTGGCAATCTACCTCTGGGCTAAAGGCAGAAGCTTCTCATTAATTTATAGAACCTTGCAACTGAGATTTGGGAGGGATCTTGGAGACCATCTAGTCTAAGGGTGATGAACTTGCAGCCTGGAGGCCACATGTGACCCTCTATATCCTCAAGTAGGGCCTTTGACTGAATCCAAACTTATTTGTTCTATGAAGTTTGGATTCAGTCAAAAGGCTGCTCTTGAAGACCTAGAGGGCCACATGTGACCTGGAGGCCACAGGTTCACCATCCCTGATCTAGTCCAATCCTCTTATTTTACAAATGAAGAAACTGAGGGGGAGGTTAGGTGACTTCCAAAGTCACAGTAGGAAGTAGCAGGGTTGTAAGTAGCTGAGCTGAGATTCATCTACCTTCAAATATGGCTCATTTCCTATTCCATTGTGCTGCCATTCAGGTTTAGTCCTGCTGTCTACACAGAAAGAGAGATTCACTAGGAAAGGAGAGAAAAATTTGGATGATGCTATATGCTTAAGGATGACTAACAGGATCTGAACTAAATGTTTGTTTAATTGGATTAAATTGAATTGCTTCTTGAGCTTCTCTTAGGCTGATTGGAGCCTCAACAGCTCATTCATTCAACTACATTATTCAACTACAACTTCAGTCCTATTTCTCTTCCTTACTAAAAACATGGCAAGCTTTGGCCAAATCCAGTAGTTAGTCTTTATTTTTCTAATTAACGGCATTTATTTCACAAGGGTCAAATCTCTAAACCGTCAGTCTTCTAGGAGGGAACATCTTAGCTCTTCACATCTTCTTGACTCAGACTAGGCAAGGTGATCTTTATTTAGCTGGCTCATCTTTGTCCGGTGATTATGTCTTGCCCAGTAAGGCTATGATGTGAAATATAGAAATATAGGCTATCTTCTAGCCTCTCAATATTTCCTTTTCTGTCCGTCTAGCTTTTGCTCCTAGTTCTCAACTAGGCATGGGTCAGCGCCATTTTCCAAACATTGGCTTTAGTTAATAACCACTGACCCCTGATTTCCTCACATTCTTAGGCAGTTTGTTGCCTGGAAACCATCTATATTTCTTGCTTCTTCACCTGTTTTTCATTCAGCACACAAAGATACGACACGCTTTCATCAGATAACAATAGTTTTCTCCACAGCTGTATCAATGCATAAGAAATGTCATAGCATGGCCCAGCATATCCATCCAGTATTTTGCCTCTGGCAGTATCGACTGCTCATGGTTTTGTGAGAGGGGGGAAGTTATTTGTGTCTGGAACTTGGAGCAACAGATTAGGGGTTCTTAATTTTCATTTAATAACTTATGGCCCTTAGAATGTATCCAAATTCTTCTTAGACTATAATTTTAGCTTATACAATCTATCAGAATAGCTCCTCAGAGAGTAAAATAGTATGTTCAGTCATGTCTGATTATTCATGGTCCCATTTGGGGTTTTCTTGACAAACATACTAGAGTGGTTTGCCATTTACTTCTCCAACTCATTTTACAGATGAGGAAACTGAAGCAAACAAGTTTAAGTGGCTTGCCCAGGGTTACACAGCTACTAAGTGTCTAAGGCTGGATTTGGACTCTGTTCTTCCTGACTCCAGGTCTGGTGTAAAAGAATATATATTCATATATCATAAAACTGCTCGCTCACGGTCACAAGTCCTAGGCACTGTTTTCCTCAAACAACTATACATGAAGAGCTCAGAAAGTTCCTGACTTAGAAAATTGGTATGAGACCAAATCTGGCCAACAGTCTCTTGTTCCTGTTCTGTTGTTAGTATATTATGCTGTGTAAGAGTTCCTGACCACTTCCCTCAGTCCCTTTCTAATCAGAATTTAATGCACGGTCAAAGCTGACCAGCTCTGAATTTGCCCCTGCATTCACCATCTCAACTCATTTCTTTCCTTTTCCATTACTTCTCTCTCACTACACCCTTTTCTATCTCCAAATTGATTCTTACACTAACCAAAATTTCCTCTCTCTCCACACACTGACTCAAACTACCAGCCACTCAGCACAAACACTCATTCATTTAAACCCTTCAAGCTTAATCTTTCTCAGTGCTGGCTCCCTAGTCACATTCCTCCTTTGACCATACCATCTCTCAACACCAGCTGCAAGGCTACCTTCTCATTTCTTTAAATAGCCCAGGAAACTGAGGGTCGTCACATTTCCCAGTAGCCTCTGGCACTCAGATGTTTCTTTTTCCTTTCCTGGTATTTTCATGGTCAAACACTTTGTATGCTTCTAATAGATTCAAGGGATTATCATAGAGTTCTTGTATTCTAGAATGTGATAAATAAGTATTCTTTCTGGGCTTCACTTTCGTCCTCCATAAAAAGAGGAGGCTGAACTAGACAACTTCAGATATTCCTTAACAAATCTCAACCCAATGATCCATGATCACTTTGTCCACACCCTTATTGAAGAGATTCTGCTCATGGTGTGCTTCTCAACCTTTGCCCTTTTAGACTCTATGGAAAAAGTGATTCTTCTGCAGCGTGCTGTGATGTGGAACACCCTCCCATTCTTTGATCATCCTAGAGATCCATTTCTGGAACTTTTTTAGTTCCATGGCATCTTGAGGTACATTAACCAAGATTTTATGGGACAGCCAGGTGGCACAGTGGATGGAGCTAAATCCAACCTCAGACATTTACTAGCTGTGTGACCCTGGGCAAGTCACTTCACCCTGTTTGCCTCAGTTTCCTCATCTGTAGAATGAGCTGAAGAATGGAATGGCAAACTACTGCAGTATCTTTGCCAAGAAAACCCCAAACAGGGTCACAGAGTTGGACAAGACTTAAAACAACTTGTAATATTACAGGTATAGAAGCCTCATGTTTTATGCATGGACAAGATGTTCTCTGTTTCATTTCCAAGGGCCTTTCTGACGATGCCCAGCATTTAATTGGCTTTTTGGAGCTGATGTTTTCGGAGAACAGCCTACCTGTGAGGAATGATTCTGGCATCTGTGCTTCTCTTCCCTTCATGTACTTATCCTACCCTTGTCCACATTGCAGCTCTTTTACCACTTTCCTGCCCATTCACATAACTGTCACATATCTTGCTGCTTATTCCTTATTGCTTGAATTTTTAGTCTCTGGATTAACTTAGTGCTATTGACGGACTTGAAGATTTCACTGCGCGCTTCCGTTCTCAATCGTTTACAACAATGATCAACAAGGGAAGTCCTAGCAGTAAGCACTAAACAAGCTCACAAAGAGTTCTTCATCCATTTATTTCAGTCGTCTGTGTTCTGTTTGGATGAAACCAGTTTTCTATGTGTGACAGGACATCCTTCCCAATCTCTTATTAGTTCAAGAAGGTGTTCAAAAACAACTCTTGCTTTTGAAATGTTACCAAAGACTAAATAAGTCATTTCCCCTTTTACCCGGATATTTGACTGTCTCAAACAATAGATTAGTACAATGATTTTTGCTTGGAGAAAGCATTTGCCTTTCTTGGTAAGGTTAGAATTCACATCCCTTTGGAAATGATCGTGTCTCACAAGCTGAAAGGAAAGCCAGAGAGAGTGACTGAGTTACCCCAGCAAACGTGAATCTGCTACCTCCATTCAAATGGCCTGAGATAGACCCATTTCCATGGCATATAGATGGAGCTAGAACTGATCTGATCACTCATGCTGTAGTCCTTTCATCATTTGGGCTTTCCAACATACCTGGGTGGGACACACCCTCTTCAGAAGGAAGACATTTTTTTTTTTGTTTTAGCTTGGTTTTTTTGGTTTTTGTTTAGATACTTCATGCATTATCTCTTTCTGTATATTTTGTTGTTGTTTTGTTTTTGTATTGCTGAAGTTCAAATAAGATAATGTATTAAAGCCCTTGTAAACCTTAAAGTGCTGGATAAATGGCAATTACTATGACTATTACTGCCTACAGTCACTAGGTCTCCAGTCTGGGGATGACTTTATTCCCTGAACCTTCTGTTCCGTGAGTTCGATGTTATAGAGTAATACAGAGATGAGCCGCTAATCATTTAATAAATGGGGTCTCCTCTGCTTTTAAGTTTAATCTGTGTTATTAACATTTTCTTAAGTCTAGACCAGGGGCTATGAGGCCATATGTAGCCCTCTAGGTCCTCAAGTGTGGCCTTTTCCTTGAATCCAAACTTCACAGAACAAGATATTCCCCACCCCTGGTCTAAATGATCATTCAAACAATAAGTCCTGATTTGTAGTGATTTCTATGTGTAAATGCTCACACTGAAAATTTAACAGCAGGCTCTTATAGCTGGTAAGAGCTAATTCTATCACACCCCTGGTCCCACCTTCCTCTAGTTCCCTGTAGTAGCTGTCAAGAGTCCAGTCTGGTCCCTAGTGCTCATGGTTCCCTGCTCTGGTAACAGTTTTTCCTTCTCCGTCACTGTGCAGATTGTACAAACTGTCACTCTCTCGAGGCCCATGTGAGCCTGGACATGTCTGTTTCCTCTGTCACCTTTCCTCTTAGAGGCCATGAATCCCTTTTCTCACGTTTTCTCTCGACAGGTCTCCATCTCTCCTTCCAAGTTTCTGTTTGCTGTCAGCTTGTAGATGAATATGTTTTCTACAGAGGCTGAATGGATGCTCTGTTGTCTGAGTCTGTGCCTCTTCTCTGTCCTTTCCTGAAGAAGAATGATTCGGAAGCTTGTGGTGTTGTCTCCCTGAGGAAGATCTCTTAATAATTTCTACTGTCCTCCTTTCTGGTAGTCTGCTCTGTCTGTACCTCCTGTGGCTGTTCTGCTTCTTGATGGGCTGCATCTCCTTAAAAAGGCTAAGCCTAGGGCTCAGCTCAAGAGCACAAACTCTTTCATCAATATGGTATCAACCCCATGGTCCTCACTGCTATTGAAATGCGGAGGACATTGTGGACCTGAGTCAGTGATGGAGCGAAGGCCTTGTCCCTGGGGCCAGTGAGTGCCCAGGACAAGAA
>CM053770.1:312794025-312867794 GCA_028658325.1 Potorous gilbertii
AATAATGTTTTTAAGTGCATAAAATAAAACGCAAAGGATTGCAAAGGAAACAAATTATGTTGAAATATGGTTAGCAATTTTCTTTTAAGTTCACAGACCCTAGGTTAAGAACCTCTGATGGAGCCAAGTAAGGGTATAAAACAGTAAGAGAAAACTTAGGGTGAAAGAGAAAAAAATAAGCAAGACTAATAATAATTGACCTTTATCATTTCGGTTGAGCCACACAACATATGTCAATGAGGAAACTGGGCTCATGTCACATAGCGCACAAGCGTCAGAAGGAGGATTTGAACTCAGGTCTGTCTGACTTCAAGTCTGGCATCCTCTCCATTATGCCTTTATGTGCTGCACAAGGAAGCAACAGGTTGTATATAGGGGTGTGCTGGAGGCTTGGGGATAGCTATGCATCTTCATCCATGGACCACTGTTGGCTCCCAGAATCAGTATCTAAAAGGGAATCACCATTTATCCAACTCCCATTCCGCTTAATTATTTAGGGGCCAGCCCTTGGGATGGGGTTATAGAGCAGAGATTAAGTGCTCAGCTCTGTGGCTCCAAGCATTACATATTTCCCCAGCTTTTTGCCTTTTTTGTTGGCCAAATTGAATCAATTTATTAAAGTTGCTGCAGAATCGATTCGTTCTGATTCACCAACAGTGACAAAGAGAAATGAGGCATCGGGGTCCCCAGGGCCCAATTTCACTCATTGAAATGAGAATCCTCCAGCCAGAGGAAGCCAACACATCCTCTGCAGCTCCTCAGTGTTGGTGGGGATTTAGTGGGAGGAGTCTCTCCCAGCCTTGGGGTCAGCTCCTAGAACAGTAGACCCTCTGTGCTAGTAATCATCTAGTCCCTCCCCCCTCTCTCCTCTCCCATTTTACAGAGGAGGAAAAGGAAAACCCAGAGAAAGGCAATGTTTTTTCCATGGTCACTCTGGTTTATAGGGAAACAAATACAGTTCCTCAGTGCCACTGATTATGGTAAGACTAGAATCCAGATCTCCTGACAGCTAAGCCATTGGCCTACAGCACAGCAAGGCTCTTTACCCTCTGACTGTCCATATGTGTCAGTGCTATTCTGAAAAAGGCTAGTCCCTCTTTCACCTGATAGTTCTTCAGATGTTGGACGATAGCTCAGATGTCCCCTCTAAGTCTTCAGTTCTCCAGTTTAAACATCTCCCAGTTCCTTCCAATGGTTCTCTCATGACCTGTTTTGAATCTCTTCATTATCCTGGTTGTCATCCTCTGGATACACACCAACTTGTTAATGACCTTAGAAAGTGGCAAATGGAACATAATACCCCAGATGTGCTCTGACCAGGGCAGAGTACAGTGGGACTCCTGTATGTCCCTCAATTTAGCACTTAATTATATACCATCCTGTATTGTTGCTTTACACTGCTTCTCCCCACAGTGGTAATGTATTTCAGCCTGCTCCTGCCAACCATACACCTGTCTATCACCCTTTAGTTAATCTTCAATTTCAACTCATCAGAAACAGTTATGGACTGTAACTTCCCAAAACCATGGAATTTGCGAGGTGGAAGGGGCCTCAGCAACACTTAGTCCAATTCATCTTCAAAAGTAATCCCCACAAAAAATATTTCTGGTAAGTGGTCATCTAATCTGTTTGAAGGAGTCCAAGGAGGGAGAAGCCATCTCTTGACATAGCCCATTCCATTTTTGGGCAGCTCTAAGAAGGGCATACAACATCACCGCTCATGTTGTAAGACCAAGGGTTAGCCAATAGACAACCAAAGCACTCTATCTGTGTTCTTGTAGCACTAGAAGAATCAAAGGAAGCCTCCCAGCACAGTGGGTAGACAAGGACAAGAGTGACCCAGCATGGACCCAGCATGAACAAACATGGATGAGTTGCAATCCACATCACTGTTTAGACTGAAAACCTATTGTAGAGCTTTACAATTGTTTCCATGTGCAGAAGTTTTGTCTCAACAACTGGACCAACTCTTAAGAGCAAAAATTATTATTTGATTGGACTCACACATTTACCAAGCACCTAATGTTTTGCAGAGGACTCTCCTAGGCAATTAGGGAGAAGAAAAGTGGGACATGGTCCTCATTCTCATGAAGCCTAGGTTTAGAAAGGGGATAAGACACAAATGCAGGTGATAGTGATGATGCACATGATAAAAGTGCATTCGATAGGTATCAGGGTGCCATTTTAGGTTTGGGGAAAGGACTTAGAGATGGTGGGATTAGGAAAGGATCTATGGGGAAGGGGAAAGTCTTTATTAAGCACATAATAATAGCTAAATAGCTGAAGCCACAAAGACTCTATTCTCAAACAGCCCACATTCTAATCAAGATAGATAGTGCATATGCACAGGGAAGATGGCAAGAACCAGAGGTCTGAGGGCATATATGCAAGGAAGATGACAAGACTTAGTGGTCCTCAGAGTCCAGCAGCAGGGAAGATTAGGCTTGATGGTTTTTCATCTTGCTGAAAGGATTATAATTGGTGACTCTGCTCATTGAAGTACTTGATCAATAAACACTTATTAAGTACCTACTTAGGCCAGGCATTGTGCTAAGCTCTGGGGATACAAAGAAAGATAAAAGACCAGAATTAGCCCTGACATTGGAGTCTGAAGTCACTCATTAATGGCTTCTGATAAGAAAACTATGCTGTAAGGGGAAGGGGTCAATGGAGTCTTCTCTTCCTGAGGTTATGTGGCCAGTTAGAGAAACAGGTCTGGGTTTTTGACCTTTTCTACTGTTTGCTTTCTAGGTGCAAGAAGTGACATCTCTGATCTAGAACCAGAAACTTTAGCCACAGGGATCTGGGAGTACAAGAATCCAACCAAGCACTGATACTCTGAGGAGCATAGGTTGGGCACTCTCACTCAGCAGAACCTGACAACCATGGCACCTTTTGGACAGGAATTGGGTGGGACCAATGCTTGTAGCAACTGAGCTAAATTGTGAATCTAATTCCTGCTACAGACCTGGATGTTGTAAAAGGGATTATGCCCCCATGTTGTGGGGGAAGATATTTGTATATTTATTCTTGTTATATTAAAAAGTCAATTAAATTCTTAAATCAAACTGAAGTGCAGTCACTGACCTCCTAAAAATAGAGGGGGTATAGTTACAGAGGAGATCAGAAAAAAAGATATCCCAGGTTCCTCAGTACCCCATGGAACTCTGAGGGTTGATGTGGCAGACCTGGCCCTGATAGAACAAGGTCAAAGTCAACCATGTTACATAGATTGAAGGAAGGCTGATCTAGGAGTAGGGCATAGGATGAAAGGGCAGGAAAGGCTCTGACCTTCATGGGGCTGAGCACACAGCAGATGCTCAGTAAATACTTTTGGGTAATTGAGAAAAGAGACTGTGATCAGTTGCATCAGTAAGAGGCATCAGGGCAGAAAAGAGTAACTCCTATCTTCAAATCCTGGATCTTTTACAGACTGTGTCTATAAACTTGATCTAGTCACAATCTCACTGGACCTCAGCTCCTCTAAAAAAAAAAGAGTGTTGGACTTGATGCTTTCTAAGGGAACTTCCAACTCTAAATTCTGAGAACGAGACAGACTCTGCTGTCCCTTAAGGGACAAAAGAAGGATGAGTTAAGGAAGGGGGCTGCAGAGAGAAACCAGATGCATAGCCTGGGCATACTGCCCTCCTGAGCACAGGCACTCTCTTGGGAGGTAGCTGCTTGGCGCCCTCTCTACATGTCCTGGCAAGGGCCCAGCAGCAGGTGCTGGCTCAGTCTTTCGCCCTTTTTCCACAGCTGACTTCCCTTCATTGTTGAGACTGTTATGCATTTCTAGACCCACACCTGCCTTGTCAGAGAGGCTGGCCACTTTTTTCCTACACCATTAGGCCTGGCAAGAACCCAGTGGGGATACTGGGCAGGGAACAGCCCCTCCTGACTTCTCCATTAGTGCTCTCCCAAGCAAGCTGTTGCTATTTTCTTCTGGCTGGGAAGTGAGGAGGGAGTGAAGGATCCTTCGCTGGAGGGGTATGGGAAAAAGAAAGGGCACGCCGAACCTGGGAGTTGATCCTCTCACCCTCCGGCTCAACCTCAGCCCCCAATCCATATTTGTGGCAAATATAATGGGGATTGTTAGTATGGGAGCTCTGGTCCTAAAAGACTGATGTAGCCTATGAGGGAGTGACACAGGGGACATGGAACCAACATCTTCCTGAGTTCAAATCCGGCCTCAGACACTTACTAGCTATGTGACTCCGGGCAAGTCACTAAGTCCTGTTGGCCTCAATTTCTTCATTTGTAAAATGAATTGGAGAAGAAAATGGCAAAACGCCACTCCAGTATCTTGGCCAATAAAACCCCAGATGGGATTATAAAGAGTAAGTCACTAATAAAACAATTGAATAACAACAAATTACCCATGGACTCCAGGTCAAACTCTTTGATCAGACATTCAAGGCCTCCCTCTCCTCCTCCTCAATACAAGCTTGGTTTCCTTACTGTTCAAGGCTGACCTTACTCTTCCCAGGGGCCTGACATCTCAGTTGGGCAGGTTAGTCCGCTGCTGTACCTGGGCAAACAAGCTGGTCCCTCAGCTTCAGAACTGGTACCTCATGGAGGCAGCTGGGCTAAATTGAACTAGTAGCTTAAGTTCTGGGCATGGCTGCTGCTAGCCTGGGCCAGGCTTGTTTTTGGCTACTAGATAGTGGCTATCCAGCTGGGCAATATGGGCCATGCTACTCTTGGGCAGCTGCTTCTAGACTACTCCTGGAATGTCCCTTTGCTCCTGGGTGCTGCTTGCAACATCAGGCTGGGCAGACCACTCATTTTCTGAACTCCTCATGGGGCATGATGTCTCTGCTAGATGGATTGATTTTTCAGGATCACTCTTTGACGGGCAGCTGCTGTTGCTACCATTTCCGGTGTCTGGAGTATCTGGGCACTCCTATACTCTCTTCTGCTAAGAGTCAAAGTGCTTTCTTCAGAATGTTACAGTGCTTATTTAGCCAGGACAGTGAATGTCAGTCTAGGATTGACAGAAATCTCTTCTCTTTAATTTCTTAAGAATTAGCTCAATTTGATGCTTCTAAACAGGAGGTAGAAGAAGTTTCCACTCTTCTATTCTATGATTCTTCTTCTCCAGTGCAAGCTCCTTCAAGGAGCGACTCTTCCTTCACTTATGGTGGCCAACCAGTTACCCTTCTCTTATTCCTATGCAGATCAGTGGTTGAGGACAGACACCTTGTGCCCTTGGAAGAAGGGAAAGAAACAAGCATTTATTAAACACCGACTATGTAACAGGGGCTGCACTAAACTCTTTACAACATTATCTTAACTGAGCTTTGCAACAACCCTGGGAGGCAGGTGCTATAATGATCCCCATATTACAGTTGAGGAAATTGAAATAGCTGGGTCATATAGCCATTAAGCATCCTAGGCTGGATTTGAACTCAGGTTATCCTGGCTCCAGAACCAGCACTCTATTGACTGTGCCACACTAGGGGAAACTTCACTGTGTTCTTGGTCTCTTCATATAACACAGTTATTTGAGCCTCAGACCTTTTCCAAGCTAAGAAATGTTTCTATTATATCTGAAAGGGCTTCCCTTTACTTATCAATATTTTTGCTCCTTCTGACCATCAATTTTACTAAAGTCTAAAAGGGCACATCCTTACAATAAGAACATAGATTTAAAGATGAAAGGAGCAAAGTCTTCAAGGTCAATCCCCTCATCTTATGTATGAGGAGATTGAGACTCAGATTTGCCAAATAAGTGATCTGCCCAAGGCTACTGGCAGGGCTGAAATTCAAACTCAGCTGCTCTAGTCCAAGGTACTGGGACTCAGGTTGCCAAGCTTGCCTTAGAGTGAAGCAGGACCATGATGCCCAGTGGCTGAAAGGATGGAAAAGAGCAGAGCTCAAGGAAAAGGAAAGTTTAGGGAGCAGTGAATTCTTTGTATAGACTCTGGGAGGATGAGCTGGCCTTGGGAAGCTAAGTGAGGCCAAGAATGGTGGGGTATTGGTTTTACCTAGAGACAGAGCCCCCACTTTGCAGCATCCTGCTTAGGCCTAGACAGCTAAGTGATACAGTGCATAGAGTACTGGGCCTGGAGTCTGGAAGACCTGAGTTCAAATCCAGCCTTTGACATTTACTAGCTACAAGATCCTGGACAAATCATTTAACCTGTTTTTGCCTCAGTTTCCTCATCTGTAAAGGATGATAATGCTATCTACTTCCCAGAGTTATTGTAATGACCAAATGAAGTTCTTAGTAAGTGCTATGCGAATATTAGTGATTATCAGTAGCCTGATCCACCATCCTTCTCCTTTTCTTCTTGCCCTTTGAAGTTGCTTCTCTTCATTCATTCAGTCGTTGTCCGACTTTTGTGACCCCATGGATTCTCCTGTCCAGCCCCCATCAAAATGTATTGTATCCTATATAGCCAAACTCAAACTGAAGCAGGTAGACATAAAGATCCCTATCCCTAAGGATATTGACTTAGAAAAACATATTGATATTATCTAGGTTTTCTTGTATTTGTATGTTTTCTTAATAGTCCCGAATTACACTTTAATCTGGTTTGGGCTGTACTAAAGAATGTTGTGGGCTGGATGGAGTAGGCCATGGTGCTTGACACCTCTGCTGTATCCAAACACATCCACCCCCACCTTTCCTCCCCTACCACTTCCCCCTACCACCCTACTCCCACTTCCTGAGAGTCAGTTATCTGATAAAGTAGCACCCCCTCCCCAACTCCCTGAGTTCTCACTGATAAACATGACAAAGCTCTCAGATAACATATTTACCTGAAATTCCTTGGCGCCTCTTGGTTGTGTTGTGATTTCAGTCTCTGTAGTTGAATGATGGAGATACTTGGGAGGCCTTTCTTCTAAACACTTTAAAATCACAGCATCAGTCCTCCTTGGGGCCATGTGCATGTGCCCTACACATACCTATGTGAAGCTATGCAAAGGAAATACTACATAGGGCAGACATGGCAAGTGGGTGGTGTCTCCCTTCAGAAGAGATATTCCAAGAGGGAGGCTAAAATGTAAGTTCCCTGAAGGCAGGAAGTGTGTTTTGTGATTTCTTTGTATTCCCAGGACTGGGAATTTATGCTGCTGTTGTAGTTCAGTCATGTCTGATTCTTTGTGAGCCCATTTGGTATTTTCTTGGCAAAGATACTGAAATGATTTGCCATTTTCTTCTCCAGGTCATTGTACAGATGAGGAGACTGAGGCAGATAGAGTTAAGGGACTTGCCCAGGGTCACACAGTTGCTAAGTGTCTGAGCACCATTTGAGCTCAGGAAGATGAGTCTTACAGTCTCCAAGCCTGGAACTTTAATCTACTGTATTACTTAGAGGCCCAGGTAGGACACATATTGGGTACATAATAAATGCCTAGTATAGTAGAACAGGAATTGGCTTTGGAGAGAAAACACCTGGGTTCAAGTTCATCCTCTGACAGTTACTGCTTCTGCGACATTGGACAAACCACTTTCATTCTAAGGTTCTGATTTTTCTTTATCTGTAAAATGGAGGGTTTAGCTAGATGGCCTCTGAAGTCCCATCTATGATGTTAGAACTCTTTCTGATCCTGTGGATTGGATTAGAGTACGATAGGGAAAGGGAGCCCATGTAGCAGATACTGTACTTTGGCCCAGAAGGGTTGAGTTTCCTCACACCATTTGCTTGACAGGTGTTGGTAGTTTATTTAGCAGTGATAATGAAGGGAGTAGAAGAAGGAGGGGCTATTTGCCTCTTACTTTATATTGGAAACACCAATTGGCTCAGCCTTTGTGCCCTAAGAGGGGGTAATTAAAAGACACTTCATCAGGCTGGTTATTGCCAATTAACAAACACCAATATAAACAATTAATAAAGCCCCAGTGGGAGATGAGCCAGAGGAATCCCATCAGTAGTGAGTTAAACAGCCTCACAGTATTCTGCTGGGCCCTGGGGCCATGGAACCCCTGTGGAGGTGACCGATGTTCACTACAGTCCTGGGGCTGAGCCACATGCCAATCTGTAGCTTGCCTTGGTGAATGTGGACTATGAAAAGGAGGGCAGAGGGAGCAGAGCCAGGAGAACACTGTACATAGTTACAGTCACATTGTGCAATAACTAACTTTGATAGACTTTGCTCTTCTCAGCAATGCAAAGTTCTAAGACAACTCCAAAAGACTCAAGATGGAAAATGCGATCCACATCCACAGAAAGAATTATGAAGTCTGAATGCAGATGGAAGCATACCATTTGCTCTCTCTTTTGTCTTGTTTCTTCTTTCTCATAGTTCATTTCATTGATTCTAATTCTTGTTTGCAACATGACTAATGGGAAAATATGTTTAAGTGAACATGTATAGAGAAACTTGTATCAGATTGCATGCCATCTTGGGAACAGGGGAGAGGGAAGGACACATTTCCTTCCCCCATTCCCCAAACAAACTTGCACTGGGTCACATTTACAATGAGGCACAAACAGTGAATTGTCCCCACCTGGACTGGATGACCTTAGATAGTGAGCCTAGTTACTTTACCGGAGTAGCTTTCTTAACTACTAGGTTTAGGTGTTAAACATTTTTAAACAGACTAGGATGCAGGATATCTTGGAAAGAACATTGAACTGGAGGTCTGAGGATAAAGATAGCAGTGTTTACCCTTGTGCTAATAGTAACTTTATCAATCTCAGTTTAAGTTTTGACCTATTGATTTGAAAGCTCCTTGAGGGCTCGGACTGTCTTGTTTCAACTTTGCATGTACAACACACAGCAGAGTGCTGTATACAGTAGGTGCTTAATAAATATCTGAGTTGAATTGACAGAGGTGTTTTGAACTGACAGTTGAAATGACAGAATTGAATGGTGTCTGAGATCTTGTCTAGAGACTGGGCAAAGCTGTAAGAGACAAGAGTTCATGATGACTTAATTGGGCTTGACATGGTATGCAGATGTATCCCCATCATGCACTAGGTCTTAAGGTCATGTATATAGAGTTGAAAGGGAACTTAGAGACCACTGAGTCCAACCCTATCATTCTACAGCAAAAAACTGAGGCCCAGTGAAATGAAGTCACTCTCCCAAGGTCATACAGACAATATCAGTATGTGTAAATATATGTATGTATGTATACATATATATGTGTGTATGTATACATATATGTATATCAGTATCAATATATTTAAACCCAGATCCTGATGCCAGAGCCAGTACTCCTTCCAAAGTACCAGGCTACTACAAACAACTGGAGATCATCCAGATATACAGTACCTGGCCTAAACTTAAAATGCTTACACGATTTTGATAGGTGTGCTGATAGACTCCAGTTATCCTGAAAAATCTTGTGTCATTTCTGATTCCACTGTTGTAGGATCCAGATGGACCTTCCTGAGGGAGAACCTCTTTGTTTCTGTGTAAGGGGAAGGTCCAGAGAATAGAGAAACTAGCTACAACATTGTGGTGTAGCTTGGAGTGTTGAGGTACCCAAGAGCCTCATCTAGCTCCTAATTCAAGCTCCAATACAGACCCAGGATTCAGGAGACTTTGTAGCATTGGTAGAAAGACAGAACAAAATAAAGGGATAAAAAGGAGGTGAGCAAACCTTGCTTCTTGAAAGAACTAAAAATCCATAAGGAAGTATTTAGCTTTCTTTGCTTTTAATGGCAAAGTGCTGTGGATCAATATGTGTGTCCACAGAGAGACAGGCAGTAAGGATCGATACGGTCAACTTCCTGCCTCTGCTAATGGAGGAGAGCCTCCAGCATGGATAATCCAGAGAGGCAAATACTCCAAGTTTCATTCCACTTTGGCTCCATGCTGAATTCTGTGTTTACCTTTGAATATGGGCGTGCCTGATATTTTAGGATAGAAAATAGGGAAGCTATACTGTGAACCTCACTGAGGAGAGACCAGGTATCTTTTTGCAAATTATACTAAACAAACTCATTTTAAGGCAGAGCTGACCATTTTGAAAACTTTCTGGAATGTAATTAGAAGGTGAGAATGAATGGGATACAAATGGCTAGAATGCCTACAAATGTAAGAATGCCTCAGTGGTTTCTCAATCCATAGCAAATAAAATTCAAACTTATTATCCTGACATTTGAGGCTCTCTACAATGTGGCTTTACCTTACCCTTATATTAAATGATTCCCCTTCCTAAGTGACCCTAAGTGCTAATCTTTAGTCAAATTCTCCTGCTCATCATCCCTGGCCCTAGATGCATTCTCTATACATTCCATACTTTCTACCTTTGATAGATGTTCTCTATGCCTGGAAGCAGTACTGAGGGCAGCAGTAGTGAAGAAGGACCACCATACTGGCCAGGGGCAAAGCCATAGAAGTAAATGATGGTAAAGACCAAAATATTACCTTAGCTTTGCTGTATCCCCACTTGGTGCAGGATTATGAGTTATGGGAACTATAGAGCTCTCCACTGCATGGAGGGGAAGGAGATTTTCTTGATTCTTGATGGAATTGTAGATGAATCTTTTCTTTACTTTTTACATAAAAAAAATCACTTCAACATTTGCCTTATGAACTTAAACCCTCACAAAGGATGCTATTGAAATACTGGATAATATGGTTATACTCTTTTGTGGAAAGATAGAAAGAGGCACAGAATTTGGCAATGATCTTTCATCCATGGTCTTGTGGGCTGACTATAATGTCCTAGGCATGACCCTAAATATGGATCTTCAAAGTGATGATGAAGGTCGGAAACATAGGCATGATGAAATGGAATAGGGAAACTTCCTAACTCATTAGTCACAGAAATAAGCAGGTATGAATGTTTGTGGTCACCACAGAGTAAGCTAGTTCCTAATTAGCTAGTGGGTGTATATTTGAAGTTTCCATAGCTGAATGATGAGCAAGAAATCTAGCCTGTATCCGTTTAGGACTGCTAAGAGTGACTGAAATTGATTCCCTCAGGAGGTTCACATTAAGCGCAAATTTTCCATTTCTTTCATCCAGCATTAAAAACCAGTTCTAGTAAAACTCCCTACTGGGGTTGGGGGGAGAGTATGGAGAACTGAGGTAGTTGCCATTTTTGTCTTTGAATCTGTTCTTGGGATATAGGAGGTGCTTCATAAATGGTCCTTGCAAAAATTTTATTTAATTTGTATTTTATCTAGTTAGACTGCTTTTTAAGGTATCTCATTCTATAGGAATTTTTGATTGATTCAACATTAAGCAGGAGAAGAAGAAGAGAAGCCACTTAGTAATAATGGCTAATATTGATATGGTACTTTAAAGTTTTCAAAGCATTTACAAATATTTCATTTTATCCTCACATAAACTCTGGAAGGTAGGGGCTATTATCCTCATTTTAAAGATGAGGAAATGAGATAGAGTGAAAAATAGTCCAGGGTCAAAGAAATAGTATCACAAGTTGTATTTGAACTCAGGGCCTAGGGCTGTATCCATCCAACTGCTCCTAGATAGGACCAGAAGTCAAATTTTGGGGTTATCCTTCCAGATAAAGAAGGACTTGAGGTGAACATGGTAGCAATAGAAGGAACGTGAACTAGATTGACAGCCATCCTATATGAATCTTGTCTGGTAATAGAAGACCACATAGATGTTTCTGCCATATACTCCTGTTACACAATGTTCCCAAGTTTTACTTTCATGGGAACAGAAAATCCATAAAGAAAAAAAAAGACTTCACAGTATACCTGTCTCCTTTGTGTGAAGGTTTCTGAAACAGGAGTTAAACCTAGATTGTAACAAAGAGTATGACTAATGATTTCATGCTCAACTTGTGGACAAAGAGAACAGATGGTGTCTAGTGTGATCAGGCAGGTTCTGAACTAATCAAATCACCCAAATCAAAGGATAAGCATGGATGATTTAATATCTACTGGAAGGAAGCCTTGAGTAGAGTCCTTCAGGCATCTTTCTTTGGTGGTATTTTTTTTGTTTTAACATTTTTATCATTGACTTGAAAGGGTGCATAGATCAATTGCTTATCCAGTTTTGTAGATGACACAAAACTAGGAGCGCCATTCATTGCATTTGTGAAAGTCAAGATTTGAAAAGATCCCAGTCATTTAGAGCACTGGTCCAAATCTATTAAGATTAAATAATAGGGATAAGTGTAAAGACTTGCACTTAGGTTAAAAAAAATCAATTTCACAAATGTGAAATGGGAGAGGTGTGATGTGACTCGTCAACAGGTTGGATGGGAAAATATCATGGTTTTCACTGGACCATAAACTCATGATTCAATTCTTCATAGTTTAAGTGTCTCTTCTATGTGAAACAGCACAGCTAGATGGCACCACAGTGCACAGAGAGCTAAGCCTGGAATCTGGAAGACTCATCTTGAGTTCAAATCTGACCTCAGACACTTACTAGCTGTGTGATCCTGGGCAAGTCACTAAACCTTTTTTGCCTCAGTTACTTCATCTGTAAACTGAGTGGGAGAAGAAAATAGTAAATCACTCCAGTATCTTTGCCAAGGAAGCCCCAAACAGGGTCATGAAGAATGTGATTTCCAATGATAAGCACTGGAAATAAAAAGACAAAAAAATCCTTCCCCCCCCATGCATTTGCATCCTGTGGCTCAGCATCCTCAGTTCTGGACCTCATCTCATGCGATCCCTCACTCTTTAGCTTGTATTGCCCTCACCAGAAGTTGTCTCTAGGAAATTTCATAATATGGTTTTAATAAAGCTCATGTTTAGGTTTCCACAGATATTGGTAAAAGAGGTCCCTAGATCCTGTATAAACGCTGAAGTTATGGTTGTTTAGTTGTTCTGTCATATCTGACTCTTTGTGACCACATGGACCACAGTCTGTCCAAGTTCATGTTTGTTGTTTTCATAACAGTATCTATCCATCTTATCCTCTGCCATCCCCTTTCCATTTTATCTTCAATCTTTCCCAACATCAGTGTCTTTTCCAATGCATTCCATCTTCTCATTATGCACCTACAGCATTTAAGCTTCAGCTTCGATATTTGATCTTCCAGTGAATAACTTGAATTAGTTTCTTTAAGTATTGACTGATTTGACTTCCTTGTTGTCCAAGGGACTCTCAAAAGTCTTTTCCAGCACCACAGATGGAAAGTGTTGATTCTGCAGCAGTTAGCTTTCCTTATAGTTCAACTCTCATATCCAGGCATTGCTACTGGGAAAACCATGACTTTGATGATAGGGACCTTTTTTGGCAAGGTGATATCTCTACATTTTAGTATGCTGTCCAGTTTTTCCTTTACCCCACAGACAATGCCAAAAACACACCAAGAACTCTCAGCACATAAATGATTAATGCAACTCTCCTTTCTCTCTGTTAAGTCTCACCTTACTCCAATCTCCTAAAGTCCTCCTTGACTCATAAAACCACTCTAGAGTTTGAACTACCCTCGTGAGGAAAGAAATTTGGGGTTGCATAGGGAGGCAACAATGTACTATTGGTGTAGTGGATCCCTTTTCATCCTAAAGCCCCATGTAGGCTTTCTGATAGAGATACTCATTGTCAGTAGCTATGGGGACTCCATTAACCCAAAGGGTGATAGATCACTGGCAATATGAAAGCAAGATCACAAAAATGAAAGGCACATAATTCAACTTCAGAGACTGGAGAGATTCTATGCTCTTTTCCTGCTGTTCTAGTTAAAAATCAAGACGTGTTCGCTAGTTATTTGATGTATGTGTATTGTCTCTTCAACCAGATGGCAAAGTTCTTAATAGGGAGAGGCAGGTAGGGAGGGATAGACTATTTCCTCCTTTCTTGTATCATATCATCACTAACTACTCTGGCACCTAAGCATCTAGGAAAGTTTGGTGAGTGTTTGAGGAAGGCAAACAGTGTGTGTGTGTGTGTGTGTGTGTGTGTGTGTGCGTGTGTGTGTTTTGGGGAAGAAGTTCTGACATCAGTGTTCAGGTACTTCTCCAGTTCTTGATTCCCCTCTACCCAACAGGTTTAGAAGAGAATGCTCACTGACTTTTGTATAAAGAGACCTTCCCTCCCCTAAACAGGCTTTGAGATGGATGTTCCTGGAATCATATTCTCTTAACACTTGATGGGAGAGAGTTGAGGCCTTTGCCTAGAAGAGGGAGCAAAACCAGCAGGCTAACACAGAGATATAGAAGTTACATAATAAACGTTTGTTGAAATTGGGGGAAATTGCTGAAATAGCAATTCTGACCTCCATTAGCACTGCTGGCTCTTCCATGAAGTCTTTCCAGGGTCTTTTACCCCAAATTTGGTCACCATTTTTGTCCCTTCTCAGATACTCCAACGTGCTTATCCCCTTCATACTTATCTGTGTACACATCATACCTCCATTGTGGCTGCTGTTTGTGTGTTCTCAAGGAGAACCAATGACATCAGGAAGATGATGTATTGGCTAGCAAGTGGATTGGATTGAGGAGAGGGAGGCTGTGTAAAATCACCAGCCTCACTCTCTCCTCCAGAGACATCTGGGTCCAGGATGACTAGATATGGTTCCAGATGCAGTGGGAGACCTTGACCTTTTTAAGTTAAGGACTTCCCCAGGTCTCAGTTCATCTGAGGCAACACCCAACACCCATTCAATGATTAAGGGTAGGTAAGAAATGAGGCAAAAAAGTGGCCTCTTACCAGGAAAGAGACCTCATCTAAACTTTTTCTCTCCCATCCTTTGCACCAAGTGAGTGTTCAACAAAGGCATTAAGTTGTTCTAATCATTGAAGAAGTTCCTTATTCTCCCTTTCCTCCCTCTATATATCAGAACTTCAATAACCATGATAAAGATGGTGATAATGACAGTAGTAATAGCTATATAACAGTATAATAATAATATCTAGCATTTATTTAGCTAACTCTTCAAAGTTTGAAAAGCTCATTACATTTAGTGTTTCACTTGACCTTCACAACAAACTGGAAGGTAGGTGCTATTATTATATCCATTTTTCAGATGAAGAAACTGAGGTTTAGATCAGATAACGTGCCCAGAGTCATACGGTAAGTGTTTGAGACAGGATTTGAATTCAGCTCCAAAAGACTCCAAATCCTGCGCTCTAGCCATCATGTCACCCAGAAGCCTAACAGGTAACTAGAACACCAAATAGAAGTTCTATCCCTAAGCCAGATCAGTGAATTCGGGGATCAAAGTTCAATAGAAAGGGGGATTGACTAAGAAAGGGGGGCATCAGCCATACATTTAGTCAAAACTTTAATCACCTCACATCTGGTCAATTGCACCAGTCCCCTAAAGGTTCTCCCTAGTTCCACCCATCTTGCATACTCAAGGCTAAAGCAATCTTTCCTGAAATGCAGCTCCGAGCACCAAGCTCCCCAGCTCAGATTTTTTCAGTGGCCCATTATCAGTTATAGAATAAATCCAGATTGCTGATTCTGGTACTGAAAATACATCATAAATGTGTCCCCATCCTCCTTTTCCTGTCTTCTTTTTCCTCCAGTGCTCTACATGAACCCTGCACTAAAACTATGCTCACTGTCCCAACATATGAGACACTCATCCCACTTCTCTGCTTTACCCACATAGTTCCCTCTGCCAGAAATGCTATCTCTACCTTTCTACCCTATTGGAGTCTCCATCATCCTCCCAAAACTATGGCCCTCTTCATTCTGGACTCCTTCATGTCATTATGTATTCCTCTGTCTCTATGTCTGTGCCTATGTCCCTTTCCTAGGAAGAAAGGGAACTGTGCTCTGCTGAGTAGCTCAACTCAAGCCTCATCTCTTCCATGAAGCTTTCCTTGACCAATCTAATTCATAGTGATCCTTCTCCTCTGACCTCCTGTGACCCTTCTTGTCTATCCCACTCATTGAACACTTGTCCCAGTGGCTCCAAGATGCTGTAGCAGCTACAGTAACCATACTTTATTAAACTGTCTTGGCAGACTGTCTAAATCAGGTTGAAAGTAATCAATAGGCCACAAACCCATTGGTGAGTTGCGGGGGGGAGTTGTTTACCCCAAACATCTAAAAACTTCCCCAGTGGAATAGGTGGAGAACAATTTGCTCCAAAGGCCATGAAGACAGTCAAAGCAGACACTGTAGAGTGCTTAGAGCTTGGTCAGACATCAAAGATGCCAAGTTCATCCCAACTGTATCCCAGCCGTCTTGACTTGTCTTGCCAATGGACTCCAATGACTCTGGAAGAGAGAGTGAGCTTGATGACTTTGTGCAACTCTGTATCACTTAAATCCAGTTCATGCACAAGTCAAGACATCAATCTCTGATGTCATTGATCCTCTTTGAAGAAGAAGGACATTATACTATATTGTTATTTAACGTTGAGTGTGTCCATACTTTCTCAGCAACTAGACTATGTCTCATACTTCTCCATAGTCCCCATAGCAACTAAAACCTAGCAATTGGGCTCACAGTAATTGCTCCATTGACTTTCACTGACTTTCCCTGAGATGCAGGAGAGCTGGTACTGGAAGGCTGTAGTATCTACTACAGTGTTTCTTTAGGGAGATGACCACTGACTGGCTTGCTAGAAGATATGAACCTGGAGGGAATTGTTTAGACAGTACAGAGACAAGTTGAAATGTAAAATTCCTATTCAGCAACTCTGAAAATTGGATCATTTTGTGGTATTTTAAGTATCAACCTCCCAGAGTACAACAGTAGCTATAGTTGTGCTGCTGCATGTTTTAAGTTTTTCTGTCAATAAGTTCTTGTGGGTCCCATGTACTTTTTTAATTTAATGAAAAAACATTTATTGAATTCCTATTCCTACCAAATTCCAAGAGTTATGCTCAGTACTGGGGGTGGATGACAACTACCGAAAGACAGTCTATGGTCAAGTTCACACTTGGGCGGGGAGAGAAAGACAATCTTATTTGAGTGTTCAATTGCTGAGTAAATGAAAAGATTCTTAAAAATTTCTAAATCCTAAAAGTCATAAAAATGCAGCAGAGGGGCAGATTGCAGGGCCCAGACAGGCATTTTTAGATTGTCAGAAGGTCAAATGATGTTGGGATACTGTAGGGCATACAAGCAAGGCAAATAATAAAGCCAGGAAATCTTTTAGTAAGCAGTATCAGGGCAGATAGCAACGTTTGTTTCAAAGGTCCATTTTACCTGAAGGAAAAGTTGGTGACTCCCATTAGCCCAAGTCATGTGAGCAGTCAAGCAGTCTGGATTGGTTTATAGGTAATTTGGGGCAAGAGTTGAGCAAGTCAGAGTTCGGTTGAATCTGACAAGAGAGGTCTTTCTGTCTTTCTCTTATTACTAGCACATGTGAATAATTTCTACAGTTTTTTATAGTATGTTTATAGTATATTATATAGTATTTTGTTTATATTATGGAAGAAATATTAAAATAACACATAGAAAAACAAAGATAGCCATGGAAGATAACTACGACACAAGGGTAGGGTGTAGGAAAGGGTAAAGAGATTGATTTAGTGATTATATTGCAGGGTTAAAGAGACTGACACTTTAAATTTCACCATCTACAAAGTATTGATTGAGTCTTCTCACTTTCTAGTTGCTTTTCTGGCTAATCTTTGAACTTCAGCATTGCCTTCAACTTTTGAACAAGCAGGTACATACTTCTCTTTTGAGGAATGGCTTTTTCTCTTCATCCCCTTTACGTTGTGGATACATTCTCCGACTACTTTTTAAAGAGGCTTATTCACTCAATGGGCATTACCTTCCTCGAAGTGAGTATGTCAAAAGGTCTTGCCTAAAAAGGCCAAGGTCTCCCATTGCACCCTCGGCCATCTCCAGTCATCCTGATTCGTATCTGGTCACTGGATCCAGATAGCTCTGGAGGAAAAGTGAGGCTGGTGACCTGCACGGCCCTCCCTCACTCAAAACAAAGTCAAGTGCAAGTCATGTCATCATTGCTCTGATGGCATGGTCTTCTTCGAAAATGCAGGACTTATACAACAACAACAACAACTTAATGTTCATGTTCAGAGTCATATTTTCCAGCTTAGTAAATTGGTCTTTGTGGACAACATCTTTATTTTTACTTGTTTTCCAGCCATTTTCTTTCCAGTTGACCATTCATTCATACCTTTGGTGATAAGTTAATTATCTGTGTACACAGTGTCTGTCCTTATTTTCGACCTTTGCTTGCTCAATCCCTTTGGTAGCTGCTTCTAGTGATGCTTTTTGGTTTGTCAGCCAGAATGTATACCACTTCTGTTGAGGTTGTAGTCTGGTCCTCAGTAGACATCAATACCTCCTTGTGTTCCTTCTCTTCCATTATTTTTGCAGGCACCCTTGACATAAACAGTGTTAGGGTCTGATGCCTATAGTGACTTTCAGAGCCTCTAGTCTCCCAGCCATAGTCATAGCTCCTTGGACTGTGTTTTCAACTCATCTTCAGTCTCTCCAAAGGACTGGGGAAAAAAGAAAACAAATCTGACTTCAGAGATGGTAATGGGTCTTATGTATTTTCAGCAGTGCTTTTGTCTAGAAAAAAATAGCTGTCCTATACCTTATCAGCATACTGTTGTATATCTTTCTGTTCCTTTCTGAACTCCCAAAGAGACCCTAGGCATGAGTCCCTGGGGTTTTAATTCTTAAGAGTCAGGGTATATAAAGCCAGAGGGTATTAGGCAGAACCTAATCAGAAAGGTCAGGTCCTACCATTGTTGCACTGGTTCTGTATGGGCATGTGTCCAGTTCTGAGGGAGATTCTTTAATGGAGAAGGAGAGGGCTTAATACTCCAGATACCCTGGGAGAAAGGGGAAGGAGAAAGTATTTATTAAGTACCTATTATATGCCCGACATTATATTTCACAAATATTATCTTATTGATTCCCTCAACAACTCTGAGAGGTAGGTGCCATTGTTAGCCCCATCTTACTGTTGGGGAAACTGAGGTAAATTTAGGTTAAGTGACTTGCCCAGGGTCACATAGTTAGTACATGTCTAAGGTCACATTTGACATGAGGTCTTCCTGACTTGTTTCATCATTCTGTCCTCTGGGCCAGCTAGCTGCCTCTAGGGCAGTTGGGCCTAGCAGTGAATTGTCATGATTATACCAGCCTGTCGTAAGGTTAGTACTTAATAAAATTTTAAGTGCTATGGGATCCCAGGCTCTCAGTGTTGAAAGGAGTCTTGGACCAAACTGTTGTCCAGGTCAAGGTTGAACAAGGATTTCTTCTAGGGCAAACAGCCCCAAAACATGGTCATTGACCTCTGCTTGAAGACATCCTCTAAGGAGGAAATCATTACCTCCCAAAGAAGTCCATTCCATTCTCGGACAACTCAAATCATGAGAAAGTGTTTCCTCTGAAACTTCTGCCCAATGCTCTGCTCTCTGTCCTCTGGGACAAGACAGATTCAGTTGAACAGGACAGCTTTTCAGCTATTTAAAGAAAGCTCCCCCTAAATCTTTTCTTCTTCAGGCCCCAATTTCCCAGATTCTTCAATTAATCCTCCTGTGGTTCCTTGAGCACCAGGTATGTTAAACATTATCGCCTATCCAGAACACGGGAGTCTATGTATAGTGGGAGGGTGAATGAAGATTCTGTTGTAAACTCTTAACAGTTTTATCAGATTTGTAGAGAGAGGAGGGGAACAGAGTATGCTGAGGTGGAGAATAAAGGAATGGAAGAAAATGAAACTGAAAGTGCTCAAGATAAGCTTCAAGTTTTTCATCATTTGTATAGGTTTCATAGGATTTTTTTTTAAGCTGGAAGGGATATTAGAAAAAAAATCTGATCTAAACTTTTTGCTTTGCTCAGAGAAAGCCTTCTGTGGAGTAACTGTGTCCTAGATCCTGTCACAACCACAGTATAGATGCAAAATAGGTCATTAAGGGATGGAATGACCACACCTTCCCTCCCAAATACTGACACTAGCACTTATCAGGTCATAGATTTAATGTCAAAGGGAACTTAGAGGGCATCTGATCCATCTCCTTCATTTTTTCAAATAAGGAAACTGAGGACTAGGGAGATTAAACAACTTTTTGAAGGTGCTGGTGGTGGTTTGGGTTTTGCACTCATTTCAGTCATGTCTGATTCTTCCTGACCCCATTTGGGGTTTTCTTGCCAGAGATACTAGAGTGGTTTGCCTTTTCCTTCTCCAGCTCATTTGACAGATGAGGAAACTGAAGCAAACAAGGGTTCAGTAGCTTGGTCAGGTTACAGCTGGTAAGTATATGAAGCCACATTTGAACTCAGATCTTTCTGACTCTAGCCAGGCAGTCTATCCATAGCTGCCTCAAGGTTATATAAGTAGTAAACAGCAGAACCAGAATTGAAACCTGTTAGTTTTCAGCACTTTTATAGTTATACCCTCGCTCACCTGGGCATCCTGATGGTCACACATACAGAACTTTCCTCTGCTGTTGAGCACTTATTCCAGGATATGTTCCTATGACCAGAATAGGCACTTGTCACCACAGCCAAGATCTCCTCTCATAGTCGGTGGTCTGACTTGACAGTGTTTTGCTCCTATGGCAGGATTCCTTCCCTGGGAAGGGTTCAGATAGATCTCAGTCCATATGGTCAATCAACTGAATCAATGATTCAATTAATTTATATTTATATACACATATGTACATATGTACATAATTTATATTTATATAAATTTATATATATACATATGTGTATATAAATATAAACAGATATACCCATACTATGTGCAGAGTAGTGTATAAGTGCTGGGGTGCTAGATAAGATGCAAACCTAAATTAATATAGGGTTCCTGCCCTTAATGAGCTTACACTTTAGTATAGAAGCCCTTCCATATACCTGGAGTCATCATCTTTTAATATTTAGTGAGGTAGTACCCTCACTCATCTCTCCAGATTTTCTTTCCATGCATGAGATCCCATATCCATGCTTCTCCATCCCTATCAATCAAATAAGATAATATTTGTAAAGTGCTAAACTTAGTGCCAGGCACAAAATCAGGACTTGATAAATACTTATTCCTTTCTCTCCCTTTTTTTCTTCCCCCAAACCCATGATTTCAGGGGCCAGACTAGATGTCTCTACTTTTAGTAATTCCCTTGAATATCTGTGTGTATCTGGCCTTTTGTTTGTTTTTGTCACTGTGGGATTTGAAATGTCCCTGTCTGAGTTTCCTTGTTGGTGGCGAGATAAATTTGTGTTGCTCTGTGAGTGATTTGATCTGCATAATTCAAGGATCCTCATGAAATGACTCAAATCTCCTGGCGAACCTCATTTCACTAGCTTTATTTCTTGTTACTCCCTAACCAGGATGTTTTAGAAAGCCTCTTTTCCCCCATCCTTCAAATATTATGTCTTTTGAAGCTCAGCTCAAGTGCTACCTTCTATATAAAACCTTTTCTAATCTTCTCATTGCTAGTAAATCCTTCCCTTATCCATAGATGTGACAAGTAAAATATCTCCTCTCCTAATTTGCTTATGCTATTATGCTTTATGTCTAAATCATGTACCCATTCTGACTTTATCTTGGCATGCATTCACCCTATTGGAGTCTACCCCATCCTCCCAAGGCTGTGTCCTTCTCCATTCTGGACTCCATCCATCTCTCTGAGCCTTCCTCTCTCTCTTTGTGTCTCTGAGCCTGTGTTCTTCTCTGAGTAGGAAATAGAACTATGTTCTACTGAGTAGCTCATTTCAAGCCCCATCTCCTCCATGAAGCTTTCCTTGACCAATCTAGTTCATAGTAATCCTCCTCTTTTGAACTCCTGTGACCCTTCTTGTTTGGACCACCCCTTGAGGAGCCATCACCAGTTGTCTTGACTTTTGTCTTGACTTCAGTGGCTCTGGAGGACAGAATGAGGCTAGTGACTTTGTGCAGTTCCACCTCACTTAAACCCAATTCACCCAAATCACCCTTGTGACATTGTTGGTCCTTTTGGAGAACAAGAGGGAAGAATAAATTACCTTGCATTTATCTATATTACTTATTGAGTAATGGTGAAAGGGGCATGGTGCCATGCTACGCTGATGAGTATTTTGGCTTATCCCTCTTATTCTCCCTGCTCCCTCCCCCATACACACTGGTTGCTCTTTCCCTTGGGCATGACTATCTCTCCAGCTCCTCTTCTTAAAAGGAGTGGGTTTCTTTCTGAACCAACTCCAGGTAAATTAGTTGAGGCTTCCCCTCAGTTCTAGCCTCACTACTCACAGTCTCTCTAGTCATTGTGGAGTCATTGCCTGGGAGAACCTCAGTATTGGTGATCTCTCTGCCCTGAGAAGTTGTTCAAAGGAATCAATAGCTTCTCTCCCCCTACAGCTCCAAGCCCCCAACTAGAGGTAGTAATGCTCTGGCAAAATACTACAACGTTAAATCTCCTTTTCTCCACTTCCCAGAATCACATCAGCCCCATCTCCATTCATCCCCAGATCACAGTAAATATTCTTGGCGAAGGAGTTGCAGAGGTGAAAGAAGCTAGAAAATCCCAATCTCCTTGGTGATGGCAGGAAAGTAACATTCATATAAATATATGTTATCTTCCTCAGTAGAACATAAGGACCTCAGGGGCAGGGATTATTTCCATTTTTATCTGTGTCTTCTCAACACCTGATACATAGTAGGGACTTGGTAAATTCTTGTTGATTGATAGATACATGGATTGAATAACCATCTTTTATTATGGTATAACAGAAACGATATCTCCCAGGGTTTCCCTCTCCTCACAATGTGGAAAAGGTAACAAAACCAGGATGTGATTGGTCAGGGGTAGAACAAGCCATAAGCTGTGCCTCCCTTGACGCAGCATCCTAGTAGCCTCCGGATGTGTTGATGAAACTTCCTGGTCACCTAGAGGTATAAAATGCCCTACCAATGTGGGATCAGTGATCCTTCCAAGTTAGAGAATAGTTGAAAATATGCTGAGACACCACACCCTGCCCTGCTTACTGAGCAAATTTTCATATTGACTCTGTGTTTTCACAGTCTCTGCAACTACATCCTTGTTATATACCTTTATAATATTATGCTAGGGCTAAGTGGATCTCTTTTTGCTAATTATTCAATGCCTAGTGAGTTTTGTCCCAACATCAAACCTGTACTAACAAGGAGTTGATGTCAGCTCACTCCTAACATTTGGCATAGTCAGTAATTGGGACAAGATGACCTCATGGTTCACTTCATTTGAACTGTGAAAATCTGGAGAAGGTGGTCAAAGGATAATCAGATATGGCATAGTGGTCCCTGGCTTCAAGGGCCCTTCTGGTTACCTATGGGGTGTCCAATCCATGGAACAGATAGCAGGATCTTGAAGGAGACTTCTAAAGAGAATAAACTGACAAATCTAGCATCCCCTGGTTGTCATTGATTATATTAAAGAAGTTGGGTTGACAGAAGGTTAATGAACTAGTCTAGCTCATTTAGCAATTAGAGATAGAACTCTTGGCTTTTAAGGCTCCTGCAATTAGGGCTGCAGTGTAGCTGGTAGAATATAAATAGTTTGAGAGAAGAGATCTCTTCTGATGGGATAGAGACTAACAGATCAGAGCTAGAAACCCGCTTATAAAGTCTCTGACTCTGGTGTTTCATTTTATCCCTATGAAATTAGTCATAAGTCAGGAGGCTAAGAACAAAACTTGGTGATTCAAACTAGTGGTTAAAATAAAAAGACCAAGATTTATCTTATTACTGCTCCCAGAAGGAGAGTTATCTCCACTGAGGGAGCGGGGGATGGAAAGGTCTTCACCACCTTTAAACTAGGTAAATAGCATGAAAAGTACAAAACAGAAATCTGATGAATCATTGGAGCAATGTCACCTGAGGGAATAGTTTAATGGAGAAGATGCTGAGACTCTCTCCTTAGCTGAGGTTCATGGTCCTCTCTGAGGACTTAGTGTTAGAATCAGCTAAATCAATTAGCATCCCCAGTAAGGAACGACCTGATAAAGATGAGAGTAAAGTTCTAAAGGAAATAGCTTTGATAGGTTGGATCTATGCTTGCCATCCCCATCTATCCCCATGCCCACGTGTGCCACATATTATGACCAACCTACCTCAGGGGCAAATTTGATCCTGCCCTCTGGGTGAAGCCCTATCAGAATGACTTCAGACTTCAGCTATATGGTCTCCTTCGCCATATAACTATAAAAGCATAGGGTAAACAACTGGTAAAAACTGATCAAGGACAGCTGTAGCTTGTGCAAATATTGCAGTCAGTGTGAATTGATACTCTGAGAATGGAGTGGAGGAACACAACCAGAGCTCACTGCCTTGTTAGGTGAGCAGAAGGTAATAACACCTCTTCGGGCGTGGCTTCTGAAACATGGGGTTGATAAGAAAGCAACTGAAGAAAATCCAATGCCCAGGGCACTGTGGGCACTTTAGCTGCACACAAGCCTAAGGCAGTTAAGACCTTGCCCCACTGGTATTGATCAGGGGAGGATACAGAAGGAAGACCATGGAAGAAAGAGTATCATAGGCTCTATCTATGCATATTACTCTTAATGGAATCAAATGGAAACCCTTAGAGTTGCCCAAACTATTCCATGCAGATAACACCAAACAGTGTCAGGTCCCCAGGAGGGAAAACAATATTTCTTCTTCTCTATTTAGAATTTTATTTTTCCCCAACTACATGCAAGAACAATTTTCAATATTCTTTCCCAAAACTTTGAGTTCCAAATTCTCTCCCTTCCTCCCTCCCCATCCCTCTCATTGAGAAAGCAAGCAATTCCACATGGGTTATACATGTGTAGTCACACAAAACATATTCATTATATGGTGTGAAAAAAATACATAAGAAAAAAACCTCAAGAAAAATAAAGTAAAAAAAAATGTGTGTTTCAATCTGTGGTCAGGAACCAACAGTTTTTTCTCTGGGGATTGATAATATTTTTCATCATAAATCCTTCAGAGCTGTCTTTGATCATTGTATTACTTAAAATAACTAAGTCATTCACAGTTGATCCTCTTACAATCTTGCTGTTACTTTGCACACAGTACATTTTACTTTGCATCAGTCCATGAAAGTCTTTCCAGGTTTTTCTGACAGCATCCTACTCATCATCTCTTATACTACAGCAGTAATCTATCATAATGACATAGCATAGCTTGTTCAGCTATTCTCCAATTGATGGGCATCCCCTCAACTTCTAATTCTTTACCCCCAGAAAAGAGCTGCTGTAAATATTTTTCTAAATATAGGTTCTTTTCCTTTTTGTTTTTAATCTCTTTCAGGAAACAGATCTAGTAGTGGTATTACTAGGTCAAAGAGTATGCATGGTTTTATAGCCCTTTGGGCTTAGATCCAAATTGCTTTTAAAAATGGTTCACAACTCCACCAACAGCGAATTAATGTCTCATTTTTCCCACATCCCCTCTAACATTTGTCATCTAATAGGTATAAGTACCTCAGAATTGTTTTAATTTGCATTTCTCTAATCAATAGTGAGTTTGAATACTTTTTCATATGGCTATAGATAGCTTTGATTACTTCACCTGAAAAATGATTATATCTTTTGGTCATTTATCAGTTGGGGAATGGCTTTTATTTTTATAAATTTGACTCATTTTTTCCTATAGGTTTGAGAAATAAAGTCTTTATCAGAGAGAGTTGCTTCAAAAAAATTTTTTTTGCATAGTTACTATTGCTAACTATATTTCCCTCCAACCTATTCAGTTCAATACTTTTTAAAAATTATTTCTCCCAGATCTATTTTCCAGGTCAGTTGTTTTTCCAATGAGATATTTCATGTCTTCTATTTTTTTCCATTCTTTTGATTTTCTTTTATTGTTTCTTGATTTCTCATAAAGTCATTAACTTTCATTTGCTCTATTCCAATTTTTAAGGAATTATTTTCTCTAAGGAGCTTATGTACCTCCTTTTCAATTTGCCCAATTCTACTTTTTAAGTAGTTTCTTTTTATTCAGTGAATTTTTGTGCCTCTTTTCCATTTGATCAATTCTATTTTTCAGGGCATCCTTTTTCTCATTGGCTTTTTATACCTCTTTTTACCACTTGTACTATTCTGTTTTTTCAAGGTATTATTTTCTTGAGTATTTTTTTGTGTCTCCTTTATCAAGGTATTAATTCCCTTTTCATGATTTTCTTGTATCACTCACATCTCTCTTTCAATTTTTTCCTCCACTTCTATTACTTGATTTTCAAAATCATGGCCTGAGACCAATTTATACTTATCTCAGAATCTTTAGATGTTGAAGTTTTGACTTTGTTACCTTATTCTAAGTGTGTGTTTTGATCTTCCTTGTAACCATAGTAACTTTCTAGGGTCAGAATTTTTTCCCCATCCTTTGCTCATTTTTCCAGCTTATTTCTTGACTTTAACTTTTTGTTAAAGTGGAGCTCTGCCTCCAGGGTGGGGTGCACTGACCCAAGCTTCAGAGGTTTTATGCAGCTATCTTTAGAGATGCTTCTAGAGACTAGTACATTTTCAGTTTTCCAAGGTGGTATGAACTAAGGAGAGGTGCATTTACTACTCTTCTGGCCAGTGCTCTGGTCTGTGAGTGACCACAAGCACTCTTTTCTGCCCTGGAACTGTAAGGAGTATCCCTGCTCCACTGTTACCACAAGCTCTGTTATGCTAGAGCTCCTCCTTGCCCTGAGACAGACACCCAGAGCTGCAACTATGATCCAAGTTTTGTCAAAACAATAGTCCTGCCCCCAGTGCCAGTACAGAGGCCTCTCCTGATCGACCACCTTACTGTCTGTGGGCTGAGAGCTCCAGAAACAGCTGCTGTTGCTGCTGATTCAGTGTCTCCCAAGGCCTACTCCTGATTTGCTGGGGCTAGGGCTGAGTCTGAGCTGGTGAAGCCTGCCCTGGACTATGCTCTATTCTCACCTAGGTGCAACAGACCTTTCCTGTTGAGCTTCTAAGTTGTCTTGGGATGGAAAATTATTTCACCTCATCCTTTCATGGGTTCTACCACTTCAGGAATTGTTTTATGGCATTATTTAAAAGTGTTCAGAGAGGTTTGGGGGAGAGTTCAGGTGAGTCACTGATTTTTCTCTGCCATTTTGACTCTGCCTCAAGATATTTCTTCTTTAGTGAAGAAAGTTGGAGTACTTTGTTAGACCAACTCTCCTTTCAACAACCCTGTGTTGCCCAGGCATGCAAATGGCACCGGGCAGCTTACAGTGGATTGCATGGAGCTCAATAGTTTTCATTCCGATCACTACAGCTATCCCTGATTTCATCAATAATGTAGACAGTGTAGCACAGGCATAGGTTGAGTGGTATGAGGTAACTTCCCCAATGATGTTTTCCTATGTTCCTGTGATTGAAACCAGTCAGGAACAGTTTACTTTTAACTGGGGAGGACCCTGGGGTACTTTCATGGTCTCCCCAGAGCTACCTGGACTCTTCATTATACTAAACATGAAAAAGATAGAGACTAGAAAAAATGGTAGAGATTGGAAATAAATCCCAGAACAGGCTGCATCCCTCTTTTTTATGGTATTGTCATAAACCAGAGGTCTCCCACACTCCTCAGGGCAGAACCAGATCCAAATGTAATTGGGAAATAGTTTACAAAATAAATAACAATATGATAGTACACAGATAATGTTAATATGTGGTTTTCTAAGTCAATATGCTTACAATAGGAATTCTTATGTGGTGACCCTTGTTTCTATTTTATTTTGACATCATTTATGTCCACCTACATTGATGACATTATATTAATCGGACAAGATGAAGCCATGGTGACAGAGGCTCTAGATCATATGGTGGCCCCTAAGAGGAAAAAGGGATGGGAAATGAGGCCTAAGAAAATCCAGCATCCAGTTTTCTCAGTGGATTTAAGAAATAACAGGGGGTAGGAAAACCCAGAAGATTTCAGTCACAGACCAGAATAAGCCACTGACATTCACTTCTCTGTGACCTAAAAAGGAGGCTTATCAGACTCTTCAGGTTTCAGAGAACCCACACTCCTCACTTGGATATCCTGATGGCTCCATTTACCGAGCTACTTACAAATTGGCCTCTTTCAAATAAAACCTAGAACAGGCTGCATCCCTAGACAATATAAAGCAAACTGTCTAGTGCTCTCTCCCCTTGAATGTTTATGCTCCTACCAGGTTCAAGTTTCTGGAGGTCTTTGTCTACAAAGACCGAGGTGGGGGGGTTGGCACCTTTGGCAGATACAAAGAGCTGGCCAGAATAAATGATTATCGTTTTCTAGAATTGCAGATTCCCTGAAATGACCACTACCTTTGAAAAGCAATGGATTTGCTTGTTATAGGCTTCTAGTTGCTACTGAACAGAAAATACAGAGCCATGCCTTTGTCCAGAGTTGCCTGCTGTGGGTTGGGTGATGCAAGAAGGTCCCACTAACAAGACAAGTAGAATACAAGAGGATTATTTTGCTAAATACAAATGGTACATTCAAATTCATGTTGTTCCTGGGCTCTCCAGTGTTAGTACCCTTCAAAAACAAGTGGTAGCTATGCCAGACGCTGAGGGCCCCAGTCTTTTTGCCATCAGAGGACTGTACATCCTGGAGAAATAGCTCAGGGCTCCCACTTGGCAAGATTACTTTCCTCTGAAATAGTTTGGGAAATGCTTTCCCAAGAAGGACTTGAAGGGCTGAGGGGGGAGTATTATTGGGAAGTACCTTGCCATCTGACAGCATAAGAGAAGAAAAACTATTGCTACATAATTATAAGTGTGCAACTTGGAAGAAGCAGTAGCTAGGAGGCGCATTGGATAGTATGCCAGGCCTGGAACCAAGAGAACTCATCTTCCTGAGTTCAAATTCAGTCTCAGACATTTACTAGCTGTGTGATTGTGGGCAAATCACTTAACTCAAAATGAGCTGGAGAAGGAAAAGGCAAACTACCCCATTATGTTTGCCAAGAAAATCCTCCAAAGAGGTCACAAAGAGTCCGATATAACTGAAAAATAACCCAACAACAACGATGTAGAATAAAGATTTCCCCTAGCTAACTTAGAGGTAAAATTCCTGATTGGCAGGGCCAGGGGGTTGGAGATGGGGAGTTCTTATTTGACTCCTTTGGGAGTAGGGGGCAGCTGCTCCATAGAGGCCTCTAAGGGGCAAAGATTCCACGTCACTCCTCCAATATGGCTCCCAGAGAGAATGAAGTTTCCATTAGGTGAACCCAACAATACTGAGGGGATGATAATGCTGGGAGAGCCTTGCTCTCAACTTAGGTCCTGGGCCAGGTTGAGTGTAAGAGGCTTATGTACTCTTAGTCACTTTAGTACAGATGACCCTGTTGTAGGATAAAGAATTGTTGACTATGCCAAGAATGTGATCATCTGTTCTATGACTGTGAGGCTCCTAGTGCTGCCCCTGCTCATTCTCACTGCCTTCCATCAGAAGAAGAATCTGACCATGCTAGAGGTATCATCATCTGTACTATGGCTCTGGTATTCCTGGTGTTTCTCAGGCTCATCTGCTCATCACCATCACCTTGTATTAGGAGACCCACATTGAACTGCAAAGATTTAGGATCATCCACTTCATGGACCAGAGAGACACTCTATATCTGAGACTCGGTCCTTCCAAATGGGGGAGAAAAGCTTAGGATTCTTGGCTTTTGTTCTTCTCCACATTTTTTTGTCATTTTTTTCACTTCTTTCTGGTGGTTTTTTGGGAATGATTAAGTAGAGAAGCTACCTAGTTGTTGTTCTATAATTTTCAATCATGTCTGACTCTTTATGACTCCATTTGGAGTTTTCTTGGCAAAGATACAGGAACAGTTTGCCATTTCCTTCCCCTATTCATTTTATAGATGAGGAAACTGAAGCAAACATGATTCAGTGACTTGTCCTGGGTCATAGCTAGTAAGTGTCTGAAGCCAGATTTGAACACAGGAATATAAGTCTTCCTGACTTCAGGCATGGCACCCTATCCACTGTGCCACCTTCCCCCAAGAGTACTTAAATGGTAGGTCTTTTAGATACTAAGAATCTTGCACTGCAGTAGTGGTATGTGGTACCAAAGTTTCCTCCCTCACTCCATCCTCCTAATATAGGTTAGGAAAAGGAAATAAAGTCAGGATTTGATTGGGGAGAGGGCATTCAAGATTCAAACTATGTCTCCTTTGAAACAGTTTCCTGGTAGTAGCCTCTGGATGTGCTGATCACCTAGATCAGAGGTGGGGAATCTGCAGTCTCAAGGCCATATGTGGTCCTCTAGGTCCTGAAGTATGACCCTTTGATTGAATCCAAACTTCACAGAACAAATCCTTTTATTAAGGAGATAAATTCTGTGAAGTTTGGATTGACTGGACTGCACTTGAGGACCTAGAGGAACATATGTGGCTTCAAGGCTGCATGTTCCTTACCCCTAATCTAGATCTGCCTAACTTGGTGGATATCTAAAGCTGGTTCTGAGTCACCACACCCTGTTAGACTGAACAGACACATTTCCATATGGAAATTATAAAACCAAGCGACTGTACACCAGTGCTATAGTGAGGCTAAGTAAACACCATTTCGTTAATTATTCAGTGACTTATGAGTATTATATTTTATCCCAACATCCAAATAAAACTATCAAGGTACTAGTATCTGGCCTTCCCCTAACATACAGCATTAGCAACTCTCACATTCTGGCTCCCTCCTACCTTTTCAGTCTTATTTCCCTTTCCCCATCTCCATCCTAGTCAAACTTAACTATGAGTTCTTCCCTATATGTGATAATCTATCCCCTTTGCCCAGGAATCTTCATATTTCCATGCCTGGAATGCATTCCCACTTCAGCTCAGCCGCTTAGATCCCCTTGTTTCCTCCAAAGTGTAGCTCAGGTACCTACAGAAGGCCTTTCCTAATCCCTCGGATGTTAGTGCTGACCTTGTCTTAAAATCACTCTCTATTATTTCCCCAATGTTTTGCTGTTGTTGCTGTAATCTCAGTGCATGCTATAGCTTCCCCCCAAAGAACTCCTTAGGGACTGAACTGTCTTGTTTTTATCTTTGTAGCTCCAGCCCCAGCACAGTACCTGGCATATGTTTGTGGTTGTTCAGTTGTGTCCAAGTCTGTGACCTCATTTGGGGTTTTCTTGCAAGAGATACTAGAGTGATTTGCCATTTCCTTCTCCAGCTCATTTGACAGATGAAGAAACTGAGGCAAACAGGGTTAAGTGACTTGCCCAGAGTCACACAGCTAGTATGTGTCTGAATTTAAACTCAGGAAGATGAGTCTTTCTAACTCCAGGTCCAGTGTTCTGTCCACTGTACCACCTGGCTGCCCCACCTGGCAGGTGCTTAATAAATGTTTATTGAATTAAATTGAAGAGTCTTAACTACAGGCATTGAATAGGATAAGGATAGGGCTTGTGATTTCATTTGTATAGGGAACCCAGGTGATTAAATACCCTTTTGCCAAAGTAAATCTTTGCAACTTACATTCTTAGAGTTTTGCCTAGAGAAACCAAAGGTCCAGGATCAAGCAACCAGTATATGTCAGAAGCAGGACTTAAACCAAGGTCTTTCTGGTTTTGAGGCCAGTTCTCCATTCACTACGCCACGCTGACTTTCATGTGACTCAGTGCGTTAGCGCTAATAAAGAAGAGCTGCAGAGGCCGACAGGTGGCTGCCTAGTAGACATGGAGGACTAGATATTAAAGTGCTAACAGACACTCATTCTATGCCCCCTACATGAAAGACACCATGCTCAGCATCAGGACAGGATGGAAAGGGAAGGAAGACAGGCATTGTCTTCCTGGAGTCCACTAGCAGACAGGGTAAGAAAGCATTCAAGGGGATATAATATCAGGAGAGAAAGACAACCTGAGAAATAGCAAATGTATAAAGAGTAAAGAGGAAGCTATTTAGAGAAAAGGCAGGTTCCCTAAGCGCATGGAAACCATAGAAGAGCAGGATAATTGATGCTGGTGGCAGAGCCACAGGAAGGCAGCCAGCAAAGACCTACGATAATAGAAGCAGCTGATGCTGTTACAGTGATTTAAAGGGCACACATCACTTTGCACATGTTATCTTAGTTGATATTTACAAGAGCTGGGGAGCAGGGTACCACAGGCATTCACACTATAGATGACATTATTACACATTATGATATAATGCCATCACATTACATGATTACCCATTTTACAGATGAGAAAACTGAAGGTCTGAGAGTCTAATAATTTGTCTGTGGCCACCCAGGAAGGGAGAGTCATAGGTAGGATTCAGACCCAGGTCTTCCCTGATTCCAAGTACAGCACTCTCACTGCTTTACCAGAAGCATGACTTCCAAGAAAGTCTTGGAAGTCAACAAGGAGTGCCAGAAAAATTAACCCAAGTAGACCAAAATGCTCTGGAGAAGAGAAAACACAAGAAGAAGCAAAGACCAGGAACCTTGGTGAGTTAGAGTTCAGGAGACCATGGAGAAAGCAGGTTTGTTCTGAAGCTTGAAATGAGAATGTAAGATACAGGTAGAAAAGGGTTACTTTCTTAGGATTTGGTGGATCTGTGGAAAAAGAGACAAGGCTATGGCCATGGGTAGAAGAAAAAGTGAAAACAAAATATTTGCATTAGTATTTTTTATATTAGCAAAAGATTGGGGGGGAAAGTAGATGCCCATTCACTGGGGAAATGACTAAACATATTGCGGTACCTAAATGCAATGGAATATCATGCTACTGTTTTTGTTGCTGTTGAGTTTTTTCAGTCATGTCTGATTCCCGATGACCCCTTTGGGGTGTTCTTGGCCAAGAGCTTGGAGAGGTTGGCCATTTCCTTCTCTGGCTCATTTGACAGGAAACTGAGGCAAACTGGGTTAAGTGATTTGACCAGGGTTCAACAGTTAATAGGTGTCTGAGGCTGGATTTGAACTCATGATTCCTCTAACTACACCACCTAACTGTCCCCATCATGTTGCCATAAGAAATGACAAACATGATGAATACAGAGAAATATAGAAAGACATGAAATGATGCAGAGTGAAGTAAGCAGAGCCAAGAAAAACAACATACACAATGACTACAACAGTGTCCATGCACAAATCAAAAGTGAATATGGCAAAATTATTAAAAGCAAGATACCTCTCCCCCCATGTCCCCACTCCTATACAAAGGTGAAAGATCCACAGATGTGGACCACTGAAGAGATTTGCTTTCTTTATATATTGATCAGTTTTGCTGATTTTTTTCTCTTCTTTTATCCTCTTTATTTTTGAAAAAATTCTTTGTTACAAGGAAGGGCTTACTCTGGGAGAAGGGGGAAGATAGAGGGAGATGTTTAGACAATATAAAAACAAAAGATACAATTCTATTATTTTAAATGAATGATTTTATGTTTAAAATGAATTTTTAAAAATGAATATCCAAAAATTGAAGACAATTTTGGCTTCAGAGAAGAGTCATGAGAAGAGACTTCTTCTCCCCACTCCTTTGCAGAAGGGTGGGGGATTCACAAGCATGGAACTCAGTGTATAATGTCAGATTTTTTCATTGTATCGATTGGTTTACCTGAAATTTTGTTTCCTTATTTTTTTTGCTTAAAATATTTTTTTTTTGTTGATGTTATCAGAACTAACTCTCTGGGAGGGGAAAAAGGAAGGATACAGGGGGGAATTTACGTAATGTTGAAGCAAAAGACATCAATAAAAAGAGAATGGATGGACCAGCAAAGATTGACTTGCTGTGGCAAGCTATGGGCTTGAGTGGAAATGAACCGCTTAGAGCCAATATTATTGTGTTAACCCAAATCAAGCCAAAGCAATGGGAAGATTGGATTTGTAATAGCTTATTCATGTATAGCTGACAAGTTAAGTTTTTACACTCTTAAGTACTGACTCAAGTTCTGTCCAAAAGAGAATCCAATGGGAGAAGCAAATAGTGATAACTGACACTTAACATGTTCCTTATAATTTGTAAAGTTACCCTGTGAAGATAAGTAGTGTGAATTTTATTATTCCCATTTTCAAATGAAGAAACTAACTCTCAGAATGAAGGGATTTGCCCAAAGCCTCCTTTCTAGTGAGAAAGCCAAGATTTGGTCCTGGATATTCTCACTTCAGATCCATTTTTTTTTTTCAATAAAAGCACAGCTTCCCCTGTGAAAGAGAAAGGTTGAAAGGACACAGTCACTGGAGGAGAAACCATCTGGTTCTCATAGTCAGGGATGGATAAAGCCAGAGAGATTTCTGTTTGAGGGATGCCTGGGCACAGGAATGAGTGAACTTAGTCTGAGTTGTGTGATCCTATGGTCATTTAACTTTCTTTAGACTTTCCTCATCTATGAAATGCAGATACATTTTCTACATTTAGACTACCTACCCCCATAGAATTATGTTAAGAGAATAGCTTTTTTTTTAAAGTTCAAATGACTATAAAATGAATTATGACATTAAAAATTGGTGAAAAGTAAGGATTATCCCCTCTTTCATGGCTTTTGTCAATGAATTGGAAACTGTAGCAAATGATACAAAAAGGAAGAGAAGGTAGAGAGAATATTAGCATCAGAAATGAAGAGGTCAAATATCATTTTTACAGATGACATGATACTGTCATGATACACGTCAGGATAGAAAACCTGGCTGTCTCAACCCCCAAAATAGTGAAGACAAAAATGACTTCAGCAAGGACAACTGGTATAAGATTAATCCACCAAAAGAAATTGCATTCCTATTTGCCAGAAAAAAAAAGACCAAGAAAACATCCTAAAAAGAGAATTGTGTCACGGAGTTTAGGGCTGCAACTGATCCAAATCTAATCCATTTCAGAAAATAAATCCTAACTATAATTATACAATAAATGGTCATTTAGACTCTGCTTGAAAACCTCCAAAGATGGGGAATCCACCTCCTCCCAAGACACTAATTCTACCTCAGACACTTACTAGATGTGTGACACTGGGCAAGTCACTTAACCTTGTTTGCTTCAATTTCTTCATCTGTAAAATGAACTGAAAAAGGAAATGGCAAACCACTCCAGTATCTTTGCAAAGAAAACACCAAAATGGGTTACCAAGAGTCAGGCATGACTGAGAAACGACTCAACAATAAAAGTTATGAGGAAATTTTTCCTGGTATCAAACCTAAGTTTGCTTTTTTGGCAACTTTCACATAGTTGTACCTGGTTCTGCCTTCTAGGGAATCCCTCCTCCATAGCCCTTCTAATTCTTGAACACAGCTATCATATTCCCCCTGGATTTCTTCCTTGCTTAGCTCCTCTACTTCCCTCAATAGATTCTCATGTTACTTGGCTCCAAGACCCTTTAACTTCCTGCATTATTGCCTGCTTCTGAACTTTTTCCAGTTTTTCAGTAATCCTAAGCCATGACACATATCAGACAAGTTACTGTCTGATCCCACATGTCTTCCCCATTCTGTACTTGTGAAGTTGGTTTTCATTGATTGTTAGTCATAGAGCCACAGAAGTCATCTAGTCCAACCCCATGTTACAGATGAGGAAACTGAGGTCCAGAACTTGTCCAAGACTACCCAACATCAGAGGTGAGACTTGAGTCTAGGTCTTCTGTCTCTAAAGTCAGAGGCAGTAGTGTTGTACCACACTTTTTTTAAACTCAAGTGTGACACTTTATATTTATTTTTATTGAACTTTATTTTATTAGATTCAGCCCAGTGCTATAGTCTGTAAAGATTGCTTTGGATACAGATTTTGTCATCCAGTAAGAGAACTATCCTTTCTAGCTCTGGGTTGTCAGCAAATTTGTTGAGCACACCATCTATGCCATTATCTAAATCACCAATAAAAATACTAAACAATGGATCAAGAGTTTTATTTTTCTAGCTTCTCAGTTCAGTGGGAGGAGGTGGAAGTGGGAGGGAGACAATGTAAAATTTAAAGATAAATAAAATTTAAGTAAAAATATTTTAAAAAACTAAATAGGAAAAGGCCAAGTACAAATCCCTACGACACCCCACTCCTACCAAATTGACACTGAATTATTAACAACTACTCTTTGAGTCAGCCCATTCAACAATTGCAAATCCTTCTTGTATTATTGTTAAATCCATATCTCACCATCTTTTCTTTGAGATACATTATCAAGTACTTTCCTAGAGTCTAGCTAATACTTGTCTAGTAGTTGGTGGTGGTAGTGGTAATGGTCCTCCATTTTTGGTATCACTAGAGTGAGATCTTGACTTGTGCATGAATTGGATTTAAGTGAGGCAGAGTTGTGTAAAGTTATCCAGAGTCATCAAAGTCCAGATGATTTGTGATGGCCCAGGAAGTAGTGGATGATTTTGGCATCTTCATTGTCTGATCTAACTCTAAGCATACATCTCCCACAAAGAGGGACATGTGCTAGCACCTTTCTATGGGTCATATCCTCTGACTTCCTATTGAAGAATATGTACTTAATAAATATTTATCCACCAGTGAATATTGCCACTCTTTGTGATGCAATAGCAATTCAAGGAACCTAGGTGGCATAGTGAATTGAGTGCTGGATCTGGAGTCAGGGAGACGTGAGTTCAAATCTGGCCTCAGATACCTATTAGCCATGGGACTTTGATTGAGTCACTTAACTTCTGTTTGCTTCAGTTTCCTCAACTGTAAAAAGGCAATAATTATAGCACCTAGCTCCCAGGGGTGTCATAAGTATCAAATGTGATATTTATAAAGCACATGGTATGCAGTAGGTACTATATAAATGCTAGCTATTATTTTCATTGTTGTTATCACTTGCTTTTGGTTCTCATCTGAGAGAGGTTGCATTGAAGTTAATTGGATACCATGTAAGGAGTCGCTGCCCTCAGTAGACTATAAGAGCTTGTAGAAAAGCTCCACTCTTTCTTTTCAAGTGCATCACTTTGAGCTCTCTCCTAGACTTCCAACGGGTCAAAAAAAAGATAATTCTCTCCCTACCTCCTTTCTTCAAGAGCAGCAATAAGGACATGGTGGTCAGATTATGTGCTTAGATAAACAAGACTAGACCTCAAGTCCCTGACTCCTTCTTCCCATGAACGCCCATCTCTGACCAACAAATGCCAACTCAGAGAGAGGAACATTCCATGCTTTAGAGGCTTCTTCATGAGTTCAAGAGGTCAAAGGTACCTCATTCTTTATTCACTAACTAACATTAGGTGCCTCTTAGAACAACAATTTCTTGGAGAAGATGATCAGCAACAGAATTCTGAATCAAAGAGGACTAAAGAACCCTGTTTAGTTGGCCAAGAAATCTGACCCTTCTGGGCATTATGGATGTGCATATGCGTGTGAAATAAATAACAGCCCAGTTATCTCACCAGTCCCACAGAATTGTCTTTATTTCTCAGCAGAGAAAAATGAGAGTGATAGGTTATTGTTTTATGTTTTGAATATTTGTTCATGCAGGCTTATGAGTCATGTCGTTTAAGCATTTCTTTTGTGGTGAAGAAAATAAATAGCTATTCTATCCTTAATGTCTACTGTGCATATTGGATACTTTTTTCTAGAAGAGATTTTTAGCGCTCCTTTTTGGGAAGATCCTAGACCTAAGCTTTGTTTAGGAGATTTTCCTCAGGGCTACTCTAGGGTCAGGGTGTCATGAGTCAGAGAAAGTAAGGGATTCCTGACTCCCTTCCTCCCTATACTCTATGTGAGTCCAGAACTAGGGTTCTTGTGGGAGGAGCCTCCCCTGGGATATATATAGCTATAGGATTCTCCCAGTCTACCGATTTAGTTACCTTGTCAAAAGAGGAAATAAAATTAGTCTGGCATGACTTGTTCCTGGGAAAGCCTTCCTTACTGGCACTTTGTAATCACCACTTTTTAAAAAGATATTCACTAACCATCTCTTCAATGATTCATTATAAAATTTCCCAAGGAATCGAAGCCAAAATTCAGAACTTACAGTTTAAAGACTTCCATTTAAAAAAAGAAATAGGACATTTGACCTTCTCTATTTTTGGAACATCTATTCTCTGCAATGTTTCAAATATAACTGACAGTGCTTTAGCATTATCCATCCACTAATTCTTCTAGTGCCTGAGGATACAGTGTATCTGGGCCAGATGACTTGACTCTTCTATCCCTTGCTGTCTAGATGCTGTCTTCTTATCTTTTTTCTTTTTCTTGAATATCAACTCCCCATTAGCCATTTTTTGTTCTGTCACCTCCAATGCAAAGGTCATTCTCTTTGGCAGAGAAAATAGAATAAAAATAAGAATTAAGCCACTCTCCTTCCTCTCTGTATTCAGCTATTCCTGTCCCATCCACCCTAAACAGCAGTCCTATCCCTTTTTGAATTCTTCTCTGTCTCCTAAAACAGAATAGAATCACTATCTTTTCCATGCCTTTTCCTTGGGCTACCTCATCCATTGTGATTCATGCTGAGCCTCAGAACTGCTATATCTGTGTCTACAGGACCAGGTCTGTGCTCTTATAATCATCCTCTCTTGTCTGCCTTTGCTTCTGTCCTCTCTACATAAATCTTCCAAAATCTAAGTTGGTTGGTGAGTTCCTTATGCCTCCACATAACTCTCATTCACTTTTCCTTCTTATCAAAATAGATTTCCTCCATGTTTTCAGAATGTGATTTTCCTGTTTTTCCCTATTCTTTCCTATCCTTTTCCCTAGAGGGAGGAAAGAAAGGAGTGGACATTTATTAAGCACGTTCTACTACTATTGCTACTACTACTACTGTAGGCATTTTGCAAATATTATCTCATATGAACTTCCACAACAACCCTGGAAGGTAGATGCTGTCATCATCCCCATTTTATAAGTGAAGAAACTGAGGTATGTATAGGCTAAGTGACTTGCCTAGAGTAATATAGAAAGCATCTAAAACTGGATTTGAACTAAGGTCATGCTGATTTCAGGTCCACTGCTGTATCTATTGTGCCCCCTAGCTGCTTGTAGAACTTTAGTCCATGGGTTTCTACCTATCCATGCTATGAAAACCTTTAAATTCCATTTTTTCCCAGAAGCTAGTATGCATTCAAACTATGCCTGACTTTCTTTTGTAGCACAGACTCTAGGAGAGAATGGTTCCTTCCCAAAGTTCCTCTCATTTCTACCCCAGCAACCAGTTTCTTCCTGTGAGAATCAGATCCAGGATGGAATTTGACTGTGTTGCTTCCTTTACCTTTTGAAAGACAAAATTTTCATTAAGGCAAGTTAAGAAGTTATTAGCCACTCTATTTTTTGGCACAGAGAGAAAGAGACAGAGACAGACAGAGAGACACAGAGAGAGACACAGAAAGACAGAGAGAATGTTTCAGTAGATGTCTGGATAATTGAAGTTCTCCAGCACTACAATGGTAATTATCATTGAAATTTTTACATGCCTCTGTGCCAGACTTGTGATCTCTCTCCTGACATTTTCCTCTATTTCCTTTTCCTCTTCAGGCATTCTGTAGTACAATATGATAACAAATTTCTAAAAGACCAAAAAATTGTAAAAGAGAAAACCTCATTTAAAATATCAAGGAAAGAAACATCAAATATGTGGGAATTAACTCACCTAGAAATACCCTGGGACTTTTATATGGACTAGAGAATTACCGAAATAAGGGAAAGTTTAAATAATTGGAATTGGAAAGCAATGTGCATGGGTGGGTCTGATTAACATACTAAAATAACAATCTTGCTTATTCTACATATTTATCTCACTAACGATCAACTTACCAAAGGATATCTTCATAGAATTGGATAAAATAACTAAATCTATCGGGGAATAAACAAAAGGGCAAGAATAACAAAAGGCAAGCTAAAAACAGAAACAACATAGTCGTCTTTCATACCCTGATTTTAAACATATTACAAAGTTATCATTAAAATCATCTGTTATTGGACAAAACACATAAAATGAAATCATTGCAATAGAACAGAAATATAAGACACCTAGCTAAATATATACAAAACATTTGTTTTTAACAAATATACAGCAAATAAAAACCAGGGAAAGAATTCATTATTCAACAAATGTTCTTGGGGAAAATTGGTAAGCAATTTGGTGGGGAAAGTATTTAGATCCACATTTCATAACATATGTTCAGTGAGTTCTAGGGGATAATAGACTTAAGCATAAAAAAGAAACCATGAAAAAGATGGAAGAAAATGGAATAATGTACTTAAATCAATTGAGGAGAGGATATGACTTTTTTTATATTTAATATAGTACCAAACGGCACTTACACAATGGGTACACCAGACAAGGCTAATCCAGGTTCACAGTACTTTGTGTGTCCTGATCTATTCAAAATTATGGCTCATGAGCCCCTACTAATAGGTTCACTTTTTCAAGTAAGACAGAGAATATAATTGGTTAAAAGCAAAGACATTCAATTATGACATGATAAGAAATGGAGCAATAGAATATTCTTTTCCCAACCTCTCCTACAAATTTGGTATACATATTCTCAAATATATGCTCATTAAAAGTGGGAAAAGTGGACACCAATAGAGATCAGGAAGGAGGGGGTAAATACATAGGTTAAACAAGTCACGAAAAGGCACACTTATGGAGAGGCAATTCACATTTCTGATGCTGCTGGATCACCTGTGTCTTCTGGTGATGTTTTCACACCAGCTCTGTTTCCTAACGTCCTTTTGGCATCCAGGTATTACTGCTTTTGTGTCTAATATTCAATGTTGTTCAGTTGGTCCCATAGTCACTTCTGATCACGTCCAGACTCAGTTCCACTGGGCAAGACATTATGGAGTTCCTCTCTGCTTCTAGTTTTCTGGCTTCAACTGTAATATTCCTCAGGTGAAGTGTTACTACTAGTAGAGTGGTGAGAATTCTGGACTTGAAGCAGAGACTTGGACCCCGAGTTCTTTTGGTTCATGGAATTTTCTCCACAAATCACCTTCTCTGGAACTTATTGACAGAGAGAGTTGCCTAGAGTACTAAGAGATTAATAAGCTACTTGTCTAGAGACACCCAGCCAATGTGTGTCAAAAGCAGGACTTGAACCCAGGTCAACCTGGCTCCAAGACTGACTCTGTCTTCTGAAATAACATTCAAAAAGATACTGATTAAAATCACATTGAGAAATCACTCCATATCCATCAAATTGGCCAAAATAATTTAAAACAATGAAATAGTACAGGGAATGGGAGGAGAAATAAGTACACTCCTATTTTGCTGGTGGAATTAATACTCATAGAATCTTTTGCGGGGAACGACCTGGCTATACTGAGCAAAAGTTGCAAAAATAATCATAATCCTTTGACCCAATTATTCCATTGGTGGGAACATGACCTAATTGTCAACAAAAAACAATTTTTAAAGATATTTTTTCAAAGATTGTTGTTTGTCCTTTGTTCTGGAAGAAGACCAATGACACCATGAGGGTGGTATCTTGATTTGCACATGAACTGGATTTAAGGGAGGAGGAGCCTCACTCTCTCCTTCAGAGTCATAGGAGTCCAGTGGCAAGATGACTGACCATGTTGTCAATTGCTTTCAATGAGGATGAACATGGCATCAAAGTCAACTACCATACTGAGGGTAAGTTCTTCAATTTGAAAAGGCTACAAGGCAAGACCAGAGTGGAGGGAGTGTTGGTGCATGATTTTCTGTTTGCAGATGATTGTGCATTCAGTGTAGCCTCTGGAGCTGAGATGCAACAAAATATGGATCAATTCTCTGCTGCCTGTGCTAATTTTGGCCTAATAATTAACAGCAAGAAAGCACAGGTGCTCCATCAACCACCACCACAACATCTATACATGGAATCATCAGCTACAACAAATGGAGAAGTTTTGAATGCTGTGGACAAGTTCACTTACCTTGGTAATGTTCTTTCCATGGATGTATGGATTTGCCAACGAGGTTGATGCATGCATTGTCAGAGCTAATTCAGTTTTTGGAAGGCTCCAAAGAAAAGTTTAGGAGAAAAGAGGTATTAGACTGACTACCAAACTGAAGGTCTACAGAACCATTGTGCTGACCTCACTGTTGTATACCTGTGAAAAATGGATATTCTACCAGCACCATGCCAGGAAACTGAATTGCTTCATTTGAACTGTCTTAGGAAGATTCTGAGTGTCACCTGGAAGGATAAGGTACCAGATACTGAAGTCCTTGCTCGAGCTGAACTGCCAAGCATTCAAACTATGCTTCATAGAGCACAACTCTGATGGGTTGGCCACGTTGTTCGAATGCAAAATGTCCACTTGCCAAAATGACTTTTATGGAGAACTCACATGGAGCAGGTGATCACATGGTGTTCAGAAGAAGTGATACAAGGACACTTTCAAGGTCTCTCTCAAGAACTTTGGATTTGACTGTGTAACATGGGAGGCACTGGCACAGGACCACTCAGCATGGCATACTCACATCAGAAAGGATGCTGTGCTCTATGAGCGAAGTAGAATTGAGACAGCACAAAGGAAACATAGGATGCACAAATTTGGAGTATTCACCCCAAATATTCACACAAAATGTCTGTGTCCAACCTGTGGTAGAGCATTCCAAGCTTGTATTTGTCTGACCAGTTGGATACACTGAAACTTCACTTTATCATGGTGATGTCATTTTGGTCCTCTTCAAAAATGAAGGACAACAACCAACTGATTGTTCATGGCCCCTGAAAATATGCTCATAGTTGTATTATATATAATTAGAAAAAAGAAAAAGAAAACAAAACCCACTGGGTTTTGAAAATAAAGTCAGGTTACCCTGACTTCAAGATAAATGATCTATCTACTGCACTATTTGGTTGCCTGTAGAATTCTAATCCACAAGGTCCTATCTATGCTGGGCATATGTTGAATAAATTGTGGTACTTTAAGGTGTCATTTTCTGGAAATAACATATTTTTCAAGCCTAGTCTTTCTTTAATGCAAGCTGGCTATGATCTAGCCATGCTCTTCCCTTCTAATTTGCTGTCTCTTCACTTCTCTCCTTCCTTTTTCCCTGAAACCCTACTTATTGGTGCTTCCCTGACTTCAGAGGTTGGAAACTTATCAGAGCCACTGGAAGTGACCCTTCCCTTCCCTATAAAACACCTAGAGCAACTCTGGTCCAGGAGCTTCCCAAACTGACCTAACGTATGGAATTGTTATGCACCAAGTTCTGGTAGTAACTGCTTACACCATCATCATGGATTCCCACCTCTTGGGTCCACTGTGCTCAAGGCTCTCTGATGACATTTCTGGTTATCCCCCCTGGTCTTGATTTGGAAGTGTCAGTCCTGAACCCAGTGTGAGATTTATCAGGTTGCCTTTCCTTTATATCCTTTCCTTTCCTCCTCTTGAGGGTCTCCAGTTAAGTCATGTGGTCTTCTCCTTTGGGCATTCCTATAAATACACCAAATGAAGGGGCTTATTGCTTTCTGCATAGATCATCTCATCTAATTCTTCTGTGTAACCCCTTAGCAATGATCCTGACAATAATGGAATATAAAAAATCAATTAAGATCAACAAGTACAGGGAACATAAAGATATATGGAAAGGCCATTATGAAACACTACAAAGCAGGAATAGAAAAGATAAAGACCAGAGTACGGGCTAATTACAACCACATAAGAGGAAAATCAAAGAAGAAAGAATGGACAAAGAATTTTGACATGAAACTTAGAGAAAGTGACTTAAAAAATGGTTATGATATTTTGATATTCATTTATGTGAATGCCAATAGTTGCAAAGCAAGTTCAATCGATTGTATTGATGTCCAATATTGTTTGTAGTAAATCAATAAAGAAAGAAAAGTGAACTACGATTACTATGTAAGGAGCATGAAACTACTGTGTCTCAAAGGGATTTGAGGAATGTTGTGAGAGGATCTGAGTATTCTCACTCCATTTTGTTAGTTTCTGTCTAGGGGTATAGACAAATGAGGGTAACCCTGGTAGAAGGATAATGACTAAGTGAGGTGTTTAGATGTGTACATCCTGACCCAAAGGTACACCAAAGATTCTGGGCTCACACACATACACATGTAGGCTGGCCCTAAGAGGCATCAACTGTTCTTTTTGATTCATGTCCCCAACCCAGAAACTTAGGATAAATCTCATGAATAAAACTTAGGTAGGCTTGTGTCCTAGTCTTCTTAAATGTCACTAATAGGGTCTCCTCCCACAAAAGTACTTAATGTATAATATGGATATCAGATGTGGGACAGCCTTTTGGTTTCCTTGACCACTGAAACTTTGTATGTATAATACACAAAGGATGCACAGGAGCCCATGGAAAAACAGAAATAGAAAACACCAAAAGAACCCCTTAGACTCACTAAACTTTGAGCCTTTCAAACCTGTACCATCTGAGCAGTACCTGACAATGTCAAGGTCCCTCTTAGTATGATTGTGTACTGACCCTTTGTGAAGGATTTTTTTTTTCTTTTCCGTTATACTCTTTCCAGTGGTGGTTGTCTGGACCTGCTCTGCCACCTAATAGCCTAAGGAGTCTCTTCCTTGAGACTGAGCTCCCCTATGGATGTTAATAACTTACTTAAATTCATTCCTCAATAATTCATAAATTCCTACCCATCATCCATTCCATGTTGAGTGAGTGACTCTGAACCCTGGATGTCATTATGTAAATCCTGTTCCTCATCCTTACCTGCCTGCTTCTTTCTACTCCAGATCTACCTACCCCATCCACTGTGTTCTCTAGAAAGACTGCTCCATATGTAGCAAACTTGCTTCATCTTAAGCCTTTTTATTTCCCACTCCTTCCATCTCCTTGTGATCACTGAAACCTGGCCCCCTCCTGGTGACTCAGTTTCTCTTGCTGCCCTTTCCAGCATTTGATGCATTTTCATCCATACCCCCCACTCACAAGTTGAAGTAGGGAGAGTTGGAATAGTTTCTCACTATTGCCACTTTCAGACTCTCCTACTACCACTATGATCTCTCAGTAATTTTAGTAATCTCTTTTGAGATTCACATAATCCATATTTACCACAAATCAAGATTCTGGTAGCTGTTTATTTATGGACATCTAGGACACTCTCTTTCTTTCCTCAATGAGTGACTTACAATCTTTCTCTCCTCTCCTAATCCTTCATTCATACTTAAAGACTTATATATACATATATATATATACAGATATAGATATAGATAGATACTCCCTTAAACACTCTAATTTCTCAATTCCTTAAGTTACTGATTTCCCATGACTAATTCAACTTACCTCAACCACCTTGCTTCAACTATACTCAGAGATGGTCATACCCTTGATCTCGAGATCACTCATAAGTGTTCTGCTTCCATGTTTATATACTCTGAAAGTAATTTATCATTCCATCCCTTCCTATGTTTTGCAACCCAAACCCCTGTTCTTCATCTTCAGTCCCCTCAGTTCTTTCCCAGTCTCCCATCCCTGCACTGTTTACATTCTCCTCCTTTCTCCGTCTTGATCCCTTGGTGAACCAGTTCAACTCTATACTGTTCTCTCAAGTGCCCTTCCCCCTTACTCAGTCATTGATCTTCCTCTGCCTAATCTTGTCCCTGTATCATTCCCACCATCTCTTACTTTCTCCTACTTACATGCTGCTGAATGAATCTGAAAAAACCATGGAACCGTGTTGACTAGATTCATCATTCAACATAAATTTATGTTACATAATCTCAACTGGTGCCTCACTGTGGCAAGGCAATCCTTTTACACTTTCCTAACCAATTCACCATCCAACTCACCACAGCAGTCACTTTTCTAAATCTTTGCATTTCTCCTCAAGCCTCCTAACATTCCCCTGCCCCCATCCTCTAAGCAGAGAACCTTGCTTCATATTGCACTGAAAAAATTGAAGCCATTTGCCAAGAGCTCCCTCTTGTCTCCTCCTCCTCTTATTCCTCAGATCCTTTTTGCCACTGTCTCCTTTTTTACCTCTACTTCACATAATGAGATGACTCTCTCCTTCTTACCAAGATAAACCCTTCTATGAGTAATCCTGTCCTATCCCATCTTTCCCAGTAGATTTGCTTTCTCTGTTATCCAGATGTTCTCACTAATCTTCAGTCTCTGCCTATCTAGTGGTTGCTTCCCTATTGCCTACAGATACAGCCATGTCTTCTCAATTCTCAGAAAACCCTCTACTAATCCCCACCAGCTCTCATCCCTTATCTCTCCTCCCTTTTATGGTTAAACTCTTGAAGAAAGTTGCCTACAATGGATGCCTCCACTTCCTCTCTTCTCACTCTTTTTAATTCCCTACAGTCTGACTTCTGTTTTCATCATTTAATTGAAACTCTTTTTCCCAAAGTTACCGATGATCTCCTAATTGCCAAATCTCATGGCTTTTTCTCAATCTTTATTCACCTTGATCTCTCTGCAGTCTTTGAAATTGTCACTCACCCTCATCTTGACACTCTCTTCTCTCTAGGTTTTCCTGATACTACTCTTTCGTGTTCTTCTCTTACTTTTCTGACCATTTCTCAGTCTCTTTTGCTTGACTTGACTCTAGGTCCTGCCCACTAATTGTGTGTGTCCCCCAAAGCTCTGTCCTGGGCCTTTTTCTCTTACAGCTGCATACTGTTTCACTTTTTGGGCCCATCAGCTCTCATGGATTCAATTATTATTTCTATGCCAGTAATTCCAAAATCTTATTTAGCCCTAATTTTTTGCTGACTTCCAATCTCACATCTCCAGCTGCCTATTAGATACCTCAAACTGGATATTCTTTAGACATTTTCAACTAAATATGTCTAGGACTGAATCCATTATCTTTCCACCTCCCAAACCTTTCCCTCTTCTAAATTTTCCTATTACTATCAAGGGTACCACCATCCTCCCAGTACCCCAGGCTTACAACCTACGTAATATTCTCTATTGCAGAGGTGTCATACTCATGGCCCACAGGTACACACCTTGAGTACCAAGATGAAAATGTAATTAGGAAGTATTTAATAAAATAAATTAAAATTCAGTGCAACATAGATACTATTAATGTGTGGTTTTCTAAATCAATATGGGCCCACAGGGTTCTCTCTCTCTCTCACCACCCCCACATCCAATCTATTGCAAAGTCCTGTCCAAGTCTACCTTTCTAACATATCTAGTCTAAACCTCCATCTCTCCTCTGACACTATCTCCAACCCAATGGTTGTCACTTTCTGTTTTCTCTGTCACACACACTTTGCTGTATTTCAGTTTAGAAGAATGAGAAATATGAGAAAGTATAGGCAAAGAAAAGCATATTACATCACCATTCTCAGGATCCTCCATCAACCAGACATCAGAAGATGGCTCAACTCTCTGAAGTCCAAATAAGTAAGGAGCTGGGGTACATGTTCACCTTCATGGAAAATGACTTTTAGATGCCCATAGTAAGGTCGACACTCTGTAATCTTAAATTAATTGAGGGAGAAACCCATTAAATTGTTCTGGGCTTTCCTTGATCAGCCCCCATTAAACAAGTGTTCAGGTATGTATATTTTATCCAGTATCTCTTGCTCTCTTCTTTTTTCCAACAAACCCAGTTCACTTCCTCATCTCTCTGCCTGGGCTGTTGTAATCATCTACCAGCTGGTCTTCTTGCCTCCAATTTACTTTGTTTTCCAAACCACATTTTATCCCACTGTCTGAGCAATTTTATTAATGAATTAATTATTATTATTAATGAATCATTCTTACCATGTCAGTCTTCCAAATAAAAAATCTGTAGTGGTTCCCCACTTCCTATTGAATAAAGCATAAACTCCTGATGCTGACATGCAAGAAGCCAGGAGCAGAAGCTTACAGAAGGCCCATCTTCTCACCCTTAGCTACTTCATACACTTCATATGCTCTAGAGCTTAGATTAGTCTCCAGCCACCATTCTCATCCTACTTACTCTCATTGCTGAAGCCCAGGTCCCTTAAGAACCTCCCATTCTTCAAAACACAATGGATGGACTACCTCTTCCCTTTCCTAAAGGCAATGGGGCATATTGGATAAAAAGCCTCATTTGTTCCTAGGCAAAATGGGTTCAAACACTGTCTCTGACTCTCACTAGCTGTGTGATAAGGCTTGAGCAATTTGACTGAGAATAGTTTCAGGTGTTTTAATCTGTTAAATGGGGATAATGATATATGCATCATTAAGACCTCACAAGGTTCTTATGAGGGAAGTCTTTTACAAACTTTAATATTTTATTTATGAAGAGACTCCTAGGTAGTTAAATGATTTGCTTGATTCTACACAAATATTCCCCTTTCCTTTCTTTGAGATTCTGTCTATATATAGGAGAGGTGTTATGGAGACATAAATAGAATAAGGAACTTAGAGTCAGTGAATTGCAGGTTCACATCCTGCCTCAGACACTTGCTAGCTGTGACTTCAATGATGTGGACCTTGGTTTCATCATCTGTAAAATAAGGAGTTCAGTCTTTCTGGCTTCAGGGGTCCCTTCCAGCTCTAAATCGATGATGCTATGACTTTTGAGTGGGGGGGGGGGTGAGGCAGCTAAGGGATATTAGCTTTTCTGTTACCTAGTGTAATAGGTATCTGGTAAGTGTGTAGAGTTCCTCTGGTAGCATTTCTCCATGGGGAGACTGAAGAAACAGAAGAGTTTGATGCCTAAAGAGATATGGTGATTTTGGAGGGGCTGTGTGAACATTTACAACTGAATCTGATCAGCTCACCATATGTTGAAAAGGAGTCTGGCTTCAGAAACATCAAACATAAAAGGTCCATCTGCTTTAGCTACTTCCACTTTGCCTCCTTTTCTCTTGGGACTAACTCTGATGCTCACAGCATCAAGTGACAGATCCTGTTGCAAAGATTATGTCTTCTCCCCTCTGAGATCTTGGTCCTTGGTTTTTTAATTTGTTGTTTCTGTTCTAGATGAAAGTTGTGGAGTCTTTAATCTTGAGAGTTTGGGAAGATTTAGAAGAGCAAGAAAAACCTTGGAGTTGGAATCTGAATTCAGTATTGCAGCTAGGAAAGATCAACCTTTGAGACCCTAGCCCATGGTAAGCTGAGAAGTGGATTCCTTCAGCAGAGTTACTGCCTTAAGGCAGTTCAGTGGCTAGAAACACTTGGCCTGGAGTTAGGAAAGCCCAAGTTCAAATCGAACCTCAAACAATTACTAGCTGTGTGTGACCTTGGGCAAGTCACTGTTTACCTTAGTTTCCTGATCTGTAAAACAGGGATAATAACAGCAGCTACCTTCCGGAGATGTTGTGAGAATCAAAGGAGGTAATAGTTATAAAATACCTAGCACAGTGCCTGGCATATAGTAAACACTGTATAAACATTAGCTATTATTATTATATGACTTGAACTTGGTGGGACCAATGATAGGTAGGATCTCAGCTAAGTTGAGCTTATTCCACACTCCCCCTCCAGACCAATGTGCCAAGAGGAGAAATATTTCTACTTTGCTCTCACCAAATCTTTTAAATAAGTATCCCTTTGTAAAAACTACCCAATGTTAGATGGCTAAATGGAACTGATGGGCTAATCATAGGCCTTTAACAAATAGGTAAGAGCACAAATGATGGGAACTCAAGTCCACAGAAAGAGAGAAAAGAAATACTCCAATTCAGGAGTGGTTTGGCTCTTGAGAGTCAATTATTAAATTTTCATTGTGAGCGTTTACTACTAGGAAATAAGCAAATGCTACAAATAAGAGTTTGGTTTGATGATTACCCAGATTCAAGAAAGTTATGGAGAAAATGTCAATTATGCAAATTAAACTTAAAAGTGTGCCTTGTGAGTGTTTTTTTTTCTTTAAGAGAACCGGTTGTTAAACACTTACATGTAGCTTCGAGCCCCAGTCCTCTGGATTATCCCCTGGAAAACTGAAGGAGCAGGTGGAACAGTCAAGCTCTGGGACAAGGAGCCAGAGAGCACATGGGATGATGCTAAAAGCCTTCTCCAATCAGTGTAGCCTTTGCAGAAGGACACTGTTTTCAGTCAAGTCTCAGTTAAGGCATAATCTCTTACTGAAAACCAAATCACAACAAAATAAAAAGCCTTTCTTGATCACAATAGTTGCTCAAGCTCTCTTTCTCTTTCAAATTATCTTGTATTGATTTACCTGTTTACTTTTTGTATCCATTTCATTAGGATGTAAGAGGGAAGGTGCTTTTTATCTATTTTCCTTTTCATACTCTCATTTCCTAGTAGTAGCTTGGACATAATGTTCAGTTAATAAATATATATTGAATGGATTATATTGATGTGAGTTAATAATAGTAATCTTTGCTGACATTTATAGAGTTCTTTAAGGTTTCCAGAGTGCTTTTTATCATATCTCATTTGTTCTTTACAGCTCTAGAAGATAGGGATTATCATTGTCGTCGTCGCCGTCATCATCATCCTCACTACCACCATCTTCCCCTCTACATGCATGTAGCAAATTTGTTTCACAATAAACAAGTTGCTCACTTTTGACTGTCTGCCTATATACTGAAATAAATAAAATATGTTTTTAAGAAGTGAGTGCAAGAAGAGGAAGTAAAGCAATATATATAGACAGGAGTCTTTCAGAAAGAGGGAAGAGAGAGATAGGATCACAACTTGAAGGGTTAATAAGGTCTAATGAAGGGCTTTGGGGCATTTTTTTTTCTTTTTAGGAGCGGTAACATGTTTCTGGGTGATGGGAATGAATCAGACAGGAGATGGAGGAGGAAGGAAGATTGAAGGAGCAATCTACCCTGCTGAAGGAGACAGGAGGGGATGAGATCACTGGTAAAACAGAGGCATTGGCCTTGGTGTAAAAATGACCATCGCATTATCGGAGAGTGAAGTAAAGGAGGTGACAAAGTTGGTGAGGGGGATAATGTCAATGGAGTTTTTGAGATAGTGAACACCAGAGAAGAGGGAGTTAGCTGATGGTAGAGAATAGGCCTTTATTTTCTCAGTAAAGCATAAGGTGAGACCTTGTAAATCTCAAGGTATTATTGAAATGTGAGTTATAGTGTTTTAACACTTCCCTTTTCCCCTTGGGCACCCACATTGTAGAATATGAATCTCTTTTTTGCTTATAGTGTAGGCCCAGGTATTTTTGTTCGAGACAAAGTGTGCAGGCCAAGGGTGTGTGTATATGTTTAGGTGCATGTGTGTGTGTATATGTTTAGGTGTGTATGTGTTTAGGAAGGTGACACAGGGTGTGGGACTGGGTTTTTCCATCACCACCTTTTTATACAGGCAAGGGGTAGATGACAGGCAGACTGAAAAGGAGCTCTCCATTCCCAAAGGTGCTACCTACTGCCTGCAGAGAGCCAAAGGGGTGGTGATAGGAGGGAAAGGGGATGGGAGAGAAAAAGAGGAAACAGCAGCTTATTTAAATGCAAATGACTGAAATACAACTTTCCTTATTAAAATGTAAATTTCACTTCAGTCTCTGACACCTTCTGTGTGTCACATCCACAGAACATGATCAGATATCAAAGCTCTGAGATTCCTAACCATTCAGAAGACCACTGGAAGCTGCCTGGGTTACAGAGGCATACAGGGAGGAGGAGAGACTTAGGTGAGCTGTTAGACCCAGGGAGTAGCCATCCATGGGAGGGAGATTAAGTGAGCCAAGGAGGGATAATAGGTGGGGAAGGAAGGAGCACAGGAGACCAGAGAGGGAATTATATTGGAAAAAAAAATCCTATTGGGTGTTCTGAGCTCAATTACCTCCACCTGGGCTTCTGTTGCAAAGATGGCAAAGTGCAGAGCTTAATTTCCTAACAAGATCAAGAAAGAGATTGGTGTTTGGTCTCAAATCCTATATTGGGAGATAACAGTGATAGTTTTCTCAGTTGCCAGAATGGTAAAGGGAGTTTCCCACTAAGAGGAAGAGGAGGGGGCTACTGGAGTGGGATGGGGTGCTTGGGCTCTGTCCCTGAGTATATCTCTCAAGGTAAGCTTTCTTCCCTTTCTTATACCTTGTACATCTCCTATCATTCAGAACTTGTGAGATTTGGAGACCTCATACTTAGATTGACCAGGCTTCCTGACCGTGATGGAGTGAACCCAGGCCATCTGCTTTTTCCCTGCCAGCTTTTTGATATATCCTCATCTTTCTCTACCCTCATCTTCCTCTCCTCCCTCTTCTATTCCCCTCCTGATTTTTTTTCCCAGTCCTCTTACATCATTTTCTTTCTCCTATGCTCCATCATGGAGTATGTATTCCTTATGTCTGTTCTCTTTTCTCTCTTTCATTCACCTTTATCTCCTTTCATTTTCCCTTTTCTATCTCCTTTTTTCCATTTACAATCCATCTCTGTGTTTCTGTCTCTTTGTGCTATCTCTTTGCCTCTGTCTTTGACTTTCCTCTTTCCCCTACTTTTCTCCTCCTCTCCCTTTCTCTGGACTTTTTCAAATCAGAGCTAGAGTTGAGTTGTAATACAAAATTCACTGATGAGGAAAAGAGAGAGGGAGGCCAGTTCAAGTCTTGGTTCTCCTTCATGTTGTTGGTATGATCTTAAACAAATGGCAAAGACTTCCCCCCTCTGAGTCCATATTTTTCTCCTCTGTAAAATGAGGAGATTAAACTAGAAACAGGTCTCTGGGGCTGCTGCTGGCTCAGACATTCTGTGTTCCATGGATGTGCCTCAAGAAGTCTGAAGCAGCAGGGGTAGTGGGGGGAGGGGTTTCCCTAGCCTCCTTCCATCTGCCAAGCTCCAAATATAGGAATCTGCGTGGGGGGAGCAGAAGGAAACTTTGAGCTGGAAGGGGGGGGTGTCCATTTCCTTTATATAAATAATACCGGCTGCCACTTTGGCTTCCTAATCTGGCATTTGCGACGTCATCAGCTTCCAAAAAGAATTCAGGCAGTTTGGGAGAATGGCAGAACAGTGTCAAAGAAGGGATAGGCAGGAAAGGAGACTGAAGAGAAGGGAAGCCTTAGGTCAAACGACAGTGGGTGGATAAGCCTTTACCACCTTCTTTTTCATCGTTCACTTCCTTCTTTAAATAATAATATACATCATTACTGATCAAGCCCAAGAGCCAATTACTTATCTTGAAGGTCTCTTGTGTGTTCTATACCCACTCAGAATTATATATCCCTGTGTGTTCTATACCCACTCAGAATTATATATCCCTGTGTGTTCTATACCCACTCAGAATTATATATCCCTGTGTGTTCTATACCCACTCAGAATTATATATCCCTGTGTGTTCTATACTCATCCAGAATTTCCCTATGAACATGAGATTCGGCCTCATTCCTCTCCCTGTGGATAGCACCTGAGTACCCTCCGCAAGCATTCAAGCTAACAAAATATAACAGGTTTTCTCTAACTCAACAACATATAGAATGAGTGAATATCTGAAGACTTTTATCATCAAGACCATTCTTTCTGGAGGACAGTGAGAAACTATCCTCTGGTGAATCCTATCTTTGCTTTGAATTCATAGAATTCACGTGACTCTTGGTACCATTGAAAGGATAGATCCAGGTTGCACTTGTAATAAAATAAAATTCAATAAAATATTTGGTGCCATATTGATGTTCATCCTGCAGTCCTCTCTCCAGGCCCAAGAGAGGCTAAAAATCTCCATCTCATCTTCTATCACCTCTAACTGAAATTCTGAATCATTTTTCTCTCTTCTGTTGATACTCTTTCTTCTGCATCTGTCTGGGCTACATAATGTACATTGGCCTCTTTCCAGGTTCAAGAGCAGCCCAGAATCACTGAAGGGAGTTTCTCCCCTCTCTGTCTTCTCATGAGAACTTTTCTGAAGCTTTTTGGTGAGTCTGTACCTTTCAAAGGACAAACTCATGTATCAGATCAAGCATGTGAACTCTATCACCAACATGAAGTCAAATCCATGACCATCTCTGCTATGGTAAAGAGGAAGCTGTGAACAGATTTCTCTGGGAATATGCCTGGGTATGCCAGCTATAATAAACACAATAATAGCTGACATTTATATAAAGCTTTATGGTTTACCAAAGGCTTTGCTCATATTATCTCACTTGATCCTTACATGAGTCTTCTGAGGAAGGTCCTCAGGGTAGTATCACCTCCATTTGGATGGATGGAGTAAGTGGGGTTCAGATATTGCACAGCCTATGCAGGTCCTGCTGCTAGCTGGACCACGATCCAGTGATGAACACAAATCCAGGATATCTTCATTCAAATCAAGGGTTCTTTTCACTTATTTCTTAATGTGTAGACATGAAAAGTGGAAAGATGAGCATTCATAGAGAATTGGAAAATAACTCAGGGACTGTGTAGTCCAGCATTATCATTTTACAGATGAGGAAACAGGCCCAGAGAGGTTAAAAGTGACACACTCAAAGATATTTAAGTTATAAGCATGAGAATCAGGATTTGAACCCGTGTCCTCTGAGCCAGGCTAGGGGGCTTTATTATCTTGACTTTTCAACTTGCTTATCTCTTTTGTCTGACAGTACTACAAAATGAGAATGACCTGACTCAGCGACTCTCCACTGACTCATTCACAGCAGGTACAAGGGAGGGCTGGATATTACAGGGGACAGGAGAAATAAAATAAAGGGAGGATAGAAAGCTGGAAGGGACATTAGAGACCAGCTCATCAAGTCCCATCCTCTTGTTTGACAGAGGAAACTAAGGAACAGTGAATAACCCAAGCCAATATAGGTAGTAAGTGACAGACCTGTGATTAACATCAACAACAATAGCATTTATATAGAGCTTTAAGGTTTTGCAAAGCACTTTACAAAGGTCATTTCACGCTTCACTTAAATTCAATTCACCAGCAAGTCAAGGCATTATCCTGGTGATGTCATGGATCCTCTTTGAGAACTAAGGCCTAACAACAGCAAACAGCAACCCAAGTCTTTAGACTCCTAAATCTGCTTCTCTTTCTACTGCATAGCACTGTCTCTATCGATAGATCCTGATCTGCAAACACTTTATAGAATGTCAGAGCTGGAAGGGACATCAGAAACCATCTGCTCTAACCCTATTCCTGCATTCTACTGAGTTAGAAACTAAGGTCCAAAAAGCAATGATAGAGTCTCTCATAAAGCTAGTGTTGAAGGGGATCCTGTAGGCTATCTAGTCGAGGAATGTTGTAAAGAAAAAATAAGCTAATGGTGATAAAGCACTTTATAAACCTTCAAGTGCTACATAAATTTCATTAAAATTTTCACCATAATTAGTATAATTACTTCTTGCCTATAGTCACCAGGCCTCTAGGTCAGTGGGGACTTCATTCCCTGAGGTTTCTACCATACCCCTGCTAAATTCAAGCAGTGTTTATAGAACATTACAAAGATATGCTGGTAAATGTTTAAAAACCTGACTTTTAAAAAAATGTTTATGTACATATTTTTAAGTTTAATCTGCATTGTTAACACTTTCGTAAGGCTAGAGTCCAGGACTCAGCCAACTAGTTCCTTCACAGGCCAAATCTAGCCATCAGCCTGTTTTTGTACAGCTAAGAATGGTTTTTACATTTTTAAAATAAAGCTTTATTATATTTAACAATTGGTTCAGGCAAGACAGTCAAAGCTGGATTCTGGAACACCCCTGATTTAGCTCTATGTCCTCATTTTTCAGGTTAGGAAACTGAGGTGTTGGGATTTGCCAAGGTAGTCAGAATCAGAGGTAAATTCCAAATTCTCTGACTTCCAATCATGGATGTTGAATGGGTGTTCCCTTGGTCAAGCTGAGACCTGTTAAAGACCTTAACTTGAAAAGGCCAAGGTCCCCCATTGCATCCTGGACCATCTCCAGTCATCCTGATTTATATCTAGCCACTGGACCCAGATGGCTCCAAAGGAGAAAGTGAGGTTGATGACTTTGCACAACCTCCCTCACTTAAATCCAATTCATTTGCATGTCATAGAATCACCTCCCTTCCCATGTTTCTTCCCATGGCAAGAAATAATAGTTTACAGTGGTATAGCTTGCTTCAAGAGTACCCGAAGAAGGGTTTCACCCAGTTCCTTTGCCTTTACTCCTCTCCTGGGAAGAAGATGGAAAAAGCATATAGATCTCTTTAACAGTTGATTGTTTAGAAGAGTCTCGATGCTCAAAGACATGTTATTAGTACAGGACTAGTCCACTCACACCATGAAGGAAAGCCAAAATAGGAATTCCCTTCCCCTGCTGAGTTTTCCCCGGAACTTCTATTCTGAGGAACGGCTCAGACAAATCATCATCCTTCATTTTCTGGGCTTTGCCACTATTCCTCCAACCCCACTTCAGTTCCCTTTTGTGTGTCATTTTCCACCATTAAAATGTAAGCTCCTAAAATGTGGGCAGGAACTATTTTTTGCTTATGTTTGTATTTACTGCATTTAGTAAAGTGTCTGGCATATAGTCAGTTAATCACTTGACATTTATTAAGTGTCTACTGTGGGCACTGCACTAAGCAGTGGGTATACAAAGAAAGACAAAAAAAAAAAACAGTCCATGATCTCAAGAATCTAATGGAAATGTTTACAGTCCAATGTGTTCTATCATTTTCAGTCACAGCTGACTCTTGGTGACCCTATTTGGGGTTTTCTTAGCAAAGATACTGCAGTAGTTTGTCATAGCCTTCTGCAGGTCATTTTACAGAAAAGGAACCTGAGGCAGACAAAGTTAAATGACTTGCCTTACTACTCGCAAGTATCTGAGACCAGATTTGAACTCAGGTCTTCTAGAATCCAGGGTTGGTGCTCTATCTCCTAATTGTCCCTCACAGTCTAATGGTCAGTACTTATTTAAGTTAGTTATTTTTATTTCCTTTGCTTTGATGATGACATTCAATTATAGGATTCATTACTATAAGAAATCTTAGATCACCTGGTCCACTCTCTCCATCTTGCAGATGAGTCCTGAGGAAAGGAAGTAACTAACCCAGGATTACACAGCCTCTAATTAGCAGAATCAGAATTTGAACTGAGGTCTTCCTATTCTAGATCCTATGCCTTTCCCAATATATCACATTATATTGCTTATAAGCCAACTAGAGTTTGAAACCAGTTTGATTCCCAGTTCAGTGTTCTTTTTGCTTAACTAAATTAGAGAATGAAACCATCATGGGAATGGAGGTCTCCAGGGGAGTGCTAGGAAAAGCTCTCTGGAAAAATAATGTACAAGGGACATTCTTTTACATTTAATCTGCATCACTAACATTTTTTTCATCACTTTCTTAAATTTAGAAAATCAAGAAAACTATAAGGCAAGCCTTCATTTGTGGTATTTGCTGACTTCCGAGGTGTAAATGCTCACACTGAAAATTTATCAGATCTTCCAAGAAGGTGGAAGCTGAGCCACAAATCTCATTGGTTTGGGACTCTCCTCATAGGTAGAGTTGAATGCCCCACACCTTTGTGAAGGGTAGGCAGAGTTATTGAGAGTAGGAGACAAGAGAGGCTCAGTCTCCTTAGTCTCTTATTGCTTACATCTTCAGATGAGAAGATGGGAGATACCAACCTTTTTTCAGGTCGCTGAATAGAGAAAAGGACTCTAAAAAGAGGTCAACACGAGAAGAGCTGGAAGGATCCATCCCAACCTGCAGCTTGCTACACCAGGGACCTCAGGGCATTTCTCCAGAGGTGAGATCTGAGACTACTTTCTCTCTTTCTTCCTTGAACTGAGTTACCTTGGGAGTTACCTAATGGAAGAGTTCCTTTAATCTATATTATTTATAACATGTTTTCATATTTTATGCTTTCTATGATTTCTGTTTTGCTGTTGACTTAGATAAATGGGTTTTTTTTGCTATTTGCTATGTGTGTTCATTGTGGAACTCCCATGTGGTTGGAATGGAGTTAAGTATTGGATTTAAAACTTAGGGTTTTCCTTTTCCCATTAGATTAGCTTGAATCTGAAAACTATACTTCTTAGAAAAATAATATGTAAGGAAAAAATACGTTTATATACACATATATACATACAAAAACATGCATACGTGTATATATGCATGTGTATGTATATACACTAACACATTTATAGGAGTTAAGTGACTCAGTGGATAGAGTGCTGAGCTCAGAGTCAGGAAGACCTGAGTTCAAATCCATACTCAGACACTTACTAGATGTGTGACCCTAGGCAAGTCACTTCTGCTTGCCTTAATCCACTAAAGAAGGAAAGGACAAATCATTGCAGTATGTTTGGGGATAAGAGATAAGAAAGGCAGGAGAAAAGGAGATAAGAAAGGAGATAAGAAAGCCCCATGGACAGTATAATCTGCAAGATCATAAAGGGTCAGACATGATTGAAAGACTGAACAAAAACAACAATCATGTGTGTTCATGTGTGTATTTTTTAAGATACTTACCCCCTTCTCCTTGAGGAGAGCAGAATGGCCAGTCTTTGTCCTTCACCTCCTACTTCTTCTCCTGTCAGGAGTTAATATTTCCTTTGGAGAAACATGAGGGGAGGAGACACTAGAGATATATCTATCTGCTCCCATAAATAGCATTCACCTTAATTTGTCATTCTCTCTCATGCCATATATACAATCACTTGCCAAATGTTGCCACTTCCACCTTCATTGACTGGATTCAAGGCACTAGATGGGACCTGGAATTGGGAAGACCCATGTTCAAATTCAACTTCAGACAATTACTAGCTGTGTCACCCTGGCCCAGTCACTTAACTTCTCTTTGCCTCAGTTTCTTCATCTGTAAAATGGGGAAAATAATAGTACCTATTTCCCAGAGTTGTTGTGAGAATCAAATGAGATAATAACTGTAAAGGGCTTAGCACAATGCTTGGCACATGGTAGATGCTACATAAATGTTAGCTATTACTACTTTCATGGTCTGCCCCATGCCTACAGGGAACTTCTTGAGCATCCCACAAATGAGATAAAAGGATTTCTAGCAACCAGGAGCTATTACTCTTCTGCCACCTTTGCTCTCTAAGCTTAAGCCAGTTTTCTCCTGAATTCTGTATGTACTTATCAGAAAACATTTCACGAATGTTGGAAGGGAAAGGGAAATGTTTTCTATCAATTATTCTTAGTAAATGTTCTTAGTACCTTAGTAAATGTTGCTTAACCATTTTTCAGTCATGTCTGACTCTTCATGACACCATTTTAAGGTTAAAACTGAGGCAAACAGGGTGAAGTGACTTGACCAGGGTCACACAGCCAGTAAGTGTCTGAGGCTGGATCTGAACTCAGGTCTTCCTGGCTCCTTCTGGAGCTGGTATGTATACCTGAGTAAACAGCCCTTTCTAAAAGCCACCTGAGGCTTGCTGACTAAATTGTTTTTCTGTTAATAATTTTTTTGGAAAAGCACACTAGTTAGGGTTGAAGTTAATGATGTTAGAGAATTAATACCATGATACCCCCTAGGACCTAGAGGGAAGAGACGTTACCAAGTTCTGGGGACCTAACTTATTAATGAGAATGGGAGGTGGGGTGAGACATAGAACCTTAAGTCCAAAGCACTCGGAGGTTCATGGTGTCATCAACAAAAATAAGGACATTTAGAAGAGGAGGCATGGTGTCTTCTTGGGTCTGGCAGAGTCACTGCCAAGGACCTTCAGCAGAAAAGGGCATTGAGCTAGGGGTCAGGAGACATAGATTTAAATATCAGCTGTATGGCTGACTTGGGACAAGGTATTTCCCATCTCTGGCCCTCAAATTCTTTTCCTTTAAAATAAAGAGTTGGAAAAGTGGACTCTAAGACTTCATCTAGTTTTCTCTCTCTCTCTCTCTCTCTCTCTCTCTCTCTCTCTCTGTCCATCTTTTCTCTCTCTCCTCCCCTTTCTTTCTGTCTTGTTGTCTTTTCCTCTCTCTCCTACTTTTTTCCTCTACCTCCTCCTCCTCCTCCTCCTCCTCCTCCTTCTTCTTCTTCTTCTTCTTCTTCTTCTTCTTCTTCTTCTTCTTCTTCTTCTTCTTCTCCTCCTCCTCCTCCTCCTCCTCCTCCTCCTCCTCCTCATTCTCCTTCTTCTTTTTCTCCTCCTCCTCCTTTCTTTCCTTCTTCTCTTCCACCTCTTCCTCTTCTCTCTTTGTCTGTACCTCTCTTTCCTTCTCCCTCCCTCTTTTTCTCTCCTCTCTCTCTTCTTTCTGTCTTTCTCTCCCTCTCTCCTCCTCTTCCTCTTCTCCCCTACTCCTTTCTCTCCTTTTCTTTCTCTTTCTCTTCTCCCTCCATCCATCTGTCTCTCTCTCTCTTTCAATCCCCCTTCCTTCTGTCCCCTCTCCCTCCAATCTGCCTCCCTATCCTCCCCCAAGAATGAGTAGCAACATAAATATTAGACTGAGAGGACTTCACAGGTTGGTCAAAATTTTGAAATCATTCCCAAACTTCAATCAGAAGTGTTCAGTGAAATCACGCTGAGTCTTGGTATTATACCCCCAAAATGAGTCAATAACGATATAAGACTCATTCACTTCACCCCTCCCTCAGAGAGGAGAAAAAAAAAATCACATGATCAAGAACATCATTTCTGCAGCACCCTCCAAGGTTTTTTGATAACACATCCTTCCTTATCAGTAAAAAACAAATGTTCGGCATGTACCCCAATATATATTTGTTTATGAATTATATACATATGCTACTGTACTGTGATATGTATATTATAAAATATTCAAAAATAAAAATTGAAAGGAGGAAACATAGATGAAATATTTTAAATTAATGATATACCCCCCTTTCTGTTAATTATATTAGTGAGAGTGAAATCATTGAACATGCCTCATTATTTTTTAAGATCTTGCTTTAGTACATGGTGAGTCTGCAGTTTGAAGGTCTTGTGCTCAGTTCAGTTTATTTGGACACTTGGTTTTAATTACTGTCATAGCTGGAAAAGCAATAAATGAATTCAAATGAAAAAAGAGCATCGTTGGCTTCCCTCACTAAATCATGATAGTCATTTTTCAATCCCATCCACCAATTATGCAGAGGTTTTCACTGAAATTCAGCTAGTAAATTTCCATCTTCCCTGATGTCAATAAGTTATTCTTGCAAACAAATTGGAAGGTACTGCATTTTTACATTTTAAACAAATGGATTCAAACCCAACTGAAACTCTTTATTTGGAAGATTTTAAATTAGGTTCAGAAATTCTGTGCCTAAGTTCTCAAAGGGTGTATGTGTGAGTGTTTTTATAGGAAACACAGCACGGTTCAGGGCAACAAAAACTTAGTTCCTTTTCTCCCCCTTGGAGAAACATTTATTAGTATTATAGTTCTAGAAAACTTTTGCTTTTTCAAAGAGATTTCCCATTCACTCTATTATCTGATTCTCAATAGTTCAGTGAAGTGCATATTCTTATCTTCATCTAAGGTGCGCAATAAAAATAGACTCATAGGATTTTAGACGTAACAGATACTTCAGTAAACCCCTCCCACCTCATCCATAGAGGATGTCTAGGGATGCTTCTGGATATATAAAGAAACAAACAGCTCACAAGGTGAAGAAACCAACATGCAGGTGATCCAGGGGACCTGGAGAGGGGTCAATGTGCATGGCTCCAGAAGGGCACCCAGTACACTTGAGGAGCCAATGCCAACTATAAATGCCTGTGTAAGGGTTCTATCTTCTTATCTTGGGATTCAACTATAATTACTCTAGATTTGAACCATAATTCTTTTATTTCGAGGCTTGGCTGTTAGAGAAATTTGCCAAAACAACCACTGAGGCATCTTACTGGTCATATCAAAAGCTTGAATTTGTTTGGCTTTTTGTTTTCATTTCAATTTTTAGTTTGTACATTTAGAGGCATTCTTCTTAGTTACAGACTGAGTGGCATTATGTGTCACTAGTTTAAAATAAGAGCTATCCTTTCTCTTAAATCCAAACTTCAGTTACCACTCTGAATGAGACAGAGATCATGCTAACTTGGAATCAGAAATACCAGGTTCCTCTTTAGATCAGTGATTTGTTTCCTTCAGAAGTTACTTCAAAAGCAGAATACAAGGGTGATATGACAATGTCCTCACCAGGACAATGACATGTCCTCACCACGACAAAATATAGGCATTAGGGAGGTTTCTCAATAAACTCAATCTTTCTCCTTGAGATCAAGCTGCCTAAATGGGGAGGGTCGCTCCTTCCTTCCATTTTCTTCCCTTTCCTTCCCTTCCCTTCTTTCTTGTCTCCCCTAAAGCCTTGGACTCCATGCACTCTGAAGCCCATGGATTGAACAGTGAAAGGTCCCTGCCCAATTTTCACTCAATGGCTGGTTTTGGACCCTCCTGGCTTAGAGTTAATGTCAATAGTAGTAGTTTCTCTTTGAAACAACCTTGAAGCTCCTGCCCCTCCCAGAGTGATTAATCTAATTATTTTTCTTTTCTATTAAAGGGCTTATCCTCCTGATTACCTTTTAAAGATGACTATTCACTAAATGGGCATTACCTCACTTTAAGTGAGTACCTGAAAAGAACTTAGCATAAAAAGGCCAAGGTCTACTATTGCATCCTGGGCCATCTCCAGTCATCCTGATGAATATCTGGTTGCTGGATCTAGATGGCTCAGGAGGAGAAAGTGAAGCTGGTGACCTTGCACAGCCCTCCTTCACTCAAAACAAAGTCAAGGGCAAGTCATCATTTCTCTGATGTCAAGGTACTCTTCGAAAATGAAGGATGAACACAATAGAGAAGTTCTCATGAGCAGGTAAAGAAACTGTGTAAGCCAGTGATGTTAGGTAGCAGTTGACAATTGCTGGTGATGGCTAACAGTCCCTGCCATGTCACATCCCTAAATCTGTTTATGTTATTCTGCCTCTTTGTGACCTAAAGTTTGGTCATTTCAGTTTGAGAGAGTCAAGAGAAAGTGGCAGTGAACTGAAGAGGTTCCAGTCAATTAAACTCACTCTTTCCACAGTCATTTACTTTTGGTAAAGTCATATGGTTTCTACTACTGAGCAAACTGCAGCATTTTCTTCTTCAGATTAGCAAAGTTCTTTCAGATTCCCTTCCTCCCAGGTCTTGTTCTGCATCCAGCATACCACCAATAATTTCCTTTCCAAAATAATGAGAAAACTTCTTCTGGTCTTCAATAACATGAGCAAAGCGTCCTTAAAGACCAAAATTCACTGAGCAGTAAGGCAGACCTCTGGGCAAAGACGTTCAGATATTTCTTGAAGACAGATCAATTAATTTCTTGGTCATGGACCATCAGATTCCATTATAGCTTTCTCAAAGTAGATGGGAGCCATTTCGCCTACTTCCTTTGGTAGAAGAATACACTCATAAACCATGTGATAGCGTTTGTTCATATTCACATTTGTTTCTAAATGGTTCATACTTTCATTAGCAAATATCTCAAGACAAAATATACTCTTGGGGTGAGGATCATCATTAATCATAAAGATAGAGATTTAACAAGTCAGATCATTAATTCAAAGAGCTCCCAGTGAGGCACTTATCCTGCCACTGTAGGTCAGGGATACTCTGCAAGTTAAAGAATTAAAGAGTTGGCCAGAGTATTGACAGACAACTCACTTGACTTGCCTGGCCAGGGTCAAACAACCAAGTTGTGTCAGAGATGGGATTTAAGTCCAATGTTTCTAATTTCCAAACCAGCGCTCAACCTACTGCACCATCCTCATCTCTAATGATCTTCTGGTTAATTTCAGTCAGGGGTGTATGAGGTGATCAGGAATGACTAGTACCTTTGGTGTGAGGGCTTGCCAAGTCCTTTTCAGGGCTGCTCATCCACCTTTGATTCCACCTGGCTCCCAACTTTCACTTGTGGCTCCAAGAAGCTGCAGCTCATGCAACAATTATTTGGTAAAATTATTTTGGCAGACGGCCTAAACCAGGTTGAGGATAACCAATAAATCTCAAACTCATTTGTGAGGTAGGGATGTGTCTACCCCAAACATGTAAAGACTTCTCCTGCCAGAAAGGGCAGATGAGAACAATTTGTTCCAACGGCCATGAAAGTGACTGAAGCAGGTGCTGTAGAGCACTCAGAGCTTGGTCAGACATCAAAGATACTAAGGTCATCCGCTGCACTCCAGGCCATTCCAGTCACCTTGACTTTTGTCCTATCATTGGACTTCAATTACTATAGAAGAGAGAGTGAGGCTGATGATTGTACAGCTCTGCCTCACTTCAATCCAACTTATGCACAAGACAAGACAAGCCTCATGTTGTCATTAATCCTCTTCGAAAATGAAGGACAAACAACAAGAAGAATTTTTTAGTGCCTATTATGTGTCAGGCACTATACTAAAGCCTTGGGGCTACAAAAAAGGCAAAAAATGATCTCTGTCCTCAAGTAGTCACTGTCTCATGGGGGAGATAACATGTGAAAAATATATACAAAAGAAGATGCATACAGGATAATCAGTAAACATTTATGAAGCACCTACTATGTGCCAGCCACTGTACTAAGTGATAGAGATGCAAAAAGAGGAAAAATGTCTGCCTTCAGGGAATTTATAATATAATGGGGGATAAATTAGAGGAAACCAATAGAGGGATGGCATTCACATTAAGTGGGATCAGCTAAGGATTTTCATAGAAGGTGGCATTTAATTTCACTTTTTTGGGAGGTCAAATTCTTGTCACATCTAATTAGGTTGTCATTGTTTTACCTCAAGCTGTGGCTGATGAAGGCTTCATAATAGAAGTGCAAATGTTCACTCAGCCATTTTCTATTTGTTTGCTTGTGCTCACATTATTGTGTTATCTGCAATCTGTAGTTTCTTTTCAGGAATCTTTTTAAAATTAATTAATTTATTTTTAGTTCTCAACATTCATTTTTATGAAGATTTGGAGCTCCAAATTTTCCCCCTTCCTTTTCCTTCCCCCTTCCCAGGATGGTATGCAATCTGATATAGACTATACATGTACAAGCACATTAAACATATTTCCACTTCAGTCATGTTGTGAAAGAAGAATCAGAACAAAAGGAAAAACCCACAAGAAAGAAAAAAGAGAGAAAATAGTATGCCTTGATCTTCATTCAGACTCCATAGTTTTGATAGCATTTTCCATCATGAGTCTTTTGGAATTGTCTGGGATCCTTGCATTGCTGAGAAGAGCTAAGTCAATCAAAGTTGGTCATTGCACAATGTTATCGTTACTGTGTATAATGTTCTCACTCAGCATCAGTTCATGTGAGTCTTGCAGGAATCTTTTTAAAGCAATGTTCCATTAATGAGGAATACTTTAGTTAAAACTAAATAATGTAATATGTAGATTAAAAGCTAGGTAACAAAATATTTTAAAACCAGATAATATAATAACAATAGCTAACATATATATAACTCTCTAAGATTTCCAATGTATCTTATTTTTACACCTAGGTCTCTACTAGTGGGAATAATGAATGCAATTAAATGGTCACATTATTCAAATTCCCATTATTCCAAATTGTACTTATATGTAAAATTCAGCCCAATGGAACTATGCAATGCAAATGGATGTTCTTTATGCTTCATTATTTGCACTAATCAGGACCTGGTTGTCTCACAAGGCTTTGAGGTAGGTGCTGTTAATATTCCCATTTTCCAGATGAGGAAACTAAGCTTAAGAAAGGGTGAATGAATAGCAGACAATACTAATAATAGCCAGGAACTGTGCTAAGTAAGCCCTTTATAATTGTATCTTTTTTGATTCTCTCACACCAACCCTGGCCATTATTAGCCCCATTACATAGATGAGGAAACAGAAGCAAACAAAACTTAAGTGACTTTGTCCAGGTATCTGAAATTATAACTCCAAGTCATAATCCATAAATCCACCTAACTTGGCACAGAAAAACTGAAATACCTCACAATACACTAAAAGAAAAAGGAGGGAAGTTACCACCATCGACCTCTGTGCACTGTGGAATTCTAGCTCTTCCCTTAGGATACTTTGTCTACCCTACATGACTGTCTGAAACACTAAGAGTGCCAGTGTTCATCCATACATCAAATATGAGTAAAGTTTAACATATTTCTTTTTTAAGGTAAGAAATAAGTAGAAATAGAAATTCTAATATTTTCTTTTCACACCTCAATGGGTTGCCATGTGCACTCCTTGGAATATATTCATATCACTTTACATCAAAACATTCAATTGCTTATAGTGATATCAAGTCAACCAGCCACCAATTTTTACCCCTAATTCAATAAGAAAGAAGGAAGGAAGGAAGAGATATAGAGAAAAAGAAAAGAAGAAAAGAGGAGATATAGAGAAAGAACAAAGGGTAGGTAGATATAGATAGAAAGATATTTAAGGAGAACAAGTATTTATTAAGTGCTCACTTCCTGCCAAATTTAAGTGCTTATTACTGTGCTAAATGCTGAAAATACAAATACAAGAAAATCACATGGTTTCTAATCACGAGGAGCTTACATTCTGATATGGAAAGGGGAGAGACAGGAATCAAAGGTGCCCATGAGAGATCACGGCAGCTAGCTGGTGAGGAGGTAGAACATCCTGGAGACAGGTCTAAGCTAGGAGTTAAGTGAGCATGACTGGGGCCCCTTCTGAAATGGTGATCCCAGTCACGGAGCCACCAATCAGGAGAGCAGGCCCTCAAGCATATAACTCTAATTCCAAGATGGGCAAGGTTACTGGTGAAGGGTTAAAGGAGTGTAAAGAATGAGCTGAGCTGAGAGAACCCTGATTCTTCACAAAGGGCTAAGTTGGGAAGTGCCATGACTAACATAGCATACAGGGCAGAGAGCAGTGCGGCGTGTGTAGTGGAGAGAGCAATGGAACAAGGAGTCAGGTGAGGTGGGTTCTCTGTCAACATTAGCACAGACCAGCTGGGTGACCAAGAGCAAGTCATTTCCCCCTCTGAGCATCAATTTCTTGGTCTATAAAAAGGAGGTCATAGTAATGGCACTCCCTGCATCATAGTTGTGTTTCAACATGTTTGAAATGAGGGGGAAGAAAGAAAGAAAGAGAGGGGGGAAAGGAAGGAAGGAAGAAAGAAGGAAAGAAAGAAAGAAAGAAGGAAGGAAAGAAAGAAAGAAGAAAGAGAGAGAAAGGAAGGAAGGAAGAGAAAGGAAGGAAGGAAGGAAGGGAGGGAGGGATATAGAGAAAAAGAAGCAAGGAAGAGATATAGAGAAAGAAAAGTAGATCGATGTAGACAGACAGCAAGCATTTATTAAGTACTTGCTATGTGCCAAGCACTGTGCTAACCGCTGAAAATACAAACACAAGAAAATTGACATGTATATTCAATATCACTGTGTGATTTTATGGAAAATGTGGCATGACCTGATGATGTATCAGGAAGGATGCCCAGGATACTGTGATGCAGGGTTGACTTGTCCATTTCAATTCAAGTGAAGACAGAGCTGGCAGTAGGTACATGGTATGGCTGGGGTGACTTTCACTCAGTATGGACGTGGAATGGATGGTGGTGGAAGGTGAAACGGGAAGTTAGGATTAACAGGACTATCCTCCCCCAGACTCCATTCCAAGGGAGGGATGATAATCATTCTCATACCTATGAGACATTGAGGTGATTAGGGGAAGCAGTCATTTCTATTCTGTGGAGATGAATAATCAGCATAGCCTGCATGTGGAGGGGCTGACAGTCCCACATCTGTCTGAGTCATGGGAAGAATCCCTGCCCTGGCAGAGTGCCATGACTGACTGAGACACCTCCTTCTCCTTCTCCCTCTGTGTTGGGAGACAGAAACTTTTGCCTAATTTCCCCAATTTCTATGAAACAGAATCAGCCTGGGGAGAAAGGGAGAGATTTGGGGGCCCTCCTTGGGGAGTTGAGATAAGATAAGGTGATCCACTTGGGGCCAACAGATACTAGAAGTGCTCCTGATATCACAATGTTTGCTCTAAGCAAATTGCTTCTGTTCCTTACGATGGCATGAATTTCCTACCAACATGCTAGATTAAAAAGTAAGTAGTGAGTTTCTAGACGGATGGAGGCAAATGAGCTAAAGAGAATATCTTGAGTCTGGGACCTGAGGTGTTGTTTGTCCTTCTTTCTTGAAGAGGATCATGACATCAGGAAGGTGATGCCATGACTTGCAAGTGAATTGGATTTAAGTGAGGCAGGGCTGTGCAAAGTCACCAGGCTCACTCTCTCCTCTGGAATCATCTGGGTCCAGTGGCAAGATATAGATCAGGACAACCGGAGATGGCCCTGGGTACAGCAGGAGGCCTTGGTCTTTTTAAGCTGAGGTCTTTCCTAAGACCTGAATAAAGTACTCAGGGAGCTGCAGAGGGTAATTAGAAAGAAGGTCTTCCCAAGACCCAATAGCGTTCCTAATACATTTGCAAATACAGATGTGTAAAACTGGAGTCTCAGATAAAAGACAAATTTTACCTGATTGTGAGAGGGAAATCAGGAAACTGAACGAATTCAGCCTCTCTTAATTAATAGAGAATATTCGTGAAAAGAATCTAAAAACACGGCTCTCCATGTTCTAGAGTGTTGTTCTAGAATGTTGGGGACCAGCAGAGGGCCTAGAGCACCAACCATAATACTCATAGTAGCTGGCACTTATACGTCACTTTAAGATTTCTAAAGTGCTTTACCTAGACATCTGGAGATGATAACTTCTCCTTTCTTCTTTCTTTTTCATAATTGTTATTTCTATTATCATTTTTACTTATTAATTTATCTATTGATTATTCCATAACCAAGGGGGAATATCTCCTATTAGAGTGGTCTTGTCCCATCATTCAAAGAGATCCTATGGTGGGCACCCAGCTCTTTCTGAGTGAAGGAGCCCTCTTCCCTCCTCTCCCACCCCTCGAATCATAGATTTGTAGTCCAAAGAAACCTTAGAGATCATCCTGTCCAAACCTCTTCAGTTTACAGATGAGCAAAAGTGAAGACCAGGAAAGTTAATTGACTTACCCAAGATTCAGTTATGTTGTGTTTGTCCTTAGTTCTCAAAGAGGACCATGATATCAAGATGATGACATGACTAGCAGTTGACTTTGATTTGAGTGAGGGAGAGCTATGTGAGGTCACCAACCTCATTTTCTCCTCCTGAGCCATCTGGGTCCAGCAACCTGATGTTCATCAGGATGACTGGAGATGGCCCAGGATGCAATGTGAGAGACCCTGACCATTTTAGGCTAAGGTCTTATCAAATTCTCACTTTAATGCGATACAGCATTCAATGAATAGGCTTCTTTAAGGAGTTACTCAAGGGATGGCCCCTTTAATAAAAAAAAAAAAAGAATCAAACTGGAAGGGAAGACCTTCAGGGTTCCTGGATAAAAGAAATAGTTACTATTTAGTATTTACATTCACTCTCTGCTAGGCGAGGGACCCAAGTTCACACAGATACTAGGTGGTAGAATCAGAATTTGAATCCAGGTACATAGACACCAAAATTCCAGGGGGCAGAGGGGTGGGTTTCCTGTGACTCTTCACTTCAAAGTTCCTCCCACTACTACATTACAGCTCCCTGCTCCTTACTGTCTCCCTCAATGATTTAGTCCCTATAATGAGCCCAAAGAACTGGATGACAAAAGGCAAGGCTCTTTCTCCACATTGCTGGCTCTCAACAAATATGTTCTTAATATTCAATTAGTATTTCCCCGCTATGCAACAACAATTATACCGTGGAATCTGAATGAAGCACCTCGTTAATGAATTAGCACAGTATTTAAAGTGTTGGCTATATGTCTCTCTAAAAGGATAATATTTAAAACAACATTTTTAAAAGCCTTCACAGATCCATAGCTGGCAGCAACACTCCTTTTCTTTGCTGGGGCTCTGTCATATTCCAAAGACCATCATAAATAAAGTCCTCCCATTGTATGCATATTATCTATTCTCATTTTTACTGTAAGCGGGAAGTACTATATACTTTTCCAACACATATGCCTATGTTTGTACGTGACTAATGTCTTCCTGGAACAGGTAAGTGGTGGAGTGGATAGAGCCCGAGTCCTGGAGTCAAGAAGACCTGAGTTCAAATCTGACCTCAGACACTTACTAGTTGGGTGACCCTGGGGAAGTAATTTCACCCTGTTTGACTCAGTTTCCCCATCTGTAAAATGAGCTGGAGAAAGAAATGGCAAACCTCTGTAAGAAAATCCCAAAAAGGGGTCACAAAGAGTTGGATGCAACTGAAAGCAATTAATGAAAAGCAATGTCTTCTAATCATTAAATCCAATAACTCTTTCGCAGTCTTCAATCTCTTTGACCTTTCTGTAGGATTTCACATTGCTGATCACCTGACTCCTTACAGATGCTCCCACTTCCCTTGGCATCCATAATATGGCACACTCCTAGTTTTCCTATTTCTATGAGTGGACAGATGGATGGATGGATGAAAAGGAATCTATTAAACACTTACTATGTGTCAAGAGCTATACTAAGACTGGGGATATAAAAATGAACACTGTTCTTACCCTCAGAGGATTTATATTCTAATCAGAGACAACACATCCATAGGGGAATTTCGACAAGGAGGAATATTTCACTTTCAGAAGTCATAGGGATGGGGAGTGGAACCATAGACAAATACATTGATGCATCCTTTCCAGGCACAATGACAGTCATTATGACCATGGTTCCAGAATTGGAAAGCAGAGTGGCTTGGGGGAGGAGGTACAAATGCCTCCTAGTTAGAGTTTAGGCCTATATATAATGAATGGATAAGGCAGCAACCGATCAGGAAGTACCCTCTCTGACTACTTAAATGGCTTAACTAGAGTCTTCTAATTGAAGGTATTCCCCGGGCTCTCTCTTTAGGCCTCTGCTGTCTCTACATTTTCTTCTTTGTCAGGTGCAACCATTCCAATGGTCTCAACGAGCAGCTTTTATTCAGATGATTCCCAAATCTTCAGTGTTCCAAATTTTTGTCCTAAGCTCTAGAACCATATTTACAACTGCCTGATCACAACAAATATTGATTGTGTCAATTATATGCCTAGATAATTGTTCTCTGAAACAGGCCAGGCCCTAGATCATGGAGACCTGACCAAGGACAATATTATCTGTGAGGTTAAGCCTGGATTCAAGTCCCAGTTCAGTTCATATTAGTCATGTTTCTTTGTGTATATCACAACTTCTCAGAGCCTTGGTTTCTTCATTTGTAACATAGAGAACCCATCTCCATCATATCTTCAACCTATTTTTCCGTGTCTCTTTTCTGTGGCCAAACTCCAGGAAAGAATCCTCTACCCTCGTTACTTTCATTTCCTCACTTTTGGCTTCCTCCTGAGCCCTTTGCAGTTCTGGTTCCTGATGCCATTACTGGTCTGAAACCCTTACTACAAGGGTACCAGTGATCTCTTAATTGCTAAAGTCCAATTACCATTTTTTCCCAGTCCTACTAATTTTACTTTATACTAACCTATTGCTCTAAAGTTTTCAATACTGTTGACCACTGTCCTCCTCCTACATACTCTCCTTTCTTTGGTTGCTAAATTCCCTTCTCCTCTGTTTCTCCTCCAAATTGCCTGGCTACTCTTTCTCATTTATTCCCCTTCATTGAATCATCCTCCATCTACTAATCACTAAATGTGGGAGTTCCCCAAGTCTCTGCCCTGGACCTTCTCTTTCTTTATATTTTCAGTGATCATGTGAACTCCCATGAATTCAGTTATCACCTCTATGCTGAACTTAGTGCAAACTCCCAATCACTTAGTCCCACTGTAGCTCAGAACTCCAGTGCTCAAGAGATCCACCAACCTCAGCCTCCCCAGCTGCAGGGATTCCAGGCATGCCCCACTATGCTCAGTCAAGATTTTGATGGCTCCATGAAATCAAGGATGTGGGTATTCCTAACCCAACAAGGACTATAATCATCCTACCCTTTCTCATCCTGAACTATTCTTCTCCATCTACGCATGTAAATCTTTTATAGAGAATCTCTCTATTGTGACTGAGTATTTTTTTTTAACATTTCATGGCTCCCAGGGTAACCTAGCATTCAAGACTCTCTTAACTTTTGCCATTGCTTTCCCTCCATGACTGTCCACCTACTCTTCAATCATACATTTCCTGTATGATTGTACACATCCTATACACCATTTCTTTTATGCAAGTAATCATTGATTCCATTTTACTAGTCGGTCTCACTCCATTGTCTATTGGTAACCCACAATTTTAACTTTTGGAGATCATGGTCTTCCATGGTATGAAGCCAACATAAGATACTATTAATGCTAAAGTGAGTTTTTGTGTCAGGGAGAAGCATAGGATCATTGAAAGTACTACATGATTTCCCAAAAGGAATCTGATCTACTCTCCCTCTTCTTTTCAGTTCCAGGGCCAGCTCATGGCCTGTCTGCATTGCCTGTCCAAGTTATGTGCACTTAGGGAGGAACTCAAAGGAATGGCCATCCAACTGATTCATAATCTGAACATTTTTCCTGTATGAGATGGTGTAAGATAATCTCTATTGAGTGACTGTGTAGCTCACTGAAGAGGTCCTACAATTTTCTGACTGATGCATGAAGTCAGAACAATGTTATCTGCCAGCAGAAGCATCATGAGGATCTCATCTATAGGGAATCCCTTTCTACTTTAGACTCTAGGCAGAGCATCTCTAACAATGGCTTCTGATGAGCATGTGTTTCCCTGTTTTATACCTCATTTGAAATTGAAAATCAGATAATCTTGAACAAAGTCAGTTCTGTGGTTGCATCTGCTAAGTGTTATGAGTGATTTTGACATATGCTTGGGATATGCCTTGTTGAAGAAGAGTTTTTAAGGCTATATTTTGCTCTACCAAGCAAAGTACTTCTTTTTTTCCCTTGGTAATCAACAACCAATAAAAACAGTGTGAGATTTTTATTGTCTACACCTTTCAGTCAGTTGTGTGACTGTGAAAATGCAGTCTTTTAAAAAAAATCTGTTAAAAACCTGTGTGCTGACTTCCCATATTTTCATCATATAAATCCTCAGTACAAGTGTAGATCATTCTTATAAAGATATTATAGGTGGGCACCTTAGAGTGGTAACTACTACTTTCTTCTTAGTCAACTTCTTTGGTTAAAAATATCGGTCATATTTGCTCCCATGCTTTTGGAAACTTTCCTCTTTTTAAGATATCTTGAAAATGGATCCTTTGGGCAACTTTAAAATACTGTTGCCTCAGAATAGATTTCTTCTGGGTGTATTTGATCAGGTACAAATGTTCTTTAGGTTCAAATGTTCTTCATCTTGAGCATCATTTCCACTTTCCCACGTAACCTAGTTTGAACTAGATGTTGGAGTTCAAATGTGGTGTTTCCACTATCATGGTTTCAGAAATAGATTATTATTGAAATAACAAAAAAAAAATTCTTTACAGATAGATCACCACATTGATTTTGCATATATGCATTGTCCTCCTTCCAGTTCCATCTATAAATGATTTTGTGATAATTTGGCTTACTTGAGTTTTGTAGATTATTGAGTTTCTATAGGCTGGATTTTCCCTCTATCATTTTTTCTGTACACTGCTTTGTCATTTCTACCACCCTCTTTCTAACACAATATATTAAACTGATATGTCCCTTGGCTGCCATGTCTCTCCATTTGGCAACGAGACAGAGTATTTATTGGTTGAAATGATTTCTTGGTTCTTTTGGCTCCCTCATTGTAGTGACTGCTTTATATTGGTTTATCTTCTGAAAGAAATCATAGTAATCAGATTCATTATCTTTACCATTGTATATTTTTTTCAGAGTCAATACTTTGTTTAAATAGGTCAAGTTGAAGCTCCTATAATTGCGTGTAATATCTTTTCATGTTTATTTACCCTTTTAATTAAGGGTTGATTTTGGTCTTTCATCTAAGTAGTCAATGGTCTGGCTGAGTATAGACATTCAATTTGAAAATAATTCACATCAGTAACTAATAATTTCCTACCTGTCAAGATATAATCCATTGTGTTTGACACTTATTACCTATGTGGCTTTGGACAAATCATTTATTCTTCCTGTCCCCCAGTTTCGTCTTCTATAAGATGAAAGGGATGGAAGATGGTTTGTGAGGTCCTATCAGCAGCAGATTTATGGCCCAATACTATGATGCTTATACTCAGAGGTTTACCAGTAAATGTTTAAACAACTTATCCTTCTGGAAAAAAATACTGACACACTTTAAAGTCTTTCTTCATTGTTAGCATTTTTTTCTATCACTTTTTAAAGTGTAAACAACCAATAAAACAATAAATTAAGCCCTCATTTGTAATGTTTGCCAATTTACAAGGTGAAAATGTTCAAACACAACTCTTGAAAGTTGGCTCTAGTACAATACAGTTTATACCTTCTTTGTATGTAGTTTTTTTAAATATACATATATATACATACATACATACATAAAATGCTTTCCCCATATAGCATAAGTTCTTGCTGCATGGTTAATATGTCCTATAGACGCTGAAACTGGAGTAATACAACTGA
>CM053770.1:312874230-312896800 GCA_028658325.1 Potorous gilbertii
AATTAAATTAAGGACTGAGAGGGGAAAATATTGGGAGGAGAAAGGGAGAAATGGAATAGGGCCTGCTATCTCTCATGAAAGAGATAAGAAAAATCTTGTTCAATGGAGGAGAAAAGGGAGGGGGTGAGAGGGGAAAAGTGAAGCTTACTCTTATCATATTTGGCTTAAGGAGGGAATAACATGCTCAATTTGGTATTAAAATCTATCTTATGCTACAGAAAAGCAGGAGAGAAGGGGATAGGTGAGGCATGTGGGGAATGATAGAAGGGAGGGCAAATGGGAGGAGGGAGCAATTAGAAGCAAACATTTTTGAGGAGGGACAAGAGAGAATAGAATAAATGGGGGGCAAGATAGGATAGAGAGAAATATAGTTAGTCTTTCACAACATGACTTTTATGGAAGTCTTTTGCATAACTACCCATATATGACCTATATTGAGTTGCTTGCCTTCCCAGTGGGGATGGGTGGAGAGGTAGGAAAGGAGAGAAGTTGGAATTCAAAGTATTAGGAAAAAATGTTGAGAAACACTTTTGCATACAACTAGGAAATAAGAAATACAGGTAGTAGAGTATAGAAATCTATTTTACCCTACAAGAAAATAGAGGAGATGAGGATAAGGGAAGGGCAGGGTGTTATAGAAGGGAGGGTAGATTGGAGGAAAGGGTAATGGGAATGTATTCTATCTTGGAGTGGGGGAGGGGAGAGATGGGGAGAAAATTTGGAACTCAAAATCTTATGAAAACGAAAAATAAACAAATAAATAAATAGATAGATAAAATAAAATAAAATAAAAAAGGAAATAGCAAAGATTAAAAACTGTGAGACTGAAGGCCAAGTCCCCTGAATCAACAAGAGGGCCCAGTGTTCTGAAAACTGATAAAGGTTCAAGTGAAGGTTAATATTCAGAAGGATCCTTCACAGACTTTACAATCATTGCTCCAACATACCTTTTGACCTTTTCTCAATGATTCTCCAGATGGCCCTGTTGGTTCAGCCAAACTAGCCTGAACAGACCTTAGTCATTCTCATCTGTGAAGATATCTTTTTACCTTGTTTAACTGTTAGGTTTTATTTGATAGGAAGTACAATGCCTGGAGTTAAGAAGACACATTTTTCTGAGTTCATGTCTAGCCTCAGATACCTACTAGCTGCATGATCCTGGGCAAGTAATTTCACCTTGTTTGTCTCAGTTTTCTCATCTGTAAAATGAGCTAGAGAAAAAAAAAATGGCAAACCACTATGGCATCTCTTACCAAGAAAACCCCAAATGGATTAAGAGAGTTGTGCACAAATGAAATAACTAAACAACAGTAATAAGAATTTTAGGTGATTATTTTGAAATGTTAGGGGTAGGGGGAGAAAGAAAGGCTTGGGGCCCCTTCAAGAAGTCAAGTGCTAAAATAGAAGGTTAATTTGCTGAGAGAGAGGAGGTCTCAGAGAAGGAGCCAGAAACATGTGTACACAACTGGTTTGAATTGAGGGACTGAAGGAAAATAGTTTGGATGGATCTTTGAAATGCAAGGAAGTAAGAAGCAAGATTTTTTGTTGTTGTTCTGTAATAGTATTTCTACAAGGAAGCATATGGTGGGGTATATGGAGATGGAGAATAAAATGATTTCTTAGGGACTTCAATGTCCTATGTCTATTCAGATTGCAGCCCATGCACATTTTCTCAATCTTCTTGCTCATATCCTGCCCTAAATCCTCCACATGAGTTCTCTCTACCTCATGAGATGAGGTCTTTCCCCTAGGTCTTTTAATATTTCAGGGACAACATGAAGCATTCCATTTGTCCCTCTGTTATCTCTCATTTTTGCTACATAACCTACCTGCCTCCTTAGGTTTCTCATACTTAGACCATCCGTGGTCACAAGACTGTCACCTGTCATGTGTCCTTTGGGCTCTCCCTCTGCCTGCCACGATCCTGTGAGTAGATTCTGCTGGCTAAATGCTAGCTGGGTACCTCACCTCCTCTTCTGTCTGTCTCTCCCTCCCATTCCTTCTCCTCTCCAAAGGGAGGTAAATTTAGATGGCCAAAAGTTTCCCAGTTGATCTGGTGTTTATGCCTCCTTTCTTTTTCTCCTTTCCTTTCCTCTCCTCTCCTCTCCTTTCCTTTCCTTTTCCCCTTCCCTTCCCTCTCCTGTCCCCTGTTCTCTCCCAAAACCCTAAACCTACTACACTCTGAAACTGGGACTTCTAGGGGCCCCTGCAAAGGGCTCCTGGACTCCCCTGGCTTTAGAGTGATTATCAATAGTAATTGTTGCTGTTTCCCACCCAGTCTGATGTCTTTGTTTTCTTGACCTCATTAAAGGAGCCATGCCCTGGCTGCTTCTTAAACAGGTCTCTTCAATGAATGGGCATTGCTCACCATAAGTGAGTGCCTGCAAAGACCTTGGCCTAAGTCCCCAAGGTCTCCCAGTGCATCCTGGGACATTTCCAGTCATCCTGAGGAATATCTGGTCTCTGGATTCAGATGACTCTGGAGGAGAGGTGAGGCTGGTGACCTGCACAGCCCTCCCTCATTCAAAACAAAGTCAAGTGCAAGTCATGTCATCATTTCTCCGATGGTATGGTCTTCTTCAGCAAAGAAGGACAAAAATGATCCAACCTGCCACACTCTTCTTCAACCCATACTTCATATCCTTTGGGACCTTTCCTTGTTCTCATCAACCCTGCCCTGGTCTTCCTTTCCTCCCTTCAGAGTCTTCCTCCATTGTTGTTCCCTATTTAACAATTTCCTATCCATTGTTATTTCCTTTGTTGTTGGGGCATCTAGGTGATGTAAGGGATCGAGTACCCAGCCTGGAGTCAGGGAGGACGTGTGTCCAAATATGACCACAGACATTTATTAGCTGTGTGAACCCAGGCAAGTCACTTAACCTCAGTTTGTTTAGGTTTTCTCATCTGTAAAACAGGGATAATAACAGCCCCTACCTCCCCGGATTGTTGTGAGAATGAATTGAGGAGATAATTATAAAGTGCTTACTTAGCACAATTCCTGGAACACAGTAAGTGCTATAAAAATATAAGCTATTGTTGGTGTTTTGGCTGACCCTGTAGTTCAGAATCTCTAAGTTGGAAAGGAGCTTGGAGACTCTCCCAGGCTAATCCATACCACATCAAGAACTCCCTCATCAACATAGTCAGGCATCTCCCATCCCACCCCCAATCAATTTGACCAGGCTACATATCCACAGTTCTGCTGACCAGTTCAACCACATACGGTCTTCTATTCTTGAATCTCTTCCCCTTGAATCTTATTGGGTTCAGATCATGCCAAACCACAACTCTGAGACTGTATCACAGTGTCACCTGATCAAAGGCCTTTAGTGGTTTCCTATAGCTTGTAATATAAAATACAAATCATGATTTTCCATAATCTGACTCCAACTCACCTTTCCAGCTGAATTTCCTATTATTCTCTTTCATGTATTCTATATTTAAGCCAAATTGAACTACCAAACTATGTTGTTGCCCACACTCAGAAGTGGGCTGGAGCTAGTTTTCGTTGGTGTATAAGACCCAATCATTAAATTTTCCATAAGAGCATTTACACCTCTGGAATTAGTGAACTGCAAATCACGGATTGATTTATTGTTTTGTTCATTGTTTAGACCAGGGGTAAGCAATTTGTTGCTTTTACTATTCAGTTGTATCTGACTCTCTGTGACCCCAGTAGGAATTTTCTTAGCAAAGATACTTGGGTGGTTTTCCATTTCCTTTTCTAGCTCATTTTATAGATGAGGAAACTGAGGTAAACAAGGTTCATGACTTGCCCAGGATCACACAGCCAGTAAGTGTCTGAGACCATCTTTGAACTCGTCTTCCTGACTCCAGACCCAGCACTCCATCCATTGTACCGCCTAGATGCCCCAGGGGTTGGTAAATTATGAGTTATAGTTTGCCAACCACTGCTCTAGACTTAAAAAAGTAGTAGAGAAAATGATGCAAGTTAAACTTAAAAGTGTGTTGTGCAGGGATAGAGTCAAAACGCCTCAGAAAAGGCAATGACTCACCTGAGCTCTCCCCAAGCCTCTAGTTTAAATAATGCCATAAAAAAATCCTGGAGCAACAGAATCCCCAAAAGGACAAAATGAAATAATTTTCCATCCCAACACAACTTAGAAGGTCAGCAGGAAAACTCTGTCACACCTGGGTGAGAGTGGAGCACAAGGCAGGGCAGACCCCCACCAGCTCACACCCACTCCCAACAAATCAGGAGCAGGACTTGGGAGCCACTGAATCAGCAGCAGCAGCTGCTGCTTCCAGAGATCTCAGTCCACAGCCTAGGAGATTATAGGGGTCTCTTTGATAGCACCAAGGCAGGACTCTGTTGCTTTGCTCATACTCAAATATGGGTCACAGTTCTGGGTTGTAGTCCCAGGGTGAGGAAGAGCATTAGCATAGCAGAGTTCACAGCCACAGTGGAGAAAGGACCATCTTTACAGTTCCAGGGCAAAAAAGAGTGCTTGTGGTCACTCATAGATCAGAGCACAGACCAGGAAAGTAGTAAACACACCTCTGCTTAGATTGTACTACCTTGGAAGAACTGAAAATTTACAGATCCCTAAAAGTATCTCTGAAAATTGCTGCATAGAACCTCTGAAGCTTGGGACAGTGTGCCCTCCACCCTGGAAGCAGAACCCCAATTTAACAAAGAGTTAAAAGTCAAGAAATAGACTGGAAAACGAACAAATGATGGAAAAAATTCTGACCATAGAAAGTTACTATGGTGAAAAGGAAGACCAAAACACACACTGGAAGAAGATAACAAAGCCAAAGATCCTACATTCAAAGACTCCAAGAAAAATATGAATTGGTAAGAGTTCAAAAAGGATTTTGAAAATCAAGTAAGAGAGGTAGAACAAAAATTGGGAAAAGAAATGAGAATGATGCAAGAAAATCATGAAAAATGAGTCAACAACTGGTAAAGGAAACAAAACATACTGAGGAAAATAACACCTTAAAAAACAGACTGGGTCAAATGATAAAAAGAGGTATAAAAAGTCAATGAGGAGGAGCATTCTTTAAAAAGTAGAATTGGCCAAATGGAAAAAGAGGCAAAAAAATTCAATGATTTTTTTTAAAAATCCTTAAAAATTTGAATTGGCAGAATGGAAAAGGAAATACAAAAGGTCGCTGAAGAAAATAATTCCTTAAAAAATTAGAACTGAACAAATAGAAGCTAATGGCTTTATGAGAAGTCAAAAAACAAAAAAACCAAAAGAATGAAAAAAATAGAAGGCAATGTGAAATATCTCATTAGAAAAACAACTGACCTAGAAAATGGATCCAGGAAGAATAATTTAAAAATTATTAGACTACCTCAAAGTCATGGTCCAAAAAAGAGCCTACACACCTTCTTTAAAGAAATTATGAAGGAAAACTGTCGTGATATTCTAGAACAAGAGGGCAAAATAGAAATTGAAAGAATTCACCAATCACTTCCTGAAAGAGTTCTCAAAATGAAAACTCCCAGGAATATTATGTCAAATTCCAGAGCTCAAGGAGAAAATAATGCAAGCCACCAGAAAGAAACAATTCAAGTATCATGGAGTCACAGTCAAGATAACACAAGATTTAGCAGCTTCTACATTAAAAGATCAGAGGTTTAGAATATAATATTCTGGAGGGCAAAGGAGCTAGGATTACAACCAAAAATCACCTACCCAGAAAAACTGAGTATAATTCCTCAGGGGAAAAATGGAAATTCAATGAAATAGAGGACTTTCAAACATTCTTGATGAAAAGACCAGATCTGAATAGAAAATTTGACTTTCAAATATAAGACCCAAGAGAAGTATAAAAAGGTCATATATATAGGAGGGAAGTATTCATTCCCACTTCAACTAATGCCATCACTGAAGGCCCGGATACCACAATTCATGAAATCTCAATATATTAAGTGAGCAGTTAAAGAATTTTCCTACAATCCCACCACAAAGTCAATTAGAAATGATAATAGAGCTTAAGTCAAATTGCACAAAAGTCAATGATACAACACAGGAAACATCTTGATGGGCTAAAAGAATCATACATATGAGGATTCTACTTTGGTTGTTGGAGTCAAGAACTTGAAAGGGAAGTACTTTTGGGGGTTAGAGTAGATAAGGGCTGAGTTTCTCCCTTCCCCCACCACTGACCATAGCCAGGACAAGAAGGAAATAATATCTTCAGCTGAAAGAAAAGAGACACACCGAAGACTCATGTGGGGAGAGAGAGAGAGAGAGAGAGAGAGAGAGAAACATACCTAAAAAAAAGTTCATAAAGGTTCTGTAAAGAGATACTTTGAGTTCCAAGTGTTACCATGCATGTTCTCTATATTTTTGCTTCATTAACGTTGTACTCTGTTTTAGCTCACTGTTCCCAAGGACCTGTGTGCATCTACAAGGTGGAGGGGCACCCCGAGTTTTATAGGGGGAATTTTTTTTGTATTTTGTATTTGATTATGTAATGTATGTCTTTTCAGTAAATATTTCTTTAAAAACTAAAACAAAGTGTGTTGAGCAGGAGAGTTGGTTATTAGACATTTACCAGGTAGAACGACAGTGGAGGAAGTTACACATTGTGCTAATTGGATCCACTACAAATTTATGGCAACTAATCTTGACTGGGCCTTCACTGATGTAGGGCACTATTTTTATGCTTTGCTGATTGACTGTCTTACTTTCTGTGGCAGGTGTTCTGGACCTTCTCTTCCTCAAACCCTTAGCAAGTCATCTCTTATTTTACTACTGCATTCCTTGATTTGACATTCTCAGGGCAAGACCTTTGAAGTCTGAGGAATTCTGGATAAGGACTGTTCAATGAATGTGGGCTTCCTTGCATCTCACATTCCCATGGTAACAATGAGAAAATGATGAGTCAGGGGATTATGCTGAGAAAATTAAGGCCACCCACAATGTGCCAACTTATCTCCCCTTCTTCATAACTTATTCCTTCTCTCTCCCTTTTTATCCAGCCTCTGGAAAAGAGATGATCCTCCCACTTACCAAGGCCTTTTCTTGCCTCCTTGATTCCATCCCCTATCATAAACTCCAAGAACTTGCCCCATTCATCATCCCTACTCCCCTGACTCATCTTTAATCTCTCCCTGTCTACTAGACTTTTTTCCATTGCTTAAAAATATGCCTTGCCTTCTTCTATCTTTAAAATCCTCCCTTCACCATCCCTTTAAACTATCATCCTATTTCTCTTTTCCCTTTCACTGCCAAAACTCTAACTCTTATTAATACCTCTTGTTAATATACAAACCCAGCACTTGACTCAATCTACTCTCTTCAAGTCTACCAATGACCTTTTAATTGTTCAGTCCAACGACTTTTCCTCATTCCTCATTCTCCTTTGCTTTTTGGCAGAAGTTTATACTGTTGGTCATTCTGCCCTCTTAGATACTTTCTCTTTCTTTAGCTTCAATGACACTTCTACTTCCTCCTTCACCTCTTATCTTTCTGACTGTCCCTTTTCCAGTCCCCTTTACTAGATCATCATCCATTTCCCTATCCTTTAATGTTGGATGTCCCCCAAAGATGCTGTTCTGGGTCTATTTGCTCTCCTCTAACTATAACAAATTATAGTTAGTTATAAGTATAACTAACATATATAACTATATATATACATAATATGTATGTATGTAAGACTAATCACCTCTTGGTGATTTATCAGCTTCCATGAATTTAAATATCTGTATGCAGATGTCTCTCAAATCCACATATCCAGTGATGAAATAGACACAGGGAGGATGGAGAAAAGAATGGTAGAAAATATGGATCACATTTGAGAAATGAAAGAAAACAGAGGCTTCCTACTACTTAGTTGTTATTCTTCTATTATATATTATATATATATAGGTATAATGAATAATTTCTTCCAAAAAAGAGATGGAAGGCAATAAGATGTGCAAGTATCAAACATCACAGAATAGTTTTCAACATTCACTTTTATATGATTTGGAGTTCTAAATTTTCCCCCTTCTTCTCTTCCCCCCTCTCCAAAATGGCATGCAACCTGAAATAGACTATATGTGTATAATTATATTACACATATTTCCATATTAGTAATGTTGTGAAAAAAATCAGAACAAAAGGGAAAAATCATGAGAAAAAAAGAGAAAATAGTATGCTTTGATCTGCATTCAGACTCCATACTTTTTTCTCTGGATGTGGATAGCATTTTCCATCATGAGTCTTTTGAAATTGTCTTAGATCATTGTATTACTGAGGAGAGCTAAGTCAAAGTTAGTCATCACACAATGTTACTATTACTGTGTACAATGTTCTCCTGGTTCTCTTCACTTCACTCAGCCTTTCTAGGTTTTTCTGAAATCTGCCTGCTCGTTATTTCTTACGGAACAATAATATTCCATTGCACTCATATACAACAACTTGTTCAGTCATTCCCCACTTAATAGGCATCCCCTTAATTTCCAATTCTTAGCCACCACAAAAAGAACTGCTATAAAAATTTTTGTTCATATAGATCCTTTCTCCTTTTTAATTTTCCTTTTAATAGATCCTTTTCCTTCCAATCTCTTTGGGATACAGACCTAGTATTGGTATTGCTGGACAAAAGGGGTATGCACAGTTTTATATTCCTTTAGGCATAAATTGCTCTCTAGAATGGTTGGACCAGTTCACACTCACAGAAAATGCATTAGTGTTCCAATTTTCCCATATCTTCTCTAATATTTATCATTTTCCTGTTTTGTCATATTAATCAATCTGATAAGTGTGATGTGGTACCTCAGAGATATTTTAATGCATATTTCTCTAGTCAATAGTGATTTAAAACCTTCTTTTAATATGATCAGAAACAGTTTTAATTTCTTCATCTGAAACTGACTGTTCATATCCTTTGACCATTTGTCAATTGGGGAATGACTTATATTCTTATAAATTTAACTCAGTTCTCTATGTATTTTAGAAATTAAGCCTTTATCAGAGACACTGACTATAAAGATCATCTCCCTGCTTTCTGTTTCTCTTCTAATCTTGGTTGCATTAGCTTTGTTTGTGCAAAAAATTTTTAATTTAATGTAATCAAAATTATCCATTTTGCATTTTGTAATGTTCTCTATCTCATGTTTGGTCATAAATTCTTTCATTCTCCATAGATATGACAGGTAAACTATTCCTTGCTCTCCTAATTTGTTCATAATATCACCCTCTAGGTCTAAATCATGTACCAATTGTTTTTTGAGGAAGATGATATATTTTTTAAACGTATATTTTATTTTATTTTCTCTTTATTTATTTATTCTCAGTTTTCAACATTTACTTCCACAAGATTTTGAGTTCCAAATTTTCCCCCATCTCTCCCTTCTCCCTCACCCAAAGACAGCATAGAGTCTGATTACCCCTTCTCCCAACCTGCCCTCACTTCTATCACAACCCCCTCCTTCTCCTATCCCCTTCCCCTCTATTTTATTATAAGGCAAGATAGATTTCTATACCTGAGCTGCATGTAAAAAAAATTTAACATTCGTTTTTAAAACTATGAATCCCAACTTCTCTCCCTCCCTCTCTCCCCATACACCCCCATTGAAAATGCTAGTAATTTGATATGAGTTAAACATATATAGTCATGCAAAACACTTTCATAATAGTCATGTTTCATGTTTCATAATAGTCATATAGAGTAACTATATTTCCCTCCATCTTATCCTGCCCCCATTTCTTCTATTCTCTTTTGACCCTGTTCCTCCTCAAAAGTATTTACTTCTAATTACCCCCTCCTCCCATTTGCTTTCCCTTCTATCATCCCCCCCTTATCCCCTTCCCCTCTCCTTCCTGTAGGGTAAGTTAAATTTTCATACCAAATTGAGTGTGCTTGTTATTCCCTCCTTAAGTAAAATCTGATGAGAAAATAAGATTCATTCTTTACCTCTCACCTCCCTCTCCCTCCATTGTAAAAGCTTTTTTTTGTCTTTTTTTATGTGAGAGAAAATTCACCCCATTCTATCTCTCCATTTCTTCTCCCAATATATTCCTTTCTCATCCCTTAATTTTATTATTTTAGATACTATCCCTTCATATTCAACTCATTCTGTGCCCCCTGTCTATATATATAATTCCTCCAACTATTCTAATACTGAGAAACCCTGAAAGGTTACAAATATTATCTTTCCATGTAGGAATGTAAGCAGCTCAACTTTAGTAAATCCCTTATGATTTCTTTCCTGTTTACCTTTTCACGCTTCTCTTAATTCTTGGATTTGAAAGTCAAATTTTCTATTCAGTTCTGGTCTTTTCATCAACAATAGTTGAAAGTCATCTATTTCACTAAGTGACCATTTTATTACCTGAAGTATTATACTCAGTTTTGCTGGATAGGTGATTCTTGGTTTTAACTTTTGACTTCTGAAATATCATATTCCATGCCCTCTGATCCTTTAATGTAGAAGCTGCTAGATATTGTGTTGTCCTGATTGTGTTTCCACAATACTTGAATTATTTCTTTCTGGATGCTTGCAATATTTTCTACTTGACCTGAGAACTCTGAAATTTGGCTGCAATATTCCTAGGAGTTTCCCTTTTGGAATCGCTTTCAAGAAGTAATCAGTGTATTTTTTCAATATCCATTTTCCCCTCTGGTTCTAAAATATCAGTGCAGTTTTCTTTCCTAATTTCTTGAAAGATGATGTCTGGGTTCTTTATTTTTTATCATGGCTTTCAAGTAGATCAACAATTTTTAGATTGTCTCTCCTGGATCTATTTTCTGCTCAGTTGTTTTTCTAATGAGATAGTTCATATTGTATGCTATTTTTTCATTCTTTTGGTTTTGTTTTGTGATTTCTTGATTTTTCATAAAGTCATTAATTTATATCTATTCCACTCTAATTTTTAAGGAATTATTTTCTTCAGTGAGCTTTTGGACATCTTTTCCATTTGACCATTCTGCTTTTTAAGGCATTCTTCTCTCCTCATTGATTTTTTGGATCTCCTTTGCCATTTGGGTTACTCTATTTTTAAGATGTTATTTACTTTAGCATTTTGGGAGTCCCTTTAGCAAGTAGTTGACTTGTTTTTCATGATTTTATTGCATGATTCTAATTTCTCTTCCCAACTTTTGCTCGACTTCTCTTACTTGATTTTCAAAATCGTTTTTGAGTTCTTCCATGGTCTAAAGCCAATTCATATTTTTTCTTGGAGGTTTTGGATGGAAGAGCTTTGACTTTGTTGTCTTCTTGTTGTTGTATGTTTTGATTCTTCCTTGTCACCAAAGTAAGATTCTCCAATCTGATTTTTTTCTAGTTTTTACTCATTTCCCCAGCCAGTTACTTGAACTCTTTGCCAAGGTAGGACTCTGCATCCAGTGGGCATTGGGGACTGTACTGTCAGCTGATCAATCCCTCTACAATCTGTGGACCTAAAGCTCCAGAAACAGCCACTGCTGTGACAGTTGTAGGTTCTTCTACCTGTTCTGCCACCCTGAGACTGGGGCCCAACGGTTTTACTCTTTGGAGCTGGTCCAACAAGATTTTTCACTAACCTTCCAAGTTTTTCTCAGCATTTTGGGGTTGAGAAGACTGGAAACTGGCAAGGCTGCCAGTGATTCAGTCTTCCTGAGGCCTGTTTGGGTCATATCTGTGCTGATACAGCCTACCCTGGACTGTGCTTAGTTCCCAGCCCAGCATGATAGACATTTCCCACTGACCCTCTGGGCTGCTTTAGGCTGGAGAATTGCTTCACACCATCATTCTGTGGGTTTTGCAACTCCATAATTTGTTTAGAGTCATTTTTATAGGTATTTGTCAGGGTTTAGGGGAGAGCTTAAGTACATCTCTGCTTTTGCTCAGCCATCTTGACTCTGCCCCTCATGTAACCATTTTGACCTTGTCTTGGTAAATGGTATAAGATGTTGGTCTTTGCCTAGTTTCTGCCATACTATTTTCCAGTTTCCCCTGCAATTTTTGCCAAATAGTGAGTTCTTATCCCAGAAACTGTAGTCTTTATGTTTATTAAGCATAAAGATTACTATAGTCATTGACTACTATGTCTTGTGTACCTAACATGTTCCACAGAACTACTCCTCTAAAATAGAGTACCTTATAAGAGACAGGAAAGAATTTGTTGATAATATGGGATTCATATTACAGGTGGACTCTAGCCAGGTTTCACTTTGCTCCCTAGCTATCTTCTCTAAGTAGTCATGTATCCTTGTATGGACCCTCTGGTCTCTCTTACCTTGATCCTCACTCTCAAGTTCTGAAACCATAATCAAATCAATACTTGCATTACTTCCGGGAAAAGTTTATCGAATATATCATGACTCACTGTCCTGGTAACTTTCCAAACTAACATACTTCTCCCTGGTATATGGGAGTGAAAATATGTGATATCCTCAGGGAGGACTAGCACTTCTGGTATGAGGTCTTGCACAGTCTTTCAGGGTTGCATATTTACCTTGGATGTTCACCTTTCACCCAACTCTCCCCTGTGACTCCAAAGAAGCTGTAGTATATATAACAGCCACACCCCAGTAAACCATCTCAGAAGATGGGCTAAACAAGGTTAAGGATAACTGACAATTCTCTAACCCATCAGTGAGTTGATGGGGTGTCTACCTGAAGCAGGTTAAGACTTCCCTTTGTGGAAAAGGTGGTGGAGAACAGTTTGTTCAAATGACCACAAAAGCAGCTGAAGAAGGTACCGTGGAGCACTTAGAGCCTGGGCAGACAACAAAGATAGCAAGGTTGTTCACTGCATTCCAGGCCATTGCCAGTGATTATGGCTTTTGTCCTGCCACTGGATTTTGATGATTCTAGAAGAGAGAGTGAGACTGATGACTTTGTGCAACTGCATCTCTCTTAAATCCAATTTACCCATGAGTCAAGACACCACCTGCGATGTCATTGGTCTTCTCCAAAGGATAGACAACAACCCCCTCCTTAGTCATTAATCATACACATACATACCCACGCATACATGCATATATATGTATGTGTGCACATATATACACACATATACATATATGTATATATGTACATACACATGTACATATATGTGCTATTAGAATGTATGCCCCTTGAGAATAAAGACTACTTTTGCTTTTGTAATTGTATTCCCGAATTATCATAACCCTTGGCACACAAGTGCTTAATAAATGTTTTTTCATTTATTCATTCAGAATTACCTATCTATATGCAGTCAGACCATTGACTAGTTGGAACAGCAGGTCTCAAATTTTTAGTCTGAAAATCTCTTTACACTATTAAAAATCATTGAAGATCCCCCTCAAAAATCCAAAATAGAGATACAGATATTATACATAATATTTATGTTATATGTTTATATAAAATATTATCTTTTACATTAGAAACTAAATCATGTTTAAATTTAAAATATTATTATTTAAAGTATTATGTTTATGTTTAAAGTATTATTAATTTTTATTAATTAATCAAAGTATTATTATGAAAATGATTTTTACTTCGTGTGTCCCTTGAAAGGGTGTTAGGGACCACATTTTAAGAACCACTGGATTAGAACAAAGGTCAAAGTCAACATTAAATTACACTAATGACAGGAAGAAAATGCTGTAAACACAACTGCAGCAATTTTGAAATGACCTCTTCAAATGGGCCATCAATGACAAAATATGGTAAATAGAAAGAGGCAGAGATATTGCCCTTGATTATCACCATTTATTACAAACATTTCACCTGTACATTTCACCAAAAAGAAAAGGTCAAAAAAAGTCAGAAACTATGTTAGGAATCAACTAATCATGGAAAGAATTGTAAAACACTATGGGAGAGGAGGTTAACTGATGATAAATCACATCACATTATAACACAGTAAAAAACAATATGATTTGAAAACAAGTTTAGAGATTAGAAATGAGGATGGAAGGAGAAACAAGATGGACCCAGCTGACCTCTCCCAACAATCCCCTCCAAACAACTTTAAAATAATGCCTCAAATTAATTTTTGGAGTAGCAGAGGTAACAGAAGATAAGAGGGAGTCATTTTTCAAGCATAAAGCAATTTAGGAGGTCTGCAGAGGGGTCTGTAATACCTGGGTAGATGTAGGCCCAGAGCATGACAGGAGAGCCTTGGAGGTGGCCACAACAGCAGCAGCAACAATTTCAGGAATTCTCAGCCCAGAAACAATAAGGGAGCTGGACAAGTGATCAGAGATTATAGGCAACCCTTTGCTGACACTGAGTGTAGCTGTCACTGATTGGCAATTGGACCATAAGTAATTCTGGGTCATAGTTCCAGGAATGGGAAGAGTACTTGTGATCAGTCACAATGGAGTAGGGACCCTGGTCTCAGATTCCAGGCCAAGAGGAGCACTAATACTTGTGGCTGCAGGGAAGTAGGGGCTCTTCCTGGGTAAAGACCAGAGCACAGATCAGGATAACAAAGACCACACCTCTCCTCAAATCACACTACCTTGGAAGCACTGAAAACTCCATAACTAGCTCTGAAAACAGAAGCATGAAAAGTCTAAAGCTTGGGATGGGCAAGCAGAGTTCAACTTTAGCAGAAAGTTCAACATGAAGAAATCAGTTGAGAAAATAAGCAAATGAAACCAAAGATGTTTAAAACACCTTGACCATAAAAAACTACTACCATGGCAGGGAAGACCAAAACATAAACCTAAAGGAAGCCAGCAATGTGAAAACAGCTACAAACAAAGACTTGAAGGAAAAAAATGTTAATTGGACCCAAAGCAAGTGAGAATTCCTGGGAAATGTAAAGAAATAGAGAAGAGTGGTAGAAGAAAAAAATTGGGAAAAGAAAGTGAAGCAAAAAATTATGAAAAGATAATTGTGATACCATAAGCAAATTAGGAGAGTAAGGAATAATTTACTTGTCACATCTATGGAGAAGGAAGGAATGTATGACTAAACAAGGGATAGAAAGCATTACAAAATGTAAGATAACTTTGACTATATTAAATTTTAAAAATTTTGCATAAACAAAATACAACCAAGATTAGAAGGAAAGCAAAAAGCAAAAAACAATCTTTACAGGAGGTATCTCTGATAAAGGCCTCATTTCTCAAATATATAGAAAACTGAGTCAAATTTATAAGAATATAAGCCATTTCCCAGTTGATACATGGTCAAAGAATATGGACAGGAAGTTTTCAGATGAAGAAATGAAAGCTATCTATAGTCATATGAAGAAATGCTCTAAATCACTTTTGCCTGAAGACATGCAAATTAAAACAACTTTGAGATCCTGCATCACATCTGTCAGATTTACTAATATGACAGAAAAGGAAAATAATAAATGTTGGAGAGAATGTGGGGAAATTGGGACACTAACTCGCTGTTGGTAGAGTTGTGAATTGATCCAACCATTCTCGAGAGCAATTTGGAACTATGTCCAAAGGGCAACCAAATTGTGCACACTCTTTGATCCAGCAATATCACTCTAGGTCCATATTCCAATAAAACCATAAAAAGGGGCAAAAGGCCTGCACATACAAAAATATTTATATCAGCTATTTTTATGGTGGTAAAAAACTGGAAATTGAGGGAATGCCCATCAATTGGGGAATGACTGAACAAGCCATTGTGTCATATGAATTTAATGGAATACTATTGTGCAATAAGAAATAAGGAGCAGAATGCTCTCAGAAAAACCTGGAAAGATTTACATGAACTGATGCAAAGTGAAATGAACAGAACCAAGAGAATATTATACACAATAATAGCAAAATTATATGTTCACTAACTGTGAATGGCTTTGCTCTTCTCAGCCATACAATGATCCAAGACAATTCCAAAAGATTTATGATGGAAAATTCTAACCACATCCAAAAAAAGACCTGATGAACTCTGAATACAGATTGAAGCAAACTATTTTCACTTGGTTTATTTTTTCATGGATCACATAAAATATATTTCCATATTAGTCTGTTTCTTCTTTCACAACATGACTAATATGGAAATATGTTTTACATATTGCATAGATATAATTTATATCAAATTGCTTACTGTTTTAGGAAGAGAGGAGAGAGGGAGAAAAATTTGGAACTTAAAATTTTGTATAAATGAATGTTAAAATTGTCTTTACATATAATTGGAAAAAACACTATTTTTAAAAAGAAAATTAACAGCTTAGTAAAAGAGGCACCAAAAAATATTGAAAAAAAATCACCTTAAAATAGAGAATTGGTCAAATAAAAAAAGAAATACAAAAGTTCAACAAAGAAAATAACTCCTTAAAAATTAGAATTGGGCAAATGGAAGTTACAGCTTCATAAGACTTCAAGCAACAATAAACAGAAAGCCAAAAGAATTTTAAAAAATAGAAAAAATATGAAATATCTCATAAAAATAATAACTGACCTGGAAAATAGACAAGGAAAGACAACTTAAGAATTATTGGACTGAAAGCCATGATCAAAAAGAGAGCCTGGACATTATATTTTGCAAAAATTAAAGAGAAAAACTCCCTGATATCCTAGAGCCAAGAGGTAAAATAGAAATTGAAAGAATCCATTGATCATCTCTCAAAAGAGAATGAAAATACTTGGGAGTATTATAGCCAAATTTCAGTGCTCTCAAGTCAAGGAGAAAATATTGCAAGCAGCCAGAAAGAAACAAATTAAATTTCATAGAACCACAGTCAGAATCACATAAGATCTAGCAACTTCCATGTTAAAAGAGAAAAGGACTTGAAATATATTTCAGCGGGCAAAGAAACTAGGATTTCAACCAAGAATAACCCACCCAGCAAAACTGAGTATAATTCTTCAGGGGAAAAATGGATATTTAATGAAATTGAGGACTTCCAAGAACTCCTGATGAAAAGACCAGAGTTGAATAGAAAATTTGACATTCACACAGAAGATTCAAAAGAAGCACGGAAAGTTAAAAAAAAAAGATGAAAGAGTAATCATGGGGGCCTCAATGGAGTTAAACTGTTTACATTCCTATGTAGGAAGATGATACATGTAACTCTTAGAACTTTATCATTACTATGGCAATTAGAAGGAGTCTGCATAGACCGAGGGCATGGGGTGTGAGTTGATTATGTTGAGATGACCTCAAAAAAAAAAAAGAATGTAGATGTGAGAAAGAGGGATATATTGGAAGAAGGGGGAAGGGAGAAGTAGAGTGGGGAAAATTTTCTCACATAAAGGAGGCACAGAAAGAGTAACTTTGATAGTGGAGAAGGAAATGGAGTGTGGAGTGGCAGGTAATGCTTGAAGGCTATAAGCAATCACCAAAATTGGCTCAAAGAGGGAAGTGTATGTGTATATGTATATATATGTATATATACATATATATACGTGTGTGTGTGTGTGTGTGTGTGTACACACACATATAGAGATAAATGATAAGGAGGACCACAAATTGAGGAATGCAGTGCCCTGAAACAAGACAAACTTTTGATAAGGGACAGGATTAAAAAGAGAGAGAGGATAAACAGAGGAAAACTGGATGGAAAGATGCACAGTTAGTGATCATAAATGTGAATGTGAATGGGATGTACTAACCCATACAATGGCATTGGATAGCAGAATGGACTGGGAACCAGAATCCAGCAATATGTTGTCCACAAGAGACACACTTGGGACAGAAACAGACGCACGAAGTTGAAGACTAGACAGAGTCTATTGTGCTGAAATGAAAAGGGAAGGGGTAGCCATCATAATCTCCAACAAAGCAACATAATTAGACCTAATTGAATGAGATAATCAGGGAGACTACATTTTGCTAAAAAGGTACTATGATATGAAGTAATATCAAAAAATTTACAGCAAGTTTCTCTGATAAAGACTTCATTTCTCAAACATGTAGGGAACTGAGTCAAATTTATTTTTAAAAAAAGAGGCATTCTTCAATTCATAATGGCCAAAGGATATGAACAGGCAATTTTCAGGAAAAAAAAATCAAAGCTATCTATAATTATAAAAATGCTCTAAATCACTATTAATTAAAGAAAGCAAATTAAAACAACTTTTTTGTTGCTTTCCTCACACCTATCAGAAATGACAAATGCTGGTGGGAATGAAGAAAAATAAGTACTACATTAATGAATTGTTGGTGGAGTAGTGGAAACTATGCGCAAAGGGCTGTAAAACTGTACATGCCCTTTGACCCAGAAATACCACTTCTAGGTCTGTACACCCAAAAGACCCCAAAGAAAAGGCAGAAGGACCTACATATATAAAATTACTTATAGCAGCTATTTGTGTGGTGGCAAAAAATTGGACATTGAGGGGATGACCATCGTTTGCAGAATAACTGAATAAGTTGCAGCATATGACAAAGAGAAGGGGTGGTTTCAGAAAAACATGGCAAGACCTATATGAACTGATACAAAGTGAAATAAAAAGAACTGGGAGATCACTGTGCTCAGTAACAACAATATTGTCATGATAATCAACTGGGAAAGATTTGGCAACTCTGATCAATACAGTGATCTAAGACAATTCAAAAGAACTACTGATGAAAAAATGTTGTCCACCACTGTAGAGAGAGAACTAATGAACTCTGAGTGCAAATTGAAGTATACTTTTCTCACTTTCATTCTTGCTTTCCTTTTTTTGTTATATAACTAATACAGAAATATGTTTTGCATTATTTCATGTGTATAATTGATATCATATTGCCTGCCTTCTCAATGGGTAGGGGAGGGTTGGGATGGAGCGAGAGAATCTGGAAATTAAAATGTAAAAGAAAAGAATGTTTAAAATAAATAAATACATTTTAAAAGAAAACAAGTTTACAGAAAACTTGGCATGAGATACAAATAAGCAACACACTCTTAAGAACCTTCATAGATGAATCTGACAGAAAGACAGCAAACAGAGGTAGAATGGAATAAACCCATCAAATTCATGAATGTTTTTCTAAAGACAAACATTTGGACCTTAACACCTCAGCCCTTGATTGGCAGAAATGACATTTGGGAAGACGAAGTTGGAATGACCTGGATTAGATGTACTGATGAAACCCATGCTGGAGGGCGACATCTTGAAAGCACTGAGGCCTCCTATTACAAGCTATGTCTGAGAAGAGAAACAGAAAAGATCATTTACTTAAGGGAATGAATCAGGGAAGTTCTCAGCTTATTTTGAAGAGTTTACTGAGAGATGACCCTTGGTTTAGAAACTTTGACCATTTTCTTGTTGTTCAGTTGTTTTAGTAACCAACCTTCTGTGACCCCTTTTGGAGTTATCTTGGCAAAAATATTGGAATGGTTTTCTATTTCCTTCTGCAGCTATTTTTATAGATGAGGAACTGAGGCAAACAGGAGTAAGCAACTTGCCTGGGCTCACACAATTACTCAGTGTCTGAGGCTGGATTTGAACTTGGGTCCTCCTGATTGTTCACACTTCTCCTTATAGTGTATGTGTAGAAATGACCATTGCTGCTTTGGTAAAGTGACAAAAGAAAATTCCTGAGTTAGTCTTGGTGACTGGAGTTACCCTGGGTGAATTGACTGTCTTTTGGTCCTTTTTAGATGGATTTCAATGACTGGGGCTGCCACTAGAACCATAGAATCACAGAATTGGCTGGGATTTGGCCTCAGATGCTTCCTAGCTATGTCACCCAACACAAATCATTTAATCCTTCTCTGTCTCAGTTTCCTCAAGTGTAAGATGAGGATCTTAATAACACCTACCTCCCAGCTTTGTCATGAGGACCAACAGATAATATTTGAATAAGTACTTAATACAGTGGCTAGAACACAGTAGGCTTTTAATTCATGCTTATTCCCTTCCCAAGTTTGGAGATCCAGTCTACTACCCAGAAGAGGGGAAATTACTGACGGGCATAGTTCTTAGAGAGAAAAGAGATTGTCCATGAGGTTTTTGTAAATGATCCCCTTTGGCAAACCACATCTGAGTCTATATAGGAATAACTAAAGGTCACCAAATCCTTCTGGGTTTATCATTTGTGGATCACAATGGCATTAGACCCAGTGGAAGAAAAAGGAGTCTCTCATACTTATGTGAAGGGCAGATATGATCTTGATAAATGCAGCCACAGAGGTAATTCTGTTTAATGACTCTTTGATTATTAATTTGAAATGACATGTAAAGCTAGGAGTATACAGTCATCAGGTCTTTTCTACTGTCATGGAGGATATTCAACATGTGAAGAATGTCCAGCACAGTCAATCAATCAAGTATTTGTTAATAATTGTACTTTAAGGTTTGCAAAGAGTTTTACATATATTAATTCATTTCAGCCTCACAACCACCCTGTGAGGTAGGTACTATCACTATCCTCATTTTACAGATGAGGAAACTGAGGCACAGTTAAGTGACTTGCATGGGATAACATAGCTAGAAATTATCTGAAGCTGGATTTTAAGTCAGGTATTCCTGACTCCAGGTTTTGTACTTTATCTTGTTGCCTCTATGAGCCCTAACTATGTGCCAGACAATGAACTAGGTATTAAGGACACAAACGTAAAAGTGAAACAACCCTTTCTCTAGGATCCACTAAGTTGCACAGTGGATAGCATGCTGGAAAGACATGAGTTCAAGTCCCACCTCAGACACTTAGTAGTTGTGTGACCTGGGTAGGTTGTACAACCTCTGTAGCCTCAATGACCCCGACTGTAAGACAGGGATAAATAGCAGTACGTACCTCCCAGGGTTGTTGTGAGGATCAGATGTTATAATGTTTGCAAAGTGCTGGTGTTTAATAAATGCTTATTTCCTTCCTCTCAAAGAGCTCCTATTCTATCAGAAAAACATGGCAATGTATAAATACGTGCAGAACGAATATAAGATAAAGACAAAGTAGGTTAGGGAAGGAGAGTTATCAGGGGTGTCATCTTGATTTATTAGAGAAAGGAAAATTAAAACAACTCTGAGATTGTTTTACCTCATACCTATCAGAAATGACAAATGCTGGCAGGAATGATAGAAAATGGGTACATTAATGAACTGTTGATAGAGCGGTGAACTGATCCAACCATTCTGGAGAGCAGTCTGGAACTCTGCCCAAAGGGCTATAAAGTTGTGATCCAGCAATATCACTATTAGGTCTACAAGCCAAAGAGATCAAAGAAAAAGGAACAGGATCTATATATATGAAAATATTTATGGTCACTCTTTTTTGTGGAAGCAAAGAATTAGAAATTGAGAGGATTCTCATCAACTCGATCAATGAGACAAGAAACTCCCTGAGGGGTAGAGTTATGTCTCTTCCTCCCTTTTATCTCCCTACAACATCCCATGGAGAGGTTCACACTTGGGAGATCAGGACAAACTTCACTTATAAGGGGGTGCTTGAGTCAAGTCTTGAAGTAAAAGATTCTGAGAAAGAATTGAGGGAAAAAACCCTCCAGGCAATGGAGCAAGGTGGACTTCTTATGCAAAGGCAGACACAGGATATGGAGGGTCACATGTGCGCAACAGCAAGAAAGTCAATTTGACTGGGCCAAAGAGTGCGGGAAGGGCGATCACAATGGAAATGTAGTTTAGGGCCAACTTTTTCCTTAAAAACAGAGGAATTTATATTTTATCCTAGAGGCAATAGGAGCTTATTGAGTAAGAAAGCCACATGGCAAGAAGAAGTCTTTATAAATGGTGAGATCCTTCACAATCAACCAAAGAATGTAAACTGCCCTAGATGGTCTTTGAGTTACACTGAGAGAGAGAGTACCTACATTGATGACATCAAAGAACTATAAGCATACCTTGTTTTGTTGTACTTTGCTTTATTGCACTTCACATATATTGCATTTTTCTACAAATTGAAGGTTTGTGGCAAACTGTGTCAAGCAAGTCTATCAGTACCATTTTTCCAAAGCATCATCATATCATGTCTCCATGACATACTTTGGTAATTCTTACAATATTTCACATTTTTTCATTATTATTACATCTGTTATGGTGATCTGTGATCAGTGAACTTTGATGTTACTATATGGGGGTGCCACAAACCACATCCATGTAAGACAGAGAACTTAATAAATGTTGTGTGTTCTGACCACTGACCAGTCTCTCTCCCTCTCCTCAAGCTTCCCTATTCCCTGAGGCACAACCAAATTGAAACTAGGTCAATTAATAATCCCACATTGGCCTCTGAGTGTTCAGTGAAATGAAAAATCTAATGCCTCTCACTTTAAATCAAAAACTAAGTAAGGAAGACACGTCGAAAGGCATGTCCTAGATCACTGGAAAGCTAGACCTTTTGTGCCAAGCCACCAAATTGTGAATGCAAAGGAAAATTTGGTTCTTGAAGGAAATTAAAAGTGCATTTTTTAGCAATAAAGTATTTTAATTAAGGTATATGCATTTTTAAGACATAATACTGTTGCACATTTAATAGACTACAGTATAGTGTAAACATAACTTTAAATACATTGGAAAATCAAAAAATTCATGACTCACTTTATTGAACTATTTGTTTTATTGCAGTTACCTGGAACCAAACCTGCAATATCTTTGAGATATGCCTGTATTGAAAAACTCCAGACACATGAATTTGCTTCTGTGTATGTCTACCTTCTGACTCTTCTTTTTTTTTTTAATATAAATTTATTTATTTGACTTTTTACATTCATTTTCACAAAATTTTGGGTTCCAAATTTTCTCCCCATTTGTCCCCTCCCCCCACCCCAATACACCCAGCATT
>CM053770.1:312897300-312945009 GCA_028658325.1 Potorous gilbertii
TTCTCCTCATTGGCTTTTTGAACCTCTTTTGCCAATTGAGTTAGCCTATTTTTCAAGGCGTTATTTTCTTCAGCATTTTTTTGGATATCTATTTCAGATGTTTGGGATACAGAGGCCTTGACTTCTATGTCTTTACCTGATGGTAAGCATTGTTCTTCCTCATCAGAGAGGAAGGGCAGAATCATCTGGTTCCCAAGAAAGTAACCGTCTATGGTCTTATTTTTTTTCCCTTTTCTGGGCATTTTCCCGGCCAGTTACTTGACTTTGAGATTCCTCTCCACCCCCGCCCAGATCCGCCCAGCTAGTGCTTGTGGTCTGAGATTCAAATGCTGCTCCCCAGCCTCAGGGCTTTCAGGGGCAGGCCTGGCTGCTATTCAATGTGAGCTTAAGTTCTGGTGCTCAGGTGGGGACAGGGCCATCTCCCAGGCTCAGTTCCCTCAGGGGGTTTATGCAGAGACCTTCCATAATGGAGCTCCTGCCAAACTCCTGCCTGCTCTAGGAGCCTCTGGCTGCCCACTGCCTCTGCCGCTGCCTCCCGAGGGGGCCTGAGTTATGGAGACACCCTGCTCCCCTCTCAGCCAGTCCAGAAGTCTCTCTCACTGACCTGTAGCTCCTGTGGGTGGAGGGATCTTTGCGGCCGTCGGAGATTCCGTCCCTGAAGCCTGCTCAGATCTGTTCCTCTCCATGCCGAGAGGCCAGGGAAGGGCTGGGCTCCACTCTCATCTGGTGCACGATGGACCTTTGGAGTTGGTTCTCAGGGATCTCTGGAACAGAAATCTCCTTCACTCCGTTGCTGCACAGCTTCCACTGATCCAGAATTTGTTGGGAGTTCTTTATACAAGAAATTCATGAGCTGTGGGTTCTAACATATGTGAATCTTTCTACTCCGCCATCTTGGCTCCCCCCCTTCTGACTCTTCTTGAAGAAGTATTCACAATACACAGATACATGGCTAACCAGTGATCTGCAAGCCTCTGGCCTCTTTCACTATTAATCTTAAACCATCTGTTATCCATCTTCCTGTGACCACTTTCACATCGCTGTACATTGCTCATGGTTCATAGGCTTAAGAGCTGGAAAGGATGGTACAGATATAGAATAGGTATAGATATACAATATAAAATATAGATATAGATGCAAATATAGATATAGAATAGATAAAGACATAAATGAGGATATGGATGTAGAATAGATATAGATATAGATGCATATATAGAATCGATATGGATGAAGATATAGATACAGATATAGATGTCAATACAGAATAGATGTAGATATAGAATATAGAGGTAGCTATAGAATAAATATAGATATAAATGTAGATATAGATAGAGAATAGATAAAGAAGTAAATGTAGATATGGATATAGAATAGATATAGGTGCAGATATAGATATCTATATATATGTAGATATGTATGTTTATGTATATATATTATACACACACACACACACACACACACACACACATACACACACCTCTGTGTGTGTATGTGTATGTGTGTATATCCTCCTACTCAAAGTCAGGTTCTTAGAGAATTACTTTGGCAGAAGTAATAGGATGGAGGGGGGAAAGATGTGAGGCAGGGAGACCAAAGGCAATAATCTAAATAAGAGGTGATGAAGGTCATTATGTTATTTGATTTTATGTTATCATGAAACAACCCCAACCCCTACCCCGCAAGGACAGGAGCTGTATTTCTTCCTCCTTTTTCATCTACCCACAACTTCCCATGGAGAGGAAGCATGAAGAAGCCAGTCAGTACAGGACAGGTACACAGTATTATGTAGCACAAAATGAAATGGAAAGGGATGGACCAGATGAGTATGAAGGTCATAAGAATCCATGACCCTCCAGAGGTCTAATTGTAGTAATTGCCACTATTAAAGAGGATCTTTTGTTGTTGTTGCTTAGTCGCATCCTATTCTTTGTGACCCCATTTGGGGTTTTCTTGGCAAAGATACTGGAGTAGATTGCCATTTCCTTCTCTACCACATTTTACAGATGAGGAAACTGAGGTAAACAAGGGTAAGTGACTTGCCCAGGGTCACATAGCCAGGAAGTGTTTGAGGCCAGATTTGAACTCAGGAAGACTTCCTGATTCTAGGTCTGGCGCTCTATCCACTGCATGACCTAGCTGCCCTAAAGAAAGTCTTAGAAACCATCTAACACAACCCTTTCATTTTACAAGTGAGGAAACTGAGTCAAGTGACTTGCTCAGGGTCACACAGCTAATAAATATCTGAGTCTGGATTTGAACTCAGGAAGATGAGTCTTCCTGACTCCAGAACCAGCACTCTATCCACTGCACCACTTAGCTGCCTAGTAGGGAGAACCGCTCAGAGGAGAATGATGCTTGAGTTGGGGGAGCAGTCCAGAAGATAGCACCACAATGATATCAATTGGAAAAAATGATAGTGTTACAGTGGTGGAGGTATGATCCTTTAAGTAGATGCTCCCTGAGTATGTGTGGAGATGTGTATACATACATACACACATATGTGCATACAGATACATATGCATATGTACACTCATATGCATGTGTATATACATGCATCTATACACATGTGTGTTCTATGTGTATGCACATATTCACATACACATATGGGTATGTGCATATGTGTGTGCACATGCATGTATACATATACATGCATTTGTGTGTGTATATGTGCACATATGTGCAGCTAGGTGGTGCAGTGGATAAAGCACCAGTGCAGGAGTCAGGAGGACCTGAGTTCAAATCTCACCTCAGACACTTGACACTCACCAGCTGTGTGACCTTGGACAAGTCACTTAACCCTAATTGCCTCCTCCTGGGTCATCTCCAGTCATCCTGATGAATATCTGGTCACTGGATTCAGATGGTTCTGGAGGAGAAGTGAGGCTGGTGACTTGCACAGTCTTCCGTCACTCAAAACAAAGTCAATTGCAAATTATGTCATCATTTCTCTGCATGGTCTTCTTCGGCAACAAAGGACAAACACACACACACACACACACATATATATATATACACACATATGTGCATTGTATATATATATACACATACACAATACACATATGCATATACATGCATATATGTGTGTGCATATGTGCACGTGTGTATATATGTGTACATAGATATGTGCATATATACACATGTGCACGTACCTGTCTGTATACATGCATATATATGTATATACATAATACATATATACGTATACATACACAATATACACATATATATGTATATGTGTGTGTTTGAAATGAAGTCAAGACTTGTTATATTATCACTTTATTTACATTACTAGTTAATTAAAATACTTTTTATAAACCGAATGTGTTCTATGACCAACAGGTAAAAGTCAAATCTGTCATTGGAGGGTGTGAGCTATGATTTGGAGAAGACTCTGACCCATACAAAGATAGGGCACACAGGCAACACTTTTGTAGAAATAACTAGCATAACAAGGGAGTCCAACATCCGATCACTGACTATCCTTAGGAGGCTTCAAACATCTCCCTCCATGAGGGGAAACTGCCCTGGGACATTCCAGGGTAATTTCCTTGTCTGAAGTTCTGAAATGTAAGTGCAAAGGGAATCACAGAGTCACTAAATTTAGAAACTGGAAGGGGCCTCAGCAACCATCAAATCCAACCCATACCAGCAGAAAAAATCCCTACTATTTCATGCCTGACAAGTATTGTCCAACTTCTGAATGAAGACCTGAGGGTGGGAGCTGCCATCTCTTAAGGAGAAACATTCCACTTTTGGAGAGCTACAATTTGTCCAGGTAGGTGAGTCCAGGATAGAGAGTCTCATCTTCCCAAGTTCAAATCTGGCCTCAGACACCTACTAGCTGTATGACCCTGGGCAAGTCACTTAACTGTTTGCCTCAGTTTGCTCATGTGTAAAATGAGCTGGAGAAAAAAATGGCAAACCACTCCAGTATCTTTTCTAAGAAAACCCAAATGGGGTCACAAAGAGTCAGACATAACTGAAATGATTGAACAACAAATAGCCCAATGCTTAGCAGATAGTAAGTACTTAGTAAATGCTGGCTTTTTACTATCTTCCTTCCTTCCATCTTAGGCCTCATTGATTCAGTCAATCCACAGCATCAGCTTTTCCTCTCAGAGCCAATTCAGTGACCCTGCCTTTGGCCTCAGGATTTTTTTTTCATCTTGCTCTCTTTACTAAACTACTGGTGAAAACTTAGGCAAGTCAGGTTTTCTAGTCCTGTGTTTTCATCCACAAAATGAGTGGGTTGGACTAGAGAGCCTCTAAGGTCCCTTCTAGCTCTGAATTTATAATTCTGTGTTTACCACCTGAGACCCTATGCCTCCTAGACTTCCCTGCCCTCTGAGCTAGCTCCAGTCTCTAAGTTCAGAGATGCTCAATAACTGAACCTTGATTATCTGTTACTCTGAACCTATCATTGCCACCATCTTCAGGAATCCCTATTTTTTACTTCTATCCCTGTCTCCACTCACTCTCCCCTATAGGAAACCTCATGAAGTTGGACACGGACTGCTCCATTCGTCATAACAATTATTCATTTAGAAAGCCAGATAACTAGCTACAGTCCTCCACTGGGGAGACAAATGAAAAGATGCAAACAACTAATGAGAGTAGTTCCCATTACCAGAGCCATAACTGGGACTTTGGCCCAACACATTGAGTAGGTGAAGGGCACCCTTCCTCCTTATAAAAGTCTGACCCATTATCCCTGCTTAGTGATACTCTGATGGCCTATAGCTCAATGGTCCCTCTCCTTTGCTGACCCCTGGACTTCTACTCTCCTTCAGGAGCCTGTTGTCATAGCAAACCTTTCCCAGGACCCTTTGGTACAAGTCTAAACCTGGAACAAGCTGGGTCATTTGCCTGAAGCTATCCAGTAACCGGAGAGCTTTGTGCTAAGTCAGGAGACCCTGGTTCTAGTGTCAGGGACACCATTCAGTATTGTTACACTCTTCAGGGAAACTGACAAAACATGAGTCATTTTATGAGACTGCTAAATCAGTACTTCACCTTCACCTTGGCTCTACGCTGTCTAAACAACTCCTACAAAGGCCATATCTCCTGGTAAGCCAGGTTAGGGGCTAGGCTAATCCCCTCTAAACATTGCTGTAGTAGCTGCAGGTAAGACTCTGGCTAAGGATTCCTTGAACTCATAACAATGCCTCCAAGGCTGGAGACATCTATGTTAGGATCAATAATTACTCACCTATGCTCAGGAAAGGAACATGAAACAAAAGAGAAAATCAGAAGCCCAAGGCCCAAGCTCAGGCTTGTGTAAGCAGGACATGTGCCTATTTCATGTGCTCAAAGCCACCATGCTACCAGGGTTGGGAAGGTTATACCTCTCCCCTACTCCCTATAAGAAGTCCAAGAGAGGGAGTCATGTACTATACATTCTGAAGAGAAGAGAAGAGAGAGGCACTGAGGAGGAGTCTTTCCTTTTATAGTCTACTTTAAAAGGATGCTGCTTTCTAATTCAGTGACTAGCCATCTCTGACACCTCCCCTTCCCCAGGGAACCCTGCTGGTAGAGGACTACTCTATATTTGCTGGGTTATCCCAAAGCACCAAATATTTTAGGGCTAAGCACATGTTTCCTGGGAAGTAAATAGAAAGCAATCCCAGTACTCCAGAGCACAGTGGAGAGGATGGGGAGGTGGGGGGAAGCTGCCTGTAAGAAGCTAGTCCAATGGGACCAAGAAAGAAAATCCAAGAATGTCTATCTTCCCTGTGAGTTGAGAAGGAGCCATCCTAAGGTCTTTAGAACCACCTCTCACTGACATTTGTGAGGGGGAAAAGTAAAATAGTGAGCCTGAGCATGTGTTAGGAAGAGAGGCAGAAAAAAAACAACCAGGCATGAAGTAGACATTTCAAAAACACAATTCAAAATATTACAATATCACAGAATGTCAGAGCCAAAAGGAAACTTGACCATACCATTAGGATTTCTTTATTGACCGAAGGAGGAAACTGAGGCCCAGGGAGGGGGAGTGATTTACTCATGGACACACAATGAAATAATGGACTAGGGCCCAGGTTTTCTGACACAAAATCCAATTCTTTACACAGCACACTCTACTGTCTCTCTCTGCAAAGTCCTAGATCTGATGGGAGAAATACATACCCTGCTCTCAGGAAGGCCCCTAGTTTGATCACGAGATAAAATTTAACAATAACTAACATTTATACACAGCTTTAAAATATATGGAATATCCTTACAAGAACCCTTGCAGGTGAAGAGCTAGTATTCCCTTCATTTTACAGATGAGGCAGACAGAGATTAAGTGACTTGCCCAAGGTCATACAGTCAGATTCCAACCATGGTCTTCCTAATTTCCAGTGTTCTACTGTTCCACCGAGTTACATAAAATATAATTATGAAGATGATGGAAGACAACAGGTAACACATGCAGAAGCAAATCTTAAAGCTATGGCGATGAGGATGAGAATGATTGCTAATAATTACAGGGTAAAAGACAAAGGAGGAGAAGACAGGATAGGATAGGAAGATAAGACGCCAAGAATGGAAAAGGAGAGAAGGCTGGGAAGAGAAGAGAGGAAGTCATCCCATGAATCTGGGAGGTTAGAGTTCCAAATAGTTCTGACAGAATACATTTGGCAGTCGATTAAGCTTCAGACAAGTCAGATCCTTCCAATCCACAAAGCACCGCCTTCCTGTCATCCAGGGATTTCCAGCCCAATACTAGGGGGATTTCTCTGCAGCTCTTGGGAGAGCTGCCCTGAACAGAAAGGATTCAAGAACTATAGAATTTTGAGTCATTGAATCTATGCCTTTCATTTTACTGATGTGGAAATGGAGAACCATTAGGGTTAGAGATCCTGGGGTGGGGTGAGGTGAGGTGGGGGTACATGAGAGAGGTGGTCAGAACTTTGGAAAGCAGAGACAGGTGCTATTGTCACCCCTAGTTTACAGATGAGGAAGTCAAGGCAGATGGATGTTAAGTGAACTCTCCAGAGTTGAAGGTAATAAGTGTTTGAGGCAGAATTTGAACTCAAGTTCTCCATAGTCCTAAATCCTATGCTTCATCTACTTTATCACCTAGCTATGTATATCAAGGGTCTGGGGGTCCTGATCCAGTCTAATGTGTTTCCTTTAGAAGGAATCTAGTTCCCAGATTGGATTCCATGGCTCACTTCTGCCACCCTCCTAGCAAGTCTCAACCTTTCATTTTCTCCCTCCTTCCTTTCAAATCCAACCGTCTTCTATCTCCCACCCTTCACCCTGGATGGCTCTGCTCTTTTTCTCCAACCTCTAACAACTCTCCATAGCTCTCTACTACCCAATCTTTCCACCTGGGATGTTTTACTGGAAAGCTACCTGTCCTGAAAACCAGGAAATGGGGATTCCAGATTTGGCTCTGTCAATAATTGGCCATGTGACCTTGGGCAAATAAATAACTTCCTCTGCCTGGACTCCTTTCTCTAAAGTGTTGACCTAGATGAGAAACTTTCCTGCCCTGACCCTCCCTCCAGCCTTCTCTAACTTTTCCCTCCTCCACCTCCTTGGATCACATTCTGGGGTCTCCTCCCCACCCCTGCCATTTGCTCCTTTTGGGGGTCTCCTTATGAGAGGTGATGGAGCAGGCCAAGGTGGGGTACAGTCAGTCGGGGCCAGGTAGGGGGAGGAGGAGGGAAGAGGCTGGGGTGAGAGGGCGGGAGATGTAGTGGAAATTGGCTTGGGCACCTGCAGGCCGGGCCAATCAGCTGGGGATTGCTTGGGAAAGCTGCCGGCATCTGCCAGAGAGATCTGCAGGGAGGCCAAGCCCCATCTTCAGTGGCAATTTGGAAACCTTTTCATTTCTTCCTTTGTGAGGAAAAGGGAAAACAAGGCTGATTTCTCTTCAGATAATTTGCCAGGGCGCTGGAGTGCATTGTAAATGGCTGTCTTTAAATCCAACAGGCAATTTGCTGAATTTCAGAGCTGGCGTGGGCATTGTTATTTGCCCGGCCCCCTCCCCCGGGCGCAGATCGCTCCCTCTCCGCTTAATCCTCTCTTTAACTCTCTGCATAATTGCCCAAATGGTGTGTGTGCTTCGGGGAAGGTTACTGAAGGAGGAGAGGGAAGGAAGGAGGGGGAGCCCTTGGAGACAGCCTGCTGCTGCGCAGCCAGCTCTGGGAGAGACTCTCCCAGAGAGTGGGGCGGGGGAAGGATGCGGGGAGCCAGGGATGGGAAGGAGACCCGAGAAGAGGTGGGGGGGACCTGGAGGAAAGAAGGCTGGGGAGGGGGAAAGTGGATGGGGAAGGGTGGGAGAGAGGAGAGAGAAAGGAGAAGAGAGAATGGAAAGGACAAGGAGAGGGTGGATGAGAAATAAGGGGATAGTGGAAGGGAGAGGGGAGGGGGAGAAAAGAGAAGGAAGGGAAAGGGAGAGAGGATGGAGTGGAATAAGTGAGAGGGGGAAAGGATGAGGGAAAGGGAAAGGATGAAGAAGGGAAAGGAGGAGGGGAGAGAGTGGAGAGAGAATGGGAAATTGGGGAGGGAAGAGGGGGAGGACTTAGAGAAAGGTTGGAACAAATGCAAGAGGAAAGATTGAGGAGAGAAAGTATGGAATGAGAGAGGGGTGAGGAGGACATGGGGAAGGGAGAAAGAGATGTGGGAAGGGAAGGAAGAGAGAGAAGATAGGATAGAAATGGGAGGAGGGAAGAGAGAAAATGGAGGAAGAAAAAAAAAGGAAAACAGAAGGAGGAGGGAGAGGGGAGTCTTAGGGGAGGGAAAAGCCATAACTAGGAGCAGCTGGATGGCTCAGTAAATAGAGCACTGGGTCCAGAAGCATCACAAAGAATTGGACATGACTGAACAACCCAGTCATAACTGGGGCAGGGCAGCTAAGGTTTTATCCCCTGTTGGGAAAATTGCCCCTTGGGTGGCAAAAGTATTCCTCTAAAGAACTCAGGCCTAGTGATAATGAGAGCCTGGTTGGAGGAGGAGGATGAATCCTGACAATAAGGCAGGGATCTTGCAGATGACGAGATGATGAGAACGGAGGTAAAAGTAAGCTCCAATTTGATTGTCTTGCAGAACTCCTTAAGCAGAGGCTGGACTCTAGGTCAGCCTAGGGATGGGAAAAGGGTTCTAGCTCCCATCCAAGTAAGCCTATACCTTAACTTCTGAGAGAAGTGGTTCAAGGGTCCCCAGGCAGTGTGTCTAGCTATCTGGGGAGTGAGGGCAGTCAGGGAGTGACCTGTGAGGAGCTAGGCCCTTGGTGTGGAGTGAGGAGGGAAAGGGGAGACAGCAATTTGTCTTTATTGTATCCTCTGCTCCCCTGTTCTCCAGATGCTCAAAGCCCTTCCTTCCTTTGCTTTGAAAAATTTCTTGAGCTCTGAAGCCCCAGGGATTGATCAGGAAGACCATGTTGTAGGAAAAGGGATGTGGGTGGATATTCCAAGAATGCCAGGCCCCTACATGAGCTATCCAAAGGAGAGAAAAATCCACCCCCCCCCACTACCTCCCAGTTTTGGCAGCAAGGTTCACCCCAAGAAAGGGGAATGAGGGCACTTTAAGTGTAGCACAAGGAGAAGGATATAGCCTCTCAGGCTCTGGTGGAGGGCCATATGGGCCTTCTTAAGCATGCCTCTATTTACCTCTTTCCTCTCCTAAGCAGACTTTCTTTGTTGAGCTTGGAGTATGTTTCTGTATGAGTGAATGTGTGTGCCAAAGAAGTGAGCTTTTGGTCAGAATCTTACTAGAAGGACCACCTGGCCCCATCTCCCTGCTCAGCAGCCTACCCTGAGCTATGAGAACTTCCCCTGAAGCTGGCTTTGCCCTTATATTAACTCTACATCCATATTTCCCCCTCCGTAAAATGATGGAGTGAAACAAGATGGTCTCTAAGGTCTTCCAACTGCAACTGTGAGCCTGAGATTTGGGATCCATTTGACTTCCATCCATCTCAGCTCAGCCTCAATTTCAGTAAAAGCCTTCCAACACTTACTGTGTGACATATGGCAAATCACTCCCCCTCTAAGTTTCAGTTACCTCTTCTGAAAAAAACAGAGTTCTACTAGCTGATTCTCATGGTCCCCTCCAGTTTTGATGTTGTATTTTAAGAGTTGGGTTTGAGTTTGGTTGTTTATTTTTGAATGGGGAGAAGAGGATGGCTTTAAGCACTATTTAGCCACATCCTTAAAAGCTGTTTGCTCATAGAATTCCCACTTGCCCTGACCCTCCAAAAAACAAAGTAATCCAGAATGAGAAATGTGAAGAAACAACTAACCTCAGTACCTAGTTTTCAAGAATAGTTACTTTAAATAGGAAGTTACCAAGTGGTCTGATCCCCAGGGGGAAGAGCCTCCCTAGGAGTATTGGTCTTATAGTATCCTACTGTCTCTGTCACCCCTTGGAGTCATCTTCAAGCACTTTAAATGAGAATGCTTCTTGGAATGCTTGCCCTGGCCTTGGTGCTTGCTTTAAGTGCCAAAATTCCTAGTGATGGCTCTAGGGAAAAGAGAATTAAGGTTGAGTAGGGATGGAAGGGAAGAAAAGGACAGAAGAACAGAGGATGGGAGTTGGTTGTGTGAAAGATGGAGAGAGAATGAGGGAGAGTAAATGAGGAAGATTTGGAGATAAGATAAAGAAGATAGGGAAGGAGAGTGTGGGATGAGGAAAGGAAAGAAGAGTGGGAAGAATGTGGGAAAGAAAGAGGATAAGGAAGAGAAGGAGAAAAGAGAGGATGGGAAAAAAAATGAAGAAGGGAGGAGAGGGGATGAGGACTGGGAGGAGAGAAAGGAGAAAGAAAGGAAGGAGGGTGGGAGTGGGGAAGGTCATGGGGGAGGACATTAGGGGATAAAAAGGAAGACCCTAGGGTTTTCCCTTCACTCTGAGCTTTATATTCCACTATTTGACAATGTGGGTTGTTTTCATTTTGTTTTGTTTTTGAGGGATGGGATGGTCATCTCCCAGGGAAGAAATAGTCCTGATGAAGACTTAGGTGGAAAGGAGTTTCCTAACACACCCTGCCAATTTCCTGACACAGTCTGTCAGTGAGCTGTTGGCAGTAGAGATTCATTTTGCATTTCATAATAGACAAATGATCATTCTGGGACTTATTAGTGGGCTAAAGCAATCACAACCCTGATCAAGAACCAAGCCAAGTCAGTAAGCATTCATTAAGTGTCCACTGCGTGCCAGACTTCATGCTAAACATTGGAAATATAAAGGCAAAAAAACCCCCAAAAACCCAGTCCCTGCTCTCACGGAGCTCAAAGACTGATGGTGAAGATAACATGTGTGTCCAAACAAGATATATACAAGATAAATTGAAGATGATCTCAGAGGGAAGGCACTAAGGTTAAGGAGGACTGAGGAGGGTTTCTTGCAGAAGATGGAACTTTGGCTGAGACTTGCCAGATATATGGAGGGAGAGAGTTCTAGGCATGAGGTAGTGAAAATGCCCTGAGTAGGGAGATGGTTGTAGTATCCTATTGGAGGAGCCCCAAAGCGACCAATGTCACTGGATCATAGGGCATATGATGAGGAATGAAATGTAAGAAGACTAGAAATCTAGGAGTTGGGATGAGAGTGAAAAGGGCCAGATTTGAAAGGCTTTCAAAGCCAAACAGAGGACTTCAGATTTAATCCTGGAAGTAAGAAGGAATTAAGAGTTTACTGTAGAGGGAGGTGAGTTGGTCAGACCTGGAAGATCACTTTGATAGATGGAGGATGCACTGAAGTGGAGGGAGACTTGTGGTGGAGAAACTAAGCAATTGTCAACTGCAACAGTTCAGGTATGAGGTGATGGTGGCTTACACTCTGTTACTTGCCTTTACATCAAATCCAAATTTCTCCTGCCAGTGACCATGACTCCTCTCCTTACCTGGTATATCTCCCATTGCCAACCCATCTCATCCACTGCTTTTCTCCTGACCCTCCAACATGGACTTTTTAGTCAATCCCCAACATACAATTCTCTCCCCTCTATTTTTCCATCAGTCCATAACTCTCCTTTACTCCTAAACTAAGCAAACAACTCTGGGTTTCCCAGGAAGGATTATCCTCGCCAAGCTTTGATAATTCATTTAATCTGTGTTCCTTTTAAGAACTGAGGTGGTACTATTGGTTTGTACTTGTTTGTTTTATAAACATTTTTAAGGTGATTTATAAAAACTAGGTGATGCAGTGGACAGATTGATGGTTCTGGAGTCAGGAGGACCTGAGTTCACATTCTGCCTCAGACACTGACTAGCTATGTAACCCTGGGCAAGTCACTTAACCTTGTTTGCCTCAGTTTCCTTGTCTGTAAAATGACCTGGAGTAGAAAATGGCATATCACTCCAGCATCTTTGCCAAGAAAATCCTAAATGGGGTCATGAAGAGTTGGACATGACTGAAAACAACTGAACAGCAACAAGGCCTTTCACTAGGTCTTTATCCTGTGGCCCATATACTATTAGACCTAAAATTCTCCATGTCCTCCTTCTCTCTCTCCCCACTATGTTCAACACAGGAATCTACAGAGGGGCGGAAGGAAGAGGCCAAAGCTGACTCAGCCCAAAGGCACAAGATACCTAGCCATATTTAAAAACAAAAAACCTTCCCCACTAGACAGCCACTGTAGTTAAACTCCGGGTTAAGGTGATATGCAAAAAAGTATTCTATTAAATTAAACATTAACTGAAAGTCAGGGTAATATAGTTGTAAAAGCAGTGGTTTTAGAATATGAAGAACTTTGGGTCAAGATCTGGTTCTGGAATTTACTAACCATGACCTCAGAATCAACTCCCCTCTCCGAGACTCAGTTTCCTTCTTTGTCAGATGGAAAGACTGATACTTGAACTACCTATGTGACAGAGTTGTCATCAGAAAACTGCTTTGTGACTCTTAATGAGCTATAAGAAGGAGAGCTATTACGTTCTGTTACCTGGGGTGTTGTTATTTAGTCAATCAGTCATGTCCGACTATTTGTGACTCCATTTGGGGTAGACACTGAAGTGGCTTGTCATTTCTTTCTTCAGCTCATTTTAGAGATAAGGAAACAGAAGCAAACAGCATTAAGTGACTTGTCCAGGGTCATACTGCTTGTAAGTGTTTGATGCCACACTTGAACTCATATCCTCCTGATTCAAGGGCTGATATTCTAGGCATTGTGCCACCTACCTGCCCTGTTACCTGGGATGAGAGAAACATCATGAATAAATTCACAATATTAGTTTGGTATTATTCAATAGACAACAGAGCTCTGAGAGGATGGAATATCAAATAAGAGATAAATTTTAACCAGTTGTTTTCATGACATACCTATCCATCTCATCCTCTGCTGTCTTCTTTTCTTTTTGCCTTCAAATTTTCCCAACATCAGGGTATTTTCCAGTGAGTCTCTCTTCTCATTATGTGGCCAAAGTTTTTAAACTTCAGCTTCAGTATTTGACCTTCCAGTGGATATGCGATAGCAAACTTTCTCTTCCATTCCAACAGCCTGATTCTCCCCCTACTTGTTTAATCACTCCTCTGCCTCTTTTTGATTCCTCCCCTTCCTGTTTCTACCCCTTAAATGAATGTGGGTTTAGGTTTAGTCTTTGGCCACCTTCTACAATACCTATGATCTTCTAACTTATGTCATCCATGAGCATAGGCAAGGAAGGAAAAAATTCATTGAGGCACACTTTTAAATTTAATCTGCATTGTTAAAATTTTCTTATCACTTTCTTAAGACTAGAAATCAATAAAACAAGACTTAATTTGTATTGTTTGTCAGTTTCTGAGAAATACCAATGCTTATGAAAGCCAGTTTAAGCTGGTTCCTGCACACCATTTGGTTTTAGAAGACTGCAGGCTCAAAATGCAAGTTGTCCCAAAAATCTTACTAAAGTTTTAACCTTTACTGACTTAATTATTTTGACTTAATTTTTAATAACAATGATTTAATAATTTTGCAGTCTAGTAAAGCTTAAAATTACACTCAGACTTTCGGGACACAAAAGACTTTGGGGATATAATTTGGCAGCCAAAAAAAATGAAGTACCATCTTAGAAAGGCAGAATGTCCTGAATGAGAGGACAGTTCTACTATATTCTACCCTGGTCTGTGCAAATGTAGTGTATTCTGTTCAGTTCTGGGCACAGTATTTTTGTATGTTCATTGCTGTGTTTGTCCTTCATTTTGGAAGGACAGAGAAATGATGACATGACTTGCACTTGACTTTGTTTTGAGTGAGAAAGGGCTGTGCAAGGATCACGTGACAGTATATGGGCTATTTAGCCTGCAGAAGAAAAATCTTAGAAGGAATTAAACTGTCTTCAAGTGTTTGAAAGACTGTCGTGAGGAAGAAAGATGCAACTCATTCTATTTGAACTCCAAGGGGTAGAATGAGGAGCCATAAGGAGAAGTTGTAGAAGCAGATTTAGGCTCGATGTCACAAGGAAATTCCTAAAAAATTAATACTAAACAAAAGTGGAAAGGAGCACCTCAGAAGGTTCACTGGAGAGAGGTCTTCAAACAGGGACATTCATTGGGGATGTTGCATTGAGATACTAGATGGGTTCTGAGTGACCTTCCAGTGCAGAGATTCTGCCTCCAAAAGTGAACTAACTCATCATCTCCCTGCCAAAACCTGCTTCTCCTCCAAACTTCTCCATTTAAAAAGATTAATATACTTTATGGATATCTTTTGTTCTTATATCACCTAAATTTTCCCCTGTTTTTCCTCCCTTTCTTTTCAGAGCGCAGTCTCTTATAACAAGAATTGGAGGGGGAGGGCGGGGATTAGTCAAAGCCTATCAGTTGTTGTTCAGTCATTTTTTAGTCATGTCCAACTCTTCATGACCATATTTGCGGTTTTCTTGGCAAAGATACGGGAGTAGTTTGCCATTTCCCTCTCCAACTCATTTTACAGATGAGGAAATGGAGGCGAGCAGGGTTAAGTGACTTGCAAGGATCACATAGCTAGTATCTGAGGCCAGATTTGAACCCAGGAAGCCCAGGATTCTGTCCACTGCACTACCATCGTAACTGCTCAAACGCTGGTGGGGGAAAAATCTCAGTATCGGGGAAAAGCTGATATTATACAATGTTCCACCTCTGTGGGTTCTCTCCCCAAAAGACTTGGGAGCAGTGGGGGCGGTTTCCTTTCACATCACTTCTTTGGGATCAAACTTATTCCGTGTAATTGTACAGCATTCATTTCCAATTAGTTTATGCAAACTTCCGTTTCTGTTGATGGTATCGCTATGCTCCTAATCATTCAGGCTTAAAACCTTAGAGTCATGTCTGACTTTTCCCTCCTCCTCACTCCCATCCCTACATCCAGTCAGTCATTAAATCCTATCTATATATCATCTCAGGAGTTTTTTCACTGCCCTTTCCGGCTTCCATGGCCTCTAGCAATATTAAATGGTTATTACAATATCCTTTTAATTGATCTGGCTTCCTCCAGTATCTCTCCATTTTAATTCATCCTTCATTTCTTGGTTAAAGAAATCTTCATAATGTGCATATCTGATCACATTCCTTCCCGTTACCAATAAATAAATAAACAAACGAATGAATGAATGAATAAGTCACAAAAAAACTTCAATGACTCTCCACTCTCTACAGGATAAAAGTCCAAACTTCTAGTTTGGCATTGAAGACCCTCTACATTCTGGCCCCTATTTATTTTTCCCAGTCTGTTACCATGTTTCTCCATTCCTTCATTTTAGCCAAGCTGGTTCACTCACCAGTTTCTCAAGCAGTCTTGTAATCTCTGCCTCCATCCCACCTGCCCCCTCCCTTCTTCTCTTTACTACCCAAGTCCTGTAAAGCCTTCAGTTTAAACCTCACTTCCATGAAGTCTTCCCTGAAGATTTTAGCCTTGAGTGCTTCCTCCCTCAGGTAAGTTTCTACAACAATTGCTGTCTGTACAATCTATTTGGCCCTTAATCATGCACTTTTCTTTCTGAAATGCTATTTAATTTTTTTTTTCTTCAAAGTGTTACAATGTGGGATCCCTGTTGTCTTTCTAACTAGACTGAATCCCAATCCATTACAGAAGTTGGAAGAATAAAGGAAACTCCCCCAAAAGAACTTGACAGGTCATTAACCAGAAAATAATAGAATGCTTAGTGTGGAGGCCTAAATCTGGAAAGAGACCCTAAAGGCCATCTAATTCAGCTTCTTCCTTTTACAGAGAAGGAAAATGAAAATCTTAAAAATGAAGTGATTTGTCCAGGTGGGATTTGAACCCCCAGTCTTCCAGGCTAAAACCAGCATTGTTCCATAGTGTGTTTCCATTACACCATCCAAGGCCACAGGCATTAAGAACAAGGAGCAATCAGTGTACAGCCAGGTAAGTCACAGTGATCTTAGGTGTGCTAGACTTCAAGCTACAACAAAAGGAGAAAAGGGGGCAAGAGGCTCTGGTTGGACTTGATACCCCTAGATACCACCAAGTTCTCATCACTCTTCCAGGTTCATTGATGGTCTGCTTGGAGTCAAAGGACTCCTTCACACCAGGGCAACTAGATAAAGAATGTAAAGGTCATAGGTTTCTAAGAAAAGAATGGAATACAGTTATCCCTTCCACATCATGACTTTCCCCATTGCAGTTTTGATATATTGTGAGTTGGCATAAGAAATTAAATGAGAAAGGTGGGGGGGAGTTTTGCAGAAGCCACAGATGACATAAAAGGCCAGCAGACAACACAGAAAAAGTTTAGAAATTCAGAAATGCATAAAATATATGTATAGTATTGCATACCATCAACATATTTTATCTTTTATTACCATAATTATTCAGACTTCTTCTTTAGTACAAAGGGAGGGCCAAAAGAATTTACATAGATTTTCCAGATCGTGAGGATACTGTGTCCCTAACTGTAACCCCTCGTGATGTGGATCACTGTATATCTCTGATGTCATAAGCAGGAAATGAGACCTAAACTATATGGTCAAGGGAACTGGAAGTTTCTAGAAAAAGGAAGGAAGAAGGGTGCCTCCCCCAAAAGCTCAGAGAAGCCCTCCAAACAGAAAGGATTTTTGAAATATCATAGTATTAGCCTCCCAAGGGCAAGAACTTTGCATCTGTCATAGACTTAGCAAAGATCTAGGTATATAAACATATTTAAGTTTTTGTATATGGTATGTGTGTATTCAACACGTAAAAAAATGTTTGCTAAATAAATAAATGAACAGATTTGGTTTTGATCTTACTTTAAACCTCTCACTTCCTCTCCAACATATTGTCTTGGGAGGCTTTGAGATCTCTAATCATCACATGTATTCAAAGGCACGTTTAGCACATATCATATAAATGCTGTCTACCCATCCTTCAAGGCCTGGCCGTTGACAACCCTATCATGAAGCTCCCCTGACTACTCCAGCCCTTCCTCATTTCTCCCAACTCTTAGCGGCAACAATTCTTAGTCAGTATCACATCATTTACCACACTATTACGTACCATCTTGTGCTTTTTGGTTTGTTGGTTTGTTTTGTTTCCTGTATCTCTCCAACTTGACTATCACTTAAACATTCCAGGCCTCAGTTTTCTTATCTGTAAAATGAAGGAATTGGACTGATTCTTTTCTAAGATTCCTTCTGGCTGAAACTTCCGCCTCCTGAAGGTATAGTGGGGTATAATGAAAAGACTTCAGGATTCAGATCAGACACCATCAGTTCCAGCTTTTGCACTCATTAGCTGGGTGACCCTGGACAAATCAGTGTGTTTCTTTGTGCTTTGTTTTCCTCATCTATAAAATAGTGTTAATCCTGCTTGCCCTGCTGGCCTAGTAGTGATATGGTGAGGAAAGACAGGCTTACATTGTGAACCACAAAATCCTACAGAAATTTGATGGATTGTGTGTATCCTATTCCCTCACATGGCTGGTCACACAGAAACTGACTTTAATACTTTTAAGAATCCTGGTTTCTTCACTGTGGGTAAAAAAATAGCTAACATTTATATGGCACTTTAAGATTTGCAAAGTGTATTATATTTATTAACTCATTTAACCCTCACAACACTGTGAGTTCGACAGTATGCCCATTTCACAGATGGAGCTGGGACTGAAGTTGAGACAGGTTAAGAGACTTACCCAAGGTTGTACACCACATAAATACCATCTCTGAGGCAGGATTCTAATTGAGAATCCTATGTTCTTATCTCCTATGCCAACTACTTGACTTCCACCAAAGCATATCACAACCCCTCCACCCAATGGTATGTTAGTAAATGTTTAACAAGCAGCTTCCCCTCTCCAAAATATGTGCACAATATACTTTTGGGTTTAATCTGCATTATCAACATTTTTTCCATCACTTTCTTTCTTAAGTCTAAACTCCAGACAATCCACAAAATAATCAAAATGTGATTTATAGCTTTTGCTCATTTTCATCTTGCAAATGCTCATATGAAAATTTAACAATCATTTCTCTAAAGCCTGGCTGAGCTGACTCCAGCCACACCCCTGCCTCTATCCCTTCATGAGTTGTAGCCACTGGAAAAATCTGTTCATCTCATGACTGGCCCTTTGACAGCCAGCTTCTCTGTACTTAGTCAGATCAGTCTTGGACCAGAGTCCATCAAGAGACCACCAGGATGGTCTTTGAAACCTTTTCCAGCTTAGTAGGAGATACCCTAGAACCCAGGCTCACCTACACACCATGGGGACCTGGGAGTTCCATATGGATGGATTGACTGATGTGGCATCTGAATGCAGAGCAACTGAGGTGAAAAGAGGTTGTCTAATTTCTAATGAATGAAGCAAACCTCAAACCTCTTCATGGGTGAGACCCCAGCAGAGCCCTCTAGAACCACTCCCAAGAGGCACCTTTACCTCAATGCCCCTGGCACATGAGGAAGGATTGGTCCTGCCCCTGCCATGAGGTTCCTGTCCTGGGCCCAAGCTCCCATCAAGCAATAGTCATCCCTCCCAATCTCCAAGGCACTTCTAGTTTCACTCCTACACATAGAACCAGGTACATAAAAGCTTCTGTAGGAAGCTACTGGCTTAGGTAGAAAGAGTCTGGGGACTCTTTCTTGAATAAGAAGATAGGGGCCTTAGCTTAGAACTCCAGCTGTACCATTCACTCTTAATGAAAACACAAGTCATTTCATCTCTGTGAGCCTCAGTTTCCTCGTGGGTGTAAAATGAAAACAATAGTTCTTGACCTGTCTGATTCTCTGTTATTGTGAGGAATGCCCTCTAGTCATAGGAAGGATCTTTGATCCTTCTTTCTGCTCCATCAAAGGAGGAGGTGTTAGTGATATGGCCAACCAGGGGTCCCTCTTTCCATCAGCCACCACCTGGTGTAGGGAAGGGGAAAATACCAAAGACATCATCCCTTTCTCTGTTCAGCTGAAGATGGAGTGAGTCTGAACATGTCTCCACCCCCTCACTACTTCACTTCCAAACCAGCCTGTGCTAAGGCTGGTGGGTCAAGCACTCTAGGACAGTGCTAGCTGAAGAATGAGCTAAGTCCAGTGTTCCACCTCTGAGCATCCTGGAAGGCCTGGACAGTGTGACCATCTGGACCATGTGTTGGCAATCTGGTCCGGATGGACTGGGAGGAGTTGGGCAGGGGCAAACACGTCAGTGTTTATTAATTTTCTGGCTCACTGAGTCTGGAGGCACATCCAAGTACATGTGCAAGTGTCATTCAATCTATTAAATAATTCAATCTGGGGAGAACCCGGGTGTACAAGTGAACATTTTGATGGGCTTTAAATTTTAATTGCTGTGGGAAGAGAGATTAAGCCAGAGGCGGAGAGGATTGGGACCTGGATGGGAAGAGATGAATAGATGTCTGTGTTTGCTAGGGGGAAAGGCAGTGAGGCAGTGTTCGGGTGGGTGCGATATGTTTCTTGAATGACAGACAGCAGTGGTGTAATGGAAAGAATGCTGCATGTAGAGTCAGGGTTCAATCCCTGACTCTTGTCCCGTGTGCTTCACCTTAGGTAAGTCATTATTCCCTTGTGTTCAAGATTCCTCTTGAGAGTCTGGATCTTAAGCTAGGTCATCAGACTTCAAAACCAGTATTCAGGGTTACTGAGGCTCAAACTGGTTAGTATATGTGAAAGTGCTATGTAAACCTCTATTTACATATCAGCTGTTACATAAATTAACATAATTACATAAATAATAATAAAGGAACTGAAGCATCAGAGTGTGGAGATGTTCCTTCTTTCATTGGTTTAAGACTTGGACTGAAAAAGTATCAGGGAAACTCTAAAAGGAGGGAAGAGTATGGTGGGACCAGATGGGCTGGTCTGCAGCCTTAGAAACTGGTCAATGGGTCACTTCATGAGAATCCCACACCTCAATGCTACCCTTAAAAGACCCTACAAACTTCCTTACTGTCCTGTGGAGAGAATGTTTATTGGGCTTTACTTTTTGAAAGATTCTATATTATGCTTCTTTTCTTACCCCCAGTAAAAAAACGAATTCTCTCATCTCATCTCAGAGATGCCTCTTTACTCTCCTGGAATTGCCAGTTAGATGGGGAAAACAGTCTCTGCCCTAAAAGGTCTGTCGCTCTGATGGTGGAAACAGTTTCCCCATTCGAGCCCAGGTTAGCTATGCAGAGCAGATATTTACAGATCCTACAGAGATAAGACCGCTCTCCAAATTCCAGGTCTCTACTCTTTGGTACATTCTATCCCCTGGTTGACCTGCCTTGCAAATCCATGTCTCTAGACCTGACTTGTCTCCCAACTTTCTGTCCCACATCTTCAATATCACTTCCTTTCTCTGGAACATGGTTTTCTCCTCTATAAAATGATGGTATTTAATTAGCCTCTAATTCCTACTTTGACAATTGTGCTCCAAAATGTAGGCAAATGTGTGGAATAGGAATGTAATGGAATATTGGATGCCTCTGGAGTGTTCATTTTGATTTAGTTTAGTCTCGGCTCAGTTTTTAAGTCTTTATGACTCAAAACTACATGTCATTCATATAAGCCTCAGTTTCTTCTAAGGTGTACAATGAAGACAACAATATTTGAACTGTTTGTACTCTGGAGGAGGGAACGAGGCCGATGACTTTGCACAGCTCTGCCTCACTCAAATCCAATTCACTTGCAAGCCAAGATATCACCCATCCTGATGTCCAACAATTTGAACAGTTTAAGCTTTGCTGGCTTAAACTTGCCCTAAGTCTTTTGAGACAACCTATTATTGTACCATAAGACATAATGAAAGATGGTATCAGAGAAGCCCGGGATAACTTGTGTGAACTGATACAGAGTGAAGGCAACAGAGCCAAGAGAGCAAGTTATGCAATAACAACATCGTAAAAAACAGCTATGAGACATTTAAGAGCTCTGATCAACACAGTGACTCATCACCATTCCAGTTACCACATAGATGGATCATGAAGCATGCCATCCACCTCCTGACAAAGGTGATAGACTCAGAGGACAGAAGGATATGGTTAATTTAGAATTTCTTTTGCTTGAGTGTACATGTTTATTACAAAGATTTTCTCCCCATTTGAGGGTGTTGAAGTGAGAGGAAGAGAAAATAAATACTTGTTAAACTAAAGTGGAGGGGTAGTGGGGGTGGCATGGTGATGTTCTAGACCTGGAGCGTAGATAACTGAATTTAAAACCATGTTCTGACACTGACTAAACGGGAGATCATGGGCTCTATCCACCTCTCTGAATCTTAGTTTCTTCATCTGTAAAATGGGGGTAACAATATCAGTACTCTCTACCTTACAGGAGTATTGCAAGAGAAGTCCTAGAGAAATGTACTATTAAAATATTGTTTCCACCTGGATGTTCTGCCAGCATCTCAGATTCAAAATGTCCAAAATAATAACTCACTTTTAGATTGTTTCAAGGATTCTAAAGCACTTTCTTCACAATCACCTTGTGAAGCAAGGGTTGTATCATTACCCTGAGTTTACAAAAGAGGAAACTGAGGCTCCGAAAATTGAAGCAATGTGTCCTAATTAAGCAAAATGTCCTAATTAAACAATTTGATTAAGCAATCACACAGTCAATTTTGGAGCCTAGATTCCACTGTATGCCTTCTAGCATCAAAGTTTTAGGGTTTTTTCCATTACACTGTGTATCCTCTGAGCTTATCATCTTTCTCCTAATATCTCTTCTTTTGCCTGACCTCCATATAGAAGGGCCACTCTGCCTTTCAGTCAGTCAGGCTTATAAGATCACAGAATTTAGATCTGAAAGCTTAGAAATGTCAGTCATCTTTGATTCCTCTTTCCTCTCCTTCCCTCCTGACACCAATCTGATCAACTTCTCATCCTAGAAGCTGTGTCCTCTTTTCTGTTCCTCATACCATGACACCAGGTCCTTATCGCTTCACACATTCTAGTCTCCCTCCATCTCAAATCCATTAGTCACACCACTCCTAGGCTAACCTTCATGTACAAGTCTGGTCCCATCATGACCTGAACAAAAATCTTTCGTTGTTCACCAAAGCTTATAGGATAAAGCCCAAATTCTTTATCAAATAATAATCAAAGACCCCACAATCAGTCTCCCATAATTCAGAGCCCTGGGTTTGGGATCAGAGGACCTGGATTCAGAACCTGAACCTGCTATTTCCTCTCTTTTTACCGTATGCAAATCTTTTAACTTTTCTGATACTTCCTCCTCAATAAAATAGCTGGATTATTTGGATTAGTTGGTGTCTAATGTCCTTTCCAGTTTCAAGTCCTAGGATCCCACCTTTCTAGTTTTAGATTCCATTCTTCTCCCTTTGAGTTCTGATCAACGCAGTGACTCATCACAATCCCAGCCATCAAATATACGGATCATAAAATATGTATCTATTTGATGTGATAAGTCACTGTGTTGATCAGAGTTCCTAAGGCAAGTAATTCCATTCCAAACTTCAACTGTTCACTATCCCCCAGTAGCAGGCCCATCTCCAATCATCCTGATTTATATTTCATTACTGGACTCAGATGGTCCTGGAGGAGAAAGTGAGGCTGGTGACTACACAGCCCTCCTCACTCTAATACAATTCACTTGCAAGTCATGGCATCATCTTCCTGATGTCATGGATGGTCCTCTTTGAGAATGAAGGACAAACCACAACTCCCAATCATCCCTTGCTCAGTCCTTTCTCTGAACTATAGCCCTCCAACTGAAATAGTCTCTCCCCTTTCCCCCTTCCCCATACAACAATCCTATTCATCCTTCAAGGTTCAGTTCAGCTCCTACTTTTTCAAGATTAACCATACAGATGAAAATGTATCTCTCCTTCTTGCCCAAATCCAATTAAAGTATATATTGCTTGTACTACTAACTGAATTCTTTTCACACACTTCCTTGTGACATCCCTTACATTTTTATCTTGTACTTTTAAATTTTGCATGAATTTAAGCCTTGTCTCCCAACTGGACCATAAGTTGTTTAAGGATGAGTATCATATCTTATTTTTCTCTGTACTCTTCACATAGTGTCTTACACAGAGTAGGTGACTGATAAATATTAAGAGAATTACATCATTGAATATTAGAATTGGAAGAGATGATTTGCAGAGCATTTAATCTCACCCCTCTCCAAAGGCAAGGATCCCCTCTATATCATCTTTAACAGGTCTTCATTCAGGATCTGGTTGAATATTTCTAGGGACAGGGAACTCACTATCTTTCAAGGTAGACCATTTTGTGTTTTGGGACATGGATTATACTAATTTCTGAAGTAAGTTGATGGAAAAGAGTCATTTGGAGATTGTGTTAGAATGCTGGGGAAAGTTCTGGATTAATTTGGGCAACCTCATGCAATCATAGACTTTCACTTCTCGGCATCTCTAATTACTAGGAGCAGTGGATAGAGCACTGGACTTAGAATCAGGAAGACTCATCTTCTTTAGTTCAAATCAGGCCTCAGATGCTTAATTGTGTGACCCTGGGCAAGTCACTTAATCCTGTTTGCCTCAGTTTCTATGTCTGTAAAATGAACTAGAGAAGGAAATAGCAAATCACTCCAGTATCTTTGCTGAGAAAACCCTAAATGGGGTCACAAACAATTGGGTATGACTGTAAAATGACACAAGAACAATTTTTAGGAAATTTTTCTTTAGACAGACCTGAAATCTGTCTCTCTGCTACTCCCATTCATTGGTCTGGCTTCTGCTCTCTAGAGCCAAACAGAACAAGTCAAATCCTTCTTCCCCCTGATAGCTCCTCAAATTAACAAATAAAGCAATTATGTCTTTTCCTTCCCAAGCTAAACATCTCCTGTCCTCACCCACCCACCCACCCACAGTGATCATCCCATCACATAATTTGGAATCTCCTCACTTGACTGACTGCTCTTCTCTGCATATACTCCAGTTTGCCAATGTCCCTCTTCCAAGATGGCACCCAGAACTCAACATCCCATTCTAGAATTCCAGAGATGGTCAAACCAGTGCAGTGGAAGTGCTATCTCCATTCTTCTGGATATTTTGCCTTTATTCTTGAAGCCTAAAATGGTATTGCATTTTTGGGAGGGGGCTGCCATATCTCACCCTCATTCATATTGGACTTGCTATTCACAGATGCCCCCTGGCTAAAGAAACTGTTATCTAACCACATACTCCCTACCTTGTACTTGGGCAATTGAGTTTAAAAACTCAATCCAATGCATATAATTAAGTACATACTTTGTGCCCAGCACTGATATGAGTGCCAGTGGTTCAAAGACAAAACAAAAGATTACAAAATGGAAAATACATTTTGGATCATTTTCTCCAGGGTCCCTCCCAGTTCTAAGATTTTATAGCTAGTAGTATTTATACATTCATTTAACAAGCATTTATTAAGCACCCACTGTGTGCAAGACACTATTCTAGCAGCCACAGATACAAAGACAAAACACAGAATTACAAATTGGAAAATACTGTAACAATAATCCACAGAGAAACTGAAGATTATCCTGTGTTCTAGGGTCCTTCTCAGCTCTAAGATTCTATGGCTAACAGAATTCATATTAATTCATTCAACAAGTACTTATTAGTCACCTACAATATGCTGGGCACTGTGCTAGTTGATGAGGCTAGAAAGATAACAACAAAAAATAGCCCCTCTATTATAGAAATGTATGTGTACCCCTCTTGAATTTCATTTGAATAGAGCCAGTTCTTTGTTCCACCTCGAGATCTTTTCCAAATCTTGATTTTTTTTCATCTGACATGTTAGCTCTTACTACCAGCTTCATGTCAATGTAGAAATCTGATAAGCACAGTATTTTTCTACAAATCTTTGATAAAAATGTTGAAGAGTCCAAGGCCAAGGGACAGATCCTTGACACCACGAGAGGCCTCTCCCTGAGGTGACAACCCATTAATGAATGCTCTTTGAGCCCAGTCATTCAACCAGTTCTGAATGTAAGTGTACTATCATCCAGCCCATATTTCTCCATCCATCCATCCAGTCAGCCAGCCAGCAATCAATCAATCAACAAGTATTTTATTAAGCAAGTCACTTCTCTATTATAGGCCTCCACTTTTCTCATCTATAAAATGAAAGGGCTGGACTAAATCTGAGCTGTCAAACACTCAGCCCAAGCCACGCAGAGCCCACAATATTTCCAAGTGTGACCGAACCATAATCAGGAAATATTTAACAAAATAAATGTAAACACAACAAACCATAAGTAATATCACATTTTAAAACTAAGTCAATATATGATTCATTGAGATCGTTATGCATGGATTAGCGACCCCCAGTCTCTATTTGAGTTTAATGTCACTAGACTAGATGATCTCTTCAAGCTCTGACTACCTTGTCCAGTGATGAGATACAGATCTGGATGGTTGGAGATGGGCCTGCTATTGTGAAGAGATGAAGGTAGGAATAGAATTACTCCCCTTAACTAGTCACAGTAGGTGTGCTGTTTGGTCTGGGCTTCTGCTTTCATTGATTGAGGGCATTCCTGGTAAAGAAATTCCCTCTACCAATACAGATCACATAAGTAAGTGCTCTCCTCAAATCTTAGAGGATTTCTTTATACAATGAGAAGTTAAATACCTTACCAGGGGCCAGAGTGGGTGAGAATCAAGTCTTCAAATGAGTTCTTCTTGACTCTGAAGCCAGCTTTCAATCCACTCTGCCATGTGTGACAAGGACCATTTTATAGCTATGGTTATGTTTTTTATGGATATGGTGATGGTTAACATTTATACGATGCTTTAAGGTTTACAAAGCATTTTATATATATTATCTCATTTGGTAGTTACAAGAACCCTGCAAGGTAGTTTCTACCTACTAGTAACTCAGAGGACGTGGAGAACAGAGACCCCCAAACCACAGAGGTAGAAGCATCTTACTTCCACCCTTTCTTTCTCTGGCTACTTCTGTGAGATGGGTATAGGTGTCTCTGCTACCACTGACCCCTAAATTAGAGGTCCTAATGACTCATCTGTTCAGGTCATCTCTTCCATCCTTCGTCTTCTAGGAAGGTCTCATCCTTCTTTTAAGCAATCCAGACCTCCTGATGAGTCTTTATTAACAATTATAATGACAGTATGTATGTATATATGCATGTATATATGTATGTATATGTGTATCTTTCTATCTATGTATAAACACATCTGCACTTAATTGTAGCCTGGGGGGGAGAGAAGGGGAAAAAAGAACAAAGTAAGAAGTATATAGCAGAGAACAAAAGAAAACTTACAAGGAAGAAAGGAAAAGATGGATAGCTCTCAACACAACATGCAGTATTTATTACATGTGCTTTCTTGAAATGGAAATTTATGCTATATGTTTTGAACACTCTTTTACATTCTGCTATGCATAGGACATTTTTTTCTTTTCTTATTTTGTATTTAAGCTTTAATATTTAAGTTTATGTTTCTTTTTCTTATTGTATATTTGTTTTAGAAAAATAAAAATTTAAAAATAATAATAGCATTATGTGGTAACTACTATGTGTCAGGTATGAGAAATGATGCATTTGGACCCTTTCTATATTCCAATCAATATTAATCAGTTTGATATTTTACATAAATCATATGGGAATAATTAGGTAAGTTAGGTTCTTAGAGTAGGCCTTTATAATGGGCCTCAGAATTTAATGCAATATTCACTACTTGATTATTAGTTATGAAGCTCACTTATGCAACCACAAGAATGCTGACAAAGATATCTCCTTCTGTCCTCCTTAAATTCCAGGGTCAAAGCATGGGTGTGATGCCTTGAATGCTTAGGAAAATCCTCCAACTTATTTTTGTACCTGTGGATCATTCTCTCTTGTCTAACATTAGAAGGTAACCATCTGATGACCACTTAGTCAATGGAGATGCTCCATGCTTCACTCAACCTGTGATTCCTCTGTTGATAGACCATTTTTGACCCTCAAAAGTAAGGTCTATCAACCAATGAGAATCTGTATTTTACCATGCCTCTTTTGTACATTTGGGTATCAAGCCCTACAAAAACAAGGTCCTGAGGACCAGGGACATCTTAGATCATGAGGAAGATATGGGGTCCACTTCATTAGAGGGGACCATGGACCCTTTAATATAGTGCCATTGGCTCAGAGGTCTACCTCAGTGGTTTTTCTTGCAGATTGGGCAATTATAAGACTCACACAGGTATTAGGCTAAGTGATAACATAACACTGACAAATAGTATCTCATTTGATCTTCAAAATAACCCCTAGAAGTAGATATTGTTGTTATCTCTATTTTACAGTTGAGGAAACTGAGGCAAATCAAAGTTAAGAGACTTGCCCAGGGTCACACAGCTAGTAAGCAGCTAAGGTAGGATTTAAACTCAGTGCTCTTAAAATGCCAGATTATCCAAGAAGAACAGGCCAGGCCCCAGGATTTGAGAAAAAGAAATTGGATGTGACTTGCCTCATGTCCAATTTCTCTGCCTTCTTAGAGGCTGGAGGTGGAGAATTCCTCTGTCCAAGATCCTAAAAATACTCCATGATAGATCAGAACTGTCTCCCTCATAAGCCATCAAAAACAGCCTTTGATTAGGCAATCATCTTAAGCTACATCATAGGATGAAAACTGCTTCTTTGTAGCAAAAAATTAAGATACCTACGTAGAACCTAATAACAACAGATCAGATTTATACAACACTTAAGGTTTACAGATTTCTTACAATACCTCAACAAGGAAAATAGTATTAATATTTTGTAGTTGTTCATTCATGTCTGACTCTTCATGATCCCTTGGACCATACTAGATACTAGAGTGATTTACCGTTGCCTTCTCCAGTGGGTTAAGGCAAACAGAGGTTAAGTGGCTTGCCCAAGGTCAAGCATCTGAGGCCAAATTTCAGCTCAGGTCTTCAAGACTCCAATCTCAGTATTCTATCCACTGAGCCACTGAGCAACTGAGCTGCCTCCAATGTAAATATTACTGTCCCCATTTTCCAGAGGGTAAAACTGAGGATCAGAGAGGTTGAAGTGATTTATCCAAAGTCACATTGATAGTAAATGTCAGAGCAGGACCTCGAACTCAGGCCTCTGAACTCCATGTTAAGAGCTCTTTCTGCCATGTCATGTTCCCTCTCAGACCTATGTTGTCAGAACTGGAAGAGATCTTAGAACTCCTCTAATTCAACTTTCACACTTTTTTCCTTTTTTAAAATTTAATTAATTTAATAAATCTGTTCCTTCCATTCATTCATTCATTAAAAATTATATTAAAGACCTACAAAGTGCCAGCTACAGTGCTAAACACAAGCCCCTAAATTGAGTCTACACACACACACACACACACACACCATGAAAAATAAAGCACTGAATACATAACTGCATAGTATGACAAAACAAATTTTCACATTAGTCATGTCATAAAATGTATGGGGTTTTTTGCATTTTAGGCTCATCATCTCTCTGGCAGAAGGTGAGTGGGATGATTCATCTCCATTCTTTTGGAGTCATGTTAGCTGCCTCATTTCCATAGAAAAGGAAACTGAGGCCAGGAGAAGGTTTGTCACACACTCATTTCTACAAAGAAAAGGGACTGGATTTGCAGTCAGGGAACCTAGGTTCAAATCCTATGATCTTGGACAAGTCATTTTGATCACAGTCTCTGTTTTCTGAACCGTAAAAATGAGGATTTTTTGTTGTTGTTGTACAGTCTCTTTTCATTCCTGTTTGTGACCTTGTTTGAGGTTTTCTTGGCAAAGATACTGGAGCGGTTTGTCATTTCCTTCTCCGGCTCACTTTACAGATGAGGAAACTGAGGGTGAAGTGACTTGCCTACGGTCACACAGCTAGGAAGTCTCTGAGGTCAGATTTGAACTCAGGAAAATGAATCCTCCTGACATCAGGCTCAGTGCCACCTAGTTGTCAAAAAATGAGATAGTTGGATTCAATGACTTTGAAACTCTAGCCCTTCTCTGTATCCTAAGAGCCTACAGGTAAAGAGTAAGGTTCCCCTCCCTTGGCCCTTCCCCCCTAGGAAGACTGGGGTGAGGAGGGAGGGACAAATTCGACAGAGTATGAAGTCAAGAACTTCAGTGCTTTGTCTTACCCCGCCCTATCACTGGCCTCCCCCTTCCCTCTGCCAGGCTGGCACTGCAAGCCTCATTTTTCTTCCCTCTTCTCCCAAGTACAATGCCTCATCAAAGGCCAGAGAATTAAATCTCTTCCTCCCTCCCTCCCTTCTTTGCTCCAATCTGGGGGGAGGTGACAGTACTTCATTACCCAGCCACCCAGCTGTCCACACCCATCGATCCACCCCTGGCCCTGGTGACCTTGGATCGATAGGTAGAGGATTATTTAGTGCCTGCTGGCGGGTAGCAGAAGTCCTAGGAGCAGAGAGGAGAACGGAAAGAGAAAGATCAAGGCCTCTGGGTTAAGGGATCTTTCTGGGACCAGCCACTTCCCCCAACCCGCCAGCCCCCAACCCAAATACACACACTCTCACCATCATCACAGGCAAAATCATTCCACTTAACTGAATACAGATGGCCAAAGAGGAGAACGGAAACAGAAAAAGCTTTGGTTCAACCAGCTGAGAACCCTGTGTGGGATTAGTCAATAGGCACATTAGGCAAATCAGTCATAATAATTACTAAAATTTATGTAGCCCTTTAAGATTTACAGATATTCTCTCATTGATCAGGGAGGTAAGGTGCTCTTATCGTCTCCATTTTATAGCTGAAGAAACTGAGTGATTTCACTATAGTCACACAACCAGGAAATGTCTTGAGGCTAGATTTGAACTTGCGTCTTCCTAGCTCCCCTTTACCACCAATATAGAAGCCTCCAGGGGAACCCATGTCATATTTAGTAGTGGAATGCCACCCTCTTGGGGTGGGAGCATTTCCTCTTCATAGTTGAGGGAATCCTGGTCTGCCACATAAACCTACAGAGATTCCTTTCTAGTACAGCTACTCAATTTTAGTAACTGACCATTGATAATCAATGGGACCAAGTACAAGGGTACAGCAATCCTTTAAAATGATCCTAGAAAGATTGGGAGAAAAATGTTAGTATGGTGGAAAGAGTGATGGGGGTGGAGTGAGGGGAACTGGGTTCCGATCTCACCTCTGACTCAGCTGTTTGACAACAGGCAAGCAAATCATTTCTCGGGGCCTCGGTTTCCTAATACATAAAAATGGGCATGATAATGCACCACACCTCTAAACCTCAGAGTAGTAAAGAAAATACTTCTTAAATCTTAAAGTACTCTAGAAATGCGAGTCATTATTTTAAATTCAGAAAAGAATGGCATCATTTTCTTGTTCCCATGAGACAATTCAGCTAACTTTCTAAGAATCTAGATGGGGTCAGCATTCCAAAGGCCCTGCAGGCTAATTCAATTATGGAGAGGCCACACTGGGGAGAATGTGACAGAGCCTTAGCCCCTACATGCTTCCTTAAAGGAGGTTTTAACCTACCACTTCCCTAATCCTCAATTCTAGTCTCAGTTCTGCCACTAAATTGCTGTATGACCTGTGGCCAATCACTGCCTACCTCTGGGTCTCAGTTTCTTTATTTGTAAAATGAAAGGATTGAACTCAATGATCTTAAACATATTCTCTCAGCCATCTTCTATAGTGATGGCACAATGGCTAGATTAAGAGTCAATATAATTGGGCTACAGTCCTACTTTAACATTCTTGGCCCCCTGAAATTACTTTATATGATGGTGTATATACTTAGTATTTTCTTTCTAGTTTATATGTTATATCCCTTACTAGCATGCATAGTCCTTAAGGGCGGAGACTTCCTCCCTTGTATTTCCAGCATCTAGCAGAACATCTTACACATGTTGTTTGGTCATTTTTCAATCCTATCCAACTCTTTGTGACCCCATTTGGGGTGTTCCTGGCAAAGATACTGGAGTGGTCTTTTATTTGTTCCTTGCACAGGACACAGATTTTTTTTTTTGTCTCTGAGACTTTTCTAGGTTGTCCTGAAAACCTGAAATATACTCTTTGCTTGTCCATTCCTCTTAGAATTTCTAATTTCCTTCAAAGTTCTGCTCAAGCACTGGGGCAGCTAGGTGGTGTAGAGGATAAAGCACCAGTTCAGGAGTCAGGAGGACCTGAGTTCAAATCTTACCTCAGACACTTGACACTAGCTGTGTGATCTTGGGCAAGTCACTTAACCCCAATTGCCTCATCTTGCGTCATCTTCAGTCATCCTGATGAATTTCTGGTCACTGGATCCAGATGACTCTGGAGGAGAAGTGAGGCTGGTGACCTACACAGCCCTCCCTCACTCAAAACAAAGTCAAGTGCAAGTCATGTCATCATTTCTTCGATGGCATGGTCTTCTTTGGCAACAAAGGATGAACACACTCAAGCATTACCTTCTACATAACCCAGTGACAAATAGTGCCTTCCCTCTGAAGAAAATTATCTGGGGGCAGCTAAGTAGAGTAGTGAGTAGACTACTGGCTACTGGCCCTGGAACTGGGAGGACTTGAGTTCAAATCCAGCCTTACACACTTGACACTTACTAGCTATGTGACGTTGAGCAAGGCCCTTAACCTCAATTACCTTGTCTTCCAAGAAAAAATTAAATAAATTATCTGGTATTTATATGTATGCACATATATATATACATTTTGCATATATGTGTGTTGTTCAGTCATTTCAATCATGTCCAACTCTCCATGACTCCATTTGGGGTTTTCTTGGCAAAGATATTGGAAGGGTTTGCCATTTCCTTCTCCAGCTCATTTATAGATGAGGGAAACTGTGACAAACAGGATTAAGTGACTTGCCCAGGGTCACACAGCTAGGAAGTGTCTGAGGCCAAATTTGAACTCAGGAAGATAAGTCTTCCTGACTCCAGGCCTTGAACTTCACTCACTGCACCACCTAGTCTAGCAGATATGTGTGTGTATGTATGTATATGTGTATGTGTGTATATGTATATGTATATGTGTGGGTGTATGTATGTATATGTGTATGTGTGTATATGTATATGTGTGGGTGTAAGTATGGGTGTGGGTATGTATGTATGTATTACTATATATAAACATTTATGGTAAATATAAGTGTATAGGTACATATATTAAATACAGATAAATAGATTAAAATATTAAATATATGTGTATTAAATATAAGTATGTGCATATTGTCTCCCAATATAGGACATAAGCTTCTTGAGAACAGAATCTGTTTCTATATCTCTAGCACCTGAGGGCCTGGTCCAGAGTAGGAACCTCATAAACACTTGTTGATTTTTTTCATCTTGTATCAGCTCAGGTGAGAGAAGCGTCAAGTTGTTTCTTCCACGCTCCATCCTGACTCCTTAGTCCTTCCCCTGCACCATCACCCTTCTCACCAGCAGGTTCAGCACCACAACAAAACTGGTAAGGACAAGAGGAAGCCAGAATCTGCTATCAGGGAGAGTCAACAAGCTCCCCAGGTCTCTCCAGTGATTCACAATCACATCTCTAGCACGTAAGAAAAACAAATACGGGAAGCCATCAACAAACAAAAACCTACATGCACACACATTTGTCCCAAACCCTTCACACCACAGATGGTGATGCTACTATTGCCTCAGTGGGCCATTGTGAGAAATGAAGGCACTATGGAAAAGTGGTTCAATAGGGTCCAACAGAGGCCTCACTAGCCTCTTCTCTAGAGAGACAGTGTCCTCTTGCTTCTCTCTTCCAATATCTGCCTCCACCCATATCCCCTAAGCAACCCAGTGCCAGCCCCAGCAACCAAGAAACCTCAAGGTTGCCTGAATAGGGAAAGAAAAGGAAAAATGAAAACTGAAAAATCTTTCTAGGGGCTAGACTCATGAATTTTGAAAGGCAGGGACCATAGGGGAATGCAAGGGGTCACCAAAGATAGGGTGCTGCCACATACAGTATGATCAGGGGATCACATGCATCTGTGAGTGGGTCTGGATAAGTGTTTCACAATGTGTGTATAACTGAGTGTGTGTCTGTGTATGTGTGCCTTTAAATTTGCATGAGTGGGTTTGTATGTATTAAGGAGAAGGGAGGCTCCTCTGTGGGTGTGTTTATGGATTTGTCAGCAAGTGTCAGTCTGTGAGTGGGATCCAGTTTTGTGATTTAGAGTGTGTGTGTATATCAATCAGGGCACGTGTGTGTACATGCACACATGTGAACACTGTGCTTTTTGGGCCTTAGGAAAATAGCTCAAATTATTTTTTCAGATGTTTTGGTCTCAGTGAATTAATTTCTCAAGGCCACATATGTTTCTGTGGGAGACTTATCCAACTGCTCATGGGATTTTGTGGTGTACTAGCCAATTGGCCAGCAAAAGAGCTTAGCACATCATTGTTTTCTTCTCAGTTTGAGCCCCCACCCATCTTATAGACTGGTCCCAAGGGGATCAGGGAAGCATCCTTCCTTTTACCCTCATCCCAGGTCATCACAGCAATCCATCTGCCAACGAATACTTATATATACCAAACCACTACTAGGAGCTATGGGGGAAAGGTGAGGGGATGCTCTCTGAGTTTGTGTACATGGGTGGGAGTCAGAATGTTCTTACCTTCCTTCAAGAAACTCATCTTTTCCTTCAAGAATAACAACAACTAACATTTTTTTCACAAATTCAGTTTTTGAAAAGTGGTTTCAATACATCACATCTGTATTAGAATAGATAATACCATTCCCATTTCTAGACAGAGAAACTGAAAGAGGAAAGCTACTGACCCAAGGTCATACAATGCTTGACAGTGGTCTAGCATCTAGAATCTTCCTTAGCAAAGTACGCTGAGTTATGCACTCAATTCAATATGGCAGGTGATAATCTTTTATCAAGGGCATACCACGTAGAGTCACTTCAGTAGTCTATGGGGATACAAAGTCAAAAATAAAATCGACCCTTGATAGGACTATAAGACATATTTTCCTCCATCTCCTAACTCCTTAGTAAGAAGGGTAAGAAAAGGGGGAACTGTATGTATTACATCACAATCACTCCTTTCATAGGGTTATATAGTTAAAACAGGAAGAGACTTTGGAAATGTCCTAGTCCAACCATCTCTTTTTATAAAGGAGGAAATTAAGGTTCATAGAAGGCTCAGTCTGAATCGGTTAATAATTAGCAGAGCCACCATTTAAACCTAGGTTAGTATAATAAAGGCCTGGGCCTGGAGTCAGAAAGATCCAAATTTGAATCCAGCCTCAGTCCCTTACTAGCTGTATGACCCTGGGCAAGTCACTTTACCCTGCCTCAGTTTCTTCATCTGTAAAAGGAGCTGGAGAGGGAAATGACAAACCACCCCAGTATCTCTGCCAAGAAAACTCCAAATGGAATCATAAAGAGTCAGACATGACAGAAATAACTGAAGAACCACCACCACTGATTCAAAATTCAGTGTTTTTTACCCTCTATGTTTGACATATACTGTCCATACAATGTGGCAATAGATTTGAAGGATGGTCCCTACCCTCAAGAATCTTTTGGTCTACTGAAGGAAAGACTAAGCACATGGAGGGGAACATTGTCCCTGCCCTCAAGACATTTCCAGTCTTAGGAGAGGACTCAGTCTTAAAAAGACACAGATTTAAAGCTGAAAGAGATCTTAAAGGTTATTTGTCCAACACAAACAAGGAAACTTCAAGCCTAGAGAGGTTGAGCTACTCAACCAAATTCATATAGGTAGCAGGTGGCAGAGGCGGTATTTGAACCCAAGTCTTTGGTCTCTAATGTTCTCTAGTCTTTCAACTATACCACTCTAAAGGAAGTGCATTTATCCCTATTAAATTTAAAATCACTTATTTCAGCCCATTGGCCTAGCTCAGGGGTGGGGAACCTGTGTCCTCAAAGGCACATGTGGTAGGTACTCTGGGTTCTCAAGCATGGCCCTTTGACCAAATCCAAACCTCATAGGGCAAATTTGTTCGGTCAAAGGACCACACTTGAGGACCTAGAGGGCCTTGAGGGTACAGATTCCCCATCCTTGGTCCAGGTTGTCAGGATGCTTTTGGATCTTGATTCTGTCACTCAGCATGTGGACTTTCACTCTCGGCTTCATGTCAACCCAATTTGTCCAACATGCTTTCTATGTCTCAATCTGAGTCACTGATAAAAATCTTGAACAGAGGAAAGCCCAGGATAGAGAAAACCCTTCTTTCCAGATGACATCGAGTCATCAATCAGCATTGTCTGGATTAGGTAAGGTCCATAAGACCATTGTATCAAAAGAGTGATGGAGGCCAGGGCCCTTAGGGATCGTTCTGTCCAACATCTTCATTTTACAGATTAGCAGATGGTGTGTCTGTCCATAAAGGTTAAATGAATTGCCCCACATTAACAGAGCCAGTATCACAAAGCAGAAAGAGCACTGAATCTGGATCCAGAGAACATAGGTTCGAATCTTGTCTCTGAAGGGAAGAGGGAAATACAACTGTGCCTACTATATGGCTCACGCTGTGCTAAATGATTTCACAAATATCACCCCATTGGATCCTCACAATAACCCTGGGAAATAGGTATTGCTCTTATCCCCATGTTACAGTTGAGGAAACTGAGGCAGCAGAGATTAAGTGACTTGCTCAGGGTCACATAGCTAGTAAGTATATGATGCTAGATTTGAACTCAGGTCTTGGGAACTTGAACTAGGATTTGGGGAGGTTTCAATGTGCCCTGAAATTGAACTCTCCTATATATATTGTCTCTCACAATTAGAATGTGAGCATCTTGTGCACTTGACAGTGGTCTAGAATCTAGACACTTCCTCAGCAAACTATGCTGAGTTATACATTCAATTCAACATGGCCATATGGAAATAAGGAAGACTCATCTTTTTGAGTTCAAATTCGTCATCAAATTCATTAACATTCACTAGCTGTGTAACCCTGGACCAGTCACTTAACTCTGTTTGCCCCAGTTTCCTTATCTGTAAAATGAGCTGGAGAAGGAAATAGCAAGTCACTTTGACATCTTTGCTAAGAAAACCTCAAGTGGGGACACAAATAGTCAGTCAAGATTGAAACGTCAACAATAAATCTTAAGAGCAGGGACTGTAGAATAAGGACTGTCTTTTCTATTTGTATCCTCATTATGTGCCAATGCTTGACACATCATGAGTGCTTAACAAATGCCTTTTGCATTCATTTGTATGTTTATTCATTTAGATTTTAATTTCCCAATTGTTCTATTTCCTTCTTGCCCATTGCTGATCAAGATGAATTTCTAATTACAAAAGAGCTTCCTTTTATTTATATAATTATTGATTTCTTAAGTTAAAAAAAGGGTTATACCTACGTACACATGAAAGATCATAGGACAGAAGACAACTGGGCTGTGTTCTAGCTCAGCTGACATTTGTTTATCCGGAGCAGGTCCCTTGTCTGCTGGTATTTATGATAAGCTTGGCTATAACCTCAAGGGGATGCTACACAAGATGCAGACATTTGAGGAAAAGGAGGAAGGATGCTCCAATCTCATCATGGTCTCTCCCTTATTCTATCCTGCTCATCTCTTCTCTTCCTTCCCCTAGTTTTAGCTGCTAAATTCTATACTAGACACGGTCACGGCTCAGAAGATTTCCAGACAAATCAGATGTTCATTGATTGGGAAATGGCTGAAAAAAAAAGCAAACCATGTTTCACTCATGTAATGGAATAATATTGTGCTATAAGAAATGACAAATAGGAAAAATTCAGGGAAGTATGGAAAGACACATGCAAAAGTGAAATGAGCAGAACCAAGAAAACAATAGATACAATAACACTAAGTAGAAATAATAACAAATAATCTGAAACCAAATTGTGCATAATTATGATGATTAAGATCTGAAGGAGAGAAGCAAAAACATGCAACTAGGCGGCGCAGTGGATCAAGCTCTGTGCCTGGAGTTGGAAAGAATTGAGTTCAAATCCAGCCTCAGTCCCTCTCCCTCCCTCCCCGCCTCTCAACTTACTAACTGGACAACATTGGGCAAGTCCCTTAACTTCGGTTGGCCTCAGTTTCCTCATATGTAAAAATGGGTGTCATGATAACATCTTGGGAGCAGGGTTGTTATAAGGATCGTGTGATATTTGCAGTGTTTAGCACCATACCTGGCACATAGTAAGCATGACATAAATGCTTATTCCTTCTCGGCGACACAGGGAGCTCAATATATGGAACATGACACGTGCTTCCAAGTTTGGCTGATGTGCTAGTTTCCCGTAACTGCTCCCCACTCCCTTCCCTTTCTTCTCTTCGCTTTTCTCTCTTACAAGGGGAGGCTCTCAGAGGAAGGAAAAGGGAGGCATATATTTGGAAATGAAAGTGGTGAAAATCAAAAGATATCAACACACTCCTTAAAATTACTACCAGACAACCTCTGAACTCTGTTAATGTGAGCTGTATCAAAGGACAAAAACAGTGATAGAAGGGGATCAGAGAATCCATTCTGCCTATTTTATGGATAAGGAAACTGAGATCAGCAGCAGCAGCATCTCGGAAAAGGCTTTGGAGTCAAAGGACCTCAGGTCACACCCATCTGGTGATTTAGTACCCTAGTCCAAGGCTTTTCCACTTCATGTTGTCTCTAGTGTACGTTTTATTCCTTCTATCTCTATCTCAGATTGTATACATAGGGGCAACTAGGTGGCGCAATGGATAGAGTGCCAGGCTTGGAATCAGGAAGACTCATCTTCCCAAATTCAAATTTGGCTTCAGAAACTTACCAGCTTGTCCCTAGGCAAGTCACTTGTCCCTGTTTGTCTCAGTTTCCTCATTTGAAAAATGAGTTGGACAAGGAAATTTCAAACCCCGCCAGTATCTTTGCCAAGAAAACCCCACATGGGGTCATGAAGAGTTAGACTCCACTGAAAATGACTGAATGACAACTAATATACATAGGAAGCTTAGTGGCTCAGTACTGGATTCAGAATCAGGGAGACCTGGGTTCAAATCCTGCCTCTAAATATCACATGTGAATAGGGTAACATTTTAAGGCAGTGTAGTACATTGGAAGCAGAAAATGTGGTTCCAAATCTTAGCTTCACCAGGAGCTCAGCTGTCACCCCAGATAAAGAATTGAGTTTTATCCTATGGCCTTTTATAGTTAACATTTATTTCACTCTTTAACTTTTACGAAGTGCTTTTCATCCATTATCTCACTTGATCCCCGCAAGTGCCAAGGGTTATTACTTCCATGAGGAAAAGAGAAGCTTTAGAGGGACCTTAATTACCTTACCCAAGGTTGCAGAGCTGGTAAGTAAAGGAATGGAGTGCCCACCCTGGAGTCAGAAAGACCTGAGTTCCATTCCAGCTTCAGACACTTACTAGCTGTGTGATCCTGGGCAAGATCCTCATCTACAAAATGAGCTGGAGAAGAAAATGACAAACTTCTCTAGTATCTTCACCAAGAAAACCCCAAAAGGGTTCCCAAAGAGTCAGACATGATGTTAAAAAATTGACTGAATAACAGCCAAAGAACCTAAAAAAGATGCCAGAGGTGCACATGTACCTTAGACTGTCAGGGCCTCCTCTATGAGGAGAGAGTTCTGACTATAGTACTCAGCTCTGGAAGGGTTAGATTTACCTGGAAAGGCATTAGAGGACATTTAGTCCAACACTATTTTACAGATCAGGAAACTGAAGTCCTTTATGAGAAATGATGTGGTTATGATAACACAAGTTGTAAATTATAGGATCATAGATTTAAAGTTAGAGGGAGCATTAGAGGACATGTAGTTCAATACCCTCATTTTATAGATCAGGAAACTGAGGTCCAGGTAGGTTTTATCATTTGTTTAAGGTCACACAGGTAGTAAGCAACAAAGACAGGATTTGAACTCAGGGTTTATGATGCCAAAACCAGTGTTCCTTCCACCATACCATCTGAATAGCAAAGTCAAGCTGGGGGAAAATGGGAGAAAATGTAAGGTATCTCATAGCAAAAACAATTAGCCTGGAGAAAAAAAATCGAGGAGAAAAACATTTAAGTATCATTGGACTGTCTAAACACCATGACCAAAGTAGGAAACTAGACATCATATTTCAAGAAATCTCAAAAGACAACTGCCTATATCTCTCAGAACCAGAGGGCAAAGTGAAAATCGAGAAAATCCACCAGTCATTTCCTTAAAGAAACCCCAAAATGACAACTCTTAGGAACACATAGCCAAAATTCTGTGCTTTTAGGTCAAAGAAAAAATACAGCAAACATCCAGAAAAAAAGAATTGAAGTGCTAGCGTCACAATCAGTATCACACATGACTTAGTAGCCACCACAATAAAGAAATGAAGAGTTTGGAATATGACATTCCAGAAGGTGAAAGATGTGGGCTTACAGCCAAAGACAACTTACCCAGAAAAACTGAGAATAATGCTGTCAGGGAAAATTGAAATAGAGGACTTCCAAGCATTCCTGATAAAAAGATGAGAGCTACATAGGAATTTTGAAAGTCAAACACAGGAGTTGAAAGAAACACAAAACTATGAACAGGGACAAATAACGATAATTGGCTAAACAAGTATAAACTGTATGTGTGTCCCCTCTGAGCTCTATGTTCATCAAGGGCAAAAAGGGAGTTTAATCAGACAAAACTGGAAAGTGGTTATGTTATATCTTGACGGTCTTAAGAGAAGAGAGGAAGAGGAATACACTGGTTGAGGGTAGGAAGGGAAAGAAAGGTTAAGGGAAATTATCTTCTGCAATTAGTATATACAAGTAGACATTTATATAAACAAAGAGGAGGGTGTGGGAGGGGTAGCTGACACTTCAACCCCACTTTCATCTGAATTGGTTAAAGGAAGGAAGAATACTCTCTCACATACACAGAGTGGAATACAAAAATATATTTTATTCAGTGAGGAATTAGGAAAGAAAAGAAAGAAGGGGGAGGGAAAATTAGAGAGACAGTAGATTAAGGGAGGGATTCATTCTAAAGAAAACAAATTCAACAGATGTACAAAAATATTTATAACTCTTCTGAGGTAGCAAGAATGAGAATCTGAAAGGGTGCCCATATATTGGGGGAATGAATGAATAAATGTGAGAAAATACTGTTGTGTTGTAAGAGATTATGAGGGTAATGATTTCAGAAAAACCTGGGAAGATTCACATGATCTGACGCCAAGTTAAGTGATCAGAATCAGGAGAAGAATTTATACAATGACAGAAATAGGGTAAAGGCAAACAATTTTGAGAATAGGAGCTGTCATTGGTGTAATGATTAAACACAGGATTAATTTTGAGACATGCTACCAGAGCCCTGATGGAGACGTGAAGGACTGAGAGTATGTAAAGGGGGGAGGGGGAGAGAGGGAGAAGGAGAGGGAGAGAGAAATTTTTGCACATGGCCAGTGTGGAAATTTGTTCCGATTGACTGCACATTTGTAATGGAGGTTGTTTTTCTTTAATTCTCAAGTGAGAGAGGGGCTGGGATTGGAGGATCAGAAAGAAGAGTTTTATTGATTGAAAAAAATAGAAGGTAATCTCCTTGAATATAGGGAGTGTTTTTGTTTCATCTTTGTATCCCCAAAACGTAGCATAGTATCTTACACATAGTGGGTACTTATCGGATTGGGTTTGGAGAAAGTGAAAGGGCTAGTTGTCTTTCTAGCCTAGTTATCAGGGACAATGAGTGTTCCTTGAAAGAAAATAATAAATGCTTTGAGAAAAGAATAAAATATAAAAGAAACTTACAGAGTCATAGGGAAACACCAATCTTTGTCCAGAGGACAGAAAGAGGAAGTAAACACAAGGGAGGAAGTAACTGTGGGTGTGTAAAAAGCATATTTATATATAATATATGAATGTACATGTAGAAAAATGGAGTATTATAAATTAAAGTAGAAAGCATATATAAATACATTTTCATACTTAATATAAATATATAAGACAAATAATTTGTGCATATAGATACATATATATAAATACATATATACACACACAAATTATATATCAAGATCCTCTTAAGAGGAAGCAGTTTCCTCCTTAAAATGATAAATAGCTCCACAGAATTATGATGAGTCTCCAAAGTCAAAGGAAGTCCAAAGCCTGAGTATGAGTCTCTGTTCTGTCTCTTAACACCTGTGAGACCTGGGGCAAGTTACTTAACTATTGTATGACTCAGTCAAATAAGAAGGCTAGATCAGACGACTTTTAAGGTCTCTTCCAGCTTTAAATTTCTGATCCAATAATCCAGCAGGAGAAGTCATCTGATTTTGGTCCGAGGAAGAAAAGATGAATTTTGCTGGATGGTGAGTGGCTCTCAAGTGAGAGGGAGCAAGGTGTCAACTTGACATTTGTGAAGGAGTTTCCTGGAGAGTGGATCCAAGACGTGACAGCAAGTCTTTCAAGACTTATTCAGGTAATTCATATGGGAACATTGTAATGTTGTGTGTATTTGTCCTTCATTGCCATCAGAGAAATGATGACATGACTTGCACTTGACTTTGTTTTGAGTGAGGAAGGACTGTGCAAGGTCACCAGCCTCACTTCTCCTCCAGAGCCATCTGAATCCAGTGACCAGATATTCATCAGGATGACTTGGAGATGACCCAGGATGAGGCAATTGGGGTTAAGTGACTTGCATATAGGTACTGCCAGAAAGCATTACTAGGGATTATGAATTCCTGAGCAAGCAACTGAGGACCTCAGAGGCATAGGTGGTACTTACATCACTAGTGCCATTTAAAGGAAAAGGATTCAGAAGAGAAAGGAAGATATGAGAAATGAACAGTTGATTAAGAAAACAGTCACTCTGATTAGGATTTGGAGTTCTGGACCATGGCTTAAGATACAAGAAAGGGAAGCCCCTGTCCAGGGACAGAGCACATCTCTGAGAAGAGTATATTGTCTAGAGACTACCATATCTAATAAAGCAAAATGCAACTGGGGAAGAAGATAATTGCTCATCTACAAGTCCCAATTCAGATCCCATAACTGGGTATAACATAGGAAGAAGTAAATCAGTTCTGAGTCCTGGAAATTCAATGAAAAGATTATCCAGGGAGAAGAGTACTAATAAGGCTCCTTACTTCAGATACACAGATAAAAACACACACATACACAAATGTAGAATATAGGTAACAAAGTAAACTAGAAACCTTAAAATGAAGAAGTTAAACATAATTTTGTCATATAATTCACGTAATTAGTTTATGTATAATCCATATACTGCCACAGAAGGATATACCTTTTTAAAGAAAACAAAGTCCAAAGAAGACAGTGGGGTAATATTATATTTCATGAAAATATAAATCTGTGTGAGCACTCATAAATTAGAAAAGGAGAACATGGGAGAGAATATTTAGGACCAACTGGAGGGAGGAAAAGAAGTAACATTGTAGTGGGAATTTATTAGAGACTGCCCAACCGTAAGGAATTATGAGTACTTGATAATCATAATGTTATATGAACAAAAAATAATTTTGAATACCTCACCATCAACAGGAAATTAATACCTTTTCCATTTGGACTCTTTGTTAGTTAAGGATAAATACTTTTGGTAATAAAGCTAATTGCATTAGCATTTATACCCTGAGATATGGTGCTAAGGATGGGCTTCAATTATTTGAACATAGAATCACAGGATATAGAACTGATCATCCAGAACAACCGTACTCACTTTAAAGATGAGAGAACTCAGGCCCAGTGAGGTCTCCAAGGCTTACTCAAGGTCATACAGACAGTAAAGGACAGAAGTAGCATTCAGGCTCCTTTCCTCTGAGTCCAAAGCAACTGTTTTTTCCACTATAACCTCTCTCTTGCTTTCTGCCAAAAGGATGATACATTCCTCTTTAATTTCAATAAAACCATAATTTTCTTGATGTGGACAGTCCCTCTATTGATACTGATCCCAAACCATATATAACTTAGTGTTGAGCCTCCTTGTGCCAGGATCCTATAAATCCTCAATAGGGGAGCTATCCAATGTGCTGAAAGCTTTCTTCTAAGACTAGGTCTTTTAACACTTTGTGGATACCAAGTCAACATTAGGGTTATCTATGTGCCATCCCTAGCTCTTGATAAATAATTGACTGAGTTAATTTTCCAATTTTGCCTTCTTTGAAGGATATCCCTTATGGTGCCTCATCCACCCAAGTCATTGTTTGAAATATACTGCAGTCATGTGCTTTACTGTTACACTCTGGCCCGGGCCCAATTTTGCTTCTTTGGAGATTGTTATGGCCTATGATTTACAACCACCTAGCATCAGTAGAAGAATACTGATGTTAAAGTTATAGTTTAGTTTTTGTGTCAGGGAGCAGCTTGTGGCTGTTAAAATACTGCATCATTTCTCCAGTCTCATTCTTTTCTTCCTGTTCAGTTTTGTTCTCAGCTCATTGTCCATCTGCAAGACCTATTCAAGAATGAGATACTGATGAATTAACTCAATGGACTGCCTGTCAACTGCATGTTGTTATTTAGGCAATATGAATTTTTCATCCATTTGGTTTTTACTATGTGGATTGTTAAGCCAATCTCTTGAATATCTGTGAATCTCACTGAGGAAGCTTGATAATCACAACGTATCTGAATTTTAAAAATTGGAGTACCACACCATCAAGAGGGAATCAATCCCTTTTCCATTTGAATGCTGTACGAGACAGAGGAAAATACTTTTGGCAAGTGTGCATTAACCTATCCTGTGCGTTACTTAATGATAGAGAATTATTGAACCAAGTTATTTCTATAGTTTTATATGTAAAAGAGACTTGTATGGTTATGATTTATGCATTAGAGGTTCTTTGGAGGAGACCCTTTAAAGATGCTTTTTTCTGTACCATAGGATAGTAGACACAGAGTTAAAAGGGACTTTAGAGGTTATTTAGTACAACACCCTCATTTTACAGAGGAAAAAACTGAGTCCAATTTTTTGTTTACTTGTTTTTGTAACTAACAAGAAATACAAACTAACAAACCAAAACTAACAATTATAATTAACAAATGATAAAAAAAAAAACTCTAACACCTTTCAACCAATTGTGGTACTGTGAAGATGTGGTCTGCTGTACAAAATTGTTTATGAAAGGCTGTCTGTTCGCTTCACATATTTTCATCAAAGATACCCTTGATACATGTAAAGATCATTTTCATAAGGATTTTAGAGAGATGAGAAAGCAGGCATATGGGGAGGTAGCTGCTGATGTCCTCTTAATTACCTTTTTTGGGTAATGATGCCATCTGTGATTTTTTTCTCATCATTTGGTATATTCTTCTCTTTTAGGTATTTGGAAAATCATTCCCTCAGTACTTACAAAATTATATCATTGCAGCACAGATGTCTTTTATGTATACTTGGTCTGGCCCAGTCACTTATCTCCTTAAGTGCCCTTTCTACTTTCTGAACTAAAACTTTGGCCTCTTTCAATGTAAGAGTTCAAATGTAGTGGTTTCACTATCACGGATAATGAGAAATTATTCTAGAAATGCTGGCAAATCTGTTCCATTTTATGTCTATTTGTTGTCCTTCTGGTTTTGCCTATAGATACTTTGAAGCTGATCTGGCTGGCTTAGTTGGATCTCATATCAAGCTTTATACAGACTCATTTTCCCATTCAATGTATTTTGGCTTCTTGTGAAGTCATAGCTTTGGTAATATTCCATTATCCTATGCAATGTTGTACAAATGTCCTTCCTTATATTATTACCTTGGCTAACATATTTCTTTGCTTGTTAAAGAGATGAAATATTTGTTGTCTGAGGTGAATTGGAGCCCCCTTGTATATTCTTTGTTACAAGGAAGAGTTTATGCTGTTCAAATTTCTGAGAAATGGTGACAGAGTCAATCCATTAGATAAAAGACATTTACCATTTTCTAACTTGTTGGAATAGGTCAGGTTAGAGATATAATTATAAAGTGTTCTCTTTTCATCTTCATCTTTTCTTTGATTTTACTGACTTTGGTTCTGGTTCTATTTAGATGATCCTTTGACCCTACACATAGAAAATTAAGAAATGGATATTCTCAACAAGTAAACATTTATTTCCTGTTAAAATAGAATAAATTTCAGTTTGGGCTTTTTTTTTTTGGTGTTCACCATGTTCACAATTTTCTGAATCTTTTCTTTGGAAAATTATTTCCAGGTGATGTAGGTACATGTTATTAGAACTACCTCTGCCTATACCCATAGATCTGGGAATGGAGAAGAGAGATCCAGAAGACAGACTAGGAATGGGAGATCATTGATGGAAACTTTATTCAAACAAGATTGTTTGAATGACCTTACTTTTCATTTTATTCTAAATATAATAAATTACGTGATTACAGACTATGTGATCTATGAAGACAGTAGAAATCTGAGAAAATAGACAACTCTGGAGTGGGGGCTCAAAGTAAACTGTAGATGGTAGAATTACTATTTTGAGCAATATTCCATTTACTTCCTCAGATTAAATTGGAACCTGACCCACTAAAAATTACCCAAAACCCCTTAGGTGCTAAAATGGTTTTCCTGGGGGTACTGCGGGAGCAACTTGGATATTTGTGTGCTAGGTACTTTCTCAGCTGCCAAAAGAAGTACTGCACAAGGCGTTGGGTCTATAAATGTCTAGGATCCCCATTCCTCCCACCCAAGGCCCTATTGCTAGACCTTTTATCATGTATAGAAAGAGGCAGGGACTGATAGCCCAAGTAGAATGTCATCTGTTGGCTAATTCAGATATTGCACACAGTTCGTAAAACTGCTTTTCTGGATAATTAACACATTGACACACCATCTCCCTACATGCTTAAGTGCCAGGAGAGGAATAGAGGTAGCCTTACAAATGCAATTAGGTTCAAAAATTCTGCTTCACAAGGAGGAAGCAGCAGTTCATTTGCAAATTTTAATGGACTGCACACTCAGTGGGGATGAATCATGTGATAGAAACTCTGAAAGTGTGTGAGTTGCTACAATAATGTCAACTGAAAGGTCCCTAAAAGAAAACAAGACTGAATAACTGAAAAACTAGTAATGGTCCCAGATGATAGATAATAAAATACACCAATTCTGGCAGAGGTAGAGGACACATAGAGCAGAATATTGTATAGATTTCAGACAGGGTCACTGCCTCAGGTTTTTTGTTGGTTGTTTTTATTTTTTTTGCTTAACTATTTCTCTTTTTCTCTATCTCTTTCTCTTTTTCATAAGAGAAAGTTATATTTCTAAGGCAGGGGTGATGATGAGTCATTCATAGGAAGGAAAGTTAGGTAATCATAAAAGCCACCAATAAAACTTATTTTTAACAAAAAAGTTAAAGAGAGCTCAGGCCACCTTAAAATAAGCCCAGGTGACAGATAACCTGGCTATATCTGGGGTGCCATGTTCACATTTTAGGGAGACATTTTAGGAAGGATATTAATAAACTGACTGAAGACTGCACCATGTAAGGATTGGTTAAGGGAACCAGAAGTATTAAACCTGAAGGAGAGAAAGACAGTTTGATAGGAGAACGTGATCTCCATCATCAAATATTTGAAGGGTTTTTCAGGGACAGAGGCTAGATTCATTTTGCTTGGTCCCAAAAGACAGCATTAGGAGCAGTGGGTGAAACTTCTAATAGGCAAATTACACTGCATATAAGAGATGATTTCCTAATAATTAAGTCTCTATACAAGTGACCTTATGATAGAAATACTGTTGAGGGCATTCTCCATTAGATTAGATGGGACTAGATAGACTGTAAAGTCCTGTCCAACTGTGAGATCCTGGAATTTGATGATTACTAAAGGAGAAGGAACTAGGAGAGGGAGAGACAGGAAGCAGATGGGAGATGACAAGCCACAAGAGACAAGAGGAGAGGCAGAGCAAAAGGTCTAGGACAGAGCCAAAAGGATTCAACGAGTTGAGGAGGTGAGCTGAATGCCAACATCCACAAACTTAACAATCTGGTCTGGGGTTAGTGTTGCCTATTAGCTCTGTCCTGTCTGCCCAAGGTCCCTGGGGTTTGTGAGTTCCCCAAGCCAGAGTGAGAAGTTCTATTTAGCTCCAGGAAAAAAAAAATAAAAGGTAAATTCCAGCCAGAGGATAGGGGAAAGGGAGAGGTGGCTGCCCAGCAGTAATTGTCATCTACCTTTTAATGGGAGTTTCTGAATATAGTAAACACACTCCGAGCCTGGGGACCCAGAATTGATTTTTCCCCCTGCTCTGCTGAAAAGCTTCAATCAATCCTCCTCCTGGCAGCAGCAGTCGCCTCTTGACCTCTAATTAATCCCCTTCCCCTCTCCCCTAGCTCCTGGTGTTGTAAACTTAGAACTCTCCCCCTGCTCCTCCCACCCTTCCTTGGGAGAAAGGTGAGGATGCGAAGAAGGAGCCTGTCTCCCTGAAAGTCGTCAACTTAACCATCCTGCTAGTACCAAAGACAGAGACACATATGCCTCCACTTTGCTGGTGCAGATTCTACAAGTGAATGGGAATAAGGAGGGATGAGTGGGGAGGGCTTGGGTGAAGGATCCTGGGACCAAAAGCTAGTGA
>CM053770.1:312945509-312962652 GCA_028658325.1 Potorous gilbertii
ACTGGAAGGAACTTGCAATGGTTGGATGCTCCAGGGTAAGAATGTACCAGTGCTGAGGGAAGTTGCATGGTAAGAAGGCAGCTGAGTCATGGTGGTAAAATCCAGTGAGTCAGAAACTTAACTGGAAGAAGAACCCAACTAGGAGGAAAAACTCAGCAGCATCGGCAAGCAGCTCCATGTCCTTCCAACCCCATCCCCTGCCAAATCTTGTGTTGATTTACTTCTTTTTGCAAGATTGTATACCATGAAGGACTGTAATCTTTAAAAAATTGAAAACAAAAATCAAAAAAGGGCAATGGAGAGGCACATGGTTGGGTTTGAGCAACATAAGAATTGTGAAAAAGGAGTGTAAAGGATGGCACTGAATAAGGAAATGTATGAGTGACAAAGGTGGGCTGGTCACCTGTGAGAGTAAGGGACAGCTCACTATCTCCAGGTAGATATTCACCTAATAAAAAAAGAAAGCAAGTAAAGTCCCCAATATATTGGGTGGACTTCCTATGGCAAACATATGGAAGAACACAGACAAGTGTACACAAGATACTCGTGAATGATGTAAATGGGTCATGATCTGCATCCTTGGAGTTAGTCCCCACATCAGTGAGATTACAGGGCCAATGAGTATGTGTGATTAGCAGATATAATTATTTTATTTTAAAATTTTAAGGAGCCTGAAGTTTTTGTGTGTGTATGTGTTTTTTTTTCCCAGAAGAACTTGATTGCTTTGAAGATGTTTTTGGGTCAGCAATATTTTGGCCACCAAAACTGCTCACACTGTTGTTCAGATGTATCCAACTCTTCATGATGCTATTTAGGGTTTTCCTGGCAAAGATCCTGGCATGGTTTGCCATTTCCTTCTTCAACTCACTTTACAGATGAGGAAAGAGAAGCAAACAGAATTAAGTGACACAGCTAGTGTGTGACGCCAGATTTGAACTCATGAACATGAGTCTTCCTAATTATAAGTCAGTACCCTAGCTACTATGCCACCTAGCTGCCCGTGCACACACATTTATTTGCCTTGATTGTGTCCAGCTATGGTAGTTACTACTTGTATAATCTCTGTGACTTTAACCTCCATGAGCCTCAGTTCCCTCATTTGTAAAATAAAGTCCAGTGACTAAGTAGCCTCTAAGGTCCCTTCTAGTTTCTAAACCTATGATCCTATGACTTGCAGTTCTCTATATTGGTCAGGATGTAGGAAGTCACAGTTTCCTTTCCTTTTCCAGGGATTGAGGAACAGGGATGCTGGTTGGTTCTTTCTAAAGCTTAGACAGATAGAGAAATGACAGCTAATATTAAGTTATTCACAATGATAAAATCACTGAACCCAGAACTGGATAGAACATGAGCAAGGATCTGATCAAATCAGGAGACATTATAACAGGAAAAATGCATGCCATACTTTTATGTATGCCTTCCAGTATTATACTTAAATTTTTAATAAAAAACAATTCCATTGTAGGAAAGGGATGGGGAGGCATAGGTAGAACCAAAAACCAGGCTGCCTCCTCAGGCTGGTTTCTTTCACAAGGAAATTGATGTTGTTGGTTTTTTTTAGGCAGCACCAGTCTCCCTTCCCCACTCACCTTGGCCCAAAATCAGATCACAGTTTTCTACTTAACCCTTCCAATCCAGTATTTCTTGATTTCTGGCCTTGTCCTTTGGACTGAGTTAGCAATAGCAACTTGGATTCTTGGAACTGGGTCTTTGCTAAGAATTTTCTGGGGTTCATTGAACTCTTAATCACCCACTACATCCTGAAGAAGACTTTTTTCCCTCACTTTTCGCACTTACCACTTCCACATACCTATTCCATAGAGGGAGGACACCGTATGTATCCCGTGATTAAACTATGAGAGTTTTGATGGAAGAGATTGTTTTTCACATTTGTGTGACTGAAGCCACACAAAAACAGCTTTGAATAGTGGATAAAGAACTCATATCCCAGAAGATCCAGGATCAAGTCACCCATCTGCCACATGATGATTGAAAGACCCTGGACAAATCATTTACTATCTCCTTGACATATCCTTGACAATCGTCCAAGACTATGAGTTGCAAAACAGGTACTCACCTCTACTGGCAGAGTGGAAATTTCCCCCCTAGTAGTACCCTAGATAAATTACAATAAAAGACCAGTCTAAAAAAAAAAGAAAAATGGCCAAAGCACATCATCGGTGCTTTATAAATGTTTGTTAGATTGCTTTAAATTCAGATGAATCCTAGAGACCAGGATGTCCAAATCATGGAATTAGATCTAAGTAATTATCAGGCTCATATTATTCTAACTGGCTTGGTAGTATCACTGTCTTTTGTTGTTCTCCTTCAGTGATTTTCGGATGTGTCTGAGGAGTGGTTTGCCATCTCTTTCTCCAATTCATTTTATAGATAAGGAAACTGAGGCAAATAGAGTTAAGTGACTAGCCCAGGGTCACACAGCTAGTAAGAGTGTGAGGTCAGATTTGAACTCACGAAGATGAGTCTTCTTTATTCCAAGCCTATGCTCCCTATATAGTACTGCATCACCTAGCCCTAGCACCTACAGTCACCTACTATCTAAATTGTAGGGATACCCTCATAAGAGGATTTAAACAGCTTCTAGGTGGGCATGTGTCACAAATTCATTCAGTCACTCAGGTAATGAGGATGGGAAAAGAGATAATAAGAATTTATAATGTATTAATAATAAAGTTGGTAAGCATTTATTAAACACCTGCAGTGTACCAGGCACTGTGCTAAGTGATGGAGATACAAAGAAATGCAAAAGGAGCTTACATTAAATAGAGGAGACAACATGCCAACAACTATGTAAAAAAAAACAGGCTACCTACTGGATAAATTGGGGAGAATCAATAGAGGGAAGGCAATAGAATTAAGGGAGATCAGGAAAGACTTCTCATAGAAAGTGGGATTTTATCTGGGATGCAACACACATATACTAAGCATCTACTATGTGTTCAGCCTTGATAAGAATTGGGCCTGATAAATAATGATAGTAGATCAAATAAGATGACATAAACAACTGCTTTTTCCCCAAAACGTTCATGTGATTCAAGCTATAACTACTACCACCACCAATGGCGGTGCTACTACTACTACTGCTCCTACTGCTACTACTTCTAGTAATAATAGAATAAATAATAGCAAACAATTAGAATGCAACTAATAGTAAGAGACACTATGAAAATAAAAACAAAATGCTATGGAGTTCAGAGGAAGGAAAGTTCACAAAAGGTTGGAGATCAATGAGGGCTCCATGGAGGAGCTGACATTTAAATGAACCCAGAAAGATAGGATTTCAACAGGGAGAGTGGGGGGGGGGGCGGAGAGGACTGAGATGGCATTTTAGGCAGAGAGAAGAAAAAGTAGAGAGTCAAGAAGCAATGAGTAAGGCCAACAGCAAAGTGCTTTCACTGACCTTCACCACCGCCCACCCGTCTTCTCTGTTTATCCCAGAAAGAGAGGCTGAAACAAAACCGTGAAGGACTTTAAAAGACAAACAGAATTTGTACTTTATCTTAGAGACAGGAGTGAGCCACCAGAGGGCTTCTGCTGCAGGGGAATGATATGGTCAGATCCATGCTTTAGGAATACCCATTTATAGCTGTATGAAGGAGGATGGCCTGAAAAGGGGGGAAAGTAGGTGTGGAGAGATTAATCGGAGACAATTAGAATAGTCTACGTAGGCCTGAACTGATGTGGTGGATGTGTGAGTAGAGAGAATGACACAGATGGAAGATAAATTGTTAGAGTGTTTATCCACTATTCAATTGATTGGATATGAATAGTGAGGGAAGAGCTAAGAGGATGGCTCCAAGGTTGCAGACCTAGGAGGTGGTGGATGCTTAGGGATATCCTCAACTGAAAATATGGATGTTAGGAAAATGGGGAGACTTGTAGGAAAAGATGCTAAGTTCTGTTTTGAACATGTTGAGTCGGAGGTGACTATCGGGCATCTAGTTGCAACTGCCTAATAGTTGATAATTCAAGAGTAAATTTCAAAAGAGAGAGTGGTTCTGGGTACGTAGATATAGTGTACATAGAAACAGTAGTTAAATACATGGAAGCTAACGAAACCACCAAGAAAGAATGTTCAGAGAGGAAGAAAAAGGGCCCAGGACAGAGCCTCCGAGTACATTCACGCTTAGACAATGAACGATGAGGATGAGTCAGCAAAGGAGTCTGAGGAGAGACCAGCGAGGTAGGAGAAAAGGGAAGCTCCTTTCCCAAAGACCGTCCAAAAAGAAAGTGTCTAGGAGAAGCTCATAGCCAACACCATCAAATGCTCAGAGAAGTCAAGAAGACGAGAACTGTGAAACGTCTCTAAGATTTGACAATTAAGAGAGCATTGGTAACCTTGGAGAAAACAGTTTCAGTTGAATGATTAGGTCAGACAAGCCAGATTTCAAAAGACTGAAAAGTGAGTGGGAGGAGAGGAAGTGAAAGCAAAACATGTAAACATCTTTTTCTCCACCATGGTCCTGAAACCTCATTATCCTATAAGATTAGCTGGGCCCTGAAATTCACACCTCCAAAGTGTCCTCTGCTTCTGTAGTTTCTCTCTCTCTCTTTCTCTCTCTCTCTCTCTCTGTCTCTCTCTCTCTCTCTCTCTCTCTCTCTCTCTCTCTCTCTCTCTCTCAATGACTGCTCCCAAAAACTCTATTTAAAATAAGGACATCCAGACCAACCTCCCTTCATTCCTCACTAGCTTCTACTTCCAATTTTTCCATCCCCCTACCTCTGCTTTTCCATCTCCTTTGATGTGTGGTCCACCCCCATTCAAAGGAAAATTCATGAGGATAATCACTCCCCTTTTGCTTGTATGTGTATTACTAATGCCTAACACAGTTCCTGGCACATAGTAAGTACTTAACAAATACTTGTAGACTAACAGAAGACTTTTTCTAGCTTGCTGTCAAAGGAAGGAGAGATATAAGATGCTAAGTTAAAGGGATAGTAGGATCAGGTGAAATTTTTTTAGGACAGAAGAGACCTGAACATTTTTTTAATTTAAATTTTTATGTCAAACTTTATTTTTTTCAATGAACAAAGATCTTGCCCTTTCCCTCAACTGGGAAAAAAGAAAAGAAAAACAATACTCTTGTAACAAGTATTCATAGTCAAGCAAAAATAATTCCCTGATTGACTATATCCTATATGTACATATATACATATACATATGTGTGTGTATTTCTCAATTTGCAGCCAGAAATGAGTAGGGCATTTTATCATGAGCCCTCTGAAATCATGACTGGTCATTGAGTTGATCAGAGTTCTTAAACCTTTCAAAGCTGTTTGCCTTGACAATGTGATTATCAATGGTAACTGTTTCTGTTTCCCTCCCAGCCTGATATCTTTATTTTTCTTTGCCTCATTAAAGGGGCTATCCCTTTCTTAAATAGGCCTATTCAATAAATGGGTGTTATCTCACCCTAAGTGAGTACCCAAAGGGGCCAAGGTCTCCCAGTGCATCGTGGGTCATCTCCAGTCATCATGATGAGTCACTGGGTTCAGATGGCTCTGGAGGAGAAGTGAGGCTGGTGACCTGCACAGACCTCCCTCAATCAAAGCAAAGTCAAGTGCAAGTCATGTCATCATTGCTCTGATGGCCTGATCTTCTTCAGCCACAAAGGACAGACACAACAACAACATGGTACAAATAGTTCTCTTGACTCTGCTTACTGCACTCTGCATTGACTCATTCAAGGCTTCTCAAATTTCTCTGAAACTGTCATCGTTTCTTGCGGCACACTAGTATCCCATTGCAGTTATGGACGGTTATTTATTCAACCATTCCCCAAATGATAGGCACTCCCTTAGTTTCCAGTTCTTTGTCACCCCAAGAAAGAGCTGCTACAAATATCTGTATACATATGATCTAGGTATGATTGCATGAAAAAGGGAAGGCACCAATAGATAAGGAGAGGTTGAAATTTATGGAGAGACGATGACCAAGAGAGTATACTCCCAGAAAAGTTTAGAGAGGATGTGGCCAGATGTACAAGTAGACAGGTTGACAATGGCAAGGAAAACAGATACCTCTTTCTCAAAGACTGGAACAAAGCCAGGGAGAGTGGAGAAGGAAATTGAGGTGATTTGAATTGTGAAATTGGAAAGAAGAGGGAATTCACAATGGATAACCTCAATTTTGTCAGTGAAATATAAGGTCAACAGATCCTCTGCTGAGACAGAGGTGGTGGGGTAGATGGGAAGAGAAGGCTTGAAACACATGATGCCGAGAGTGGGAGAGAGAATCTGTCAGAGAAGAGTATGAGGGCTTGGCTCAGATTCTAGAACATAAATTGGTAATAAACCTGGCCAGCCCAGTTGTGGGACTTTGTCTTTCAGCATTCAACAATGTGTGAGTATGAGTGGAGAAGGAAAGGAAGGGATCTGCTAGGAAGTGGGAGCTTCCTACCTATTTAGCAGTTTATTCTATCTAGCAGTTGGGGTGGGGGGCATCTCCAGTCATCCTGATCTATATCTGGTCATTGACCAGATTTCTCAGAGGAGAAAATGAGGCTGATGACTTTACACAGTCCTGCCTCATTTAAATCCAATTCACTTGCAAGTCATGGCATCACCTTCGTGATGTCATGGTTCTCTTCAAGAACAAACGACAAATAACTACAGACAGAGCGGGGACAAAGATGATTGTTAAGAAATTTTTTCCCCTCATATCCATTTCCCATTGTTCCTGGTGCTATCCAATATGGACTAACCGAACAAGGTTATTCTACATGTCACCCCTTCAGATACATGAAAGGCATAATATATGCTCCCCCTTCTCCCAAACAGGTCTTCATTATCCATTGTGACACTGAGATGAGCCTCAGTTCTTAAAGGCAACGCCAGTGGAAGACAAATTCTGACAAGTCCTACCATATGGTAAGGGCTTCAAGTGTGGGTCTGTCAACAAGCTATGTGTATGAGGACTAGTCTAACTAATCAATCAATCCAATATGTATTACTATGTGCCAGGCGTGGTAATGGGCCCTGGGAATACAAGTACAAGAAATGAAACAGTCCCTACTCTCATTGAGTTGATGGGGGAGACAAGTACATATAAAAATAGAGATAGCACAAATATAAAGTTAAGAAATATAAATATAGACTGAGCAGTTTCTGTACAGGGTTGTTTGGCAACAGAGAGAATCCTCATTAGAAGCTTGGCCACCAGGTGATTTTTTTTTTTTTTTGCGATAGAGATTTGCAAGCATCACACTAAATGGACAGAAGTCCTCTGAGGTCCTTTCTAACTGATATTTTATCATCTGCCTACTAGGTGAGAAAATGATTGCAACTTTATCTGTGGAGGGAGTAAGTACTCACATGGATGAAATGAAACCTAATCCTGCCCTGATTGGTCGTACTCTACTTTATCAATGTCTTCCCTAAAAATGATACCTGGTACTAACACAGTACTTCAGATGGAGCCCAACCAGGGAAGAGTACAGTGAGTCTATGATTGCCTTCTCATGTTCTGAGACCCCTTAACACAACCTAAAGCTACATTTGCTTTTTTCTTTCACCTCTCTGTTCTGTCTATTGAGCTTGTACTCTGCTTTAAAAAAAAGTAAACTGATCTTTCTCATGCAAATTACTTAGTCACACTTTTCCCACCCTGAACCTGCTCAGTTGTCTTTTTTTTTTTTTTAAAGTAGGACTTTAATTCCTATTAAATTTCCTCTCATAAGAATAAGCCAATTATTCTGGCTTGTCAAGGTCATTTTAGATCTTGACTTTGTCATCCAGAGTTTTTTTTTTAGCTCCCCTCAGAGTTTTGGGTGATGTGCAAATTTTCTTTGCATTCATTCAAGTGATTGTTATAAATATTGAACCAAACAGGGACCAAGACAGAGCCCTGAGGCACTCCATTACAGACCTTCCTCTATACTGACCTGAATCCATTAATCACTTCTCTTTGAGACTGATCATTCAACCAGGGCCATTCAACAGTACTTGGAAGAGCATTGTGCCACCTTGTAGAAGGTAAGATTTTAGCCGGAACTTGAATGAAGTCAGGGAAGCCATGAGGTAGAGATATGGAAGGAGAAGATTGCAGGTGTGGGGCACAGCCAGTTAGAATGGCTGGAGTCTGGACATGGAGTTTCTTGTTCAAGGAACAGAAATGAGGCATTGTCACTGGAAGGCAGACTATGGGGGACAGAGGGGAAGATGCAAGGTGGAAGAAGACAGGAAAGGTTGAGGCAGCATCATCAGTGACCTTAGTTCTACTTTATCAGGGGCTGAATCATCCTCACTCCTTTGAAATATATTTGCCCTATACTGCCTTACACTGTGTTCACATAGCACAGTCCTAAGGGACTGACTGACTAATGACCCCACATCCCCTAACCACCAAGTAATAACTATCTCATCTAAAAAACAAATAAAGAAAAAGACGCAGGGCCCGGAGAAATAGAAGTTAGTCTGTAGCTAAGGGAAACAGAAGATAAGAGCAGGAGGAGAGGGGAATAGAGGTCAGAGGAAGGGGAAAGAAAGAAAGAGGAAGAAAGAAAAAAACCATGGAAGGGAAGAGAGAGAAGGGACAAAGCCTAATCAGGAAAGGGGAACAGCCTTAGTTAAGAAGCTGCTATGTGCCAGGCACTACACTGAGAGTTTTACAAATATTGTCTCATTTGATCCTTACAACAGCCCTGGGAAGTAGAGGATATTATTGTCTCCATCCTATAAGTGAGACAGATAGAGGTTAAGTGACTTGCCCAGGGTCACACAACTAATAAGATTTGGAAGCTAGATCTAAACTCAGGTCTTCCTTTCTCCAGGCCTAGAGCTCTATCCATTACATCTGCCTAAAGCAATAGAAACCATAGAATGTGGCCTGAACTCAGTTTCCTTTCTCCCTATCCAAGACCTAGCCAAAGTCATTGAAGTTTGGTAGGGACCAAGGCTAGGTCAGGTCTCAAGGTGGCAGGAGAGAAATAGGGTTGGGGGAACTGAGGAAGGCATGTGGAAATGATAAGTGATAAAGAATAGAGGCAAAGGAAATGAAGTTGGAAGGAAGGAAGGAAGGGAGGGAGGGAAGAAGGAGCTGTGTTACCTAACTGGAACTGGTGAGTAGTAAATGTAGGGCACTGCTACCCTGAACTGAATAGAAAAGTAACAAGGGACTGGCCAATGAGAGTCCAATCCTCATGAGCATGACCACACTCCAAGGATCACAATCCCCTATGTAGACTTTGGAACATGTACAGGTAATCTATGACTCTTTTCTGTCCTCTTACTGTGTTCTAAGAAAGAGGTTTTTCAATTGGTTACCAAGCTGGAACTGAATGTGCCTACCAAAGATACCCCTTCAGCGAGAGAGGAGGACACAGGACAAACTGCTATGGGCTTCCAGCTGGGGAAGGGACCTCAGACTCTCACCTAGAACAACTATGAAGTCAGAACTACATGATGCACTATCCTGCAGGTTAACCCTAGAACTGGACCACAGGGAGAGCTGACCCCTTTGTGGGGTTCCAATTAGAAAGTTTTTGATTTTTAATCATTTTTTCAGTCGTGTCTGACTCTTTGTGACCCCACTTAGGGTTTCCTTGGCAGAGATACTGGAATGGTTTGTTATTTCCTTCTCCAGGTCATTTTACAGATGAGGAAACTGAGGCAAACAAGACAAAGTTACTTGCCCATAATCATGGAGCTAGTCAGTATCTGAGGCCAGATTTGAACTCATGAAGATGAGTCTTCCTGACTCCAGGTCCAGCACTCTATCTGCTGCGCCACCTAGCTGCCCAATGCAAGGGGTAATTAGGGTAAGGAATCCCAGAGGTATCTCTCTGTCCATGTTGTTTTTCTTATTTCCTTCTCATAGGTGACAGCAGTATCACACATAATTACAACCATATGAGCCTTAAAAATTTAGAAGAGTAGGTTACCAACGATCCAGGAACTAGGTCCCTATGAGAACTGATGAGCCCAGCAAGGTTTGATGGGGAAGCCTCAAGGTATAACCTGCCTGACCCACCACAGCAGTGGACTGGCCTGGTAGCCTAGACATCAGGCTCTATAGTAATGCAGTGATTCTTCCAGCAGTTATGCTACATTCAGAAATGAACGTGATGGGAGCAAAAGCACTGTAGCAATTGCTTTAAGTCTGGAAGAGTATGCCCCCAGTTCAGGGAGAACGTGTTTGTATTAATTTTCTTGCTATATCTTAACAGTAAATATCCCTATGTAAAAATTTAATTGATATTGACTTGTTAAATTGATAGAGGAGGAGCAATCAATGAGGAGATATCACCTGGCATTGGTTAATTGATATTAGGCATATCCAACAGAATGGGGGCTTGAGCCAATAGCATTTAGAATTTTCACCTTGACAGGAAAATTAATATGACAAAAATTGCTAGTACCAAATGTAATGTTACCTGCCACTCCCTGAAGGATCCTAGCAATGTCAAAATGTCAATAGCGTTGCCAGCAAGATGGTGTCCATAAGATTGAGCTGAGTTCAGACCTTAAGTCGGGCTGATGTCATTGCCGCCTTCTCTTGGGATTCATGACAAAACAACCAGAATGAAGTGGGTTTCCTTTCTCCAGTTGCTGAGGGACCTCATGACCAGGCCTTCCTACCTCATTTTACCTCTTCCCCTTTTCCTCCTAAAATTATAAAAAGCTTTTCATCAGTTTCTTTGGTTGGGAAATCCATTGTACGCTGTGCTTGTGGGACATCCCCCAGGGTGGCAGGTTTGCTACCCTGTTATCTCAATTTAAGACATTTTATTCCCCAACTAATGGTTTTGATTTAGAACTTGACAACCTTAACTCCTGGAGGTTACTCCTAGAATCCAGAATAGGGAGAGGTGGCTACTCTGTGATGGACTCAACTTGCCAATGAAAGGGTAATGAGGATAAGGATCCCCAGAGTCTATATATGAGCAACATAACCAGGAGCAGTCAGAGCCTTATTTGGCTCACTGGCTCAGGACCTGGACAGAATTGGCTATTTCCATCACAACTGCTCAGGTAACCAGTACCCCTCACTTTGGGTGCTTAAGAAGAGGAAGCCCAGTTGCCTTTTGAGATCTCACAAAGCTCTCTGTCAAAGGAAAAGAGACACAAACGGAGGTGGCATCATCCCAGACACAGGCTTGTCTGGGAGTCCATGACCTCAAGGCTTGGGAGGAGGGAAGGGGAAGGCATCTTTTGCAGATCCTCTGGAGTTCAGAAAATCTTCCTTACATTTCAAGGCTGATGAGAAGAAAAGTCATGCAGGCCAGAGATCACTCCTTCAGTGTACCCACCAGTGTTCAGCAGCCAATTAAGAATCCTCATGGCTTATAGGAAGCAATCAGAAAATGTCTTCACCTGCTATGAAGCAGGTGAGAAAAGGACCAAATCATCCCCATGGAGACATTCACTCACAAGAGACCCGGGTTCAAATCTCAGCTCTGTAATTGACCACGTTGGGCAAATGATTTCATCTCTTGGAGTTTCTGCAAAATGAGAAGAGGTAGATTAAATGATACCTTAGGTGGCTTCTAGCTTTAAATCTGAGAATGGTTCAGGGTGGGAGTGGAAATGGAAGGAAGAGGTTGGAGTGGGGAGGAAAAAAGGAGACAAGGAGTCACACAGGAGAAAAGAAATTGTGGAGGCAGGAAAGACAGATATGCCTGAGCACACAGACACTCACACACCGACTTCTGTTCCCTAAGGTGGCCTGCCACTGAGGCTTAAATGCAAATAAACAATAACCTGGCTTAAATAAAGGTTTTCATTCTCACTTCCTAACTCCCAGGTCTTTCAGATATGTTAACAAAAAACATCTTACCCTCCCAAAGATATTTTGTCAGAGTGGCATTTGGGGGGCTTTGGGGGCTTTTGTGCTTTTCTGGTGAAGGGCCAGCCCAGAGAGATCATAGCTCCCAAGGGGCCTCAGGTGAAGGGGCTGCCATGGGAACTGGATGCCTCCAAATCCTTCAACCCCCAACTCACTAAGCATGCAGTTCCCTTTAGGATGACTCATAAACCCATAAAATCCTCCTGGTGATTTTTCCCTAGAAAAACAGAAAGAGACGAAAAGCTAACAGTAAAAAAATTGAAGGCAGGTGGGTAGGTGGGTGGGATTGGGAGGGGTGCAGAATTATATTACAGTAAACATTTCTAAAGCTTTTTTAAAAAAAACTACATCTGACTCTCTCACCCAGGCTGCTTGTGCAGAGGCTACCCATGGGTCAATCCAATTACTAATTAACCCAGGTGCTTTGATCTACTGCATTTCTGACTGGAGCTGCTGTGTTCCCCTTCATCCTCTCCCTCCCTTCGGCTCCTCCCCCATGCCCACTATATTGACATCAAATTTCCTTCACATATCATATCTGCTTAGCCCACTACAGCTCAGAATTCCCAGAACTAGGTTAAGTGATCCATCAGTTCCAGCCTCTCTAATAATGGGAATTACAGGCATGTGTCACCATGCCCAATACACTTTTTAAAGTGCTTTCCTCAGAACAACCCCGTGATATACAGAAAGCAAGATTTTATCATCTCCATATTACTTATGTGGAAATTCATGATCAAATCAATTCTATGGGTAAGACACCCTACTAGGCACTCAAGGCACAAAAACAGAAATATAAAAGTCCCTATATGAGAATTTACCTTTAACTTGGGGAATACAGCACATAAACAGACAATAATTTGAGGAGGGAAAAGTTTTATATAAGGTGATACCTGAGCTGAACCTTGAAGGATTAGCTAGTGGTTGTTGTTTTTCATAAAATATATTGGACCTTTCGTGACCCTATTTAGGGTTTAAGATACTGTAGCAGTTTGTCATTTCCTTCCCCGGTGCATTTCACAGATGAAGAAATTGAGACAAACGGGGTTAAATGACTTACCCAGGACCACACAGCTAGTAAGTATCTGAAGTTGCATTTGAACTCAGGTCCTCTTGACTCCAGGCCTAAGGCTCTCTATCCACTATATTACCTACCTGCCTAAAGGATTAGCTAAGGGATTCTAAGAGGTGGTGGTAAGGAGAGAGTGAATTAGAGAGGCTGTCAATCAATAAATATTTACATATGTATTAAGTGCCTACTGTGTGCCAGGCACCATGCTAGGCTCTGAGGATACAAAGAAAGCCTAAAGATGGTCACTGCCCTTGAGGAACTCATAATCTAATGAGGAAACAACAGGAAAACAATTGTGTACAAATAGAATAAATAGGAAATAATTAAGGAAATATTAATAATGGAAGGTATTTGAATTAAAAGGGAATGGGAAAGTCTTCCTATAAAAGATGGGCTTTTAGCTGGGACTCTCTAAAGGAAGTAGAGGATGTCAGGAGGTGGAGATGAGGAGGGAGAGCATTCGGGGCATAGGGGACAGTCAAAGAAAATGTCCAGAGAGAGGGATGGAGGATCTTGTCTGGAGATCACTGGGATCCAGTGTCAAAGAGTGCATATGCTAGAGGCTGAGATATAAAAAAACTGGAGAGGTGGGGAGAGGAGAGCAGGCAGGTTATGAAGGGCTTTGAATGAAAAACACAGGATTTTTGTATTTTGTCCTGAAAGTGATAGGGAACCACTGGTGTTTATTGAATATGGTGGTAACATTGTTTGACTAGCAGGTAGTTATTTGCCTGGTGCTGAAAAGCTAATGTCAGAATTAGAATTCCAACTCAAAACTTCTGACATTGATGACACATCACTCATCACAAATTCTACCTTCTCACCAAAAGTGTCTCTGTTTGTTGTCCCTGTAGGCAACTTTCCATCCCTTCCTTGATGCCTTTGCCCTATACTTGGAAACTTGTCCCTTTCATTTCTGACTCCACGTTTCCTGGCTCCCTTCAAGGCTCAGTTCAAATGCCCACTCATTCAAGAAGCGCCTTCATCAATGTGGATTTGTTTGCATTTGTCCTGTTTTTACTTATCTGGAAATGTATTCATCTAGTAGAGCTTCAGGACTGTCTCACATGCTTAACACAGTGCTATGTACATAGTAGATGATTAATACATGCTTTTTAATTGACTAATGGTTTGACTCCTCATTTAATTCTTTCCACAGGAGTAGGCACTATTGTCATTCCCCTCTATATATCCCCATTATTCCCATTTCCCTCTATCTATCCCCCTCCAATCCAAATCTCACTCTCAAGCTACCCATCCCTTCCACCATGCTCTTTAGAATGCCTGTTCTATAGATATCAAGCTTGCTTCCATCCTAAATCTTTTTCTTTCCTATTCCTACCATCTTCACTTACTCATTAACACCTGGCTCCTCCCTGACTGCCTCCCTGCTCACCCTTTCCATCACTGTCTTCACTCTGACTCATACTAGAGGAATTAGACTCCTTCTTGGCACTTTCAGGCTCTGCCTCTACCACCCATCACTCAAGAACCATTCCTTAGAAGTTCACTTAATTCCTAATTACCAACCTATCAAGAGTCTGGTAGCTGTTGTTTACCAACCTCCAGGTCACTGTCCTTTCTTCAATAAGTTAAGTGCCTGGTTCACAGTTTCTCTCTTCTCCCTGACCAAGGGATTTCAACATGATTGTGGATAATCTAAGAAACATCCAAACCCCTCAATTGCTCCACCTACTTGTTTTCCACGACCTACTCCTTCATCCCTTCACAGCTACATACAAAGATGGTCATACCCAAGATCTTACCACCACCCACAAAAGCTCTACTTTTCATATTCATAAACTCTAAAATACCCTTGTCTGATCACAATCTGTTGTCATTTCACTCATCCTCTGCCTCGTCACCCTGAAAGCTACTCTTCATCCTCACTATGTCTTCCTCCTTTCCCCATCTTGACCTTTGGGAACTCTACACTATCTTTTTCTCTCAAATCCCCTTTCCCCTTATCCTAAGGCCAATTTTGCCCTGATAAACTTCAGCCCTGGATTACTCATATGCTGCTGAATGAAGAAAATCATAAAACCACACTGACTGGGTCCACTAAAAAATTATGCTACGTTTTCTCAGCTGGGCCTTCACTACAATAAGGCAATCCTTTTATACCATTATCCTACTCACCACAACAGCTTTTCCACATTTTTTCCATTCTTCTCAGACATTCCATGACTCTCTCTCCCATCTAAGATCCTTGTCTTATATGCCTTATATTTTGCTGGAAAAATTTGCCAAGAATTCCCTCTTACTCTCTATCTTACTTCATTCAAATGCTTTGTATTACTATCTTCTTCAAAAAAGAGGTGGTCCTTCTCCTTGCCAAGGGGACTCCCTTTACATGCACAAGTGACTATTCACACTTCTTCTCCAGCAGATTGCCCTTCTAGCATACTTACTTTCTCAATCTCTACTTGTCTACTAGTTGCTTATCTACTGCCTGCAAATACAACCATGTCTTCCCCATCCTCAAAAAACACTCACTTGATTGCGCTCTAAATGTGCTTTTGGTGGTGTTGTGAGCTGATCCAACCATTCTGGAGATCAATTTGGAATTATGTCCAAAGGTCGAACTGTGCATACCCTTTGATTCAGCAGTATCATAAAAGAGATCATAACAAATGGGAAAGGATCAACATGTACAAAAATATTTACAGCAGTTTTTTCTGTGGTGGCAAAGAATTGAAAATTGAGAGGATGATGAATAAATTACGGTATACAACTATGATAGAATACTATTGTGCTATAAGAAATGATGAGGAGGCAGATTTTAGAAAAACCTGGAAAGATTTAACTGATGCTGAGTGAAGTGAGCAGAACCAGGAGAACACTATATACAGTTACACTGTTCAGTAATCAACTGTGAATGACTTAGTTCTTCTCAGTAACACAATGATCTAATGCAATTCCAAAAGATTCATGATGGAAAATGTCATCCAGAGCCAGAAAAAGAACTGATGGAATCTGAACGCAGATCAAAGCAAACTATTTTAACCTTTTTTTGTATTTTTTCCTTTTGTTCTGTTTCTTCTTTTACAACATGACTAATGTGGAAATATGTTTCATATTGTTGCATATGGATAAGCTATATCAGATTGCTTGCCATCTTGGGGCGGGGGGGAGAGAAGGAAGGATGGATGGGGAAAAATTTGGAACTCAAAACCTTTCAAAAATGAATACTGAAAATTGTTTTTATATGTAATTGCAAAGAATAAAAAAAATTAAATGGTTTTAAAATCCACTCACTTGATTTATCCATTTCCTATAGCTATAGACTAGGCCATTGGTGATGAAATTTCTTAAGACCATCTATAAATGATGACTCCATTTCTTTTTCTCTTTATAAGTTACTGCAACCTGACTTCTGGCCTCATCATTCAACTGAAACTGCTCTCTCCAAAGTTATTGATGATCACTTAAATGCCAAATTTAATGGCCTTTTCTGAACCGTTTTCCTTTTTTGCCTCTCTGAAACCTTTGACATTATGTAGCATCTGCTTCTCCTCAATACTGTCTTTTCCCTACATTGTTGGGCATCTCTCTCTCATGGCTCTGCTACCTGTCTTCATCTAGGTATTGTCTACTAACTGTGGGTATCACCCAAGGCTCTATCCTGGATCTTCTTCTTTTCTGCCTCTACATTATTTTATTTGGTGACCTCATCAGTGTCCATGAATTTAATTATCATCTCAATGATGATGATTCTCAGGTCTATTTTTCCGGCCCTAACATCCATCCTGATTTCCAGTCTTTCATCTCCAACTGCTTACAGGACCTCTCAAATTGTATGTCTGGGGAAGGAGCCAAAATGGTGGAGTAGAAAGGTATACATATGCTAGCTCCTAACCCACAGCCCATAAAATACCTGTAAAGAAGAACTCCCAAAAAGTTATGGAGCAGCAGAAGCCACAGAACAATGGAGTGGAGGAGATTTCTGTTCCAGCGAGACCTGAAAAACTGACACCAAAGGTCTGTCGTGCACAGGACACGGAGCAGAGCCCAGCCCTGCCTTGACCATGCAGCACTGAGAGGAGCAGATCTGATCAGGCTTCAGGGACAGAATCTCCAGCAGCTATGCAGGTCCCTCCACCCACAGGCACCAAAGGTCAGTGAGAGGGTCTTTTCAGCTCACCGAGAGGGGAGCAGGCTGTCTCCATAACTCAGGCCCCCTTGGGAGGCAGCAGCAGACAGGGGCTCCCAAAGCAGGCAGGAGCTCAGATCCATTGTTGAAGCTCTCCGCATAAACCCCCTAA
>CM053770.1:312963152-312979034 GCA_028658325.1 Potorous gilbertii
CAAATTATCTCTCATAAAAGAGGCAAGCAAGTGGAGGAAAAAAGAGGGGAGGTGAGAGAAAAACATGAAGTTACTCTCATCACATTTGACTAAAGGAAGGAATAAAATGCATATTTATTTTGGTATGAAAACCTATCTTTCAATACAGGAAAGTGGGGGAGAAGGGGATAAGCCGGGTGTGGGGGATGATAGAAGGGAGGGCAATGGGAGGAGGGACAGGATCAATTTGAAGTCAACACTCTTGGGGAGGGACAGGATCAAAAGAGAGAACAGAAGCAATGAGGGCCAGGATAGAATGGAGGGAAATATAGTCTTACACAACACGACTATTATGGAAGTCATTTGCAAAACTACACAGATATGGCCTATATTGAATTGCTTGCCATCCCAAAGGGAATGGGTAGGGAGGGAGGGATGAAGAGAAATTGGAACTCAAAGTTTTAGGAACAACTGTCTACTAGGAAATAAGAAATATAGGTAATGGGGTATAGAAAGTTATCTGGCCCTACAGGACAGAGGAGAAGATGGGGTAAAGGAAGGGAGGGATGATAGAAGAGAGGGCAGATTGGTGATGGGGCAATTAGAATGCTCAGTGTTTTGGGGTGGGGAAGGGGACAATTGGGGAGAAAATTTGGAACCCAAAATTTTGTGAAAATGAATGTTAAAAGTTAAATAAAGTTAAAAAAATTTTAAAAATATATTTTAAAAAATTGTATGTCTGGAGGTGTCTTAAATTCAAAATGTCCAAAGCTGAATTCATTATCTTTCCCCAAAAATCCTCCCTTCTTCCTAACTTTCCTATTACTTTCAAGGGCACAACCATTCACCCAAGCTCCCAGGCTGTAAATCTAGGTTCATCCTTGACTCTTCTCTCTATTCCCAACTTACAACCAATCTATTGATAAGGCCTATTGAGATAGCTAGATAGCAGTGGGTAAAGTATTAGTCCTGGAGTCAGGAAGATTTGAATACAAATTGGACCTCAGACATTTTCTAACTGTGTGACCCTGGGCAAGTCACTTAACTTCTGCTTGCCTTGTTTTTCTCAACTGTAAAGGGAGTATAATCTACCCAATAATTTGGTGAGAGGATCATATGAGATATTTGTAAAATGGCTCATACATAGTTGGAGTTATATAAACTCTTATTCCCTTCCCCGTCTTTCACAACATCTCCAATATATAGCCCCTTTCCTTCTCTGACACTGCCACCATCCTGGTGCAGGCCTTCATTGAAACATGCCCTGTTCCCTCTGCCCCAGTTCTCTCCCCACTGGAGTAATCAGTGATCATCCTTAAAGCATAGATCTGACCATGTCATCCTGCTATTCGGTAAACTCTAATGGCTCCCTATCACCTTCAGGATCAACTATAAAATCCTCTGTTGGTATTTAAAGACTTTTATAACCTGACTGTCTCTGACCTTTCCAGTCTTCATATGTCTTACTCCTCTCTGGGGACTCTGCAAACCTGTGACATTGGCCTCCAGTCTATTCTCCACACAGATGCTTCACTTCTCAGCACCATGCGTTTCGCTCGCTTTGCCTCACACCTTTGATGCTCTCTCTCCCATGTCCTAGTTTCTCTGGAATCCTTCAAGTCCTAACTGAAATGTCACCTTCAGCCACTCACTTTGCGCCCCAGCCCACTCAGCTCTCTATCCACCACCTCACAGTAAAGATACCTGCATCACTATCTCAGAATGGTCAACAGAGGACCTGCTTACGGACTGAGCCAAGAGATACAGCAGAAAATTGAGAAGCAGTATGATGCTGATCTGGAGCAGATCCTCATTCAGTGGATTACCACACAGTCTTGCAGGGATGTTGGGCAGCTCTAACCCAGGTGAGAGAATTTCCAAAACTGGCCCCAGGATGGCACAGTGCTGTGTGAGCTCATCAGTGGCTATACCTTGAAGGCCAGGGCCCAGTAAAGAAAATCCAGGCTTCAGGCATGACCTTCTAACAGATGGAACAGATTTTTCAGTTCCTGCAGGCGACTGAACACTATGGCATCAATGCCACTGATATATTCCAAACTGTGGATCTCTGGGAAGGAAAGAACAGGCCTATTTGCAGCAGACGTTGATGAACCTGGGTGAGTTGGCAGTGGCTCGGGATGATGGCTTCTTCTCTGGGGATCCTAACTGGTTTCCTAAGAAGACCAAGGAGAATCCCCAAAACTTCACAGATAACCAACTACAGGAAGGCAAGAATGTCATCAGGCTGCAAATGGGTACCAACTGTGGGGCATCTCAGGCAGGCATGACTGGATATGGGATGCCACTCCAGATCCTCTGATCACCACTCTTCCTTACCCTTCCTTGAATGGTTAATATATTTCTAGCAGTTACATTCCCAAGAAGCCCATGGAGCCCTCAAATCCCTTCTGTTCCCAACTCTTCCTCTTCTCCTCCTGCTCCCTACCCATTGGTGGCACTACTCCTGTTGTCCCTACAGGGGCTGAACCAGTGCTTTCTCACCTTGAACTTGCTGTAGTACACTCCCTGTCCCCAAATCAGCAAAACTGAACCAGCCACCCCATCCTCCCTTCTCTTTGGCCAAAACTGGGGGGTAGCTGACCTCTTCAACATTCCTATTCATTCTCCCACCCTGGCTTGTCCTCTCATTTGGGAATTTGCACCCATATAGCCATTCTTTAGGCCAGAGTTCAGGACACTGCTTTGAAAGAAGATGATGAACATGGGAACAATTTCTCTTCCACAAGGTTGTTCTTCCTGCCCTCCCCTCCCCCAGCTTTGATACTGTGGGGACTTAATTTATAGGGAGGGGCCTATGGTGGCTGCTGTTCTGGCCACAGCTGGACTTTGAAAGCCACACATCTGGGTAAGCCTCTCCTTGGCAGAGACCTTTTTTCCCCTCGGTCCCTTCCTTCTTGGCATTTCCTTCAGCCTATTCTCCTCTTTACCCAGTAGCCTGAGACAGGGTTCAGGGATAGAGGGGATGTCCAGGGAGGTGGGTTGGCCTTGCCTTCTCTTCTCTCCTCCATCCTTCCTCTCTTTCTCAAAAGGCCCACCCAAAGTCTGAGACTTGAGGAATGTGGGTTTGCTGATCTGAAAAAAGATTCCCAGTCTTTGTAAAATAAAATAAAATGTCACCTTCTACAAGAAGCCTTTCTCAATCCCCTAAAACTAGCTTGTTTCCTCCATTGATTATCTCCAATTCATCCTGAATATATCTTGTTTGTATATAGTCATTTGTCCCATCAGACCATGGACTTTGTAAGAACATTTTTCAATTTTCTCCCTATCTCCAGCTCTAAGCCCGGTGCTTGGTATAGTAGGTACACAATAAATGCTTACTGACCACCTGACTGACTCCTGTTTCCTGAGACCCCCTATGTAGCAACTTTCTATGGCTTCCCATTGCCTACCAATAGAATTATAGGACATCAGAGCTTCCAAGATTCCCAGTATTTCAAAGAAATTCAATGTCCTCGCTAATCGGTCACCATTTTACTCCTCCAACATTGATTCCCTCATTAGGGGGCTCTCTAATGAGCCCCCTCTTCCTACTGCTCCTTGGCTCACATCATCCCACTCCCATTGTTCTCAATCAATCAGTCAACCAGCAAGTATTTATTAATCACCTACTATGTACCAACTGCTGGGGATACAAATAGAATGAACAAAAAAAACTCTACTTGTAAGTGATTACACTTTAATAGGGAAGAAAAGAAGTGCACACATAGATAGAATAAATGTAAAAAGAATAAATACAAAGTAATCAATCAATATTTATTAAGCACCTACTGTGTGCCAGATATGGTGCTGAGTTCTGAGGACACAAAAAGATCCAAAAGACAGTCCTTGGATTGATTGATTTACTGATTGTCCCAAATCAAAAGACAGTAGAGTTTATAATCTAGTAGGAAAGGTAAGGTGTAAACAAATGCATGTAAATGTATTTTAGAGGAGATAACATGTAAACAAATACATGTAAATAAGTACAAGCAAGCTATACGCAGGATAAATAGGAAATAATTAATAAACAGAAAGAATGCACCAGAATTAAGAGGGCTTTCTGTGCGAGATGAGATTAGTTGGAACTTAAAGGAAGCCAGGGAGGTCAGAAGTCTGAGAGGGAAAGCATTCCAGACATGGGAGACAAAGGTAGAGAATGTGCCCAGAGCTGAGATGAAGTGTTGTTTGTAGAATATTCAGGTCAGTGTCGCTAAGTCAAAGAGTACACTTAGGGGAATAAAGGGTAAAAAGATGGAAAATAGCAGGGGTCTAGATTATTAAGGGCTTTGAATGGCAAATAAAGAACTTTGTAATTGTTCCTGGAGGCAATAGGGAGCCATTAGAGTTTCTTGAACAGGAGGGTGACAATATTGTGTTTAAAAGAAGTTAAGCAAGCTATTTTTCATGTAGAAATTGGTGCTAGAGCTGCATCTTGAGTGAAGAAGGAATTGTAGGAGAGGAAGGAAGAAGGGAATGCTTCCCAGGGGATGACCAGCACAAAGTTACAGAGATAGAAAATGGAGGGAGCCATGTGTGAGAAGGCTGGTTCGGCTGGATTATTGAATGCAGGAGTAACATCTGGAAAGCTAGGCTAGGGACAGGTTATTTAGATTTTAAGAGTTTCCGGAGGAGTTTCTATTTGATACTAGAGGCAATAGGAAACCAGTGAAGCTTACTGAATTGGGGAGTGATATGGTGGGAACTGCTCATAGGAAAATCACTCTGGCAGCATAGGAGGGTGGACCTGAGGCAGGAAGCCCAAGGAGTAGGCTACTGCAATACAATAGTCCAATACAAGGGCCTGCCCTGAAATGGGAGCTGTGCGACTAGAGAGAAGGGGGTGGATCTGAGAGATGAGGAAGGAAAAAACGCAGCAAGATTTGGCAACTGTCTGGGTATGTAAGGTGAAGGAGAGTGCAGTGTGGAGAAGAGTGCCAACATTAGGAACCTGGTTAACAGGGAAAAACAAGGAAGTCGGAAGACAGGCAGGTTTAGGGGAAAAATAATGAGTTCTCTTTTGGATAGGGTGAGTAATCTGGACTCACTCCTTCAGAATGAGGCCACCTACATTTGCCCTTCAGAGTCCTGGGGGGAAAGGGGTACCATTTTAGGAAGAGAGGAGGGGTAGGAGGGAGGGAAAAAATGTGGAACTCAAAATTTTGTAAAAATGAATGCTAAAAGTTGTCTTTACATATAATTGGAAAAAAAAGAAAATATTATTAAAAACAAATAAACATTGCTTGAGTTCCACAGGAGTACAATAGAAGATTATTACATGGAAGACTGGAGTCATCCCCAGACTTGATACCTGGTGACAGTAAGCTAATAAGAATAATTTATATTTTATAAAATCACTTTAGTTTTTGCAAAATATTTAACATCCATTTTCTCATCTGAGCCTCACAACATCCATGGGGGTAACCCCAAAGACCAGTGAAATCTTAGGCTGCATTAAGAGAAACAATGAAGAGGTAGGTGAGAATTCTGGTGCTCTTTGCCTTGGCTCGGCCACACCTGGAGCCCCATGTTCGCTTTAGAAAAGACATTGATGAGCTGAAAAGCTGTAGTGCTCCCAGACCACGGCAGCCAGAATTATAATGAGTCTTGAATCCATGCTCTCTGATGCTTTAAATGGGAGGGGAGGGGAAGGGATGTAGTGTGGAAATCAAATTTTAAAAAGGGGAAGGGTCAGCTAGGGGGTGAAGTGGATGGAGCACTGCACCTGGGGTCAGGAAAATCTCAATTCAATCCTGCCTCAGATACTTACTAGCTATGTGATCCTAGGCAAGTCACTTAACCCTGTTTGCCTCAGAGCTAGTAGAGACATTCAGGATCATTTAGTTCACTGTTTTTCATTTTACAGATGAGGAAACATAGACTAAACTTATCTAGTCACACACAGTGGCAAAGCTAGAAATAGAGCTCATGTTTCCTGACTTGAGAGTCTAGTGCTTTTCCTGCTATAACTCAGGGAAAAGGGAAGAAGACTTGTTCTGGAAAACTGAACCAGGAACACTACATGGAAATTACAGGAAATTTCAACTCCATGTAAAGAAAACTTCCCATCAGAACTGTCTATAAATGGTTTGGGCTGCCTCAAGAGTTATTGAGTTCCTCATCACTGGAAGTATTCAAGAAGATACCAGATGAGAATTTATACTGGACATTGCCAGAGAGATTGTTGGGTTCCATGATCTCTAGGGACCCTTCTCTATGAAATCACATCTAATTAATCTATAAGTATTCTCTGAGGCTCTAAATAAATAGGTAGCCATAGGGAAAACATGTAGTTTTTTTTAAATTTAATTTAATTTTATGTTCAGTTTACTTAGATTTTTCAAAGGACTTTCTACAAAGTTTCACAGTAAACACTATTAAAATATTGGCATGGCATTTGAGGAAATGTTTTTTTAAAGGAAAGAGACCTAGATTCTAGGAAATGAAGGATGGAGATAAGTGGACTCTTCTCTGGTGGAAAAGTCTTCACATTCACCTGAAGATTCCAGTCTCATCTACTGCTGTGGCCAAAAGCACAATGCTAGAAGAAGCATTAGAAATGACAACAGAAAAAGAGGTTGTGTGCAGGTTCTCCTTCCCTCCTGCAAAGCCCTGTGAGGCAAAATGTGGGCCACTCTGTACTACTCTATCTCAAGAAAGAGATAATGGAGCTGGATGGCTATGGGGGCGGCTGCTAAGAAGAGTCTGAAAAGGTTGGTTCTCTTTTCTCTGGGAAGACAGACTGAAAGAGGATTGAAGTGTATAAAATGCATATTATGGAAGGCAAAAAATAATGAAGGGGATGAATGGGATGAACAAGGACTTATTCCCTGAATCCTGAAATATCAGAATGAAGGGCCCTTCTGGGGAACTTGAAGGGAAGTCATTTTACGATAATCAATAAATCAATCCAGTAAGTCTTTGTTATTTTTTGTAAATTAATTTATTTGTTTTCAGTTTTTAACCATCACTTCCATAAATTTTAAATTTTCTTCCCCTCTGCCCCCAAGCCAGCATGTAATCTTCTATGGGTTCTACACATACATTCTTGTTAAACACATTTTCACATGAGTCATGTTGTATAGAAGAATTAAAATGGATAAGGGTAACCACGAAGAAAAAACCAAAACATTACAAAAGAGAAAATGGTCTGCTTCATTCTGCTTTCTCTGGGTGTGGATGGCATTTTGCAAATGGAAATGTTTTAGGTCCTTGCATTGCCATGAAGGGTAAAGTCTATTAGAAACAGTCCTCACACACTATGGCTGCTACTGTGTATAATGTTCTCCTGGTTCCACTCCTTTAGCCCAACATCAGTTCATGTAAGTCTTTCCAGGCTTTTCAGAAGCCCTCCTGTTCATCATTTCTTATAGCACAGTAGTATTCTATTATATTCATATACTACAATTTGTTCAGTCATTCCCCAATTGATGGGCATCCCCTTGATTTCAAGTTCTTGGCCACAACAAAAAAGAGCTGCCATAAATATTTTTGTATATCTGGGTCCTTTTTTATGATCTCTTTGGGACATAGACCTAGAAGCAGTATTGCTTGGTCAAAGGGTATACATATTCTTACAGCCCTTTATTAAGGACCTACTGCACACTAGGCTGGGTGATACAAGTACAAAGAATGAAGCAAATCTTACTCTCAAGGAAATCATATCATATGAGTGAGGGTGAGTCCCAAATCTTTTTCTCTTAAGATGTGATTCTTCAAGAATTCCCAAAATCTTAATCTTCATGGATGCAGTATACCCTCCCTGATGGAGATCAGAATGCCTCCTTCACCTTAATTGATGAGCTCCATGAGGTACTGCAACCAAAAAAATTCATTACATGGCAACTATCATGATGGTGATGAGCCCCTTGGCACTTAGCTAGCACAATCAGATACACAGTTGTCAGGCCCTAACTCAAAAAGCTGGTCCAGAAACAACTTGAGTTGGTTCAACAGAATCTGACTCTCCATGATCCCATTTGGGGCTTTCTTGGCAAAGATTTTGGAATGGTTTGCCATTTCCTTCTCCAGCTCATTTTACAAATGAGAAACTGAAGCAAATGGAATTAAGTAACTTGCCCAAGGTCATACAATGTCTAACACCAGGTTTGAACTCAGGTCCTCTTGACTCCAGGGCTGATACTCTATCCACTGCAGCACCTAACTACCCCCAATTCAGCTTGGTAGAACCTGCCTTAACTTGAACTCCCAAGAACCCAAGGCCACCTCTACATATGATAAGGATTCTGGCTAGGTCAGAGAGGCTATGGGGGGGTGGCAGGTGAGAATGTTAAACTTGTGGAAATTGATTTGTCAGGAGGTACCTGTCACCTTCTTGGGATTAAATCACTAATAAGTCCAAAAGACATTTAAATAAATCCCCAAATGATAGTTAATGATGTTAATGATCTCCCCTGGTGTCTTTCTGCCCACTTGAATCTACTATCCAGTCAGAGACCTCTGGACTATTGAGTTGGAGGGAGGTGGGAGGGGGAGGAGAAAAACCAAGGGTCTGATTCAGGGTGGAAATTTCTGTGGGTTTATATGAGAATAGGCATATGATAGAAAATGGTGGAGCCACTGTTGGGGGAAAAAATGATGAATAGAAACCAAAACCAGGAGGGATTACAAGGAGAGTCTGGACTCCCCAGATTATTCTAGCCCCCATCTAGGAGGAGCTGTAAAGGGGAAGGTTGGCATAGCACTTCTACCAACAGTGACTGGGACCAAAGAAGAAGGACTGAAGAGCTGATGCTGTGGCTTCCATGGTTGCCATGGTGAAGGTGGAAAGGAGAAGGGGGGAGAGAGTCCCCCAGGGAGGGAAGGAGGGGAGACCTTCGCTTATTGATTGAGCTCCAGTCAAATTCAATCGCAAGTGAAAATGGATTTTTTAATGCGACTATTAGCTGCTTTGGAGACGCAAATTGAGTTCAGTCAGACGGAGGAGGCCGCCATCAAAAAACAATTTGCAGTCTGAGACCCAAGGTGGGATGTAGGGGTAGGAGGGAGGGCAGTCCAGGGGGTTCCCAGTTCCTGGTTCTTAGAAGCCCAGAGCCAGGATCGCCCAGGGATCTAGACTGCAGTTGCTTGGGCAGGGCCCAACTGGAGAGATGGGGAGATCAGAGAAGGAAGGAAAAGACTGGGGGACCCTGAGAGAGAAAGAAGGAAGACATTAGGGAGAGGAAGGAAAGGGGGCTAAGAGGACACTGATGGAGAGGGAAAGGGCTCTTTTGGAGATGGGAAGGGCTCTGGGGACAAGGGAAAAGAGAGAGAGTAGAGATGGGGATAGGGTTCTAGATAAAAGTGACCCAGCACTGGGAACTAGCAAGTCAGAAACAGAAGAAAGGCAAGAAATCAAATAGGAGGCAGACTTCTCTGCCTCTGAATAGGGCTGTCCCTTGTTATAATTTGGGGTTCATCTGAAAACAAGTGACTTGACTGACATATGACTGACTCTCCCACTAACTTCCATCCCTGAACAGTGCACTATTGAACTGGTTAGTTATGAGGTCCCTGCTGTGAAAGGAGGGAAGTGAGGCTGGAATAGGACAGAGAAAGGAGGGTAAGAAATCTTCTGGGGCCCTGAGCTATTCCAAGTCTCTCAGGAGAAGTATTTTTACTTCTGGATGTCCAGAAACTTCTCTCTGATACAGTCCATCATGATGCCTAAAATGCTACTGCTCAAGAATCACTCCAGAGTCCTCTTGCTGATAGGCAAAGGGACCTAGGAGGGGAGAAGAATCATCAGCCTGGAGCTCCAAACATAATGTGAAATCCTTCATCTGAGACCTACCAACCACAGCCACTGGCAACAGAAGAAGGAACGGTGGTCAGTTGGAGAGATGTGGAACAACAGGGAGAGAACAGAGGAACAGGGAGCTCTGTGGTTGAAGGCAGGAAGCTAGAGATTCAGAAGAAGTTTGTGGGTGCATGCTGAGGGAGAGGAGAATGTCCCATTCCTTTAGAACCTCAACTAATGAGAAACTATTGGTAGCAAGGCCAGGGCACGAGTTGGGGGCTGGTGAAGAAAAGACTGATGGGGGACACAAGAAGCCAAAGACAAACCAGCAACTTCACAATTTTGCTGGACCTGGAATGGGAGGTGTGGACCAAGGAGGAAAGCAGGATGCGGGATTAGAGTGAACTGAGAAAATTAGTCTAGGGAAGGTAGAGGGCTAGGCTACGAAGACTGGAAGACTGAGAGGTTGAGGTGGGAAAAGCTAAGTGTGTGAACTGGGGAAGGGGGACAGAGAGACAGGTCAAACTGCCAGGGAAAGCACCCAAGTTACCAAACACAGCCAATTTTGGAGAAGTTCAGTAGTCTACCCTCTTAAGAGTCTTACTGGAACCCTGGTCTGGAGAGTGAGAGAATGCAAGTTTGATGGAGATCAGGGAGATTGGCAGGGCAGGGAATGGCAAGGCTGGAGCTGGTGAGCACAGCAGCTGGAGAGTACAGCTCTGGGAACAGAGAGGGATGTCAGGAGGAGTAGGTACGACATTTGTTTCCTCTGAACTGTTCTTTATCACCAGCCTCTACCAGACGCCCTCTTTGCATATGCAAATGAGCCCATCCTCCAGCAATTACACAGTAATCAGGGGCAAATTACATTCTTGCTGTTTACTTTCCATGTCCTTAATTAATCTGGTTATTAGACGATTAATGAAGCTTGTTTGGTGAGAAATTCATAGCAAGAATAGAGGAGGGTGTAGGGGGAGGGTGGCATAAGAGGATGCGCATCTGTTAACCAGGGTAGGAGCTGGGGAGGGGTGGGTGTTGGTTGGGGGGAGCTTCACAGAGCAGGAGTCTCTGGGAGTGACTAAGCGTGCTAGCACATCTGTGTCTGGAAGTCCAAAGACGCTGGAATTCAAAGTGTGTGTGTGTGTGTGTGTGTGTGTGTGTGTGTGTGTGTGTGTGTCCGTGGTGGCTCTGAGTATGTAACCCATGTTTTGGTATACTTCTGTGTTTGTACCTGTATCTCCATACATGCATACTCCTTCTGTGCATGTGTAAATCTGAACCATCCTGTGTACATATACATCTATATGTCTGTCTCTATCCATGTCTATGTGTATCTCTGTGTATGCCTATGGGCACCTCCAGAGAAGAAAATAGCAACTAACATTTACAATGAGTTTTAAGATCTGCATTTTATTCTCACAATAACCTTGGGAAGCAGATAGTATTTTCATCCTTGTTTTAGAGATGAGTAAACAGAGAGCTGGTTAAGTGAGTTGCCCCAAAATCACATAGCTGGTGACCTGAGGCAGGATCTGAACTCAGGGCTTTCTGACTCCAAGTCCTGTGTTTTATTCATTCTACCACCAAAGTAAGTGTTATCAGTAGCCTCTATAGGTGACTACAGGATGTACCTTCATATCCCTCTGTGTGTCCCCATAATGTCCTTGTATGTCACCACCTTCCCCTCTAAATACTTCAGCGCCTCCCTGGAAGTCTTCCTCCTCACCTCACTGGACCACCCTCGTCCTACTCCCATCTCAGTCTCTCTAGCCTCCTCATCAAAAGCTTCAGAGCTCTTTGACTGCCTTACTCTCTAGCCCATATCCCTTCTACCCCAGACTCCTTCCTTTTTGGCCCTTCATACTGGATTTTGTCCTCCTCCTAACCCTGAGCTTTTCCCCAGCCCACCCTCTACCAGAGTAGCTTCCATCCTATTGCCACATGCTGGTGCCAGGCCTATGGTTTGGAAACCTAATCTATCCTGCCCTTCAATCAGCTCCAACTTCCAATCAGTTCCAACCAGGCCAGGGCTTCCCTTCACTTGCCTCTGTTCATACAGTTACAACTGGGGACAACTGTTTCTGGGACTACCCTGCTTTCTGCAACCATCAAAATAATTCCTATGGGACATATCCAATGGAATAATGTGATACAACTTGACGGGGGAGGGAATTCTGGGTTTAATGCCAGAAGACACCAGTTCAGGTCCTTTTATTCTTTACTCCCTGTCTGACCCTAGGTAAATCACTCTTGCTTCAGTTTCCTTACTCAGTAAAATATGGGGGTTGGCTTACAATAGAGGACCTCTGAAGGTCCCTTCCAGCCTAAATCTGAAACTACAAAACATCTGCTTAGAGCTCTAGTCTCCTTTTTCTCCAGTGACAGTTTTTAGGGGAGTCTTACAAACTGATCGCTGCTGAGGTGTTAATGGGTGCTTGATGGTTCCCGGTGTCACTCCCTCCCAGGTTGACATATGTGCATTTTTAGCTGGGACTTCCTAGAGACAATGAATGCCTTAACTTAAGGGAATTAACTCGTATGTATAAAGCACCTATTACAGCTCAAAGTAATAAGAGATAGTCTATTGGTTGAAATTAAGACGTTTAAGAGCTCAGTCCTTGAACCCCTCCAAAATCCTATTGCATATAAGGGAGGAAAACTGTTCTGCTTCTGAATAGGGCTGGCCTTCTTAGAGTTACTCAATTCTTGGGCCAGTAATGGGGTTCATCTGTAAACAAGTGACTTAATTGATCTATGACTAACCCTCCCACTAACTTCCATCCCTGGCTACCCGACTGAGGGACTGCCTGACAGAATGATTGACTGGCTGAATGATGGCGTGATGGACTGAGAGACTGACTGACTACCTGTCTGACTGACAGGCTGATGGATGTCCATTCTGAAGAGGAGGCCCCTGCAAAAAGGTTTTTACCAGTGGAGAAGATTTGCAGTCTCCACCCTTTATGGTCTTTCCCGTCTCCTTTCCTTCTTTTCCCCTCTCTGCTCTCCATTCCCTCCCTACCCTACATTTCTGCAGAATTTCTCTCTAATGTAAAACCTGGGAGCCTAGAAAAACAGAACCAGATGAGCTAAGGAAGCTAATTAAGGGCTTCATTTACATATGCCAGTCCCTCCCCCTCGGCACACCCCTTATTGTGTGCTGACAGTAACCTTAGCAACCAGACTCGAAAGACTCTCAATTCCAACAGGCTCCTCCCCTTTCCGTACTGCCGGGTCAGAATGATCCTCATCCTCCCCAGAATATCCAAGGCAGTGCTCGTCCAGCATCCTTATTTTGCAGATGCAGAAACTGAGGACCAGAGAGAAGTGATTTGACATTTATGGAGTTGCATTTATACAGCAAATATAATACTCTGAAACCTACTTCAAATGCTATCTCTTCCATGAAGCCTTCTATGATTCTTCCCAGTTGATGCTTTCCCAAGGATCTGGCAACAACCTTTGTTATGTACCTCTCTAATGCATTTATCATGTATCAGTATGAACTACAGTTATGTGTCTGTGCCTTATTGAGCAACTATTGGTGGCCAATGCGGGGGTAGGGGGCAGAATATTTTGGTCTGGAAAGTTACAAGGATGATAAGTGGGGCTTTGGGAGGGTAGATTGACACACCCCATCCAGGAACAATGGTACAGGTGATTTGATTATGGTTCATGGTTTCAAAGTTGGAGGGGAGTAAGGGAGTGTAATTTGGAGAAAGGGAGTGGAATGAAACATGACTGGAATTTCCCTGAAAGTGTTCTGAGGTAAGTAATGACCAAGATGGAGAGTAGACTGGAAGTTTCTCCAGGATGTGGTCTCTGTTGCAAGCCCCAGGAGGTTGTCTGAGAGGAGGGCTATCATTTCTATAGAACTTTAAAGTTTGCAAGGTAGCTTACGGATTTTATTTCATTTCATTATCACAACACTCCTGTGAAGTAGGTGCTACATTACCCTCGTTTTACTAATGGGAAACCTGAGCTTCAAAGAAATTAAGTGATTTGCCCAACATCAACACACAGCTAGTAAACACCTGAGGTAGAATTCTAATTTGGATCTTCTTGACTCTGGATTCAATGTTCTATCAACTATGTCACCCGGATAACGTATTATTTGATGTGAAAGTACAGATATGTTGGTGAATGTTTAATGACCAGCTGGAGGGGAGGGGAAGGGAATGTAACCACAACATTCTATTAAGTTGAATCTGAATTATTAACATTTTCTTTATCATTTTCTTAGATCTATACAATCAACAAAACAAAAAACTAAGTTCTAATTTATAGCATTTGTGGATTTCTGAGATAAAATGTTGACAGCTGAAATTTAACAATTGGCTTTTAGAAAGTTCTTGGGAGTTGACACCAGTTCCTGTCTGAAAGGAGCCTTAGAGATATATAGTCCAATCTGTTCATTTTAAAGATAAGAGAACTGAAGCTCAAAGAGTTTAAGCAACTTATTCCAGCTCACAAAATTGATAGTTGTTGAGGATATTGGAACAGAATACATGAAGAAGGATGGAGGGGAGCTCCAAACCCCATGTCTAATATGTGGAGGGCCAGCCCCACTTGTCATAGAATTGTCCTGGGGAGTGTGAACACCTCAAATGAGTTCTGGGGCTTCGAAGGGCTAAAGATTGAATCAAGGACTAGCCTACTAGTATAAATGTATACCCCTATATGGCATGTCTAGAACCTGTTGTTTGCATGATAAAAAATCCATATGGAAAGTATATCCACTCCATTCCCTTTACCTCAACTCATGCTGAATCAGGGGCAAAGTCTCAGAATCCAAATCTCTTTCCAAATCTCTACCTATTTCCCTGATTAATCCCATTGCACCAATATTTGATGGCCACCTGATTTTCTTGTTTATAATTGGACATATCTCCTAAACCAAGTGGAGAAAACCCAATCAGAAAGGAAGCAACAGAAACATGAACCACTTTCAACTACAGCTAAGGAGTCAGGCCTCTGCCCCTCCCTCTATTTATTCCTCCCTAAACTGGAGTAGGTAGCAGTGAAGCACCAGTAGTGAATTTCCCATCAGTTCCAATTACCACTGTCCAGCAACAGCAGCCTTGGAGGGAGTGGAGCAGAGGATATGCCTTCTTTACTTCTTCTCTCAGTTCTTCATAGCTTCATGGCTCCACAAATCCCAGAAAGTCAAGTTCAAAAAATATCACTTAACAAACAGCTCTGAGATAGTCTACCTAAGTCTAGGAGCATTTTTTTTGTATGGTTGTGTTGGAGGAAGGAGAGGCATAACATTCATCAGGCAGCATCCCAGGAACAGAAGGTTACATTTGGAAGCATTTCTTCATATCCCTCCTAAATCTAACTCATGGTCATTTTTACCCATTTCTCCTACATCTGCCTTCTGGGGCCAACGAGAACAAATTGAAGGCATCTTCCAATATGGCAATTTTTCAAATAATTGAAGTCTGTTATCATACTTCCATTTAGTCTTCTTCACTCCAGTCTAAACACGTCTAGGTATTTCAATAACCTCTTGTGGGGCTTGATCTCACTATGCTCTTTTGGGCTTATTCAATTTTGTTAATGTATTTCCTAAAATGTGTTAGCCGCAACTGAACATAATACTCTAGACCAGAGAATAATAAAGCAAAATTATCATCTCCTTTTGGGACCAAGCCTCTATTGTTGAGTTATTTCAATTGTGTCTGACTTCTCATGACCCCATTTGGAGTTTTCTTGGCTGAGATATTAGAGTGGTTTGTCATTTCCTTCTCCAGCTCATTTTCACAGATGAGGAAATGGAGGCAAACAGGGCCTCTATTAATAAAGCCTAATTAAGATTGCTTTTTGCCTGGCATATTATAGTGATGGATCATTTTGACCTTACTGTCCAATTACTCTTATCCTACCCTGAACTTGTATAGTTGATTTTTTAACTGAATAAAGTACTTAATATTTGTTTCTATTAAATTTCTTATTAGTCAGATAAATAGTCTAGTCCATCAAGTTCTCATTGTGTTATTCAACATTTTAGTTATTCCTCCCAGCTGGTTGTCATTCCCAATTGTGTTAAGCATGTTGTCTATGCCCTCATCCAAGGCATGATTAAAAGAGTTGAACAAATCAGGGTGAAAGACAGAGTCCCAGGGCTCTCCTCTAGGGGCCTTTCTCCTGGCTGGCATCAC